>VDFB02000008.1:132443791-133090584 GCA_007258455.2 Sequoia sempervirens | reverse complement strand
TCAATTTTGAGGTTTTTCTTTGCCTTGGCATGTGCTTAATATGTTTATCTTGCTTGCCCAAGTGTTTTCCCCAAGTTGCATATTGAAAATCTTATGTTTTGGGCGAAGTTCGGGATTTTTCGGTCCGTCCGAATTTTCCCGGATTTCTTTCAAACTACGATTTCAATGCTGCTGTTCGGGTTTTTGAGCTAGTTCAGGATTGTCCACCTCATCCAGATTCTCTCGGATTGCGCTTGAAGTCTAGATCGACCTATTTTACATTGCAGTTCAGAGATTTTTGGCCTTCGCGGAATTCCGCCTGACCGTCAGGTTTCTGAGTTTGGTCGATTTTTGGAGCTTTATGCCATTTTGCTTTATTATTTGCATTCTCCTGAGTTGAGATGTTCAATCTTGTTGTGCTTTAAAACATTATGGTCTTGCTTGGAGTTTGAATTCCTGTGTTTGGGCATTTCATGGCTTGCCCTGTGCGTTCATGGTTAAAATCTAGGGTTTCATGCCTAGGGCGTCACCATCTCATCTTGTTTTGCTTTCGATTGGGCCTAGAATTTAAGGGAGATCTATTGAAGGTTCATATTTAGCTTGTTTCGTGCCCGGGGTCCTCAAATTTGTGACCTTCGGTCAATTTGAGTGAATTCGTGTTGGATTGTCGATTTTTGGGTTTTCTGTTGACCTCGAGATTTTCTTGCCTAGTCGGATTTTTTCGGATTCCTTCATCTTCCCGGAAGTGTGCTCTGAGTTTAGAGTTTTGGGTCATCTGCGGAATTCTGGTCCGGCTAGATTTTTTTGAATTCTCTGCTATGCTTTGTGCAATTTAAGAAATTGGATAAAATTGATGAATCTAATGATGAATGCTTAAACATATCTTGCTTTAGCTTGATGAATTTCACTGTTGTATGCTGCTTGTGTTCATTTTGATGATCTATTGTTGACATTGGTGCTTCATCGGGAGAATCCGCTTGGTTCGGAATTTTCTGAAATTCTTTCCAGATTGTTTTTCCCTGGTTAACTTGAAATCCCGAACTTCACAGTGTTGATGCTTAATGGCTAATTTAATGGTTTTATCATGATTTTAAGCTAACACTTGGATGAAAATGTTGTCAAGATTTGGATTCTCACATTGGTGTTTGATGAATGTAGGTTGGGTCTAGTAGGACAATGGTGGCTGGAGAGGCAAAAGGACACAAAGGGATCATCCATCTCTAAAGCAGAAAAAAATGAAGCTAGACGAAAAGAGTAGGATTCCTGAGGGCAAGATGACGTCAGTCTGGTTCGAGGTTTCAGATACGAATATGAACACCCTACTACAAAGGACTAAGGCTATCATGGGATATAGTAACTAGGAACCAACTGGATGACACAGCGACCTACAGTGCAATCATTAATGAATATTAATCCAACAAGAGAGACTGGGACAATACGATGGGACAGTTGAAGAATGATATTAATGCTATTGAATGGCGAACTAGGGTTTCGCCTATGCCACTTGCGAATAGCTTGTAGAGGACGTTCTTGGTGATGAAGGCCAAAATGGAACAAGGTATGGGCGAAGTGGGGGAAGCAGTTAATGCAAAGCTGCATCGAAAGTCGTGCTTCCTCATCGTTTCACTTTGCCTCTTCTTCACGCATTTTGGTCTGAGTTATGTGGGAGATCCTAGGCTGATTTGGTTGGTGCCCATGCATTTAATGCACGTTTGACTTTGTTTCAAATTCTTTTTGGGGCCGACTTGTTCTGTGACCGACTTATTGTAAACCCTAACTGGGCCGACACATCTGGCGAGTTTTATAAATATGGCATTTTCGCCTCTTTTGTCAAGGACTGTAAGTAAAAAAAGGGCTTATTGAAAAAGAAAGTTAGGGTTTTTAAAGTAAGTTAGACATTTTTTTGCAGTTTAGCAGGAGGAGGAGGTGATGTATCTTCCTGATTTTCTTAGCATAGATGGAGATAATTTGAAGACATGGGTTTCTGTACATTGGTGATCTTGCTAGATTTGTAAATGCTGCTTATCTATTTCATTGATAGTAGGAGCAACCAGACTTAAACCTACTTTATATTACGCTCTAGAATAGTATTCATTTTGGGTTAGTCATTTGATTCAAAAATATTTCAAGGAATGGAATTTTATCTTATGTTTTGTTTGAATGATGATTTGTAATCTACTGTTAAAGTTTGCACTGTGAATGAATGAAACTTTGTATCAATTATAGGTTAATTTTATTTTGCAGTTCTAGTTTAGGAATTCCTTGGAAGGTAATAAGTCTGATTAGTTGAATGAATCAACATTCTTTTCAGTTTGAAAACCTTGATCTATCTTTTTCTATTTCTTTAAAACCCCTGGTTAAAGTAGATTTAGATAGATGTTTGATCTTGCAACAATCCAGAAGCTCAAAACCAGTAGGCCCCTTGAATATTACAGCCATATTGACCACTTCGTGAAACAACAATGTTGTGAACCAACATCAAGGACCTTGGGAGGTGATCAGTTTGATTACTGATTGTCTCTTTCAGGAGAGGTGAGATACTTTTACTTTTATCTTACCTGCATGTCGTGTGTCAACTTGGCACCCCAACAGGTCCCAACCAACCTTAGCAAGTAAGGATTTATTGGTGCATTGGACATTCCTGATTCCAAGCCCACCACAAGATTTAGGCATACAAAATTTTTCCTAGCTAACCAAAGCAAATTTCTCCTTTTCCTCTATTCCAGACCATAAGAAGTTCCTTTGATTTTTTTCAAAATTCTTAGCAATATATGTGGGAATCTTAAAGATAGAAAGGAAGTAGATAGGGATCCCTTGAAGAGTAGCAGACATAAGTTGCAACTTACCAGCATGGCTGAGAATGGAGGATTTCCACCCCACCAAATTCCTTTGGATCCTTTTGAGAACTATGTTCCAAAAGGTAGGAGTGACCTCCTTGACAATAAGGGGCAACCCTAAATACAATGAAGGGGGAGAGACACTCACACAATCTAGGACAATAGTCACCTGAGCTTGGGGAGTAGGAGTGCTGTTGAAGAAGTAAATCATGCTTTTATTATAATTTATACATTGTCCAGAGCAAGCAACATAATTACTAAGGTAACTTTCCATTTTCTAGCTTGAACGACTGAAGCCTTCCCAAAGAGTATTGTATCATCAACGAATTGTTGGATAACAGATGGTTCCATCAAAGTGGCAGGTTTAACCCCCTTTATGGAGCCCTTCGACAACAGTTTGGATATGTTCCTACTCAATACATCCACGACCATGATAAACAAATAGGGCGAGAGAGGATCACCTTGTTTGATACCTCTCCTAGCATTGAAGAAACCAAAGGGGGGCCCATTAACCAAAACAAAGTATCTCACAGTGGTAATGCATTCCATCAAGAGGTTAATCACCCTTCATTCAAAACCAAACTTAGATAGGAATTTGGAAATAAAGTCCCATAACACCTTATCATATGCTTTTGAAATATCTAGTTTGAAGGCCATGCTTGCCTTGTTGCATCTTTCCATGGAGTGTAAAATTTCATGGGTGGTTATGGCGGCATCCAAGATATGGTGACCCAGAACAAAACCTTTTTGGGTAGGGCTTATCATTTTTTCAAGCAAGGGTTTCAGGTGATTCACCAAGATTTTAGAGAAGATCTTGTAAATGGTATTGCAGAGGCTTATGGGCCTAAAGTTAGTCATAGACTGGGGTTCAACAACCTTGGGAACAATGGAAATAAAGATGTGATTCAACTGTTTGAGGATTTGACCAGATTTGAAGAAATCCCTGGTTGCCAGGACTAGGTCCCCCTCAACAATATCCCAAAATATCTGGAAGAAAGCTGGGGGGAACCCATCTGGGCCAGGCGCCTTATAGGAGCCCATACTGAAAACAACCATTCAAACTTCCTCAGGAGTGACAACACAAAGGATGTTGTTATTATCATCCACGGTTAGGGTGGAAGGGAGAGGGTCTAGCAACAAGTTGTCCATAGCCACATTGGGGGCCTTGTCAGGAGCCAAGTAAGCCTTTTGAAAGTAACTAGACGCCACTAGCCCAATCTGGGAGGGCATGCTGACCAAGACCCCCTACTCATTTTGAAGCCTTTATAAAGTATTTTTTACCTTAAATATTTCTAAAGTTTTTATCTAAATTTTCATCTTACTCTAAAGTTGTTTCTTAATATTTAAATGACATGGCATCATATTCTTAGTTTGATTGACTGTATTTATTATGAGAACCATCATTCATTTTTTATTTTCTATGGATGGTTCTCAATTATTATTGGGTGGATATTAAATGATATTTTGTGTCTACATTTTATGGACAAGATACTGATAATAAATAATATTAAATATTTTTCTATCATCTTGAACATTAAAAAATAATAATTCTAGAAGCTACTAATGTTTGACACTTCCACCCACTTCCTTTGTGATTTATATCTCTATATTAGATGGTAAACTTAGACAAAATGAATTATAACAAGATCAAAATGTGGGAACAAAGTGATGCTTAACAATAATGACAATTATATTTTGGATTAGATTAGATTTTTGAGGTGGAATAATTACAAGTGGGAGAGGCAATGTTTTAGATCATTAATATCACATGCCCACCACTAAGCCCAAAGTATTAACCCTTTCTATTTCCCACTACCAACACATGGATACACTCTGCATGTACTTTTCAATTAGGTGATACTCAATATCTTTGGTTTCCATGATTTCCTCTATTATTTTGGGTCTTTAGTGCTTGTTGATTTCAACATTCATGACTATACTCATGGCTAAATAAATCTTGAACTTGACTACTATCACCTAAAGACCTAACTACCTAACTTAGTGCTAGTAATTTTGGAGGTCACATATAAAAACTTGAACCTAAAATTAAGCTAAAAGGAGAAACATGATTCTAGCTTATAAAATGTCAAATGCAAGTGTTGATGAAACCCTATTTATTCTACAAAACTTAATTGAAACCTTGTATTTTACTTTAAAAAATATTATAATATTTAGAGCTTCTAATCGATAAACACATCCTAAATACTAATATTTTATCTTGAAGTAGAAAAGATAAAACACAAATATTTTAGCTATTCATACACTTCGGATGCTTGAATACTCAAATTGGCTATACTTAATTGTGTCCACCTTTCGTGGAAACCATCACCAACAAAACGAGGCTTACCCAATGAACATTTCTAGCTACATTTACCATTGTTAAAGTGTTTGTCTCCAGAATATTTTGATATTTCCTCAACACATGTCATATATAATTAGAAACCAAGATAAATTGCTATAATACCAAACTAGCATGGTAGTGCCTAAATCACTTTTGCAAGGCTTAAAATATTCTCATAAAAAATTATAGGTATATAAAATTTTGTACAAGCTTTAGGATTTTGTTTCACAAAATTACTTCTAACTTAATGAAATTTCTAAAAGAACAAAGATTAAAAATGAATTTTAAAAAGCTATCCCATATTATTTATCATTTAGAAAATCATTTGTCAAAAATATTCACTTGGATGGTAATTTTTTTTGATTTAACCATTTCTTCTTCAATTTTTCCACTAGAACCTTGCTCAAGGCGATTTTTTTCTAATTGTAAAAGTTTTATTTCACCATGTGCTTACTCAAAAAATGAATGCATTTTATTCATTTACTATTTTCACAATGTCCTCCTTTAATAAATTAAGCATTTCCTGATCATCCTTTATAGCCATTATATTGATTTTTGTCATCATAGTTAGAATTTGGTTGTGAAGTTCTTTGATACTTTTGTTGAGAGGAACTTCTAGCTTCACCCCATGTATTAATATAAAAATTATTATGGAGTGCATAGAGGTATGTAGGTGCAAAGAAGGGATGAGCTAGGGAATAGATACAATAACACATGTTTTAAAGAAATGTCAATTGTCTTACTTCTATAAGTATTTACAATTATTTTCCTCACCTGAAAAAAATTATTCCATTACAAGAAAAAGCTTGTGTTGTTTGTGGTTGTGATAGTATACAATGTTGGATCTCTATTCTTCCAAATCCAAATCAATTAAGCCAATGTTTTTCTTTGTTTATGAAATATAGTTCATTATTTTGACAAGAAAGATAATCTTCTAGTCTTTTAATGTTGATTGTATTCTTACTAAATATGTTGCATATCATAGATAATCTAGACAAATATCCAATTTCTTTTCATTTAACTTTTTAGAAAGAAAATGATAATGAAAGGGAATAAATGGCTAAACCAAAATGATGATTCAATAACATTATTTTTGTTAAGATATATCAATCCATCATGATTATTCTATTAGTCAATCTCTCACATGCATTTTGGAGTTATGTGTGACTTATTTTATTTTCTTTAATTTTATATTAATACTATTATAAAATCAATTTAACTTGACTAGTACAAATAAAATTTAATTTGTATTTGCTATTTAGAAGAATAGATCATCTTTCTAAATATTATAAACTCTTACTTGATCTTTAATGATCACATTTCTATCTTTAATGTAGAGCTTGAATTGATCATAATCTTTATTTTTATGTGGTATGCAATTTTTAAATAGCTCTTATATTCTAAATCATAACACCAATTTAATCCAAAATGTTATATAAATTTAATATATTTAATTTTTCTCATAGTTTATTTAGTCAAAATCACTCATATATCAAAACTAATTTATATTATAGTTAACAAGAATTAATTATGGTAAAGTGACTTAAATATCCAATCTAATTCTTATGTTTAATACTTAAATTATGGTAAGATTACTTTATGGAATCTAATGTATATTATATTTAACAATAATTTGTGTTAGAATAGATTTTTGGTAAACATAGTTTTATCATGGTATGCACTAAGTGAACTTTATAAATAGAGACATCACTTTCATCTAATTTTTTATAACATACATTTTATAATAATAAAATTATATTTTTATTTACTTTATATTTGTAATGGTGAAATTTGCATATTAATACCAATTCTTTTAAAGTGGTCTATTATTTCTTACAATGAAGTTATTTTTGTAATTAAAGATAATTTCAATTATGTACTAAAGAATATAGACAATCTCAATGAAATTACAAGACAATTGGTATACTTTACAACAAGAAATGATTAGTTCATATTAATCTTATAATTTATTTTTATAATATCCATGTACAACAATAACATTGGGTTAGAATATTTTTTAGAAGATATATTTACTCTATTGTTTACAATATTGTACATTATCAAATATTGGAATATAAAATATGAATAATATTGTAAATTATAAACCTAATTTCCTTTGAGTTGACCAATTAAATTTATTCATTTATTCTATTAATACCAATATTTTTTGAATGTGAATATGTAAGTTTCTTCATCTAAAAATGTGATAAAATTGATTAGTTAATTATTATTTTTTTAAAACTTGTACTATTGTAATTTTTTAAAAACTAGATAACTAGAACAATCAATATTTACTAATCCCTCTAACTATATATTATCAATTATAATTTTAAACATATTACAATAGGAAAGATTAATCCCTACTAATCCTAATTAAAAATTATTACAATTAAAAACCAATTTACCAGTTAGAATTAAGTAACCATGAATGTTTTTATAACTATTACCTATCAACTATCACCTTAAGGGAATACAACAAGTAAGGAAGATTGGATGCAGAGAAAATAATGATTGGTAGATTTGGTAGATAAAGAGCTAATACTTTTGAATCATTCAATGGTTTGATTAGTAGAACCTAGGAAAAAGAAGGGAAATATGCTTTTGGAAACAATTAAGGGTTTCATAATGACAAATTTTGGAGGAGAGAAGTGAAAGATTTAGGGGAGTGGGTAGAGGAGATTTTGGCAACCTAAACCACAAAGGATGGAGGAATAAACAAGTAAGTTTTGCTACCCCCTATAATAAGGGTAAGGGGAATTTTTATTTTAGGAATGTGCACCCTAGATCTACTAACCTTAAAAATAGTAGTAATAGTTATAAAAATAGGAGGTTCTAGAAATTCAATTCTGAATTCGACATGAGCTAGGGCTTAGATCTAGGAATTCAAAAGTTTTTGGTAACTATTATCAATTTTTCACCACAACTCAAATTGACAAAGCTGGTTATTTCAAGTTCATTTTAAGGTGAAAAGTTTCAGTTATTTCTGCAGTTGTTTAAACCATTTCATGTTTTGAGTTTTGAGTTTAAAAGGAAAGTGCAATGTGTTTCAGTCTTCCATTAACCATTTGCAACATTAAATATTGCATGAAATGTAAAAGAAAGTATTTCGTTCTATATTTAGTAATTCATTACACAATGTTTCATACATTGTTTACAAAAGAGAAGTATAAAATTGAACAAGAATTGAACAAAAAGTTGTTTTGTATTCATTGGGATGAAAAGAGAATCAAGTGTCCCACACAAGCCGTGGGAGTAGCTGAAAAAATAGTCATAAAGAGTACACTACGCTACTGAAGATTAAAAAGAAAAAAAGAGCACATAAGAGGGAACATAGTCATCATTGCCTGAGCTTGTCTTCAAGTTACCTTCAATGTTGTGCATTCCTCTCTGCTCCCATCCTCCAAGTGAACCTGCAAGTGGATGAAATGTTTGTTAGAGCTCGGGTTATGAATCCTCCTACATGATCTATCAACAATAATGTAGAATATTGTTTATGATGCATTGAATCAATTGAGAAAAATCAAGAAGAGTGTAAGAGAATACCAAGGAGAAAACATCATAAGAAACTTCTAAATTTATTGTTTTAATCTAACACTGTTTGTTTCTTGTGCAGGTATAGGAAAAGCCATGTCGTTGATTTGTTTTGAAGATTTTAAAGCATGTGGTGTAAAATGGGCTCCCACAAGGGTTGAGCTCGACATGCTACCCCTTAACATTCCATAGAGGGGTTGAGAAAGGAAACAATTCAGTATTTCTCAAAAGAGATATGCATCTGAAGGAGTGCATCAAAAGTGTCATAAGAGCTCAAGCAAGTGATCATCTAGGACAATCAAGTATGAAAATGCAATGAATTGAAGATCATAGATGATTAATTGCTCAAGTCAATCATCATGATGAGTACATCATCATGGAATGAGATAGTGAACAGGCATACATAATGCCTTGTTGCCAAGTCAACAATAGCAACTGAACCAATTTGAGAAGCTTTAAAGCATCATCATCAAGTGTTCATATTTCAAAATCTTCTATGCAAAGGATGGAATCATCAACTGTTGCTGCCTAAGAGAGATAAAAATGCATGAAGAGTATAGAGGAAAGGTTGTCTCCACCAAGAAACAAAATTACAAGTGGTTGCAAGCAAAGCATGAAAGTCAATAAGTAAAGGAAAAGAAGCATTGTTGATTGTAGACACAATACCCTAAGTGTTTAAGCTGAATGGAATGTGAAACATCATTGGTGTCAATGGAATACAAAGAAATTCAAAGCTGGTTTCAAAACAATTGATGCTACAAATACCAAAAAAACTATCTCTTTGCATTGTCACATGAAGCTGTGATGAAGGTGGAATTATAACTACATTTTTGAAGCATTCAAATGCATAGAATGGATAACAAAAAGTAACAAGTAATCTATAGAAAATACCATGATGGCTGAGTGTAGCCTTACAAGTAAGTAAGTGAAATGAAAACATCAATTTACAGTGCATTTGAGAGTAAATAAAGTTTTATGTGTGCAATTGTTATTACAACTCATGCTAAACAGTGAATTTAAGTTGCATGGAAAATAAAGCATGTTTGTTGATAAGTAACTAGAAGCACCAAATAGTGTTTGAATTTCACTATGTCTATACACTTCAAGCAAGAGTAAAAGGCAAGTAATTGCTAATAGTATGGGCAATGAAAGGAGAGATAAGGAAATTTCTGAGTTAAGTGAAATCTACATCATGAGAACAAGCAAATAAAGCTACAACAGTAGGTGTTTGAACTTGAAAAGGCGAAGTCATTGTTGCTTTTAAGAGGAAGTGAGCTTATGCTATAGTAAACTAGGGTTTCAAAATGGAGACAAGTGCAATAATGCCCAGTTTTGAACTTTTAAAAGGAAACCAACATGGGTTTGCATTGTGAACTTGCAAGATGAAGAGATAGAGGTAGTTTGAGCTCATACATGAATGAAAAACAAGCTCAGCTGGACTCTCATGGCCGCGGCCTGAGAGTGAATTTTGTTTCACAAATGATGATACCCACTTAGGGCATTGTGCTCTAAATGCAAATACAAAAGAAAAAAACAATATTTTGAGTTGGTGCATGCATTGAAGCCATCATAAAGTGAAGTTAATGGAGCTAATGGCCGCAACCATGATGGGTTTGCAAACCCAAAAAATGGAATAACATATTGCTTGTGCATATTTAGAGGAATATATGAGAGATAAAATACATCGAAACCCTAGTTGGTACTCTCATGGCCGTGGCTTGAGAGAAATATTTCTCATCACAAAGCACAAACCCACTTGGGGTTTTTGTCTAAAAAGATCAGATACTGAGAATCATGAAGGGTTCGAAGAAATGCCAGTGATAGAACTTTCAGACAAGCAAGAAGGGTACATGAATGGCCGCGGCCATGAAGGGTCTGCAAACCCTCAGAAACAAAAAAAAAATGCATATTCTTTCCTTTGGTTTATTCTCTTTTCAAATTCCATTCATTTCTACATCATGGGTTGAGCCCACGAAAGATTGTTTTTATAGAAACAAGAGCAATGTATATGTTGAAGCCACGGCCCAAACAATGGAAAAACTCAGAAAAATATTCATGCTTAGCTTGTTCTTGCTGAGTGAGCTCAAATCGAGCCTCTTAAAGGAATAAATACACAAAGTATAGAAAGAAATGGAGCTTACCATGGCTGGGAGTCAAAAAACTAGTCCAAGCCCGCGACCAAGCCTTCACCAAAAAATTGTTGAGAGCTCTCTCATGGTGGCCAAGCAAAGCAAAGAAGCAATAGGGACATGAAACACACAAAATGCATCATAAAACCAGTCATGGCTGCGGCCTATAGGCCCATTTTCTCATTCAAATGGAGTCACAAAGATACCAAAATGGCAACAAACAACTCACCATCGAATGCAAAGGAAGATGCATAAAAAATTGACATGAAAGCAACTTGAATGGTGGAGTTTCCAGCTTAAACCCTAGTTCTCCATGGTGGCCAAGTGCAAAACCCTATTTTCTCCCAAGTTTCCAAGTGAAGAATGATCATCAAATGTGAGATAGGGGTCAGTTTTGGTGTTAGGGTTTTCCCATGTGCTCAATTCAAATGTGATTTTAATCACATTCTTTTAAAAATCCAAATGCTTATTAATGCCTCATCACATATGTTTGGCTAGGTAGAACCAATGCCTTAGGAATTTTAGTGATTTTTAAAGAAAATCAAACAAAACCATACCTTGCCCTTGTGTTTTTCATGTGGTCCACATACACATTGCCCCTTTCACTAGGTCAAGCTGTCCATGCCTTAGTTTTTTTTTTTGGTCTAGGGCTCATAATCCATTTTTATGATTTTTTATAAGAAAAATCAAAGGTATAGGAGCTTTCACATAGTGTTTTAATTTTTTGCAAATATTAATTTTACTCAAACTGCAAAAATCAAAATATTTGAACTCAAGATGCAAAATCAAATGTATTAGGAGAGTTTCTATATTGTTTTATGAAATTGCAGATGATTGTAAAACATCACTAATGGTAATTTTTCTATAAATTACCTTAGTGTTTGTTAATGTTTAAAATGCAGTTGGTGCACTTAAGTCTTCATGGAAACTTTCTATTTTGAGTTGGAGTTCTTGGGCGGATTTGGAAAAGAGATGACAAACTGGACTTTCTATTTTCAGTTCTTGAGCTATTTGCATCTGATTTTGAGGATTTTTGGATGGAACCTTTGGAGATGGAAAGTTTCCATCTTTTTGATGCAGTTTGGAGTAGATTATGGCACTATTTTTCAGGCTTTTTCCTTGAGCTCGAAAGTGGGAAAAGTTGCAATTTTGAGATGCAAATGAAGTTGATTTTTCTATTCTCACCATTGATGTCACTTGAAAGCTATAAGTTGGAGAAATTTTAGTTTCTCAAGGGTTCAGAATTCTGTTTCTTGCTCTCATATTCACTGAAGAGAGACTTGTAAACTTATTTGAATCAGATTTTGATCTTGTACTCCTTCATTTCAATAAAACAGTAGGATTCTCCTTCCCATTTTCTTGTCTAAAGTTTACAATATCAATTGATGTTAACTGTGATTCAAGAGCTAAATCCTTTTTATGTCTTGGTTTTTATGAATTTTGTTTCAAGAGTCTATTCTAATTTAGGTTGCATTTTGTGTTCCATTAGTGAGCCTTTGCGCAAATTATTGATGAATTAGGTAGTTTCAAGGTGGGATTGTGAGAATCAAAGCTTTAAAAGAGATTGTTGTGAGTATAAAGTTGTCAAGACCACTGAATTTCTAGTTAATCATCTTAGGTTGTAGGATTTACTTTTTAGTTTTCTTCCTACCCCTTTCCCTTGGAAGTATTTAGATTAGGTGGTTTACTAGAGGGAACCAACCCACTCTAGAGATTTTCTCTCACTCATTGATTTACCCATAAATCAGAGAGCGCTTCCATGTTGCAACAAGATAGCCAAGCTCAGCTTGACTAAGGGTGTAATCCCGATTGCCAACAGTAACAAAAATTCTAATTCTATGGTTTTTGATATTGATCTCAATTCAATCTCGAGCCCCATAATAGATCTAACAAACCTTCCTCTTATAGATAAAATATAGGATTTGACAACTAAAGCTCTAATACCTATGTTTTAGAATTTGAGATTGTCAAGATTTGTCGTGATGAGTTGGATTAAGAACATTGGGGTTTAGTTATAGAGATTTTCTTTATTGCTAAAGGGTTTTTTCATTATTATGTTCACTTAGGAGGAAGCAATAAATAAGGTTTTAGAAGGAGGGGCTTGGTTTTTTTTTTTTTTAGGCGAAAGACATGGTATCCTGTATATATATTATATAGAATAAAATATTTACATATTTCAAAAATCCAAGTTCAGAAAGTTGATGCAGAACATGCAAAACATCAAAAATCCAGCCTAATCCAACCTACTACCCGTGATATTTCTACTTTGAAGTCCACCCATTCATTTGATACTAGAATTATATGGATTATAATAGACATACTACTAACTGAAATCTATTATGGCATATATTGAAGCAAAAAACTAGTAGACTCCTTCATCAGAGCAACAAACCCTTGTCAAAATGCAGATACTATTCTTACATGAAGTCACCCTTCACTGAATTTTCATCCTGAATCTCCAAGCCCTCCATCAACTCGAATCCTCTCTCATACACACTCCTTTCTCCAACATACATTCTAGGAAATTACAGTTCTCGAACCAAATGTGCACGGGCAACAAGAGCATTCCCTTGAAGATTTCTTGCTTGTGGTGTGTTTTGTTCAATTTTTTTTTGAGCGCGTTCCTCTACCAGAATCAGAGAATTTACCCTTAGTTGCAAGTCCAACTGTAAGCTAGTGTGCGATGGGTGTGGAACATGTGCTCTAAGAAGAGCAAGGGCATAATATTTCTCTTTGATGTCAACCTCCATTACTGTACAGACCTCTCAACAATTTTTCCTCAAAGACCGCAAAAGAATATTATCATTTTTATGTTGTAGAGCTAGTTTGATGGCATCATAAATTTCTTCGAAGCCTTGACAACATTGCACAAACTCCCTGGGAAAGATCCCTCCAATATATCCCTCCCCATTAGAAATATTCTACAAGTTATGTAGATCCCTTTTAATAAGAGATTTCTCTAGTGACATCATACAATGTCATAATGAGAAAGAGTGCAAAGGACTTAACATTAAAACCATATCCTACTCCAATATATGTTGGTTCGTGTAGCACTGAAACCCATATATTTGCTATGTGAAGGTACACTTCAAGTTATGATTGAATTGTACCTGTAGGACAAAGAAAGCATTAGATAAATAAAAGATTAGAGTGAGTTGATCGAGCTGGGTTATTGGAATATCTACTAGCATCATCAGATAATTGCTATGTGTCCTTCCTTTCTTTGACCTACTCCCATGTGATTAACTTTGCATCATTATACTGAAAGCCCTTAAAAAACATGTGTTTAATCCAGCTCTCCACTGACTCAGCCATCCAAATTCCATGAGGGATGATACCATGTAATTGAAACAACCAAATGACTATTCCTCTGCCATTGGTGTGCTATTAAACTCTTAAAATTTGTGATAGAAAAATTTGCAAATATTTTTGTTAAAGTTTAGTTGACTTTAGAAGATGCCAACTTTGCCCCTTCACTTGATTTTCAGATGGAATTAAAGAACACATTATTTTTCCATTATTTCCTTTAAATATGGAAAATATTGAATATCATGATTGTTTTCCAAGAAAAAAATTTCCTTCCTATCACACCCCATGTTGTCTAAATGGTCTGCAAGAACATTTCCCTCTCTATATGTATGCGAGATATGATATTCTTCAAACTCATCTAACAGATTCCAAACATTTTGTAAAATATACTTCATATTCCAATTAATACAACTTCTCTCTTTGCATGCATTGACAAGTATCAAATAATCACCTTCAATGTGTATTGCCCTAACTTGAAGCTGTCTTGCAAGGGTTAGACCATGAAGGAGAGCCATTGATTCAGCTATGTTGTTTGTACCTAATGGAAGAATTATTGACTTTGCTGCTTTCACAATTCCCCTTGCATCTCTAATACAAACACATGCCCCTGAAACACCTATGTTTCCTCTAGAGGCTCCATCGAAATTCAACTTGTAGAATCCTTCTATTGGTGGAAGCCATTTAATCATTCCCCTATTAACCTTTTCCTTGTAAGGTTGCTTTAGGATTCCTTTAAAAGGAAACGTTATACCCTGCCACCTCTTAAGAATGAAGTTATCCCATGATGAGAATAAGGAACCAACATTTTTCTAATCTTTCACCTAGGTGTTTACTACTTCAATGACTATTTTTTCAATAATTGCATGAACTGAACTAGCTGAAGTATAAGTCTTTCTAAAGATATGTTTGTTTCTTTCCCACCAAATAGCCCATAAAATTGATGCTGGGATAACTCACCAAATGCAAGCAAAGAAGGTCTTATAGAGCACGGGCCATGAAGAGAAAAGGTCCCATACTGAATTTGGTAAAGGAGCATGAAAATATAGATTTTGCAAAACAAATAACCACCAAGATTGGGAAAATGAACATTGCAAGAACAAATGATCTACAACTTCAAAATATTGATTGCACAAGACACAATTAAAAGGCTTAGCATTCCCTAATTTAACCAATCGATCACTTGTAAGTACTCTTTTCTTCAACACTAGCCATGCAAACCAATCTTCAAGATTACATATTCAAGCTTGGAAATTTAACTTTGATAAATCTATTTTGAATTCATTAACCTTGCTCCCATTTGGATCAATTTGCTTAATCTCCCAGAGGAATATTGGGATCTAAGGGGTTTAGAGAAGATAAAAAATGCCCTAGGAGTCTTCAAAGAGTTTGATGAAAAATCAAGGGTAGATGGTCTAGGTATGTTTGCTAGAATTTGTGTTTTAATAGATGTTTAAAAAAACAAATCTAGAAATCTAATTTCAAAATTGGGAATGTGCACCAACCAATTTATTTGGAGAAATTTGATCTATTTTTCTCAAGGTGCTATAAATTTGGTCATTTCAAGAAAAATTGCTTCAGTAAGAGCCTTTTAGAGAAGGATCTAGAAGACATAAATATTTGAATTCAAGAAATTTGAGAAATGGAGGAGGTCTTGCTTGTTTCAAATGCCCATATAGAAAAATAGGAGAGCTAGTCATGAAGCAACATAATGCTAATGAAAGGATTTTAGAGAAGGAAGTTGAAAATTTTATTGAGTCAAAAAATATAGGAGAGTTGATCGTGGAACAATAGAATATTAATAAAAGGATTTTAAAGAATAAAGATGGAAAGTTTGTAACGCCCCGCCAAGGAACCCCAGAGGACAACACTAACTATGTCACAATAATGGATTTATTTATTTATTTATTTTGAAATAAAAATAGATTGCATGATACAATAATCTAAACCAAGTCCTCTAAGGTTCCTTAACTACACTACTCACAAAACTAAATAATCAAAATAGCTAGAATCATTTCACTAACTTATCAAATGACATGAGTTATCTAACATGAAAGGTTCATCTAAACACACGACATTAAATGTTTCATCATAAGCATTTTCACCAAACACCAACAAAATGTTTCAAACAAAAATTGCAGAAATGAAATCGTATGCATGTCAGATTTTGTTGTTCTAATCTCCCTGGTAGACATGTATGCAAGAATTGAAGGCATAGAGAGGGAACATGCACTAGATCGAAGGCCTCAAATAGATGTCATCACATGGACGCAGTGTTTACGAGGATGCACAAATTGGATTTGTTGAAAAGGATTCAGAAACTCTCAAACAAATGCAATCAGCTAACTACGGGTACACCCTAAATGTATTTTCAGCAAAGGTTTAAGAAAATTTTAGAGAAGAGTAATCGGTTGGGGAAAGAAGTAAATCGACATCTTAATATGAGATGCAAGACTGCAGAATGCACAAGACGTATTTGCTACAAAGGATTTTGGAAATCTATAGAGAAGGAAAACAATTATTGTTTCAATTTGAAATTAAACAAATAAATGTTTTCATTTCTAGGAAACACTAAATATTCAAGCATTTGTTTCAAAAGGCAGAGATAAACCCTGGATCCAAACGCTTGATAGGGCCAGAGATTCGATGCCGAGCTTCAAATTCCAACATGCAAATCCAAATTCTTCAAACCCCAAATCCATTTTTATAGAATCCCAAATTTCCCCCAAATTAATTTTTCCAAAATCCCTAATTCAAAATCAATAGTATTTTGAAATTTTGCAGACCAATTACTCTTTTAGCCAAACAGAATGAAAAACCTCCCAGAAGAACAATATTTACAAAAAGAGGAGTCTGTTAATTTTTTGGGAAAACCAATCAATTTTCATAATTAATAATTAACTTTAAATTTATTAAATTAGTCTTTTCCTTCATTCAATGATTTAATTTTTAATTAATTAAAAGCCTTTTATTTATCATATTTCAATTATTTATTAATTATATCTTCCCACTGTAATTTTATTATTCACTATAATCATTTATGAATTTATTTTTATATTTATTTATCAAAACACATTCTACTTTCATTTACATTTAATAATTAACTTTATAATTCCGCTTTTATAATATTCTATTTATCTCATTATTATTATTTATTAACTTCAGCTTACATTATAATTTATTTTATCATAAACTATAATTATATATAAGCATTACTACTTACTTATTAGAAATACCTTTTAAACTTAATAATTTTATTTTAATGCTACAATTAATCAAAAACATTTATCAAACAATTCCAAATCAAATAACCAAATGCCAATCAACACCTGGCCACTAAGCAAGGTCGAAATGCAAGACCGTAGACAACATAGACTGACCAAACCAACCATACTGACAACACTGTCAGGGTGCAAAACCAGATACTCATCCTCTTCAAGGATGATGGATGATGGCTAGGTTAGGGGACCAAGTTCTATCTCCGAACAACTGTTCCATTGGGTTTAAGGCACGCTCAGACTTGCCAATTTAGGTGGAGTCGATGCCTAGTACCTGGAACATGCAACATACAAAACGTCTTTGCACATATATATAACCATCACATCCCTAGTGAAAGGATATCAAAACATCGTAGGGTTATCACAAGTGAGAAATATGACATCCTTCCCTTCACACCTAAATAACATTTAAAAGCATCATGTAATATATAAAATAACATCTCACGTAATAATCATAAACCATTCCACAATAAGATAACACATTCTATTTCTAGTATATTCATAAACATGTCATAATCATCATCTAAATAGTCAAAGACTAATCAACATCTAACATAGTAACATCTAACAAGTCTTGATTATTACAACACCTAACATAGTAACATGTCATTATAGAATGTCCTAACCACAAGCAAGAATATCTGAAAACATAACATAAATCCACTAGCATCTAACATAAGCATCATAAATTTTGAAACATGGAGGGGCACTACAAAGTTTATTGAATCCCCACCAAAGATTTATAAGGAGGTACTAAATCCCATGAATCTAAAAATAAATGATGATGAGAAAAGAATTGACTCAGATCTTTTGAAGTTAGCTACTAATTTGGGTCCATATGAAGAAATTTTAGATACGTTTTTTTGACAAGAATGGGAAACAAATTAATTAAAGAGGTAGTGGATGATGTGTTGGTAGAATGTTTAGAATTGGATCCATTGGGGAAATTATCTATCTCCCAAATGGATGTGATAAGGAAATTCAAAAACTCCTTTCATTCCCAACGTAAGCTAAAGGGAAAAAAATCAAAACAAGCAAAAGCTCAAGAGGAAGTAGCTATGGGTCTTCGAACTACCCTAGATGGGAACTAATAATCATCTTCGAGGAAAGTTGGAAACTCACCTCAAGAATAGAAGATCCTATCTTGGAATGTTAAGGGATTAAATGCCCCTAACAAGAGACACTTAATTGTCATTTGGATTGTGTTGTGCTAACATTCTTCTCCTTCAATAAATAAAATTGTATGCGAAAAAATTCTAAATTTCTCTTTGATTAGTGATATCCTTGGCACAATTATTTTATTGAATCTAATGGTATTGTAGGTGGATTAGATCTGATCTCTAAGAATTGCGAAGGTTGATATGATTTCTTCAAGCAATAATTGGATCCTTTGCAAAGTGTCTAATATTTCCTCAAATCTATATATTTGGTTATTTAATATTTATGGACCTTCTAATCTAGTTAAAAAAAAGACCCTTTGGAATTTTAATTTTGAGTTGACCGCTCCTTTGAAGAATGAGCTATTTGTGATTGGTGGGGACTTTAATGATATTTACAATAGTAATGAGAAATTTGGTAGGGTAAATCAAGTTTCTTCAAATTGATTTTATGGAATTTTTTGAATCTAATGTTTTAGTTGTTGTTTGGTGTAGTAATGGTATTTTCATATGGTTAAACGACCCGAATTGGTAGCATGGTTGGTTAAGGGCTTTGGGTTCGTCCCATATAGGTCTCGAGGTTGAATCACGCTCCCAGATGATAATGGTATGGGTCGTGTCAGGTGTGGTCCGTGCCTCCAGAGGACTAGTCTCGCCTCCGCTTGCCTCCTCTGTCCGCCAAAACTTGGAAAAAAGTAAGACTAGGGAAAGCGTGGTGGAGCTCGCTGGGAAAAGTTGCAAATGCAAGCACTAGACACGAGGGTTGGGGATACCTCTGGGTTATAAAAAAAAATGGTTAAACATAAGAGATAACTTTTCTCATATAGAATAATGTCTACACAAGTTCATCCTTTCTTCTTCCTAGCTTCAAAGAAGAAAAATATTACAATTGCACCGTCCTTCCTTGTTCAAGTTCAAATTATTTCCCCATTGTTTGTTCAATATTTGAAGATAAGGCCCCTAAAAGTTACCCGTTTGGTGGTTTTGTGACCCCAAGTTCTTAGGTATTTTGGAGTCTTGGTGGAATTCAACCCCATTTGTTAAAGGTTCTTGGATGTTTCAACTTTGCTCAAAATTGGAATTCATAAAATCTAAGATCAAAAGTTGTAATAAATCCTCCTTTTAATTTGTTTTTGAAGGAAAAATTTGTGTAGAGGGAGAAATACAAGCTCTTAATGATAAGGCCATTAATCAAGAAATGGATCAAAACTCATTCTTAGCTCAAAAGGACCTTTTGCAACAAATTCAAGAAATACATTCCTTGGAAGAAATATTCCAAAAATAGAAGTCTTGAGAGTCATGGCCTAAAGGAGGAGATCAAAACACAAAAAAAAATCATGTTTCTACCAAGATAAGAAGGGAATATAATCATATTACACATATCAAGTCAGAAGACAACCTACCCATTGTAGAAATTATTAAAATTTGTAGAGAAGCAGTCCACTTTTTTAGAATTTACTTATAAGAGATGTTATGCTTGTGGATTTTAATCTAGAGAACCAAATCTTAAATCATATTCCTTGTTTATTATCTAATAATCAAAATACATCTCTAATGGATCCCCTTTCTTAGGAAGAAATATGACTTGTGGTTTTTTAATGGAGGGGGAAAAGGCCCCTAGTTTAGATGGCTTTCCTCCAATCTTCTTCTAGAAATGCTGGTCCTTTATTGGGAGATATATATGGTTAGTAATGGAAGAGGCTAAAAATACAAAAAGGTCCTAAAGAATTAAATATCACCTTTATAGCTCTAGTCACAAAATTAAATAATGTCAATTAATTTGTTTATTTTAGACCAATATCATTATGTAACATGATTTATAAGATTATAACCAAAGCATTGTAAGTCATATTAGGTTAATCCCAAACATCATATCTTTAAAACAAGATGGTTTTGTTCCTTGTAGGGAAATTTGAAAAGGGGTCTTAATTGCTCATGAGGTGATTCATTCTATCAAGGAGAATAATATTATATTTATGATAGTCAAAATATATATGATGAAGCCATATAGTAAGGTCAATTGGACCTTTTCTGCTAATTTTTTTAGAAAAATGGGTTAAGCTATGATTGGTGTAAAATGATTATGGCTTGCATCTCCTTAGCTAGGTTTTCAGTTCCAAGGAATGGTACACTTAGATTTTTTCATTCTTTTCAAGTTCTAAGGCAAGGTGAATCCATTTCCCCATTTATTTTTATTATAAAGGTAAAAGCTTTAAGTAGAAGCATTTTGCCTAAATCCAATCTTGGACTTTGGAGAGGGATAAAAGTGGCTAATAATAGGTAGATCTTATTACTCATCATTTGTTTGTTAATGATACTCTTCTTTTTGGTTTATCAAATTATAGTGTTGCCACCTCAATCAATATGATTTTGGACAAATACTAAAAGGTCTTAGCTTAGGCTATTAATCAAAACAAATCTAAGCTCTTTCTATTTAACACCTCTTCAATTCTTATGATTAGAATTACAATATTATTTGATTTTATAAAAGAAGTTCTTTCCTTGCACTTAGTTGGTAAAATCCTTTTGATCAAATTAGTGCTTTTTGTACTATCCCTATTTACATGATGTCACACATTCTAATGCCTACTAATATTTTATTCTCTATCAATAAAATCTTGAGATCCTTCCATTGGAGTGGGAAAGGGGATAAGGCTAAAATAGTCTTAATGACTTGGGATAGAGTTTGTAACCTAAAATTGTTGGAGGCTAATGGATAACCTAAAATTTTTGTTCAAAATATTACTCTAGGAGAAAAATTAGCTTGAAAATTATACTCTTCCCCTTTTCCAAATGGTGCTAGATTTTACAACACAAGTATCTTCACATTTTTGGATAATACTAGAATCTTCACAATTTCAAATCCCCTAAAGGGCTCTGCTATGTGGAATTTTATAATCAAATGCAAGAATATTATTACCTCAAATCTCTCTTGGGAAATTTAGAAGGTGAAGAAAGTTCACTTTTGGCATGACTCATAGAATGGATATGAAATTTTGGGCAATTGAGTTGACATATTTGAAGCTATGAATTTCCTTTTAAATGAATGGGGGAATAAAGTTGAAAAATATTTTGAGATTTCCTAGTCCAATAATATCTCAATTGTGACTTGGGAATATTTCTCCATGTATTCATTTTCAGAAATCCAAAAATGTATTTTAAAGGAAATTCTTTTGAATATGAAGATATTCTATTCAAATTGTGAAGATAAATTAAAATGGATGGGCTCTACCTTAGGTTCTTAATATGTTAGTTTTTCTTATTTGAATCCAACATAAAATGATCAAGATAAAAGTGGACTTTAAGAATTTTTCGGGATAAACTTTTCCTTCTAAAATTAAGTTCCTTTGCATGGCTAGTAGCTCAAGACAAAATCCTTTCCATGGATAAATTACAAAGGTTTTCCTTATTTATAGATTTAAAGCATTCATTATGTAATAAGGAAGTTGAAACAATTGATCATTTATTTTTACATTATGAGTTTTGCTTCCAAATGTTGGTTTTGGCTTTGGGATCATCTTCATTGGAAATGTGCCTTCTTAGTGCCTACACTTTAATTATTCTCAAGTTGGCCATACCTTTATCAAAATTCCACATTTTCTTGTCTATGGAGGATTATTTCCTCTTTGCTAATTTGACACATCTAGAGAGAAATAAACTCCAAATTTCTTAAAAATAAAATAAACTCCTAGGATTACGCGATTCTTAAATTAGAGCTTGCAATTTTTGAGACTGTGATGTTTAATTTCACTCTTTCTTTCCAACTTAACATATATTTTTCATCTTAGTATTCAATAGTTCTTAAAAATTGGTCCTTTATAAAATTCCCCCCTTCTCTTGGTGCCATTAAATTGAAGAAACTAAAAAATATTAGATAAAATATAAGTTGGGTGAAGCCCTTCTATTCTTTAGTAGAACTTAACTTCAATGATGCTTCTAGGGAAAATTTTAGGTCTTCAAGTAAATGCTATGTTCTTCAAGATTCTAAAGGTATTGTGCTTAGAGCAACCTCTAAAAATCTCCCTCATGCTCAAAAAATGAGGTAAATATCCATGCCCTTTCTTTGGGTTTAGGGCTTCCTGTTAAAAAAAATAGAAGGAAATTCAATGTTTGTGATTAATGCTATCAGAAAGAGGCAATTTAATTCTGAGAAGATTTCAAAAATGATGTAGCTGTTTGGGATCTACTAAGAAAGTTTGTTTATTTTGTATGTCAACAAAACTTTCATGAGGCAAATTAGCTAGCCTATCAAATTTTCTAGTTGATAGGCTAGCTAATTAGGCAATTGATAAGCACATTTGATTCTTTGAAAGCTCTAACATAGGAAATTGGAAAGATGTTTTTCTAGCTAAATTTTATTTGAAAGAAAAGGGGATCTCATGGTGACAAGTATTGCATGAATCACTTGCTGACTCATCAGTTTTGAATAGGGGTTAGCAAATATTGTTTAAGTTGTATGATTAGGGATTTCATATTTTAGGGAGATCTTTCCTTATCATTTTTGTACCTTTTAACTTCTCATCAATAGTGATGGAAGCTTTTTGGGTGGTTTGACATGTTCTAGCTCGCTTGAGCTTTTCATGTCACTCTATTTTTACTAACATGTGCGTGAGTTTGTGAAGATTTGTTAATTGATGGAGGCTATTTGTTGAGGTAATACTATGCTAGTGGAGGATTCATTACCCTCTAGTGGCTTCACTATGTTCTCCTTCTCTTATCACTTCAATGTTGCTATATGATACTATTTTCTACTTGTTTAAAAGAATTCTAGCTTGTGTGACCCTAGAATTTGAAATCATGTTCATATGTGCTCACTTAGAAGTTGTGGGTCCTCATGGTGATATATTTAGATGCAATATTTTGTTAAAGCCACGATTTCTAATGGAAAAGTATTCCATAAATGACAGTCTATATTCCAAAGCATTTTTGGGAAAGAATGGATAATCATCCCTTTGGTAAGGAAAATCTTCAAAGGGTCTTTATTCTTTTATATGATATGGTAGAAGATATTATTTGCACAACCATGGGTAAAGATCTTCTCAAAAAATCCTTCAATTCACTTTCTTCTCATATGTTGCATCAACTTTCCTCTCCAATGTTATGGACATGGTTTCTGATATTCAAACTGTGATTTCCTACAACCTACTATTTACTCCATTGTTGGTTCAGAGGAGGTGCTTAAATCATATGATGCATCGAGTGATGCTGCTAATATTGGTGGTGTGGACACTGAAATTGTACTCCCTTCTTGGTGAAAGTACAATCCTTGGTCTAATTTGGTCCTATTTTAGGCACCCTTGCATTAATCATCCTTTAAATCAACATTTATAGGCCCCTAAGACCCATTATTTTGGACCTTGAGGCTTATTCCACTCACAAATCATATAAATCCTGACAAATAACATTTAAATTATTCAAATTTTAGAAAACCCACCTCAAAAACCTCTAGTGGGACTAAGTTGCCCAGGGTGGCGACTTAGTCCCTTTTGGGGGATTTTTTAATTTTGAGCAGGAAAATCATCGTCTTAATTCAAATATCCGATGGATGTCATCCTATGAGGTCAAAATAATGAATAATTAGGCATTGATTCCTATAAATACAAGTTTTTAGGTCATTTTTCATAACATCTAGTCATTTTAACAAACAAATTCAAGAGTCAAGTGTTGAATATCTTTCACAAGAAGATTCATTAGTCTATCTACAACAAAGTTGAAGCTTTAGGGCAGAAAGCTAGGGTTTTTTCAAGTCTTCAAGCTCACTTTTTATTCAAGATATAGCATTGTCAAGGGTTGATCATGGATGCCTATGGAGAATCATGAAGAATTCTAGGTTGGGGAGATGCAACTAGCCATCAACCCAAGCCTAGGGACTTGTTTTCTAAGTGATTCCATCCATTTTCTCTCTATTTTCAGCCTAAGGAAGGTTTGCATGTTATTAAGATTCATTTCTAATGTGATTTAGGGTCTCTTGGAATGAGTCTTGCATCATTCTAGTTTCATCTATGCATCTTATTCTTGCATGTTAGAATAGGGTTGCATCTTACTTCAGATTTCCTAGTCTTAGATGCACTTAGGGCTAGGGTTTTACATCATATTTCATTATCTCTTTCAAGGTTTAAATACCAACTAGGGGTTTGAACTAGGAAAACCCCCCATTAGAAACCAAATTATATTTTGTTTTGCAAGTGTTTTCATAGATTTGGATTTAGATTTCAGTCGGAGAACAAAGTGCAGACCGAGAGCTTCCGTTTCCACTTTCAGATTTTCAGAAAAGCCAAAGTGGACCAAGTCGCCATCAGTGGTGAATCAGTCCCACTGTACATGTTTATCAAAATTTTCTGTAGATCTGGATACCCATTTGGCTGAAACAAACTCCAAAGCAGTTTTCTAGATCTGGGACTAAATTACCCAACTTGGTGTAAGTGTCCCAGTTGGCTAGAAAATTAGATTTTTTAGAATTTCAGAGACATCTGCAATCTTCATTCTAGCCTCTGTCATTTTTTAGGTGCACTCTATCTATTTGAATTCTTTATCTTCACTTCTATTGTACTCAATCTATCTTTCTGCATATCACAGTGTGTTTTCAAACACCTTGCATTTCCTTAGTTTTGCATCCATAGTTTATCTTCTTTATCAATTTCCAGCCTTAGGAAAAATCACCCTTGAAAATTTTCAATCTTCATTGCATTGGAATCTCATGATATTGTTCTTGAGTGTGCACTTTGCGAAATCAGATTCCTCTTCCTTCATTCCCCTTTTAGGTGTGGATAAGAGAAGTTGTGACTCCATTTCTATTGTCCACATTTTGGTGAAATCCACTTTAGAACATTATATTTCTGATTTCAAGTGCATTTACATCCTAGAATTACATTACATTGCATTTTTCATTGTTTAATTTGCATTCTAGAGTTTCATACTTTGCATTAGTGAAAAGCTCATTTAAGCTTGCATTTTTGCACTTCATTTCTTTGAATAATAGTGAAATTTTGCATTTGCACTTTAGATTTTCATTATATAGTATAGAACACATAAGCATCCATCAAAAAATTCAGAAAAACTTAAAAGAATACCCCTACTAGGACTAATTCACCACCTTGGGCGACTTAGTCCCAATACACATTTTGCATCTCTGTTTTTAGCATTCAGTTTCCAGTTTCTTAAGTTGTTTGTCTTAGTTACTTTTCTATTTTAGTTTAGTTATTTTCTATTACATTCTAATCATTAGAACAAGTATCATTTACTTTCATGGAAATTATGGATAGCATTAGATTTTTACAATTTTCATTTTCAACATTAGTTCCTAGTTCATTTAGGTTAGATTCATCAGAAAATGAAAACAAAAACCTCAAAACATCAAATGAAACAATAAAAACTATGCTTCACTTTAGAAAAACTATATCATCCAAACCTTTTAGTAGTGATGACTTGGATATGTTAGATGACACCCTCCAGGGCTTCCTCTCACTAAGTTCATCCACTAAGGTTTGTCATGAAAATCCCAAACCACCCGACGATAATTTACCTCTCAAACCTTTTAGTCGTGATGACTTTGATATGTTAGATGAAGCCCTTCAGGACTTCATCTCAGAAAAGCCATCCATTAAGGTTTGTTGTGAACAACCTGAAACAAAATATGTCAATGTAATTCAACCTCAAATCATCCTTTACCCACCCTCGCATAAGTCTCAACCTCCACCTAAACCGAGTTTACCATTTACCCACCTAAGCGTGATATTGTTGCACATACATACAACACTAGAAATAATCTGCAACCACAATAACCCACCCCAACACCCTTACCTTTTTCCAATCCCATATTGCCTAGTGCTCCTCATTTACCTCCACACAATGGGAAGGAATATGACCTTGTTGAACAACTTAAGAATACTCCTGCAAAAATATCCCTTTGGGATCTAATTCAGAATTCACCAAACTATCACACTATGCTTCAAACAACATTACAACAAATAGTGGTTCCTCCTGATATGAATGCAAATGATGTGGCATCTGTAATCCAAGGAATGAATACAGTTAATGTAGACATTACCTTCCATCAACATGAGCTCCCTCCATTGGAATTAAGGAAGCAAAATGAAGCCTTTATGATAATATCTCAATTCAATAGAATAGGCATTAAACGAACCCTTGTTGACAATGGCTCTGCCCTTAATGTGTGCAGTGTGAAACTTCTAGATAGATTACATGTGGATAAATCACTAATCAAACTTGATTCCTTATCTATTAGAGGATTTCACAATATCACAAAGCAACCGCTTGGTGTAATTACCTTACCTATTATAGTAGGAATGACTACTTTGTAAACTCCTATTCATGTCATGCCCTATGATCTTTTTGGAAAGACCATAGATTCATGAGATGCATGTGATGCCTTCGACCCTTCATTGAATAATGAAATATGTCTATAACAACAAAGTTTATCAAGTTGAAATAGACCCCAAGCCTGAAAGTTGCTTACAACTTGAAAAAGGAACAACAAGTCCTCTGCACACATTGATTCCAACATCACACATAGAACCTCTTGAGACCAACAAACAAGAAGAAGAACCCATGTCAAAATTTCTAGGTGATGATTGGGGATCATTAGAATTCACACCTTCATTCATGGGAGAATATATAATCACACGAAAATAGGATGAAAAACAAGAACAACCAACGGTTATGTCAACTCAAAATTCAAAAGAATCTTCCCAAGCATCTACCTCATCCCCTTTGGAAGAAAATACAACCTACACAACACATTTCGATGAGATAGATTATCAACGACCACCTAACCCGACAAAAATGGAAAGACTTTATGGAAAAGGTAATGAACTTGTGAAACAATTGGGATATAGTGGTAAAGGATGTGGAAAGCATGAACAAGGCATTCGAGTTCCTATAGAACCTAATACACAAGAGACGAAGACTAGTTTGGGATATTATTTTTCTAAAATAACAAAAGCAAATCAACGACCATCGCTAAACATCAACACTATCACCTGTAAACCAAGAATCAATCTCACACTAAAGCATCTTGAATTACTTGATATGGATTTACTACCATCATGGGAGTACTTTGAAAATGATGAAGCTCTGAAACAAATGTTAGGTGCTTCTGATAAGACATCTTCTTCAAAGAGAAAAGTTACCTGTGCTATGATCAGTACCAAGCAAATAGATATTGATACCAATGAGAAAGACACAAGCTCAGAACCATATTATCCTGAATTTCCTAAGTCAAATGTGCTCCCCTTGGGAGATACACTTGATATACCAATGGACGTAGATGATAAAGAAAAAAGTCATTAAAATAGGGAAGTTCTTTGATGATGAAGAACAAGAGGATACTATAACCTTGCTTCATGACTTTACTGAATTATTTGCTTGGAAATATTTAGACATGCTAGGAATAGATCCAAAGATAGTGACACATAACATTGTTCTTTCTGAAAATGCTAAGCTTGTTCAACAAAATATACGAAAAATGAATCCTAAAATAGCCTTGCTTGTTAAAGGAGAACTTGAAAAACTCCTTGACACAGGTTTCATTTGACCTATTGATTATTCTCCTTGCATCTCAAACATTGTTGCAGTTGCAAAACCCGATAATCGTATTAGGATGTGTACAGATTTTTGTGACTTGAATAAAGCCTCTTTAAAGGAAAAATTTCCCCTTCGTAATATCGACATGATAGTGGATTCAACTACAGGAAATGCTTTGTTGTCATTTATGGATATATTTTTTGGATATAATCAAATCTTTATCAACCCACAAGATCAATATAAGAAAACATTTACAACTATTTGGGGGACATTTTGTTGGATTAAGATGCCTTTTGGATTAAAGAATGCAGGTACAACCTATCAATGAGCTATGACATTGATATTTCATGATTACATACATAAAATCTTGGAACACTATGTTGATGACATCCTTGCCAAATCATTAACCAGGAAAGACAATGTGAATTTCCTTCGGAAAATATTTGAACGAATGCACAAATACAACATGAGACTAAATCAAAAAAAGTGTGTCTTTGGAGTAGATGGTGGAAATTTTTTAGGGTTTATCATATCTCACAGAGGCATTGAGGTTGACACAAAGAAAATTGATGCTATAATCAACATGCCACCTCCTAGAAACATTTCTCAATTACATATGTTACAAGGAAGAATTCAAGCCATCCGTCATTTCGTCTCATCCTTAGCCGATCGAACGTTACCCTTCAAACATCTCCTAAAAAAGGATGTCCATTTTGATTGGAATGAGGATTGTAAACAGGCCTTTGAGAGTTTGAAGAATACCTTGCAAATCCACTCGTTTTACAACCCACTATGCCAAACAAACCATTCATCCTTTATATAGCCACATCAACCCATGCTCTTGCAACATTGCTGGCTCAACAAGACAACAATGGTAAAGAACATCCCGTTTATTAAATTAGTTGAACTCTAATAGATTATGAAAAATGCTACACAACAATCGAAAAACAATGTTTGGCTCTTATATTCGCTAATAGTAAGTTGCGACACTATTTACTAAATGCAGAAATACAAGTAATGACAAAATTTGATCCTCTCAAGCATCTTTTCAATAAAATAGACTTATCAGGACGTCTAGCTAAATGGGTAATGTTGTTGACGAGTTTGATCTTAAGTTTTTTTCACAAAAAGTAATCAAGGGTCAAGCCTTGACTGACCACTTAGTTGATGCTCCTTCTCCTTTGGCATTACCTAGCACCCCCTCTTTCCACGATGATACTGTGTTGACCATTGAACCTAATACATGGGAATTGTATTTTGATGGATCTAAGTGTAGAACAAGTTTTGGCGCTGGGGTTATATTAATTTTTCTTGCAGGAAGGCTTATTCCCTTGTCATATCGATTAAATTTCCTATGTACCAATAACACAACTGAATATGAGGTGTTAATTGCTGGATTGCGTGTTGCTTTAGTCATGGGTGTCAAAGATATTAAGATCTTTGGTGATTCGCAATTAGTGATCAAACAAATCAATGGAACATATCAAGCAAAATAGGGAAAATTATCAAAATACAAGGATTTCACACTGTAATTGTTACAGAAGTTTGAGTCATTTACCATTGATAACATCCCACAAAAGGATAATCAACATGTGGATGCAATGGCGAGTGCTGCTTCTCTTATATCACCTCAAGATCCTTCAAAATATTTCACATTTACCATTCATCCCATCATGAAACCTTCAATCAATGATAAATTGGAAGACGTGGTAACCACTACTCAGGAAGACTTGAGTGAATGGTATGATGCGATATTTAATTATTTGAAAAATGGTACCTTTTCCTGAGCTGACAACTAAGAACATTCGAGCCTGTTTGCGCAAGCTTGTATCTAAGTATATCATTCTCGCTGACGTGTTGTATCGGAGATCGTTCCATGGTCTCTTACTTTGATGCCTAAAACAATCTAAGATACCCATAGCCCTTGAGCAAGCCCATGCAGGTGCTTGTGGTGGTCATTTTGGAGGAAAAACATTGGTCCAAAAACTCATCTGCATTGGATACTATTGGAGAAATATGGAACAATATTGCTTCGATTATGTTAGAAAATGCCACAAATGTCAGGAGTATAGCAACTTCAACCATACTTCTGCTTGTGAACTTCAAGCTCAAGTTCTGATATGGCCCTTTGCGGTTTGGGGCTTAGACATTATTGGAAAGATATCACCTCCCTCTTCCGCTGGACATACGTTTATCATCACTGCAACTGATTACTTTACAAAATGGGTAGAGGCCATTCCCCTTCGATCCACAACAACTGAGGTAATATGTCATTTCATATTGGAACATATTATTGCTCACTTTGTCCTTCCTTCCGCGTTAGTTTATGACAATGGTACTCCATTTAAGAATAACGATGTGAAGAAATTCCTAGAAACATTCAACATACAACATCGCTTTTCAACACCTTATTACCCACAATCTAACGGTCAAGCTGAATCAACTAATAAGGTTATTGAACAAATCCTGAAAAAAACTATTAACAATCATCAAAAGAATTGGCATACACAATTACATTATGCGCTATGGGCATATTGCACAAGTGTTAAATCCTCTATAGGAACTACACCTTACAATCTTGTATATGGCAGTGAGGCAATAATTCCCTTGGAGTTAGAGATTCATACGTTAAGAATTGCTCTTCAAGGACTTATTGACAATAAAAACTATAAAGAGCAACAACTACATCAGCTTGAAATGCTCGATGAATAGCACATCAAAGCTCTTGAACATCTTCAAGCTTATGGAAAATGAAAACAACACTATTACAATCTCACTATCATTCCTCACACATTCAACAAAGGTGATTTAGTCCTATCTGAAAATCAATGCAACATCAATGCTGATCCCAATGAAAGAGGAAAATTGAGCCCTAATTGGTTAGGACTGTACATTGTTGACAAAAACTTTGGGTCTGGTGGTTATGTCTTAACAGAACTCGATGGCACACCTCTTAAGGAACCTATCAATGCCGCACATCTGCGCCAGTATTATTTCTAATCCCTTTGAATGGTACGAATGGTAAAGCAGTGTTGTTAGAGCTATTGGTTATATTCTATATGCTTTCGCATTGCTTCATTATTGAAAACTAGTTATTTGTGTGTCTTGAGCACTAAAGTAATTATTTAATTTATTTTATAGTTACTTTAGGTTTCATACTATTCAAATTCATCTTATGTGCTATGTTAAGATAGATCGTCAATACATTTAATTTAGCATAACATACTTAATCACCATGTTGTATCTAAAAGAAACTATAGTAAGTTTTAATTAGATCACATAAGCTTTGTTAAATCATGACGACATTAATTACACAATCTTACAAAGGTTATTTAATTAATCCCATTGCTATTTAACATTCCACACATAAAGACAAGTAATAAAACATCAAATGCTCACACACACACACAGATATATATATATATATATATCAATAGTTTTATGTACATGTCATCAATATATATAATATCACTGAGGTCTATGGCTACCAGATCCCTTGGGATTTGGTACTCGTGCTGCTCCAATAGTGGTACATCGGGAGATGGTGGTATGTGATCGTGATCACGAACCGCCGAATTTGAGTGCAAACTCTAAGCCCCATATCTATCCTAGGGCCTCTCAATGTTCCCCTGCTATCTGATCCCTCTCCACCTATAGTCGAGCTATCTATGACTCTAATCTCTCAAACTCTACTAGAGTTCAAGACGATTGTGCCTCTGTTGTAGTATTGGCTCGGCGGACTCGTCTCCTCAAACTCTCATATGCTGCCCGTAATCTCGTGAATGGCCTGAGTGACTCCGGGTCCTCATCCATAATGGGTAGGGGCACATAATATGAGTCCATCTCCTCCTCATTGATATATGCTAACACTATCTCTGCAACTACTTGATAGTAGAGGTCCCACCAATCTCTCGTCACTCCTGCACGATAGAAAAAATACACAATCAATACACATCATGATATATATAACATTAAACAAAAGCACAAAGCACATGCATAAATACAATATAATCACCTATATCTCCGGTAGGCTGAGAAATATAAACCTCATCATGTGCAGGGGGCATGGAAGATGTGCTAGCCTCTCCATAATTGTGGGTACTGATGCTTGCTACGGCCACTACTCGTGATCTAGTCGTAAGAATGGGCAAGGGCTCTCCCCACTCGTGTCAATCCTTAGCTGCTGGCTCATCATCCTCGCTCAAGAGTGGCTCCTCCTCCTCGTCCTTCTCCTGATCCTCCTGATCCTCATCCTCCTCCCCTTTGACCTGACCATCATAATCAGGATTTGCATCCTCATCATAATCCTCATCAATGACATCGATAAATATGTCTGCAGCCCTGTGTTGTGTCTCCTCGGCCTTGTCCTCTCTATCATTTCCCTCATTTGGAAAAGGTCCTGCATCTCCTACAGGCTCATCAATCGGATATACAGGAGCTGGTCATGATATTGTCGACCACTCCTCATACTCACCTGTGGCACCAACGTCATCTACGTCAAAGATTGGAGGCTCATTGTGATTCGAGTACTCAGAGTCACTCTCGACAACATTGTCTAAAGTGAATTGTACTATATCACTTGGTCTCCAGACACCCTCCACTAATCTCCTATAAAAGGGTTGTGCCCTAGGTGGTCTCTAAATTTTCCCAAACTGTCGCATGACTCGATTGTAGTAGAAGGGATGTACTACATGATCATGTCGGCCAACCAAAAATCTATCTAACTATAATCTCCTCAACTTCCTCGTGTGATCTGGCCACTGAAGTGTAAAATGATAGGGTCTCCACAAGATCTTGTCCTCCTCCAGTTGGTCAAATCTCACTCTCCAAAAGTGTAAATCCCTGTACTGCCACAACAGTCGTAGAGGATAGCCAAAGGCCCGAGGATACCCTACTGCTGTTGGACATGGGAAGACAATAGTCTGGTACATGTGATATTCTCAAGGCACCAAACTTGTAGAAGTGTGCAGTGTACCATGTTGTCCAGCTCCTGAAACACGAACCGTCCAAGATCATAGTATAAATGCACTAGGATACAACACCCCCAAGCGTATAATGTCCTATGCTCTACCATCCCGCGTATTAGGTGAACTAGTCATCCCTCTAGGTGCACTACATGCTCATCTGGTACGAGTACTAGTGCAACTATGTACATCATAATCCATCTCACCACCGGAGCTCGTGAATAAAACAACATCGCAAAATTGATTCGTCCTCTCACCCGCTCATCTTGCACTGGTCCATCTAGACAATATTGCATATTGTCCTTTTGCTCATAAAATGTATGATCTCTCTGGAAGCATACTCACTCTCCTTGAATAGGAACTTAGAGGATACAATGGACTTCCTCTAGAGTAATCGTCATCTCACCAATTGGAAGGTGGAATGTACACGTGTTTGCATCCAAACGCTCAGCTAGAGCCATCAACATAGCATCATGGTACCTCATGGGGGGCATGAGGTATGCCCAATATATCCCCATAGCCTATAGGTGCTTTGTGTCTGTTGAAAGTGCGTGGGCTAGATCTCTAAGAAAGCTAAGCTATCTACTGCCCAGACGTTGACGCGAACGGGTCAGTACCTATTCATAAAGTAAAAATATACCCTATAAACAATCTCAAATGTCTAAATTTTACATTATTCATCATAAAAGTGTACTAAATTTCATCTAGTGTGCTTTCCTAAAGGCCCTAGACACTTTAGAACCTGTTTGGGACACTTCGCGAAGAAACGAGACATTTTTTGAAAAAGTGGGACACTTTGCGAACAAAAGGGACACTTTGCGAACAAATGGGACACTTCGCGAACAAAGGGGACACTTTGCGATTTTTTTTTCCAAGATCCTAAATTAACCTAGAAATGCATAAAAAACATTAAATAATTGCATAAAAAAAAGTGAAGGTAGTAGAATCAACTCACGTCATGCTGACGCTCATCGCGCGCCACCTGGTCTCGTAGCACGCCCAGTCTCGCAGGCTCGTAGCCTATCTGCTCGACATCTTTCACTATTCTCTCGTCACTCTCAAGCTACAAGAATTAAAAATGAGAAAGTAAGTGACAATTTACTTCATTTTTAACTCTTTTTCACTCTTATGTATGAACTTAGGGTTACTAAAGTGCTTTCTTCAATCAAAACAACATAACAGGTGTTAGTAAACTCTATTTTTGACGTCGTTTATTGCGTTGGAATCGTGATTCCACACCTGACATCATCAATTGTTTATCGTTATGTGGCATGGTACTTGGAAATGCCCTACGGTATGATTTTCCTTATTTGATGTGGCTAGATTGCTACCTTGATTCCCCCTCTGTAAAGCAAGCGAAATCAAGGGGGGCATACATCTACGCTCAAATTTTATTTTTAGAAGTTGCATAAGAAGATTTTTGGACAACTAACGAATTTGTGTTGCAGGATGTGGTTCCTAATGTTGTGGTTTTGCAGATAACTACATTGGGGGCTTCATTCTCTCATCTTTTGCATGAATATCCTTTATGAAATAAAATGTACTATTTAGAGTCCTTTAGCTTACATATGCATGTAGAGTCATATGGGCGCTAAAGTGGGGGCTAAATGTGGACACTGAAATTATACTCCATTCTTGGTGAAAGTACAATCCTTGGTCTAATTTGGTCCTATTTTAGGTACCCTTGCATTAATCATCCTTTAAATCAACATTTATAGGCCCCTAAGACCCATTATTTTGGACCTTGAGGCTTATTCCACTCACAAATCATATAAATCCTGACAAATAACATTTAAATTATTCAAATTTCAGAAAACCCACCTCAAAAACCTCTAGTGGGACTAAGTCGCCTAGGGTGGCAACTTAGTCCCTTTTGGGGGATTTTTTAATTTTGAGAAGGAAAATCACCGTCTTAATTCAAATATCCGATGGATGTCGGCCTGTGAGGTCAAAATAATGAATAATTAGGCATTGATTCCTATAAATACAAGTTTTTAGGTCATTTTTCATAACATCTAGTCATTTTAACAAACAAATTCAAGAGTCAAGTGTTGAATATCTTTCACAAGAAGATTCATTAGTCTATCTACAACAAAGTTGAAGCTTTAGGGTAGAAAGCTAGGGTTTTTGCAGGTCTTCAAGCTCACTTTTTATTCAAGATATAGCATTTTCAAGGGTTGATCATGGATGCCTATGGAGAATCATGAAGAATTCTAAGTTGGGGAGATGCAACTAGCCATCAAGCCAAGCCTAAGGACTTGTTTTCTAAGTGATTCCATCTTCCATTTTCTCTCTATTTTCAGCCTAAGGAAGGTTTGCATGTTATTAAGATTCATTTCTAATGTGATTTAGGGTCTCTTGGAATGAGTCTTGCAACATTCTAGTTTCATCTATGCATCTTATTCTTGCATGTTAGAATAGGGTTGCATCTTACTTCAGATTTCTTAGTCTTAGATGCACTTAGGGCTAGGGTTTTACAACATATTTCATTATTTCTTTCAAGGTTTAAATACCAACTAGGGGTTTGACTGAGGCAAACCCCCCATTAGAAACCAAATTATATTTTGTTTTGTAGGTGTTTTCGTAGATTTGGATCTAGATTTCAGTTGGAGAACAAAGTGCAGACCAAGAGCTTCCGTTTCCACTTTTAGATTTTTCAGAAAAGCCAAAGTGGACTAAGTCACCATCAGTGGAAACTTAGTCCCACTGTACATGTTTGGTATTTGGCTGAAACGAACTCCAAGCAGTTTTGTAGATTTGGGACTAAGTCGCCCAACTTGGCATAAGTGTCCCAGTTGGCCAGAAAATTAGATTTTTCAAAATTTCAGAGACATCAGTAATCTTCATTCCATCCTATGTCAGTTTCTAGGTGCACTCTATCTATTTGGCTTCTTTATCTTGGCTTCTATTTTACTCAATCTATCTTTCTGTGTATCACAGTGTGTTTTCAAACACCTTGCATTTCCTTAGTTTTGCATCCATAGTTTATCTTCTTTACCAATTTCCAACCTTAGGAACAATCTCCCTTGATAGATTTCAATCTTCATTGTATTGGAATCTCATGGAATTGTTCTTGAGTGTGAACTTTGTGAAATCAGATTCCTCTTCCTTCATTCCCCTTTTAGGTGTGGATACGAGAAGTTGTGACTCCATTTCCATTGTCCATAGGTGGTATTTTCCCACATGCCCTACTTTTGGAGTCCCCCTATGCTTTACTATGTTCTACTTGACATGAGATTTGATCTTTAGGATGGTGATGAAAATTTACTCTCTTTATCCTGAACTTATTTCATTGCATGATATTGGTGATGATTTGTTCCACAAGGTGTTGGACTTCTTTAATGCTCTATATTTTTTGATCATGCATTTTGTAGAGAAGATCCATAAGGACGTTTTTCCATTACAATTTGTGGCCCTTGATGAGGCTAGTTCCAGTGGTAGGGGGTTGGTTTAGGTTGCATTTTCTTATTTTTGTTCAGGTAAAAGCTAAATTTTCCTGGAAGCTAGGTCCTTGATGCTTGAACTCCTTTGTCCATGATGGCTTCATTTCTCTTTTTTTTGTTGTAAACTCTATAATTATTAATATTATATAAGTGGTTCTTTCTATTTTTTTATTGAGTAAAAAAATATTACCAATCAACAATCATAATTGAAAACTAATATGTATGAAAGAGTGGTATTCAAGCTTCAAGGAAGATAAAGCCATGGTCCCATGTGGGGAGGCTTCCTAAAATATCTTAGCAGGTGTTGCCAATTTTTTTTAGGAGCTTCTATAAGCATGGGGTCCCATGAATTTTTTAATAATGGAAAACTTAAAACTTTAAGCTCCAAAAATTCAGGAAGCTGGTGGTTTGATGATTATTTTTTAGCAACAATGAATGCTAAATTTATAATTATATAGCTAAATCTAAAAAAATATTGACAATAATCTAAAAAAAAATGGATGAATGATATGTGGGGGAAATTTTTTAAAAAGCGAGTGATGGAAAATTTCGATCCCACCCTAAAGGCACCTACTTAATTTTAAAATCTAAAAAGTAGGGGCTCTTATTTCTTTGCACAAGATTCCATTTTATCTAGTAGCATATTTTTTCCTTCTTATAAAACCCCCTACTCCACAAAAATAGTTCTTGTAGCGATTCCATGGGACCCCTTTGTAAGGGTAAGGTCCCACGAGGGGCTTCAGGTTCCATTTTGAAGGAGCAAGGGGTCCCATGAAGCAAAAAATAATGATATAGGATTAAATAGAATATTTTTCTCAATAATAGCAACCCCTATTTTTTAGTTCAAAAATTTAAGAGGGTGCAATTGGGGTGGGGCTAGAAATTGCCCCACTAGCTTAAGAATTTTTTCTGCCACTTGTCAATCATATGGAGTTTTTATATTTCCACCAATTTTTTTTTATAAATTTTATATTTATTTACTCTACTGAATTGAATATGCAAAATAATAAATTCATGAGACCACTAGCTTCCATAAAGTTAGGACCTTAAAATTTTAACCTTAAATTACACTACAAAATTCATGGAACCACCCGCTTTAAAATAATCCTAAAAAATCTCAGTAGCACCCATTGAAATTTTTTAGGAAGCCCCCCTCCATGGGACCATAGCCCAAAGGTGGGGATTCGTAGATGGGGCTTCCTAAAAAAATTCAATGGGTGTTGCTGAGATTTTTTAGGAATGTTTTAAAGTAGGTGATCCTATGAATTTTGTACTATAGTTTATGCTTAAAAGTTTAAGCTTCAAAATTTATGGAAGTTGGTGGTCTCATGAATTTTATTATTTTGCATATTCAATTCAATAGAGCAAATAAATATAAATTAATAATGATCTAAGGTTGGGGTCCCATGGATCTATTTTGAAGTAGGGGTCTGATGAAGTAAAAAATAAATGCTACAAGATTAATTAGAATCTTTCCCTCAATAATGACACCCCTATTTTTTAGTTTGAAGATTTGAGGGATGCATTTGGGATGTGGCTAGAAATTGCCCCACCAACTCAAGCTTTTTTTTTTTTTTCCACTTGTCAATCATATGAAGTTTTTAAATTCTCACAAATTAAATTTTTTAATTTATATTCATTTTCGGTGTTGATTTGAATATGCAAAATAATAAAATTCATGAGACCATTAACTTCCATAAATTTACAAGCTTAATCGTTCAAACTTAAACTACATTACAAAATTCATGAGACCACTCGCTTTAAAACATTTCTAGGAAGCCCCCTCCATGAGACTCCATCCTAAGTGGCCAATAATTGCCTAGGGAGAAAAGAATGGCATTGAGCGGTTTGAATCATGTTTCATGAGTAGTGGTTCACAACAACCCATCTCTTATGATAGTGAATGGTCCACTTAGCACTCATTGCATCTAGGTGATGCTCACAGAGGTGAAGCACTGGGTCTTCCGTGAGGTCACCCATCTGACTACTACTCTACGGTTGAATCATGATAGCAATATCACAATTTGACACGCTGTGGAAAAATACCACCTACTTATCAAGTTTGAATCATTTCAAAAGTAATGTAAAAACTTCTTTAACTAGAGATTGGTTGAATTGCTTAGTAGAGGAAACAAAAAGCTCCTGCATTGAGGATTATAACAAGGCTTTATGCTGTCATTCCAGATGCATTGGCTTGTGTTTCTCACTCCACAAAATCAGTTCCAAGTCTCCAATGCTTCCAACATTCAATTGCAAGTAATGAAGGCCTCATGTATTCTTACTCATTAGGGCAGAGGCATAGTTGAGGGGGTAGGTTCAGGCTGCCACTGTAGTTGAGTGACAAGACATGAATGTAGAGCCAGAGGACTACATTCATGGCTGCCATTGTGGCCAGAGGAGACAATCTTGTGAAATTGTGTGTCTCAAGGCATCCATGGCTTCTGAATTCCCATTCAAATTGTTTTGGGTTTGAAGTGGCACTGTGCAATGTTCCAAGAGCAGGACGAAGATGGTCATATGGGTATGTCACTTCCAAAGATCTCACTGGAGCGGCCGGTGAAGGCCTCCATGATTACTTTACATCTTTGGCTCTACTGGTGCTGCCGTATGGAGACTGGCTAAAACATGTGTTGTTTCTTGTGGTCATAAATATTCTATGAACGGATATGAAGCCTTACATTCCAGAACTTTGTCAGGCTTTCATCAATTTCTGTATTCACATGGGAGGAAACGTGGTGATAAAGAAGATCGATTGAAGCTTCTGACTGATCGAATATTTGCTGGAGCCCGCGTGCACGGTTTTGCATAGACTTGGGAACACCTTAAGTAGCATAGTATTGTATAAGGTGGCATATTTTCAGTCCATTAACAAAGGTTGTACAATTGCTTTGGTGGGCATTTGTCCAGCCTGGAATTTAGTGGGTATGGTGAGATGTTTCCTCGAACGAGAACGTTGTTATACTTCCATGGACATTATTGAATACTTGTACTTTCATCGACAATACTGAAAGCAGCCATAGTACTAGACTGAGCAGTACTGTGATTCCCTTATAAGAAGGGCTCAATTGTGTTTCAAAAAGCAGCTTCTACAACTCTATCTCTTATGATATCTAATGGTCCATCTGACATTCATTGCCTCTAGGCGATGTTCATAAGGGTAAAGTATTGGAACATTTTGGGAGGTCACCCATCCTAGTACTACTTCTACTCAAATATACTTAACTATGGAGTTTCCCCTAAGATCAAGCCTGCTTAGCTTGCTACCCCATTTACTCCCAATTTTTGTTGTTTTTAATAATTAATGTAGAGGAGTTTCATCTAAGAAAGTCAAAGTAAATGCCATACAAAAATAGTTGAAGAAGAGTTTAAAGTACTTGTGTTTTGTAGTTAACATTATGTGGGGTTTTTTGTAGGGACCTTGGTGCCCACATAGAAAGTTGGGGTGTTAGACTACAACATACTAGTTGTTTATGGCTAGTGGATATTACATCTTAGAAGTACAAAAAGTGATATAAGCTATTCTATTGAAAAAATACTCTTGTTATATCTTATAATAATGTGAAGGGTGTTTAATCATGTGCTTGGAATTAGCAATATGTTTAACTAATAATGATTGATGATATTTTGTATGAGTGATAAGATAATTGTATTTATATTGGTTGGAAAGATGAAATGTAAGAGTGGTTAAGAATGAAATTCTTACAAAACTTGCACACTTGTCCTTTTTTGACCTATGTCCTTTGACACAAGCAACATCAAAGCTAGATTAGTCCCTCATTTCTTATTAGTAACCTACTTTACCTTTATTAAAATATATTCACAAATATAAAACCCTAATTATCCCCTTCTCTATGTTGATTATTGACCTTGCAACCCAAGGTTTCAAGCAACACTTTCGCCTAGGTAGGCGAGAGCACAATGTTGTGTTCCACTAGTGGTCCAACAACAAAAATGTGGATGGAAATCCATTAAAAACACATTGGATTTCAATATAACGGGCATTCAACCAAAGTCCCGTAGATCGAGCTTCTTTAGTAGCCACGTGGTATCACGTGGTGGGGAGGCTTCAATCTATGGGCCCTTGATTGAAGCCCCCCTCAACTATACATACGAGGGTCGATCACACTTTTTTGTCATTTTGTGCAATAAGCTTCTTGAGTTGAATCCAATCTCACCTACTCCTCATCACATGCCAACTTGTCTCACTTGTCCTCCCAACTATTGCTTTAAGTACTTATCTATAAATCTGTTTTATAATTTAAATGTTTTGATCAAAATTGTTCTTTATTTTTTATTTTTTACCAACTACTCATGTTTTAATTAACTTTTTTAATATTCTCATCTCTTGATCCTTACAATTCTAAATCTATATCTTGGTGTGGACGAATTCTATTCTATACTTTATCTAGGCATTTATGTGTCCCCTTTAATGTTTCTCTACTTGGATTTCCTTCTAATTGATTTTATTTGAAATGTGTCAAGGTGTTTATTATTCCTGATTATGACGAGTTTACAATAAATATGTCCATGGAGCTAGAAGCAATGACATTATTGAAAACATCTCAAAATATACTAAATATGAATTTCAAATCAAATGACATTTGTGCATGTGGTTAAATAAATTATTATTGTAGATTCAATTTGATTCTAAAAATAATGTAACAACAATATGAAGGAAGTTGGCATCATGTTGTTATTCATAAAATTATGGTCATTTTTCTTGCTCCATGTCAAGGACATTTTATGATAGGATAGTGGCTCACACACTATTGAACCGATATGTTAAAAATAATTTTAACAATTGTTGAAGTATAGGTTTATCTTGCTAAAGGAAAAAAATATAATTTAAACCCCTAAAGTATAATCTAATGTGTTGATGGTATAGCTTAGGTTAATTCTAAATTGCACTCTAGTATGCTTAATTTTAACATGCATGGCATCATATATTAGACATGAGTGGTTGGTCAAAAATCAAAGGCAAGAAAGCATGATTTTAGAGTTTATATTCAATGTTGTAGTAAGGAATTTTCTTAGAAGTAATACATGTTGGAGGAGGATGTTTATAAGCTTCTTCAGATGGTCTAAATCTCTTTTCAAATAGATGTAAGGAATAATTTGCATACATGTTGGATCCTATGTCCATTCAATCTATATCTTACACATTAAAAATAGAAAATAAATCCAAAACTTAAAAATCTTAAAATATGTTGTGAAATAAATTTAGACCTAGCCATGTTGGATTAGAGCCAAATTATCATACAAATTGAATTATTTTAATGCCAATCTAAGAGTGTTTTTTAGTTGAATTTTCACACCCAACATCACTTAAGTGGTATATTAATAAATAGTGACTTGGCAAGAGTTTGAATATTAGTTATTGGATAGGTATTAAAGGTAACGAGGGCATTTATTTGCCTTAGAATTCAAGAGGGTTCTTTGAGAATCTAGCGAAATTTTTTGAGAAAAAACCTTGCTTTCATTCTTATTTATTTTTGTTACCTACAAGCACCAAAGCCGTACAAAATTTGAGAGGGACAACTCATATGAATCTAAGAATTTTTTTTGTTGAAAGATATATTTTGAGTTTTGGGTTGTGTTTTTGGTTAAACAATAGTAGGTTTTTAAATTGTTATATATTACATTCATTTTTATCTTTTGAATATTGATCTACTTAAAAATATTGTCTAGGCTTGGTTTTAATTTCTCACTATTGGTGTTCTCTTATTTTGGGTATATAATATTTTTTAAATCACAAAGGTAATGGATGAGAAAATTAAGGCTATGGATCATGGTTTGATATTGATAGTGGTAAATATGATAACCTATTCTTTTCTACCTTATTCCTTGTAAAATATATTATGAATAACCTTATGAAAGAATTATAATATGTTATTATTGTATTGGTTTGCATTATTAAAAGACTTGAATTATATAATTGTCTTAGATGATGTGAGGACATAGTTTTATGGTTTATTAAAGTTTTATCATTCACTTTAGAGCACAAGCTACTTTTATTTTGGTCATAGTAAAAGGTTTTTTATAGGCTTTTGTTGCAATATTATTAAGCTTCAAGGTTTGTTAGAAGACAATAAGTGCCCAAATTCTATATGTTCCATTTCAATATTTTACATCTTGTTTGGTCTCTACAAGATTCATTGTCTCAATTTAGAATAACATGCAAGTCATTTAAAATTGGATGTCTAGTACACAAGGATTTCACCTTGATCTATATTTTAAAGGGCACATCAGGGTTCAAAATGTAAGCATATTGATGTTGTAGACATTGAGCATGTTGTTCTTAATTCTATTAGTAAAAAAATACTCATTCAATTGTCTTACATGCTAAACATATAACTTGATGATTTTATTTAGTAATTTGATCATATTGAGTGTGTGCCATTAAACAAAATCCCTCCCTATAAGGCCATATTTTTAGCCTTTACCTAGAAATATGATCAAGTTTTAAAATAAATTCCAATAAAATCATGTCCATATCATGGAAATGATTGTTTAGTAGTTATGTTTAGATTTTTGGCTATTACTAATATAAAGATATATGATGATAGACTTGGTAGTTGTGTGAGATTATTAAGATGATGTATTTCACCTTAGTGTCTAAGAGGGTGCATTATTGTATTTCCCTTTTCATTTGGGTGCCCCACCTAAGTTCGTATTTGAGACAAGTTATTAGTCTTATTTTAAGCCGTAAAGGATCTTTAATTTATAACTTAAAGTTTTAAGTTATGTACATTAAAATTTTGATCTTAGTGGGTTTTTCCAAGAATGTTAAAGATTTCTTGATTATAGTTAACAATGTAATTGATTTAATTTTGTTAAAATTTTGATCTTAGTGGGTTTTTCCAAGAATGTTAAAGATTTCTTGATTATAGTTAACAATGTAATTGATTTAATTTTGATAAGGATATGAAGATCCTATGCTAAAAGAGGAGTTTCTATAGATACAATTTTTATCATTCTAGAAGTATTTCATATTTGATATTTTGTTTGAATATATTTTGAGTTTATCATTTTCTTTTAGGATGTTCATTGGTACTTGACATCACGATGGACTATTTGGATTGAAGTAGATATGAATGTCTAATTAGATTTTTTTTTTAATTCATCCTAATTATTTGATCATTGATTCAAGGTTGATCATCTAATGATTGTTGGATGTTATGCGGTCATGGTAATTTAATATTTATGAACTTTGCTTTCAAATGATAAGAATTCATGTTGGGAATAACAAATCATTATTTTTAGCTCTTTTTTAACAAGGATTTATCAAATTTAATGGGTTATTTTCTTGTAATTATATTCTATATTTCAAACTTCATAAATATAAATATTTTATTCTAATTTTTCAAAAAAAATGTATTTTGTATAATGTGTATTTATTTGAAGTATAGTGCTTGATTATCTTTATTGCTACTATAATTACTTTATGTAGAAAATCTTGTTTAGTTGTATTATTTCTTTTGTATTTTATTGTATTTATTATAATTTTATTTTTAACAACAAAGCACTTGAAATTAAAAGCATAATTTAAAGAGTTGTTGATCTTATTCCAATCCATGTAATGTAGTGTTAATTATTAACACTTGTGATTTCTATCTAATTACAAAGTAGTTTAGTTTTTTTTGGCTTTATATTTAATTCATGGATGAAGTAATTTCATTAATAATTCTCTTGAAATTTGAATCACAATATAGTTTCATGTTTAATTATTTTTAAAGGGGGCCTTCCTTTTTTTATTATTCTTCTTGGAAAATTGAATCATCTTATAACAAAACATTAAAACCAACTTTTCCAAAATTTATAAGATTGGATACACATAGACACTTCCAATTACTCCTTTTTAGTAGTCAAATTATGATATATGCCTATAACTAGTTCTTAGTTCTTAAGGATCTCTATAATTAAATTGGTCCAATTTAATTTTTACTATCTTGATAGGAAAGTGGGTTGATTCATTGAATTGAATTTTTTTTACATCAATAACCCATCTTATATTGTGGTCTTGTAAGTACCCAAATTTGAGTTGGTTAAAACAAGCATTCGATGATTACTTGGCAATTCAATGCATGACCTATGTGGTGGACTTATTTCTCCTCATAACCTATTTAGGCTTGATGGAAGTCCTCTAGTGTTCTTGCACCATTACTCAATTATTCTTCCCTTTAATTTTCATCCTCCTAGCCTTCTCAACCTTCTTACTATCTAAAAGACCAAATTCCTTCCATAAGTTGTAAGGGAATTTGGGAGATCTTAGGGTCACCCAAGCAACCCATGTTAAGTTGTAAGATTTCCTAGACAAATCGTATTGGGAAAATGGGTGACCTATATCCCCATAAGGAAAACCTATTTTATCTTGGCACAACTTTGAGTCATTTAGATTTACTTTTTCTTCTCTATTTCCCTTCCCAAAACTAAAATTATTAGAGGGGGATCACATGTTTTTATTTCTTGCTTTATTTATTGCTTTAAAGTTGAGATTTATTTATTCTTTGGATTGATATTATATTTTCCATGTTCATATATTGAAACATTGAAAACTAGGGTTCACCCCAAGTGGGATTAATCAAATGGAGGAACCCAATTTTGTTGTTAGATGTTTCACTCCATTATGAGAGGTATAATGTATAAATAACAATCAGAAAACAAACCTAACTATTATAACAGTAAAAAGGAAGGTTTTTAGATGCTGAAATGATGTGTACCTTTTTGGAAAAGTGTTGTTTCAGGCCTCACTAAGGACTCATTCATCTAGTGGTGAATGGGTCCCTGCTAGGGTTATGGAAAAGCGGTTTCTGGGTTATGTTCTTCAATGTTTGCACTCCTAACTCTCGAAAGTCATAAATAAATTATGTATACTACTTTCCGTGATCTTGCAAGAAAGATGGAAACTTTTACAAATTTACAAATTTTGTTCTCCAATTGATCTTCAATCTAAAACCTGCAATCACACATCAAGAGAGAAGAAAAAATGTTTATTGCTATGGCATAGGGGTTTGCCTTGGTCAAAACCTGTTTAGGTAATTAAAACATATGATGAAACAATGAAACATGAAATAATGATACCTTGGATGAAGTCTTGGAATACAAATTAGCAATATAGCATGAAGTGGCTTTAAGGAATGTAGATCTTGATCTTGAATTTGGATGTGAAACAATGATTGAATCAGATCTTCAATGCTACATCAACACATTAGATCAACAACATGCATGATGCACTATGCCTTTGACATTATGATATGATTCTTGATTGCTGCAATAAAACTTCAATAATCTTCCCTTGAATGCCTTTTTGAATGCTCTCTTGATCATAAGTTTACTATTAGGAATTTCTCATAAAGATGCTTAGATGAAACTAGGTGAAATAGCCTTATATTTATACTTAACTTAATATTTAATCCCAAAATTCAAATAACACAAGCCGACAACACATCTAGGATTTAAAATCATTAAAATCTCACCAAGAATATGTTTAAAAAGGAGTGTCCTAAGTTAAGGAGGACCCATTCTCCATAGGGAAAATGGTTCCTAGCACACTCAAATAGGACATGCTTCGGAGATATAAAATAACATGCAAAAAGGGGGTCTTAGGACCTAGGAAGGACCCATTCGCTAGGTGGTGAATGGGGCCTAGGTCACTAGCCTAGGACTCAAACCTTGCCAAATTAAGTGTGTGAAATATTATTAATGAGTTTCAGGCTTTATCCCTTAGAAAATGCAATTAATAAGACTTGGATTTGAATTTAAGGGGCCAATTAACCTCAATTAATTAATTAAATCCCTAGATTAGTATGAAAGTGTAAAGGTACACTTTACAACACCTTAAATAAGGCACAAATAAGTCCATTTTATTAAAAAGGGTTCTAGATTTAATGTGAATGTGTAAAACACATTACAACACTGAATCAAGGCAACATTAGACTCATTTGTTGTTAATTATTCCGAATTAAGGAAAAGGGATAATTTTTCCATTACTATATTTTTCCCCCACTTTAGTGAGAGTTTTCCCCTATGAAAAACTCACACTAAAGTAGACATTCAAGACACTTATGTATGCAACAATGAAAAAGATACATAATCATACACTATCAAAGACCAAGAAAATAAAGGAAAATAAAGGATCAAGTTTTGACCATTCCAACATGGTGTGGAACATGACTGTTTGTCCGAGAAAAGGATCAAGCTTCAATAGTATGTCCAACATGATGCAGACTAGGTCTAGGTTGTTTGTCCAAAAAAATGTTTACAAGTGGAACATGATGTCCACTATGCAAACGACACATGCACTCACTTTGGGGTAGTGGAACCTCAAGCTGTCCACTAGGCGAGTATCCCGAAAAGGTGGCAAATGGGAGAATCAAATTAGCCTCTCACACCATACCAAAGTTATCCTATTGCAAATTTGATAAGGCACCACAATCCTAAATGCTTATGAATATTATGTGTATAGGTTTTTTGTTCAAGGGGATCTTGTTTCGTGTAAGGACTTCTTCTTAGGGAACATTGTGCCTAATATATCCAAGCAAGGACGAGTCAAGAATATCAGATTGACACTTATAAGATTCCTCGTTTCACATCATGCCACTAAGGGAAAGTCGTACGCTTAGACATATTGCACTCTTGGAGGACATCAAATCCAATGAGACCACCAAGAAAAGGATGCATCACAAGAAAAAGAAAATAACACCATGAAATATGAAAAATATTGAAAGATGTCATTGATGTATGCCCCCACTTTAAATAGGTTGCTAACACCATTTCTATGAGCAACTATTTTAAAGTAGCCAATGTTTTCTCCTAAGACATGAGAGCTTTCCTCGAAGAACCCTATGCCAAGTCATATGTTTCTGAAATAAAGCTACGCCATGAACAAGGAGGGGTTGCCCCCAAAAAGACATAAGGGATCTATGGATTCGGGGTTAGTATGTCTTTGCTAGAATGTTTTAATAGAGCGTGGAATTGTCATCATTCCCAAAATACTCATAGAACTGGAAGAATGACATAAAGAGAGAAAAAATAAAGAAAAATCCTTCGGGACAACATGGAAGAGACCTAAATGTCTCGATGCCTTGTGTCATCCCCAAAAGGAAAACACAAGACAAATGAAAAAGGATAAAATGTTTATGACATAGATAAGAATGTAGGTACATATAGAGGAATGCACAAAGAGAGAGATAGATACATCAAACGAAACATCATGGGGGATCACATTACACACATGCAATCACACATAAAGAAACATGAAAAGAAGAAGAAAAAGACTAGTAAGGCACATGTGAGTCAACCTATAGCAAGTTGTCTGCATCCCAATCTCGATCGGTATAAATGGAAGGTGAACAACTAGCCAAAGGGACAACAACAAGTTCTGAACTAGGGGAAGCACCAAGTTCAAAACTAGGGGAAGCACCAAGTTCAACACTCTTTTTAAGAGATTTTTCATTTAAGCTCATAGAAGAGGAAAACAATGTGTTCAATTCATTATGCACTTGCTCATCAATCCTTGTAATGCCAATGTCATCGTCTAGATTAATCACAATAGGAGGTCGAATGATAATTTCTCTTGAAGATTCTTGTTTATGTTGTGGCGAGGGTATAGAGTCATCATGCATTGCTTTAGGTAAGTTTGGATTTGGATTTTCTATGTTGTTCTTTTCTTCTTGATTTTGTAACATACAAGAAATAGCACGAAGTCTATGCCTATGCTCTCTAGCATTTCAGTTTTGTTTTGTTGTCAATTTGTGTTTATGTAGGAGCAGTTTTATTAATCATAGGTTTCTTATCTTCCTTTAGGGGAGGAACAAAAGGAACCATAGGAGGTTGTTCAACAACTGTCTCTTTAGCTTTGTAAACTTGTTTAACTTTAGGAGGCATGACGAGATTATTTTGGTTATCTCATGGTCTTTTGTAGGAAATGATAGGATGATTTGTTATAGGCTTCTCTTGGATGGTCGGAAGGAATTTTGGTTCAATTATTGTTTTGTCAACGATAGGTTGCTCAATGGAGGGTTGAGGCATGTTTCTAAGGGATAATTCTGCTATATGCTTTTCCTTGAACTTTTCATAGGATTTGAAAAAGAATTCCTCACAAGGTTTAATATGTTCAATAGGCTTAGGCCAAAAGAAATCCAATGAAAAGTTCCCTTGAGAAGACATAGGATTAAACCCACTATGATGCACAGTAAATATATCATTGCCAAAGGGAAACTTTAAACATTTATGCACAATTGATGAGACAAAATTCGTGGAGCGAAGCCATGGATAGCCTAACTTCACATGAAATTGGTTTGATTGTGGGATGATGGTGGATGAGGCAGTTAATGTTTTCAATCCAACTTTTAAAGGGATATCTATCGAGCCTATTGTAGGACAAGCAAAACCATTATGTTCTTGATCCATGCTTTCGGTTTATCATATGTACCTTGATAAAGTTCATGCACAAATAAGAATTCTTCAGTGGTCACATTCTCTCCACAGGTGGGATCAATTAATATCCCATTAGTGGGCTTGTCATTGATTCTTCCAGCTATGTAAAGAGGGCCATCAAGTGCATGTTTAAGTATGTCTTTTTGTGAGAAAGCAATATCAAGAGGCATTTTGGTTGAGCCCTTACAAGGTTTAGCTTCAATAAAGTTGAGTAAGGCATGCATGTTATTATTCTCTTGTTTTTTTAAGTTCTCATTTAGGAAGAAACTAAGGCTATTGACAATTTGTGTTCCATTTCTAGTTTTAAGCAATTTACTAAGATTTTGTATCATGGGAATCAGGCTAATGTCCACACTTTTAGTAAGAATAATGTCTTGTAAGTTTTCTAGGCCTTCATCTAGTCTTTGTATATCTTCTTGCGAGAAATGAACATCATGCACATTGGTTGTAGGTAGGGAAGTCATGGGAAGTGAAGTATGCATACTATAATCCATAGGGGGTTGATTATCAACACTATTAGGAAGAGAGTTAGAAAACCCAAGATCCACGATGAATGGTATATCACGAGATGACATGAGTCTCAAACTGCATCTCACTATAGTATTGCCAATAGGACATCAAGTTGTAAAGCTCATGCAATATTTTACAAACTTAGTGTATGAACCCAAAATGGAAAGAGGGTAAAGTGCAATGCAAGGTCCTAGAATGAAATGCAATTTTTAGATTCTAAACAAGGCAATTTATTGATTACACTATGCAACAATTTGAAGATGAACTATTGCAAATGTGATTTTTAATTTAGAAAATGCGCTAAATGAAGAAAATTAAGCTAGATCTAATGAAATGAATGAAATAGAAATTCAAAAAATTGAAATAGAGATCTAGCAGTACCAAACAAAAGCATATAACAAGAGATTTCAATTTCCAGAAATATAGATTTAGGTCTGATTAGGGACTCATTTTCCCTAGGGTGAATGGCTCCTAGATTAGGGTTTTGAAGCTGATTTTTACAGATTTTTAAGTTTTTCTTATGATTTTTAGATTCAGGTCTACTACAGTAAGTTTCAGGTTTAATTTTTTGTAAATGCAATGTGAAATGCAAAATGAAAATGTGAAAAAATGATGAATTACAAGACCTAGTTTGATATGCAATTTTTTTTTAAATTTTTAAATGCAAGTTTATGTGATCTAAACGATATGCAAGATGATTTATTTTGTTTGTATTTTTCAAATTTTAAAGAGTGCAAACAATGCAATTCTAAAACCCTAGATGAGATGCAAATTTGAATGCAAACTAAGACACCCTAAATGAGATCTAATTCAATGCAAATGAATGAGAATGAATGCAAGATCTAACCTAGGATGAAGAGAAAGACTCCAAAATTAGAAAACTACAATGCTCAAGAAGTCGGGTTCACTACAAAAAATCCTTGTGATTAGCTCCTTTTTTGCTTCCACCCACTGTTTTAATGTATTTTTCTCCAATTTTTTGAAAAAATTTGGCGCTATTTATCGAGATGGCGCTATTTTTGGATTTTTTTGCATCGATTAGAACAAGTATGTGCTAAATTAGGCACAAATTAACACCTAAATTAGCGCCCAAATTAGCACCCAGATTAGCACCCAGATTAGCACCTAGAGTAGCACCTACATTAGCACCTAATTTAATGCCTAATTTAGTGCCTACTTTAGAGCCTACTTTAGCACCTAATTTAGTGCCTAATTGAGTGCCTAATTGTTCTAATCTAGCAGGGATTAAGGGTTAAGGGATTAGGGGTGTTAGAAAAAAAAACCTTCCCCAATATTCACTGGCCTTCAATTGTTTGCTTACATTTCACTTGCATCAAAATATCCCTCAATCCTCAACCCTCAACCCTAAACCTTAAACCCTAAACACTCAACCCCTATACCCTCTACCCTATAAATTGGACCCTCAACCCTAATCCTTCAACCATATACCCTTAAATCTATACGCTAAACACTCTACCCTCAACCCTTAACCATCAACCCTAAACCCTTAAACCTTCTACCCTCTACCCTCAACCCTAATCCCTCAACCCTATACCCTCAACCCAATACCCTAAACCATCAACCCTATAGGTCCTCAACTTTATACCCTCAATTCTCAACCCTCTACCCTATACATTGGATCCTCAACCCTCATATATCTTTGTCCCTCCCTCGTCTTCTCTCCTTCTCTCTATCCCACTTCTCCCTCCACCTCTCACTCCATCCATCCCTCCCTCTCTACCCTAACCCCTCAACCCTAAACCCTAAACCCTTAGCCCTTAAACCCTAAACCCTTAAACTGGCCTCTACCCTCTACCCTCAACCCAATACCCTCAACTCTCAACCCTTAAACCTAAGTAAACTCTCTAACCTAATCCCTCAACCCTTAAACCCTCAACCCTCTACCCTCAACCCTTAAACCCTAATCCCTCAACCCCTATACCCTCTACCCTATACATTAGACCCTCAACCCTCAACCCTATACCCTCAATCCTCTACCTCAACCTTAAACCCTCAATCCTTAAACCCTAATCCCTTAAACCCTCTACCCTCTACCCTCTACCCTATACATTAAACCCTCAAACCTAAATTCTCAACCCTCAACCCTCAATCCCTCAACTCTAACACTTAAACCCTAAACCATCAACCCTTATACCCTCTACCCTATACATTGGAACCTCAACCTAATCCTTCAACCATATACCCTCAAACCTATACCCTAATCATTCAACCTAATATTTTCATTGTATTTAACATGAAATGCATCGATTTGTGTGACGAGATACATACTGTCACCAACATTCCCTTTGTATATACCCATTTATTCCTCTAGATAATCATAAACAAAGAAAATTTGGCCTTTACCAGAGTACCACAACATCAAAATAAAGGCAACATGGGATGGAGGCTTCTAAGTTAAGAAGTAACCCTTTACCACCATACCACCAAGAGATTATATAGCTTGCGCAGTAAAGCAGTACTCACTGCCACCCTATGGGGAGAATTATAAGGCAATGTGGTAATGTGGTACCTATCACCATCTTGCATAAGGTGATTCAAAGGAGTGTAGTAAGGTGGTAAACAACAAGATGATAAGGCATACACCACTATACTACCGGGAAGGTGAGTAACATATGCGATAGAGCAGTATACACCACAACCCTACAACAAGAAGTCTCGAGTAAGGCGGTAGAGCGGTAAGCATTGGAAGAAAAGTGGACACCACAGTACCATGTGAGGTGGATAATATGGTTGTGGTAGAGTGGTATACATTGCAACCCTGTAGTAAGAGGTCTTAAGAAAGGTGGTAGTGTGGTAAACAACAGAAGGGAAGGGAAAAATACTGCCATACCGCAACAGGTATAATAAGAGACGATGATAGTACGATAATCGTGGCATCATTACAATTTACAACAATAAATGCAAAAAATCATGTCAGTTTCCCTGACATGCTTCAAAATTAATTTCAAGGATTTGAGCTTCTTGGGAAACTATCTAGCAAAGAATTGGCATTAATACTGATATGACTAAATACTGCACCCTCAAAAGCAAGTGAATTTTCCTAAGACTGTGCTTAGTTGAAATGCATTGTTGTGGACAGAGCTAAGGATTCCAAGAAAATGAGCTCTGCGAATGATGAGCACTCAGGTAAGTAAGAATATTTATCTTAAATAAGATCTAAAACTTTAATTCTTGATTTTTTTTATTTTTCATGATTGGTGTTTATCCTCCATAGAGGCGGTAGTGAAGGTAGTTGGCTTGGTTATGTAGAAATCCCCTCATCAAATAAAAGCCAACAAATATTTACAAATGGCTCAACTCATATAAGACTTAACAATTTACTACAACTTTAATGAAAGATTGATACATAGCATGACCTACTTTATGTTGTATGGAAATCATATTTGTAGCCTAATATGTTATGTTTTCATAATTAGTATTGCATGGAAGTCTAGCCACTAGCTAAAACCTTTGACATCTTGATTGATTTAGCTAGCATGTATATCTTCATTAACCAAGAGAAGGCATGAGATCTAAATTTATTTGTTTGATAGGTAAAAGAGTTTGGTTTTCAGGTTATTAAAACACAATACAAATTTTTTTAAGTTCCATCAAATTATGTTTTTATTATGTAAAGTTTCTAGGATGTATCCATTTTTTTCCAAGCTAGTTGGTGGTATGTTGTTGTCACGCTAGATTCTAATGTTATAAAACCCTTACTACTTAAACATTTACCTCAATTCCAAATGTTTGCATGAGGAAAATTTTGGTTTGGAACAACTAGGCGCTAAAGTAGGTGCACTTTGTGCCGCGTTTGGTGCCCCAAAGAGATTACATTTAGGGCTGAAAATTAGCGCTAAAGTCGGCGTTAACTATGCCAACTAATGAATCAAAAACAAAAAACAAAAAATTTCCGCTTGTGTTAAAACATACCACACAATAAAAAAACACAAATAAAACTTTTCTAACTTAACGAAAATTATAAATTCCCACCTGTGCTAGAGTTTTATTTTGTTCACCTAGTTTAATTTTTTTGTGAGATACAAAGTAGAGGATAGATGGATAGAAATCAAACCCCTAATTTTGCTTTAAATGTGAAAACCAGGTATGTTTTTCCTTTTGGTTCAATTTGAATCCATATAAAGATATTTAGATAGTATTTTTACTAATAGATTTGTACAAAAGGGATGTCACCTAGTAGATAATGGTCGGGCTTCAATTGATTTAGGTTATTTGGTGGTCTTATTTTTGCATTATTCATTCCATCACAGGGTTTAAACTCTCAGGAGATATCTCATAGGAATTTAAATCTAAAAAGAGAGTCATTCAAGGTAAAGCTTGCTCATTAATCGTTCATTTCTTTTAAACCATCTGTTTCTTTTAATTTCTTTGATTGGTGGCTTGCTTTCATACCACAAACTGGATGAAAACTTTCATACCTAGCAGTGTGTACTTCATTTTCCTTCATAGACTGGATGGAAATAATTTTCCCTAGGTCACCTCAAAATGTCAAGCAATAGAGGGAAGGGAGGAAAGGGAGTAGACTCTGGCAACAATGAGGTAGTTCATTGTCAATTTATAGATTTGTAAATGTTTCCATTGTTTCTTTGATTTTTAGTTTTTAGTTTTTTATTTTTAAATTTAAAAGAAGAAATTTATTTTATATATATATATAGGGACATGAGACTGACAAAGATAAAGGGGCATTGGCTTCCATATTGGGGGTAGAGGCAATGAACAAATTGGATGGTGTGGACTTGACAATGCTTGCCAGATACATAGAGAAATGATCTAGTAAAGCCCCTAAAACATTGCAACCAAATCAACCGTGTCAAAGGGAATCAATTGATTCCCCAACTAGTCCTGGATCTGTTGAAAATTGAGGTGTTTATGTAGCTTAATACTTTGTAAAACTATTATACTTGTTGATCTAAATATGTATTCTTTGTTACAAATTCTTTGTGGGTGATTACTTGATTAATTCATTTTATCATTTGTAGAATGAAGACATAAGTAGTAGAAGAATTAGACAGGATATTAGAGGACACACAACATATACCATGGAGAAACCCTTTTGGGAAAAAACTCCACCAAGAATCAATGTATTATTTAATCTCTGAAGTAGATTACAATAATTCCAATTCTTCCTTGAGATGCTTCTTTTGCCTTCAACAAATCTTCTTCACAACCTGCAATATAACTGATACAAACTCTCTTCAACTTGCTTGAGATATATAGACAATAAACAACTTTGTAAACTTCAAAAGAGTTACAATTACAAAGCTCAATCCCTATCTCCTAAAAGGTATGCCTATCTCTTCCAAGTAGAGTTTAATCGTGAAGAACAATGCCAAATCATCATCTTCATCCATTTGGGCGTCCCAAACTGAAGTAGTAACTCAACCTTTATTCCGTAAATATCTTCAAGGCTTTATCCTCAAAGTAGGTGCCCAAGATTGAGCCCACTTAACTCATCCTTCTAAAATATCTTAACATGCAAAGGAGTTAATTCCAAGAAGCCAACTTGGGCACCCAAAGTGGGTCCAAGTCATTTTTCGTTAACTGAAACATCTCTCTCCACCATTCATGCAAGAATGGTCATCCCCTATTAACTAAAGGAAGTCACCTATTATCTTTCATGAAACTCAATTCATTAGTCATGCATTTCAAGTTAATTGAAGTCAACTAGAATTTAACTAAAACTAGCTGAAGATAACTGAACCATAACTGAACCATAATTGAACTGAACTAAACTAAACTAAATTGAACTAAACTAAACTAAATTGAACTGAACTAAACTAAATTGATTCTGAACTGAACTGAACTGAACTTCATGCATGTAAACATCAAACCCTAACTCCTAGGATCTTTACATGCATTACATAACTGTTATCTCTTACTCCAAATAGTTAACTGAACTCAAGGTGAGTGCCACCTTCCATGTGGGTGCCCCATGTGCTCCTATTATTTAGGAACTCATCTTGGATGCCCTCACATGGTCTTATTATTTAGAATTAATTACAAATGTCAATTAACATGATTATTTCATCCAAAATTAATCTCTCTCTAATCCTAGTGTTTGAGAAAAATTTTCAAGGACTTAGGAGACACATGAAATAAATAATGTTTAGGATTGCAATTAAATGGCATCTTATTTCCAACAGGATCTAGCAAAATATCCAGGAGGAAATCAATAACAATAATCTCTAAGAATATGGACCAGGGAGCAGAGACTTCCAATGTCCCAACAACTCCTGGGACACAAAATTCTTCCACCACACCATGTTTTGCATCTTGCATTGGTAGCTACAATACCAAGATAGAATACGATGTGGTTTCAAGGGAAGTCCAAATGACAGATGCTGGAAAAATGTTTGTGAATAGGTTGAAGGAACCATGCCTTCAATGGTTCAAAGACCATCTACATTTTCCATTCTCAAAGATACCCATGCACCTGCAAAAAGCAGTTATCCATGATATGGAGAATGAACTTCGCATAGGTTGGTCTATAAAGAAAATAAAGCTACAAATGTCTCAAAACTACAAGAGATTTCGGTGCAATCAAACCAACAAGATAAAAAAACTCTCTCCCGAGCTAAGGCTCAAAAAAAGGCCAATTTATGTAAGTGTGAAAGTATGGAAAGAGCTTGTAAAAGCATTTGAAAATTCTGATGCATAGAGGAAGTTCAGTGAGGAGAGTATGTAGGTATTTGAATTTTCTTTGTGCATAGTTAAATTGAATTAGTATATGTTTTAGGAAAAGGCCTCCTAGGCTAGGCTTGAAAAACTTCGTGCCATGCATCACAGTGCCCAGAAAGGTTCACAGGCCTTGATCTATACATTTGTAAGTATATTTAATATGTTAAATGATATTTTTTTATTTCCTAGGAAAAAGTAAATAATTGCATATTAATTAGTTTAACTAGTCCATGTGCCATGTTTTCACAGGAGGAGAAATATGGCCAACATCCAATGCAATTTGAAAAGGAAATGTTACAAAGAAAAAAGTGGATTGATTTTGTAATATGGATGGAGAATGAGGTATTAATAGTTGACTTTCAATAACTTATTTGGATATTGTTGTGTTAATATGTCAATTTTCATTTCTTGTGTTGAGTTGTTTATTGATGTGTAGGATGAGTTCTATAGTGCTTCTCTGTTGGCCCTAGATCCCACTCAATTGTCCCATTATTTCATGTTGAGGAAAAAAATATTGTTTTCCTTAAAGGGTAGTGGGTGACATTCATGCCTTATTTTCGTCGCATCTTTTAATTAATGACCATGGTCTTTTAATATCTCTCAAGTGTCCTCATTTAAGTTATGAGTTGTATCATTTGAGTAACTTAGTCCCATGTTGATTTGAGTTATCTTCTTTTCTCTCAAACATGGTATCTCAAGGAGTGCTTCCTTGAATTCATGTTGCCATTCTACTAAGTGATCCAAATACATCTTTTCCATCCTTCCTCATGATGCTGTCATTATTTTAACACATAAGAATGTTTTGATGCATCTTGGTAGGTATCCTTTAGATCTAACACATCCTTTAGAAATCCTTTTGCACCAAGGTCAAGTCATCATGGATTTCTAATGCATATTCCATGAAATCACCTGTCATACCTTGCAGCCTTGTAGTATTCCACTTGATGTTTCAAGTGCTCAATTTCCTTCTTATGCCCTTCCATTTCGCATGTCATTTTAAGGATGTTTGATTCATTTCCTTGTGTTGTGGTGACCCTAGTCGTAGCCCTAGCCACTAGATCCATATCATCTACATCCATTACCATTGCTTCCATGGCTTCATTAAATCTCAAGAGTATAGTATGACATGTAACTTCTTGATCAACATGTTAGGTACATGCTTGGGAAAAGTATGGGGTGCCTTTGTGGTGCCATAGATCTTCCTATATGTTAATAACTCATATAGGGAGTAATCTTTTAGGTTCTCCAAGATTCTGATCATGTCTTCAGACAACCTAGGGAACCTTTTCTCAAATAATAGCTCATGCAAGGGAGCAAAGAATCGGTCACAGATGTGCTCATATTTGGATGAATATTTTTTCTCCCATCAGTTCTAGCAATAAACATGGACAAAATGACATGGGATGCTCCATGTCCAATTCATCCCCAAAGAATTTATTAGTTGCACAAATAATATAACACAAGTAAGAGGTAGGTTGTATAGGATTTTTTCTTTGTGCCCATTGCAGGAGACTCGACTCTTGTTATTTCATTGCACAAGGTGAGTGATAAAACAACTACCTAGTTTAAAATTGGCTCTTGTTTAAGCAACATATGTAGCAATGAGACTTAGGATTCTTGAAAATGAGAAGCATCCTTCTCCCCATACAACCTGCTAACTAGGGCCACTATGTTTTTTACTGAACCCTTGAGGCTGATGGAAGGGTACCATTTAGTGTTCTTAGAAGTTAATTGTCTAACTCCTCCTCTTGAGGTTTAGGCTATGTTTCAGGCTTGAAAACTAGGCACTTTTTTTGTAACATCCACTTCTAGGACTGATGGGTGATGTGGCACAGTGCCTTGAACCACCACATAGGTCTTATAGAGAGAGTGTTTGGTGTAAAAGCCAAACCTAAGTCCTATAGAGAGAGGGGGTGGCGCTAGACTCCAAGCACCAAAAAACCATAAAATAGTTAACAAGATGTATATTTAGCATTGTTTAAATCCAATCTGGTCATGTATGACATTTATTAAAGTTATCATGGCATGAGAACTTTGTGCTCTCCTTTTTTCTTTCCATTTCTTAATATCATTGTGATCTTAGGATGTAATATTATTTTTTCCTTCATTCTTTGAATGTATTTGTATAAATGGTACTATAGGGATGGTTGAACCACAACTCTGTTTTACATTTATGGTTTAGTTTTCTATTTGTAAGCAAGCTATGACATGTAATAATACTTGAGCATACAAAGAATAGTTCTTTAGGACATTTTGTACTTTGATTATACTATTTTTGAGTGACCTTTGCAAAATAGTCCTTGTACCCTAATTATTATTGATTTTGATGAGTTAATTAATCAAGATAAGAAGTTTTTGGTTGGCTTTATGGTTTATTAGTAGTTTTATCTCTTTAAACTCATATTGAAGCATATAGAGAATAGTTCTTCAAGACATTTTGTACTTTGATTATACTATTTTTAAGTGACCTTTGCAAAATAGTCCTTGTACCCTGACTATTATTGATTTTGTTGAGTTAAATAATCAAGAAAAGAAGTTTATGGGTGGCTTTATAGTTTATTAGTAGTTTTCTCTCTTTAAACTCATATTGAAGCATGCATAATTTTTTTTGAGACAATTTAAGTATGAAATTGAATGAATCCGATTTGGATTTGATGTGGTTGAACAATACTTAGTAACCACAACTATAGGGGAGATACTAGTGCAGGAGCACTTGGCAAAGTGCAAGCTCATTTGAAGTTTTTGGTTAAAGTTCATTTTTGTTGTGAGGTCATGTTGACCATCTTGCTAGGTTTTTGGTTGTTTTGAATAAAGCTTGATCAATCTTGATCAATGGATTGGGAGTTGGCAATCTTGTTTGGGTTTTGAAGCCTAACTTGTCATTTTACCAATCTAGCCAAAATGTTTGAAAACACAGGAGGTTTTATACTTTGTATTTTTAGGTCTTCTTTGAGTTTTACCAAAGCAGCTAAATTGTTTTGGAGGCATATTTAAGGCATACCATGACTTTTTTGGTTGGTTAGAAGTTTTTGTACGGACTGTGTTTTCCAGAAGTTGAAGAAAACAACGTTCTTGTCTTTATTTTCTGGTTTTTGTGTTCTTTTAACAGTGTTTAATGGATTAAGTTGTTATAGTTTTGACCTGTAGAATGTAGTTGTGGTTGTGCCCAAGAATTTTGTAGGGTTAAGAGTTTTAATTGTTGCATTTAAAAGTTTTTGTTGTAAATAGTTTCAATTCTGCTCAAGTTCTGGTTTGTATAGACTGTATTTTGTAAATGTGGTGCTAGAGCACTTTTCCTCTGTACAATCTGTACGGACCTTTGGAAATAGTGCCTAGTCACCATGCTTGTAAATAGGTTAATCTGTAGGTTTTGCATTTTTTCATTGGATGCTAGCAAATGGATGCCCTAGGCGAGCCAGAGCAGGCCCGGTTGGGGCAGTCTTGAAGAAAAAGTGACATATCTTGCAGGGGAAAAGAGAACTTTGAGAGATTATTTCTTTTGAATTTAGGGGAAGGTCTTGGAAACTTATGGTGATAAGGAGGAGAGCCCAGCAATCCATTTAGGAGGAGAAATTTTCACCAGTCCTAAAATTGGTTCTGAGCAGTTAGAAACCCTAGTTTTTGGGCAGTATTTGCATGAGGGTAGAGTACGGCTTGGACAGAGCCAAGACCCTAGAAATCTTGAAGGTGTAGGTAGGGGAAACACATTTACTAAGCCAAGAACCACATTTCTTTGGTGGGTTTAGGAGGAAACAACAAATTACCTCTGTTCAGAGACCTAATTGGGGGCTCAATGCTACTAGCTTTTCAAACCCTAGGGAAGCAACCTTGAGGAAGCGATGGAAGGTTGGAGGTTTGTGGTTGCACAAGGACCTTAGATTGGTCATTTTGAAGTTTTTGAGACACCTACAAACCCCTGCAAGAACCTTGAAGAAGGTTGAGGTCATTTGGCCTTTAGGGCAGATTAAGGGCCAAGGGAGAGAACATGGTGAAACAACAAGATTTGTTTGGAAGAAGGACAACAAGTGGATAGAAGAGGGATTGGTCAGACAACCAGGGGTTCCTAGACAGGAGCAGGGACCTATAGGTTAGACTGGTGGAGCAAGACACCAAGAGGTCTATTGAGGAAAGACCAAGAGCAGGAATCAGTGAGTGATTCCTCCAATCCCTCTCCCTATCAGATTGGTATCAGAGCAAGCAAAAGATTTGGGAAGGAGTAATATATGTCAGAAGTTGAGTCAAGTGATACTACCGTCATGGTGACAAACGCACAATTGGCCAAGATGGTTGAAGAGCAGGAGGAAGATAATAGGTAATTGAGGGAAAGTATAGACCAATTGGAGGCAACAATGAGAAGTGCACAGTTTGAGGGAAGAATTCCAAAAGAAGAAGAGGTTGCAGAGGAGGACAAGACCCCTGAACCTAACCCTTTTTTGAAGGAAGAGCCTTTCTTGAAGGCATTGAAAGCCTTGAGTGGAAAAGAACTTGAAGGTATACCACGCTTTAGTGGAAAGATGGAAGCAGACCTAGTCATGGATTGGATAGAAGGCATGGAGAATCACTTTGAGTGCGATGGAGTTACTGAAGCTCAGAAGGTGAAGGTTGCTAAATCAAGGTTGAGAGGATCAACCTTGACATGGTGGAAGTTTGTTTAGACTGAAAGGGAAAAAGAAGGCAAATAGCCCATAACAACTTGGAAAGGAATGGTTGCTAAGGTAAAGGAAGCCTATATGCCAGATGATTATGAAATCCAACTTCACAAGAAGAGGCAAAGTCTTAGGCAGAAGGACCAAGATGTAAACACTTACACTGAGGAGTTTCAAAAGCTTTGCTTGAGATCTAATGTGACAGAGGATGAGAGCCTAAAAGTGGCTAGGTATCTTAATGGCTTAAAATGGAATATCCAAGAAGAGATGGCTTTACTAAGTCCCAAGACAGTCCACCAATGTTATCAGTTGGCTGTAAAGATTGAGGAAAGGAACAAAAGAAAGCATGAACAGTCTTCTAAGGGCAGAGGCAAAGGCAGAGATCAAAGAGGACAGCGTGGTGGTTACCAAGGTAGAGGTAATGATCAAAGGAACCAAGGAGAATCTAAGCTCACTGAGCGTGGAGGTGAAACATCTTCAAGAGGAGGATTTAACAGAGGAAGAGGACCTCAAGGAGGTTCAAATAGAGGAAGAGGAGTAGGTAGGAGTAATTCTTACTTTGCAAAATGAAGTGTTATCGTTGTAACCAACTAGGTCACCCTGCTTATAGGTGCCCGGAGAAAGCATCCTCTTCTAGCAATGAAAAGAGAGTGGCCTATGCACAAGAGGACACCATCAGTCCTAAAGCATCTAAGATCAGTCATATAGAGTCTGAGGTAGGAGAGAATTTGATGTTTAACAAAGTTTTGATAAGGCAGCCAGTCAAAGAGGAACCTAAGCAAAGAAGAGCTCTTTTCAGAGTAAGGTGTAAGATACTTGGTAAAGTGTGCAAGATTATAGTAGATTCTGGTTCAACAGACAATATAATCTTAGAGGAGGCAATAACAAAGCTAAAATTGGAGAAGGTACCACACAATAACCCCTACAAGGTCACATGGCTGAATAAAGGGCAGAGTGTTTTGGTCAATGAGCAAGTAACCGTGGAATTTTCAATTGGAGGCTATAAAGACAAGTTAGTTTGTGATGTGTTACCCATGGATGCATGCCATCTGTTACTGGGCAGACCATGGAAATATGACAGAAGTGCCATCTATGATGGGAAAGAGAACACCATCTCATTCAAGAAAGATGGAAGAACCTTCAAGCTGCAGTCATTGACAGAGGAAGATGAGGGACAGTCAAAGGTACCTAACATCATGTTGAGCAGTGGAAAGGAGTTCCTTACAGACTTACACCAAGGGAATGAAGGATATGTGATCATGATGCAGTCCAAAGAAAGAGAAAAGGCTGAAAGGACAGTCTTACCAGAAGCAGTCCAAAAATTGCTTGATAGATACAAGAGTATAGTCAATGATGGAACACCTGCAACTTTACCACCAAAGAGAGCAATAAGTCATCAAATTGACTTCATACCTGGAGCCTCATTGCCTAACAAAGCAGCATACAAGCTCACTCCTGAGCATAACCTAGAGGTGGCTAGGCAAGTGGAAGAATTGTTGAATCAAGGTCTAATTCAAAAGAGCATCAACCCATGTGCAGTCCCGGTGGTTTTGGCAACTAAGAAAGGAGGTAAGTGGAGACTTTGTACTGATTCTAGAGCAATCAATAGGATTACAATCAGATATAGATTCCCTATCCCTAGAATAGAAGATTTAATGGATTACCTTGGAGGAGCACAATATTTCACTAAGTTGGACCTCAAGAGTGGCTACCATCAGATTAGAATTAAGGATGGAGATGAGTGGAAGACAGATTTTAAGACAAATGATGGCTTATATGAGTGGAAAGTGATGCCATTTGGCCTCTCAAATTCCCCTAGCACGTTCATGAGACTAATGAATGAGGTGCTTAAGGATTTCACAGGGATCTTTGTAGTAGTCTATCTTGATGACATACTGATTTTCAGTAAGACAGTAGAAGAACACTTGAAGCATGTGGAGATGGTTCTTAAAAGGTTGCAAGAGGAGAAGTTGGCAATCAACCTTGAGAAGTGTGAGTTCTTCAAACAAGAGCTGGTGTATCTAGGTTTTGTAGTATCCAAAGGAACCTTGAAGATGGATCCAAGCAAGGTGGAAGCCATCCTAAACTGGCCCACACCAACCACAACAATGGAGGTAAGGAGTTTTCATGGTTTAGCTCAATTCTATAGAAAACTCATAAGGAATTTTAGTGGCATATGTGCACCAGTCCTAGATACTATCAAAGGTGGTCTAAAAACAAATTTTAAATGGACTCAAGAGGCTGATAAAGGGTTTGAAAAACTGAAACAAGAAGTGGCAACTCAACCCATTCTGTTATTGCCTAGTTTTGATAAGTTGTTCACAGTTGAGTGTGATGCAAGTGGAGTAGCAGTAGGAGGAGTACTTAGTTAAGAAGGTAGGCCTGTAGCCTTCTTTAGTGAAAATATCAATGAAGCCAAGCAAAAATACTCCACCTATGATCTAGAATTATATGCTTTAGTGCAGTCCCTTAGGAAGTGGAGGCATTATTTGTTACCCAAAGAGTTTGTGGTTTTTACTGATAACCAGGCACTTAGTTACATCAACACCCAAGAGAAGCTGAGTAATAGACATTTGAAATGGATGGAATACATCCAAGCTTTCACATTCACTATCAAGCACAAAAAGGGACAAATGAATAAGGTGGCAGATGCATTAAGCAAAAGGTTGCTGACAGTGTAGGAAATATAGCTGAAGAGTATTGGATTAGAGAGTTTCAAAGACCTCTATGGTGAAGATGAAGACTTCTCAGAAGCTTACAAGGTATGCTCTGATTTTGAGAATCATTTTCATAGTCAATATGCTGAGTATACACTGCAAAATGGACTGTTATTTAAGGGTAGTTAGTTATGTGTTCCAAGAGGGTCAATGAGGGAAAATCTGATTCAAGAAAAGCATAATGGCAGTCTTAGTGGGCATTTTGGTATTAATAAAACTTTAGAGCTAGTTAAAAGGTTCTATTACTAGCCTAAGTTAGCAAGAGATGTCAGAAAATATGTGGAACAGTGTGTTGTATGCATGAAAGCTAAGGGAGGAGCTAGCAATGCAGGTTTGTATCAACCCCTGCCTATTCCTAACAGACCATGGGAGTGTGTGAGAATGGATTTTGTGGTAGGTCTTCCTAAGACCAAGACTGGTTTTGACAGTGTGTATGTAGTAGTGGAAAAATTTAGCAAGATGAGTCACTTCATTCCTTGCAAAACTACCCATGATGCAAGCTACATAGCTCATCTTTTCTTCAAGGAGGTTGTTAGGATCCATGGCTTGCCTCTAAGCATTGTTTCTGACAGAGATGTGAAGTTTATGAGTCACTTTTGGAAGACTCTATGGAGCAGATTGGGTACAAATTTGTCTTTTGGATCAGCTTACCATCCTTAGACCGATGGTCAAACAGAGGTGGTTAACAGGGTGTTGGGTAATCTTTTGAGGTGCTAAACTAAAGAATATGGACAGACATGGGATATGGTGATCTCCCAAGCTGAATATGCCTATAATGACAGTGTAAATAGAACTACAGGGAAAAGTCCTTTTGAGGTTGTGTATGGGATGCACCCAAGAGGCATTTGTGAACTTAGAGACCTTGGAACAATGGAAAATAGGAGTGAACATGCAGAAGACTTCACTCAGACCATGAAGGAGATTCATGAGCAGGTCAAGAAGATAGTTACAACAACAACCCAAAAGTTGAAGGAGAATGTTGATTTGTTAAGGAAGGATGTACAATTTGCAGTTGGGGACTATGTTATAGTCCACCTCAACAAATCCATATTGCAGAAGGGCATGGAAACCAAGTTACAGATGAAAAGAGTGGGTCCATGCAAGGTGTTGGCCAAATATGGTAAGAATGCATATAAGGTGGAATTACCATCAGACTTGGGCATCTCTCCAGTTTTCAATGTTGCTGATTTAATCAAGTACAAGGGATCAGTTAGTGATGAGGATCAGAACAACAAGGAAATATTTAAGGACATTAGTAATGTGACCCTTCCTCAACAAGATAAGCTTCAAGCAGAGAAGATCTTGCAGTCCAGAGTGCACAAAGCTACAAGACATCAGGTATACATGGAGCACCTTATCAAGTGGAAGAACAAGCCAGAATTAGAAGCCACCTAGATACAGGAAGATCAGTTCAAGAAACTTGGCATTGACCTGACATTGGTCTCTCCTTCCTCTCCTTAGTTGTTTGGTTGAGAGGGGGAGAATGGTGCAGGAGCACCTGGCAAAGTGCAAGCTTATTTGAAGTTTTTGGATAAAGTTCATTTTTGTTGTGAGGTCATGTTTACCATCTTGCTAGGTTTTTGGTTGTTTTGAATAAATCTTGATCAATCTTGATCAATGGATTGGGAGGTGGCAATCTTGTTTGGGTTTTGAAGCCTAACTTGTCATTTTACCAATCTAGCCAAAATGTTTGAAAACACAGGAGGTTTTATACTTTGTATTTTTAGGTCTTCTTTGAGTTCGACCAAAGCACCTAAATTGTTTTGAAGGCATATTTAAGGCATACCATGATGTTTTTGGCTGGTTAGAAGTTTTTGTACGGACCGTGTTTTCCAGAAGTTGAAGAAAACAACGTTCTTATCTTTATTTTTTGGTTCTTGTGTTCTTTTAACAGTGTTTAATGGATTAAGTTGTTATAGTTTTGACCTATAGAATGTAGTTGTGGTTGTGCCCAAGCATTGTGTAGGGTTAAGAGTTTTCATTGTTGCATTTAAAAGTTTTTGTTGTAAATAGTTTCAATTCTACTCAAGTTCTGGTTTGTATAGACTGTATTTTGTAAACGTGGTGCTAGAGCACTTTTCCTCCGTACAATCTGTACAACACTTTGGAAATAGTGCCTAGTCACCATGCTTTTAAATAGGTTAATCTGTAGGTTTTGTGTTTGTTCATTGGATGCTAGCAAATGGATGCCCTAGGCGAGCCAGAGCAGGCCTGGTTGGGGCAGTCTTGAAGAAAAAGTGACATATCTTGCAGGGGAAAAGAGAACTTTGAGAGATTCTTGTGAATTTAGGGGAAGGTCTTGGAAAATTATGGTGATAAGGAGGAGAGCCCAGCAATCCATTTAGGAGGAAAAATTTTCACCAGTCCTAAAACTAGTTCTGAGCAGTTAGAAACCCTAGTTTTTGGGCAGTATTTGCATGAGGGCAGAGTACGGCTTGGACAGAGCCAAGACCCTAGAAATATTGAAGGTGTAGGTAGGGGAAACACATTTCCTAAGCCAAGAACCACATTTATTTGGTGGGTTTAGGAGGGAACAAAAAATTACCTCCGTTTAGAGACCTAATTGGGGGCTCAATGCTACTAGCTTTTCAAACCCTAGGGAAGCAACCTTGAGGAAGCGATGGAAGGTTGGAGGTTTGTGGTTGCACAAGGACCTTAGATTGGTCATTTTGAAGTTTTTGAGACACCTACAAACCCCTGCAAGAACCTTGAAGAAGGTTGAGGTCATTTGGCCTTTAGGGCAGATTAAGGGCCAAGGGAGAGAACATGGTGAAACAACAAGATTTGTTTGGAAGAAGGACAACAAGTGGATAGAAGAGGGACTGGTCAGACAACCAGGGGTTCCTAGGCAGGAGTAGGGACCTATAGGTTAGACTGGTGGAGCAAGACACCAAGGAGTTCTATTGAGGAAAGACCAAGAGCAGGAATCAGTGAGTGATTCCTCTAATCCCTCTCCCTATCAGATACATTGACACAATTGAACCTTGCTCTGAAACACCACATTTCTCGATGGAATTGTTATAGGACTTATATTCTTATGAAAAATTTTCCACCATCATGTACAACTAAATTTGGTGTCCCCACCACTTCATAGGATGCATTTTTGTGCCAAAGTAGTGTGTTCCTAGAAACAACGTCATCAATGGTTTAAACTCAAAATCCTTCACACATAGCAGGATGTAACAAAGGCATTTCTTCTTATCAAATAGACATATTGACTAAACCATATTCATTAAGTATAAGGTTATCAAGTTGTCTTAACCTCACACTTAACCTAGGAAAAATGCCCTGAATCTAGCTTGAAATACAAGCTATTGCTTTGTACATTTTATTCCTAGTTCCCATAATGTCTCTGATGTCTTCGGTTTTGGACTTGGGATGATTCAATTTATTAACTATGGAAGTTCATCTTTAAGTACCTTGAACTCACTCACCAAAATGGTATTGTAATGATCAGTTAATTTTTTTTCTCTTATAGAATATAAATAGTGATTCTCTTTCTCAATTAAATACAAATAAATGTGGACATGTAAGCACATTTCTGTGCAGGAACAAAATGTTTGTTCATTTTTTCTTCACCTTTTATGGATAAATACTAGAACAACACTAAGCACTAGTATGATTGGAGAGGGGTTTTATCTCGGGAACACTATCTCAAGAAGCAACTAGAGGTATGACTGAGTTTTGTCCAGTTATTGATCCTAGAAGCCATGATTTTGTTCTTTCAATCAAGGGAAAAGTTTTTATATGTTGTCTTTATGAATTTTCCTTTGAACTCTTACAAAAGGAGCTAAACAATGCATTGTCCTTCTGGTTTCACAAGGAATTTGGAAGCAAACTTATATGATATTGGGGCCACTTCAATAGTAGAAGGACAATGCCTACGCCTATCAAATGGAGGGGAATAAATAAACTTGAGTCAAGTGATTCAATTGTATTGAAACAAGTTTAAATATGGAAAGAAGGTTTGCACATTGGAATGTAGAAAAGGCCAAATATATAAACTCCATTTCCTTTTACATAATTAAACAATGATATCTACATTCTTATTTGAAAAGCAAATTTATCCAGAAAGCCTACAACAACAAAAATAAAAGCAGAATGCCAACTTGTCAAGCAGTCTACATAATAATAAACAATCATAAACGAAATACCTAGAGCACAACCAACTATTGATGAAAATTGCTCATATAGATTAAGCAAGGAATACACTAGAAGTCAAGGAAAACCATACAATTTGGATATTCTTCTCTTAAAATGTTGCAAATGCAGACAATAATTTACACATCTTTTCCCCAATGCTTAAGAGGTAAATGAGATTTTTGAACTATTTGTAAAGAACAAAATATGCTCCTAATTATATCATTAATTTTGTCGTGAAAGGTAAAAATCCAAGTGGTTGCTTTGATAGAATTAGCTGTCCTGATAGAACATTCACATTATTTAATTATTATAAACAACCAAAAGATGAATTGATATAGAAAACCCTTACTATTGCATACTAACTCATCACTTGGCATAGCTAACCAACCACTTAATTTGTCCATCTAATTTAAAAAAAGGTAGTAAATTCGTGTCTTCCAAGTTAAAAAAATTCCATAAATAAAGAAATCAACAATTAAAAACCTGCAACCTGATCTGATCAACATAGAGAAGTGTGTAATAGATGAGGTTGCTCCCATAGCTCTGTTACTTGCTTGACAAATCCTTGAAACTCTACATTGATTTTATTATTCATGTCCCTCTCTTGATATTCTTCCTCAATTTCATCAGGATCATACATTGAACTTCTTGCCCCTCCTAAAGTTTGGACCACATCCATTACCTCCACATAAAACTAGACATCCTTGGTCTTCTTGGTTCCCACCATGATATGATTATGAAAAATGAAAATGAAGCAAAGTAATCATCTCCTTCTCCACTAGTTGGAATAATGCATGCTTAATGTTTTGATACATGATATCAAATCTCTCTCCTACTCTCATGGTTGAATACCGAAATCCATTATGGTGGGCCTCCAGAGTTCCAATCATCTTTCTTCCTCTTCCACCAAATGTTGGCTTGATCCACAAGTCTGCCAACCTAATTGGCTTTGTTTTTGAAAGCTGAAGTTTCTCCTAAGTCACCAGTGTAGCTCTCCCTTCCTTTTTAGACTCTTTCATTGCTACAGATCATCTGTGGGATTTAATCATTTGTACCACATGGTTGATGTTCTTTGAATCCTTGGATCTAAAGGAAATTTCCTTAACATAAATACTGCTAGGGAATTCCAATGTTGGCATGTAGTTGGCATTAAAGCTGATACCTGGAACATTGAAAATTATCCTTATATAATAATTCCCTCCATCTTGTTGGCTTGTAACATGCTTGATGGTGGCTACATGAAATGGAACCCATGATGCCATATATGGGTACCATAACAACATCAATTTTCATATCAACTTGAATCATGAGTTCTCTAAAAATGGGGATGTCTTCCACATTTTTGTAGGAAGCCATCTCAGTGGATGGCTTGGAAGAGCCATGTCCATCTCCTGTACTAATGTCCCCTACAACCAATCTTCTTGCAGTCTCCTTATTATTTTGCCTTGCAAGTTCTGCTTGGTGTTAACAGTGTTGCTCTTCTTTAGTCATCTCCTAATTATCAGATCGTAAGGTTGCCTTTAAGATCCTTGATTCTCCTCCATTTACCTTAGCCTTTGGTTTTTGTTTCACTTCCTCATCTTCATCATTGTCGTCAAATGAGTATGCAACATCAGTGTATACTTTGGAGCTAACCCCAGTTGCATTTTCAAGCTCTTTATCCTTAACAACCACAGTGTCAGCAAGGAGGAATGAATAATTCTATGTTTTGGGGTTACCAATCTACAACTACAAATTCTAAAACCCAAGTGATACATTAAAATCCATTCCATCCTTCACAATTTTGTCATTTTTTTAATTCAAACTTAAACCAGACTCTCAAAATTTGATCCCTATTCTTGTTCCTGCAAATTTTGTAAGATGAGGCAAAAGTTCAGGGCCATCTCTTTGAACTACCTCCATAGCTGCCTTATATTAACATACATGAACATGATATGATTATATACATGAAAAGGTCACTTAAAAATAGTATAATCAAAGTACAAAATTTCCTAAAGAACTATTCTTTGTATGCTCAAGTATTGTTGCATGTCATAGCTTGCTTACAAACAAAAAACTAAACCATAAATGTAAAATAGATTTGTGATTCAACCATCCCCATAGTACCATTTATACAAATACATTAAGAGAATGAAGTAAAAAAATTATTACATCCTAAGATCACAATGATATTAAAAAATGGAAAGAAAAAAGGAGAGCACAGAGTTCTCATGCCATGGTAACTTTAATAAATGTCATACATGACCAGATTGGATTTAAATAATGCTAAATATACATCTTGTTAATATGACCTAAAGCCTTGGGAATGTGTGCCCAAATGCTAGATCAACCCCACACCTGTGGAAGATGAAGGGTCACTCCACATAGAAAAGTAATAAAGTATCTTGTGTGGGTCAAGTAGACCAAATAATCCATGCATGAACCAATAAAAAACCTCCATGATGCCTCAACATGTGTGCAAGGGTTCTATGTCATCTCTATCATGCCTCAACATATGTGCCAATGCCAAATCAAGTCCCACATGTGGTGATGAGAAGGTCGATCTATGTCAAAAAGTGATGAACAAACATGTATGAGCCAATGGAGACCAAGTGCTCCATGAACTAATCTCATATAATTTGTAGTAGAAACTTATACATAATATGTCGATGTCTTAAGAAAATAGGCATCACAATATATCACCATGGATCTTGTAATGATTCTATCGTTCATAAAAACAGTAAATCACATTCACTGTATACATAATCTCTAGTTAAAATCATAATAAAATTTGACTTTCAATATTGACTCTAAAATATAGGGACATATAGACTAGTTAATTCTCAAAGAACCTTTGAAGCATATTACAGTGCCAAAATGTCCTAAAAAAAATCAATTTATGAAATATAGGAGAAGAAGATATATAGACCAGTTAACTATCAAAGGATCTTTGAGGCAAACATAATCATATATAGCACAAAATGCAGAGGGTTGGAACTTAAGGTTATGTAATAGAATTTATAGTTGATAGTTAAACTGTATAACAATTATTTTTATGATCTTTACTAACGTTTATTAGAATTGTTGCATGTTTTACATCATTGGAATGACATATTAGTTGTAACTTTTTTGAAATTTTATTATGGTATGTGCACTTTGATATGATGTAATATGATTATGTTTTCATTTCATATGTTGTAATATTAGATATATAACATAAAAATAAATGATTGCATGAAATAAATAATAACTTTTCATTTTAAATGTTTTTTTTTTTTGCAGAACATGGGTCTTCCAGAAGATCAAGATGATCCTCATGATATAGATCTAGAATTTGTTGGTTCTAGTACATATCACATGGTAGAGGATGATGATGATGCAGATACATAAGAAACTGAGTCTAATGCTGATGATGATGATGACGACGATGATGATCATGATGATGATGATCACAATGGTGATGATGATGAGACAATTGCTAGTAGTAGCTAGTGACATTCATGATCATATAGACTGCATCATGGATCATTGTTGATATATCGTTATGATGCCTCTTTTCATGGTTACTATCATATGTATCATTTTCACGGCCTACAGTACCATATTATTGAGTTGTATCATTTTGACATGTATCATTTTGACTTATATCATTTGGAAATGTATCATCTTGACTTGTATCATTTTGAGTTACATAATTTATCATTTTTACTTATATCATTTGTACATGTATCATTTTGACTTATGTCGACTATTGGACATGTATCATTTTGACATGTTATTGATCTACTGGTATATTTTACTTTCACTTGTTTTAGTTGTATATGATGATGATCTTATCAGTATTGACTTGTCAATTTATATATATTGAAAGTGGTCGATGATTTTTGGATAGATATTTATTACGTATGATGATTTTAATTTACTGCTCAGGATGAATGTTGTCAAATTCAATTAAATTATAGATATTTGACTCACTTGTTTTAATTGTAGATGATGATCATGTTATAATAATTATCTTGTTATTTAATCGTATGAGTTAAATAATTAAATTACTTACTCTATAATCATATGAGTTATTTAAGAGGCATGATATATTTAACTAATTAAATTGAAATAAAACATATTAAATTAATAAATGGAAGCAAAACAAGAAGCATTTTTAGAAGCAAAAAAGGAATCAAAAAAGGAAGTAACAATGGAAGCCAAACTAGAAGCAAACCAGAAGCAATCTTGGAAGAAAAAATTGGCGTTATCTAGGAAGCAAAAATAAAAGCAATTCAGGTAGAAAACAAATAAGTAATAATGGAAGAAATTTTAGAAGCAACAAAAGATGCAATAATATAAGCCATATTAGAAGCAACAAAAGATGCAAAAATGGAAGCAAAGCTAAATGCAACAAATGACATTATATTGGAAGAAAAATTGGAAGCAAAATTGGAAGCAAAATTGGAAGCAAAACTAGAAGAAAAATTGGAAGAAAAATTGGAAGCAAAATCGGAAGCAAACCTAGAAGCAAAATTGAAAGCAAAACTGGAAGCAAACCTAGAAGCAACACAAGAAGCAAAACCATAAGCAAAATCGGAAGCCAAACTGGAAGCAACAAAGGACGTCATAATGGAAACAAAATTGGAAGCAATAAAGGACGTCATAATGGTAGCAAAACTTGGGATCAATTAGGAATCCAAAAAAGAAGATATTTTCGATGCCATACTAGAAGCAAAATAGGAAGCACGAATGGGAGAAAAACTAGAAGCAAAAATGGGTGCACACATGGAAGCAAAACTGAAAGCCAAATTAGGTGCTAATTTAGGCACTATTTTTTATATTAAATTGGTTGCGCCTCTTGGCGCTAAAGGAGGCGCTATTGCTTGCGCTACTTTTTCGGCACAAAATCTGATGTTAAATCCGACGCAAAAATGGCACCGAAGAGAACCTGCAGTTTGGCATCGAGTTTTGCGTCGGCAGAAGTGTCCAATTCATAAACTCAAATGTACTAAATTTTGGTGCTATTTTAGGCACTAATTGCCTATTTTGTTGTAGTGGTTCACCAGAATGAAACATAGAAAAAAAGGGGAGGGATGAATCATAAATGAGATTAATCAAATGGAGGAACCCAATTTTTGTGCTAGATGTTTCACTCAATTATGAGAGGTATAATGCATAAATAACAATCAAAAAATAAACCTAACTATTATAAATGTAAAAAGGTTTTCAAATGCTGAAATGATGTGTACCTTTTTGGAAAAGTATTGTTTCGGGCCTCATTGAGGACTCATTCGCCCAGTGGAAAATTGATCCCTGCTAGGGTTCTGGAAAAGTGGTTGTTGGGTTCTATTCTTCAATATTTTCACTCCCAACTCCCAAGTGTTCAGCTCCTGAAAGTCAAAAATAAATTTTGTATAGTACTTTCCGTTATCTTGCAAGAAAGATGACAACTTTTACAACTTCACAACTTTGACAACTTTTGTTCTCCAATTGATCTTCAATCTAAAACCTACAATCACACATCAAGAGAGAAGAAAAATTATTGATTGTTAGGGAATAGGGATTTTCCTTGGTCAAACCCCATTTAGGTAATTAAATCTTATGATGAAACAATGATACCTTGGATAAAGTCTTGGAATACAAATCAACAATCTAGCATGAAGTGGCTTTAAGGAATGTAGATCTTGATCTTGAATTTGGATGTGAAACAATGCTTGAATTGGATCTTCAATGCTACATCAACACATTAGCTCAACAACATGCATGATGTGCTATGCCTTTGACATGATGATATGATTCTTGATTGCTACAATAGAACTTCAATAATCTGCCCTTGAATTCCTTCTTGAATGCTCTCTTGAGCATAAGTTTAATACTAGGACTTTCTCATAAAGTTGCTTAGATGAAACTATGTGAAATAGCCTTATATTTATACTTAACTTAAGATTCAATCCTGAAATTCAAATAACACAAGCCAACATCAAATCTAGGATTTAAAATCATTAAAATCCCTCCAAGAATATGTTTAAAAAGGGGTGTCCTAAGTTAAGGAGGACCCATTCACCATAGGGCGAAAGGGCCCTAGCACACTCAACTAGGACATGCTTTGGGGATATGAAATAACATGCAAAAAGGGGGTCTTAGGACCTAGGAAGGACCCATTCGTTAAGTGGAAAATGGGTCCTAGGTCACTAGCCTAGGACTCAAACCTTTCCAAATTAAGTGTTGTGAAATATTATTAATGAGTGTCGGGCTTTATCCCTAAAAAATACAATTAATAAGACTTGGATTTGAATTTAAGGGGCCAATTAACCTCAATTAACCTCAATTAATTAATTAAATCCATAGATTAGTGTGAAAGTGTAAAGGTACACTTTACAACACCCTAAATAAGGCACAATTAAGTCCATTTTATTAAAAAGGGTCCTAGACTTAATGTGAATGTGTAAAACACATTACAACACTAAATCAAGGCAACATTAGACTCATTTGTTGTTAATTATTCTAAATTAAGGAAAAGGGATATTTTTTCCGTTACTACATATATAAATCCCATTCTCTCTCATTTTCAAGGGATATAATTGAAGAGGAGAAATTTATGAAAGGAAAAATAAATTGAGCAAAGGACAGAACTAATCAATGAGCATTGTTTGAAGGAAAAATATTACCAAAGAGAGAGTAGTCAAACCAAGCACCACCAATAATTAGTTTTTAATTCAGGAACATATAAAACATCATGCAATTTACTATTAGGAACATTCACATCACCAATTGCTTCTACTTTACAATTATGATTATTAGCAAGTTGAAGAGGAACATTAGACATATCAGGTTGCATAGACTCAAAAACTTCTTTATGTGAAGTAACATACTGAGATGCACCTGAATCAATAACCCATTCAAGAGGTTGAGAAATATTATAACCACAAGTAAAAGCACGTCTAGATTGATTTGCATTGTTTTGAAACTTATGATTTTGAGACTTATTTTGTTGTTGATTAATTTGCTTCTTAAAACAAGTATTTTTCCAATGACTATCCTTATTACAATAAGTGCAATGAGGTGTCTTAGAAGAGTTACTTTCTAGGATCATTGCCATTATTATAATGAGGTTTAGTATGATAATGTTGTTTAGAATGATGCTTAAAATTTTTCTTAGGATTAGACAAAAAAGTATGTTCATTAGACTTAAGATTTCCAAATTGAATTAACTTAGCTTCTTCTTGTCTTAATAAATTGCGAAAATATCATAAGTTAATTGAGTAGCTAAAGAAGGAATAGCTAATTGAGCATGAATATTAGTAATAAATTGCTGAAATTGCCTAGGAAGACAGTTTTTTAAGAATAAGATGAATTAATTTAAGATCTTCTAATTTTACTCCTAAACCATGCAATTGACTATTCAAAGCATCAAATTTTAATAGAAAATCATCCATAGATTTGAAATCAGAATACCTTAGATCCTCAAGTTGGTCTTGAAGTTGAATCTTTCTAGATTCATTTGAACTATCATAAATAGTCTTGAGTTTGTCCCATGCTTCATAGGCTTTTGTGCATGTCTCAATATGAACATATAGTTCAGGTGACATGGAAACCTATGAGGCCAAGGGCTTCCTCATTTTTGAGCCTCCATTTTTCTTGTTCATCTTTAGATGTAGATGGATTTGGTTCTGATTTGGAATCCATAGCAACATTCAAAAGATGTTTAAAATGTAAAATAAAAGAGATGAGTTTTCCAAGAATGATAGTTAGAAGAATTCAACTTAATTTCAGGAATTAAAGTAGACATTGTAAATAAATTTAATTACACAAAAAAACTTTACTAAAAGAAATACTTTACAACTTAAAATAAAATAAAAAAAATTATCCCTCAAGTAAAATTAAGGTCTTGAAAAAAAATAGGTCCTTTTAAATTAAAATTTGAAAAATAGCCTCCTTGTAGAATGAAATTACTTAAAAAGAAAAAAAATAGAGACTTATTTTTTAAAAAGAAATTTATAATTTTGAAAAAATAAATCTGATTTATATTATTTGAAAAAAAACTAACAAATAATATTAAATTAATAAATATTTTAATAAGATTAACAAATATTTTTACTGAACTTTAAATTTAACTTCAAAACTTTTATTAAAAACTTTTTACTTCCAAAAGAAAATAGTTTCATGTGTTTGGGCATTGAACTATTGGTATGTTTGTACATTTTGTTGTGTCTCATTAGATCCTTAATGTTGTGACGTTTGCCTCAATGATTTCAATGATTTGTGCTAACATATATCTTTTTTTGCATGATCTTCTCTTAATAATCTTTGTTTATTGCATTATTGAATCACCTTGATAATGGGTTGATTTTCTTGGAGTTCATTATGAGAAAACTAACAGAGAAAACTAATATTGAGCTAATAATTAGTATTGTATCTTCTAAGAATCTTTGTTTATTGCATTATTGAATCATCTTGATAATGGGTTGATTTTCTTGGAGTTCATTTAATTCTCTCTCTATTTAATCCTCCTAAATCCACGACACATTATACAAGATCCAAATGAGAGATATGAGCTATTTTTGCATGTTGTTTTGTTGCAATTATTTTTTATGATTTTATTGATGTGTTTTTTAATGTTTTATTTGGTGATTAATTAATGTCATTGATGACCTTGTGATGAAATCTTGAGGACTTTTACTTTTGTTTTATTTTGCATTTTCCTATGAAGACTTAAACTATATGAATGCAAGAAAGGAAACTAATCTAATTCTTTCTCTTTTTCAATATGATTTTTTTTCTAATTAACTTCTATGACTTATGTATGCAAACTATGTTATATTTTGTGATTTTTAAGAGAAGATCATGCAAAAAAGATATCTGTTAGCACAAATCATTGAAATCATTGAGGCAAACATCACAACATTAAGGATCTAATGAGACACAACAAAATGTACAAACATACCAATAGTTCAATGCCCAAACACATGAAACTAGTGAATAATCCACCATTCAACCCTCCTCCCTTGCAAAGTGAAGGAGCCTATTGGTGTGATCCACATTGAGGATAACACTATCACTCAATAAACTCCCTAAGTTTTAGAATAGGGTAGTTATCTCAATATTTTGTTGCTTGATTGCATTTTTCTATGAGAGTAGGAGCATACTAGGTCTTGGTTATTAAGCAAAGGTGTAGTAAAATGTGATGCTTTGGGTCCTTGTCATCACTTTTGGAGTGAGATATATTTATAATATTGTAGGTTCTAGGCCAACCTTGCACAAATATTCATAATCTAGTGTTATATTTATGTATAAAAAGACATTCATTACTTTCAAATTAATCAATTGCGTCCATCAAATGAGAAAATAAAAACATCTATCAAACTCAAAAGAATAATTGAATTTACATCTATCATATATGATCATACAAACATCCTAGAGAATTACCTAACGATCATTCTAGAGTTCATGTGAATGTTTGAATCTTGATACCTATCAAGATATTTTAACAAATACTAGCTTGATAAAAAACCTTGAGAGTTTCATTGAGAATATTATTGCCTAGAGATCTACTTTTTTAAAAATTCATAGGTAGAATCTCAAGATCGTCAAATGTTGATTTCATAGGTATAAAGTGAATTCATAGGTGTGAACTAGATCTAGAACAACAAAGTTAACTTAGCATAAAGTAGAGAGTGAAACATAGAAAAATAGGGTAGATCAAAATGAGATGATGGAAAATGGAGCTTCTATATTAAAATGGGGTGATTGAATATGTGATGCAACCATCTTCCTTATTTAATTAGGAAATAAGATCCTAAAAGGTAGGATTGACTTTCAACCCTAGGTGAGTCAACCCTATTGTAGTTTTTGCAAATTTCCTTATGGCAAGATGGGGTAAAATCTGCCTGAACAACACTCTAGGGAGAAAAAATAAAAATAGTAAATGAACTCAATTATGCAGTGTGAAACTTGAATCATCAATTTAAAGCATAAAACAATCAGAAACAATAGACTTCTAGTAGATATGAGAAGGGTAAGTTGATATGTATTAGTCACAAAAAGTTGTTGAGTGTCCTCCTGGGATAGATTCACCCTAGGGTGAAAGGGTCTTGCTATAGGTGTCCAAAATTTGATTTCATAATCTTCTACTCCTAGATTTGCACTCTTGATTCCACTAGATCCCACTGTTAGAAAGTCAGAATTAAATTATGTAAGTAAGATTTCGTTTCTTGAAAAATTTGATGAAAACTTTGACAACCTTAAGAAATTTCACTTTTGACCAATCTTCAATCTTTCTTCACCTATAAATCTTCACATAAAAAGAGAGGGAAAAAATGTTTATTTTTGGTGAATGGGGGTTTACCTTGGTCAAACCACGTTTTGGTAATTAAACCTTGAAATGAAATGGAACATGAATGGAAGGAACGATGAATAAACAATGCTATGTTGCAACTCACCAAACCCTTGAATGGAAACTCTTAGAGGACTAAATTTTAACACATCTCTCCAAGGTCTTGATCTTGCATGAAATGGCTTGATTGGATGTTTATCTTGATGCTTGAATTCTTGAAACCTACCTCACAATGTTAGCTCCACAAACATGTATAGATGCAAATTTGACATGATGCTTGAGATATTGAATGTTGTTGTAGAAGACTAATAAATTTGCACTTGAATCCTCTTGACAATAATATTTTCTCATAAGAAGTTATCCCAATTCAAATCTAGTTTCAAATGATAAAAGACCTTGTATTTATAGGTAATTTTCTAATTTCTCAACAATTAAACATCAAAGGTTGACAATTGCAATTTGAATTTGAATCATGAAAATGCTGCCAAAAACACATTAAAATTTGAGATCCTTAACTTAAGGAGGACCCATTTACCCTTGGGCGAAAGGGTCCTAGGACCTAAATCCAGGACACTCAATTTCCAAGGAAATTTAATTAATGTTTGCAATTGTTTAATACAAGTTTCCCTTTCGGAAACAACATTAATTAGGATTTTAAATGAATAATTGGGCCAATTAGAGGCTTAATTAAGTCCAATTAATTTAAGGGACCCAAACATAGAGTGAAAATGTAAAGGTGCACATTTTTCTACACTACATTTAGCCCCCACTTTAGTGAGAGGATGATCCCTACACTTAAACTCACACTAAAGTAGACAAATAAGTGTCAAGAAGGGTCAAAGTTTACAAATGTCACTGAGATAGGATAACAAATATTAGGGAGGTTGCACAATCCCCCAGGATCAAGATCCCATGAAAAACCAACATAAGCACAAAGGAACACACATATATGTATGATATACATCAACAAGACAAGATACACAAGCATACAATGCCAAAATTAATGGAAAAATAAAAGAGAAAGGGGTGGATAAAGCCTCAAATTTTTTTCCAATAGGTATGGATCAAGCCTTAGCTATTTATCCAAAAAACAATGTTCACAAGTGGAAACCCCTTGCCCACTATGCAAATAAAATATACTCACACAGGCTAGTGAAATATGTTGTCCACTAGGTGAGCCCCAAAAGGTGGCTAATGGGAAAGTCAAGCTAGGTCTACAAGATCCCTTACATCAGCCATACTAAAAGTTATACCTCCTGATAACTTTGATAAGGCACCACAAGAAAAGGTCACAAGGCTAGCAAGCTGCATTATGCTAGACACTTATGAAAAAAATAAAGGCTCCACTAGCAAGCAAGTTGTTTTATGCTTAGTGGCCATTTTAAATACAATAGGATAGGATATTCAAAGGGGTTTTTCTTAGTTCATGAAAGGTATCACCTTAGGGAACATCATGCCTAACGTCACTAGGAGAGGACTAGTCGAGGATAAAAGATTCACAACTTAGGGAATGCAAGCCATAACATCACCACTAAGAGGAATGTCATATACCAAGAAAGGTCACACTCTTGAGGAAAAACAAACCCAATGTCACCACCAAGAAGACACATCACGTGAAGTAAGAAGACCACACTTTGAAGCAAACAATAAGTGGGGATGTGTATGCCCCCACTTTAAATAAATTACTACACACCATGTTGTGAGAAATTACTTTAAATTAGAACACAATAAATTCCAATACATGAGAGTTTTATTTAGAAATCCCTATGTATTTACATATGTTTCCAAGTAAAGTTACGTCATGGAAAGGAGATTTCCCCCCATATCCAATCCCAAGACAACACATAAGGGACCCATGGATCTAGGGTCAACTTATGTCTTTGCTACAGTAATATAATCGAGCTCGAAATCGTCATCATACCCCAAATAACTCATGGAACAACGAGCAAAAAGGAAGAATGATACATAGAGAGAGAAAAAAAAGAAAATATTTTGGGTCAACATGAAAGAGACCTAAATGTCTCAATGCCTTGCGTCATCCCCAAAAGGAAAACACAGAAAAATGAAAAGATAACGGTTTATGACATATAGAAGAATGAAAATAAAAGAATGTCACAACAGGTTTGCTTCCTTTGTATCCTTGCACCAATAGAGTGACAAGGGTCATCCAAAGTAGGCTCACAAAAATTTAAAGACATTCCAAGCAACAATGTACAAGGGATCACATTACACACACAATCACAAAGAACATGTAAAGAAAATAAAGAAAAGGCTAGTATGACACATGCGAGTCAACCTATAGCAAGTCATCTACATCCCAATCTTGTTCATCATATGTGAAAGGAAGACAACTAGCCAAAGGGATAATGACATGAAGTGTCGTACTAGGAGCATCACTAGGTTCAAAACGTGGTGAGTCACTCTTGTTAGGAGGATCATCACTGTTGCTATAATTTAAGTTCATGGAAGAGGAAAATAATAAATTCAGCTCATTATGCACTTCCTCATCAATCTTAGCAATCTCATCATCATCATCATCTAAGTTAATCATAACAGGAGGCCTAATGACAATGTCCATTGAAGTTTCCTATGTTTGTTGTGGTGAAGGTAGAGGATCATCATGATTTGTTTAAGTTAAATTTTGATCTTTATTTTTTGTTTTATTCTCTTCTTTCAACTTACGAGTAATAGTGTGACATCTATGCCTATGCTCTTTAGCATTTCTATTTATTCTTTTACGATTTTCAACTTGTGATTGTGTAGGAATGGGTTTATCAACCATAGGTTTCTTTTATTCCCGTAAGGGAGGAACAAAAGGAACCACAGAAGGTTGTTCAACCACTTTATCTTTAGCTTTATAAAATTGATTGATCTTAGGAGGCACAACAAGACTTATATGGTTATCTCTTGGTATTTTATAGGAAATAGGTGAAGGATTTGTCATGGGTTGGTCTTGGTTACTTGGAAGGGCTTTTGGTTCAATCATGGTTTCATCAATCATAGGAGGCTCAATCATGGGTTGAGGCATGTTACTAAGGGATAATTCTACTATATGTTTTGCCTTAAACTTTTGATAAGATTTGAAAAAGAAGTCCTCATGAGTCTTAAGGTTCCATAGGTTCGAGCCAAATAAAATCCAATGAGAAGTTCCCAGGGGAAGACACAGGATTAAAGCCACTATGGTGCACAGTAAAGATGCCATTTCCAAATGGAAACTTTAAGCATTTATGCACTACTGATGGGATGAAATCCATGGAGTGTAGCCATGGATAACCAAGCTTCACATGGGATCGATCTAATGATGGGATGATAGAGAATGATACATTCAATTTTTTTGGTCCCACTTTTAAAGGAAGAGTGATCAACCCTATCATAGGGAAGGAAAAACCATTATGTGTTTTGATCCATGCTTTCAGTTGTTCATAAGAATCTTGATAAAGTTCATGCACAAATAAGAATTCCTTGGCGATCACATTCTCTACACACATAGGATCAATTAATATCCCATTAGTAGGATTATCATTGATTCTTTCGGCGATGTAAAGAGGACCAACGGGTGCATGTTTGATTATGTCATTCTGTGAGAAAGCAATGTTCATAGACAAGTTGGTTTGGCCCTTACGAGGTTGAATATCGATGAAGGTGACTAGAGTATCATATCCATTATTAACATCACTCGTGTTATCATGTCTAAATTCATCACATCATTCTTGGCATCATTAGCTTTTACAAAAGAGATGTGATTTGGCATGGGATTAGTAAAGATTTGCAATTTTTGGTTGGGTCGAGCAACAAACTTATTTCCTTGATCATTAACATCGCCAATCTGGATGTGATTAGAATCAATGAGGTCTTGTACAATATGTTTAAGACGCTTATAATGTTTTATATCATGTCAATTTTGTCGATGATAATGGCAAAACAAATTTGATTTAAATTTTGGAGGTAAGGGCTTAGTGGCATCAATGGCTCTAATGGGAGGTAAGGTAACTAATTTCTTACTCATAAGTTACAACATGATGGAATGGAGGGTATCGGTTAATGTGGTAAATTGTCTACTCTTTTCTCGGATTTGATATGGATTTGTTGTTTTTATTGAAGCTACTTGAGACTCAACACGTTGACTTGTTTGGGGTGGATTTGGGTAAAAGCACAAACCTGTGTGACACTTTATAAAGAAATCAGCCTATAGCAAAAAAAATTCTGAACTTCAACCACATAAAAGTGGTCTTTATGTTTTGAATTTCATAACGATGTAAACTAATGAAAGGTAGAAATATTGATGAAGTTTATTCCTATAATTTTTCAGATTTTTTAAAAATTGTTTTGATTATTTTTTTATTAATTTAAGAGTCAATTTTGGATTGCTGAAAATTTCAAGAAAAAGTGATGTTCACTTGACATCAAGAAAAAAATAGAAAAAAAATTATTTCCCCCTTATTTTTTTCTCCAAATAGGTAACTTCAATATCTAGAGCATGGAATTTTTTTTTGAAATTTTGATGTATATTTTCTTGTAATAATATTTTAAAGTCAAACTTGTCAGAATTTGACAGTTTTCATTTGATGTCAACTATTATCTAATTTTTTAATCATTTTCAAAAACAAATTATACCCTTTTGAAGAAGACTCTCTCCTCTAGTGCACCATATATTTTTCAATTTTTTAAAATATTTTTTACTATTTTTAAAAGATTTCTAATCAACTTTTTTTTTAACTTTAACAACCTACTTGCATTATTTTAAAAATAAAATATTAAAAAAATTACATATTCGGATTCACCACTCCAAGCTCTACAAAAGGGCATTTTTATTTTTAAAAAAAGAAAATCATTATGACTAAAGAAATACTCAGTTGAAGTTGAAAGTTTTTGTAAATTTTGAAAAATATTGAGTTGGCTGCCAACTAGGATGCCACATAGATAGTTTCGATAGAAAGGGTTTCAATAGAAAGGCCATAGAGACCGAGACATAGGAGCAGCCTCACGAGGACCTTTCCCCTTTCCATAGACAGCGGGCCTAGGAAATGTGGGCAAGATAGGAAGTTTAAAGACCTGGTGCTTAGTTTTTCTCCATGTGGGCACCATCGGACTTCCCATGTGAGGCATGAGAGTAGAAGCCAAAGAGGTCATAGCAGGGCGAGAAGGGGAAGTGGGAGCAGATGATACAGAAGAAGAAGAAGGCCCTTGAGCGCAAGCAAGATTCTCTTTCCCCTTTTTTTGGGCAAAAGAAGTAGCTTGTTGTTGCACAATCATGGAGGCCTTCATAGAGACGACATAAGGGGACACTAGATAACTAACCTTTGTCGTTGAGCCCTTGGTATTATACTTAATATAAAACTTATTGTAATGTGACCATTATTCTCCCCATCTTTTTACTATGTTTTACTCACAAGTTAAAGTTTAAGGTACTAAAATTATGAGCCATAATTTTTTTCCTTTTCACATGAATAATAAGATGCACAATTGAAACATAATCTTTCCAAACTTTCCCATTGCATAACATAGAATCATTTTAATAATTCAAGCAACAATTTCACATCTCATAATTGCATGATAATATTCCCCATTTACAAATCCTCAATAAGAATAGAGTTACATGTTTACATATTGTAGTGTCAAAAAATATCTTTGGGGACATTTTCACACTTGTTTGGGCCCTCCTTGTGAATATGAGCTTAATGTTGCCTTGATTTAGTGTTGTAATGTGGTTGACATATTCACATTAGGTCTTGGGCCCTTGTGAACTAATGGATTTGAATGGTACCTTGCTAAAGTGTTGTGAAGTGTTGTAACACACTCTCACACTTTTATAAGGGCTTATTAATTAATTACACATAATAAATATATTTTTAACCTTAATCTTGCCTTATTTTTAAGTGTTGTAAAGTGTTGTAACAAACTTTCACACTTTTCTAGGCTTTTCATTAATAATTGGGCTTTCTTATGCTTTATTTGGCCCTATTTTGCATCCACAAGCCTCATTTAATGCATCTTTTTGAGGATAATCTTGACACAAATCATTAGCCAATCATAATTCAGGTGTTTCAAGTTTGAATTGTTGGGAATAGGATGACATTTAATTGCAATCCTAAACATATTTCATGTATCTCCTAAGTCCTTAGAAAGTGTTCCCCAACACAAAGATTAGAAAGAGATTAAATTTGAATGAAATGAACATGTAAATTGACATTTGTAATTATTTCTAAATGATAGGAACATGTGGGGATGTCCAAGAAGAGCTCCTACAAAATAGGAGCACATGGGGCGCCCACATGGAAGGTGGAACCCACCTTGAGTTAAGTTAACTGTTTTGAGAAAGATAACACTTCACTAATGCATGTAAAGATCCTAGAAGTTATGAATTGATATTTACATGAATGGAGTTCAATTTAGTTCATTTCATTTCATTTCAGTATCAGTTCAGTTTAGTTTAGTTCACTTTAGTTCAGTTCAGTTCAGTTATGGTTTAGTTATCTTCAGTTGCATATAGTTAGTTTGAGTTGCATGTTAGTTGACTTTAGTTGAATTGAGTTTCATGCTAATGACTTGATTTGCATGACAGATAACAGGTGGCTACATTTAGTTAAGTGGGGATGATCAATCATGCATCATGTTTGCATGAATTGATGGAGAGATATGTTTCAGTTAATAGAGATTGACTTGGACCCACCTTGGGTGCCCAAGTTGGCATCTTGGAGTTAACACCTTTTGCATGAGAAGATATTTACAAGGCTGAGTTAAGTGGGCCCATTCTTGGGTGCCAACTTTGAGGAGAAGCTTACAAGATATCTTTGTAATCAACGTTGAGTTAAGACTTCAATTTGGGACGCCCAAATTGATGAATGACTTGGTTTGACATTGTTTTTCATGGAAGAAATCTACTTGCACAAGAATGGCATAGATATTTGTGAGGAGCTTTATCCTCTTATAATTTTCAACTCTTTGGAGTTTACGATGTTCACAATTGTCTATTTATTGTAGCAAGTTGAAGAGAGTTCTAAGAGAGTACTTTTGAGAAGCATGTCATAGGATGTGTGGATTCATGCTTGGACACATGAGAGTTTATTGCAGGTTGTGAAGAAGAATTGTTGAAGTCAAAAGAAGCATCTCAAGCAAGGATTGATAAAGAACTATTGTAATCTTCTTCTAAGGTTCAATAATACAAGCGCTATTGATTCTAGTGGTGGAGTTTTTTCCCGAAAGGGTTTCTCCACGGTATATGTTGTGTCACTTCTATCATCTTATTCTTCTACAATCTTTTGTCTACTTCTACAATTGGTAAAATGAATGTAAAAAGATTAATCATAGACAAAAAATTGTGACAAAGAACACTTAATTAGATTTACAATCTCATAGTTTTACAAAGTATTAAGCTACATAATTACCTCCATTTTTCAACATGAATGACCCATATTTAGTGATATGGGACTCATTCGCCACCTTGGGCGAATGAGTCCCACCTAGATATTTTGGTCCCGAACCTAGTTTCACACATTTCTAAGCATTTTTAAAAATGGTCCCAAAATTTAGGCCTGGTGGCACTCATTCACCACCTTGGGTGAATGAGTCCCGTGTGGCCCAAAATCAAAATTAATTCAAATTTCTAGTGGGATTTTACTCTCCTAGATTTGATGTCAACTTGTAGTGTTGTAATTTTAGGAATTCTTGCATAATTGAGTATAATTATAAGGTTCTTTCATTCATTTTCAACCAAGACTTTTGCGAGAGCATTCCTAATAGAAAATTGAGCTCATAAGAGCATTCAAGTGTCTTCAAGAGTGGATTATCAAGCATTTTAGAGTAACATTCAAGCATCATTCATCATGTCAAATATTTCATGCATCATGTTTGTTATTGTGCTATCAATTGTGGTGTAGGATTTTATGATTCAAGCAAGTGTTTCATTCAAGATCAACATCATTCATGCAAGAGTCAAAGTCTACATCCATTGTAGCCATTTCAAGCATATTTACAACACTTTATTGCAAGGGTTTGGTGAGTTGCAACATTTTCATTTGTTCATTCATCATTCTCCATTCTTATTTGATTTCATTTTAAGGATTGATTTCCAAAACGGGTTTTGACCAAGGAAAACCCATATCCACTAACCCCACAACATTTTTACCTCTCCTTTGTGTGTGATTTGTAGGTCTAGGTTGTAGATTTCCTAAAGAGAAAGATTGGAGAAAAGTTGCAAATCATTCAAAGTTTTCAAAGTTGTCATCAAGCCTTGGAGAACCTTGGAGAAGACCTAAAGGTTACAAATCGAAGATTTAAATCTAGAAATCACTCGTGAAGAACAAAGCAGACAAAGAAGAGTAGGGTCAGCCTTTGAAGTTTTAGAAAAGCCCAACTGGATTGATTTTCCAATTTTGGTGAATGAGTCCCAGTTCCAGTCAAATTTCAGGATTTTGCATATTCAAATACCCATTTGGTAGATTCCTGTTCCCGCATAGTTTTCCAGAAATTGGACTGATTTTCCCAACTTGGCGAATGAGTCCCAGTCAACAATAAAGTCAAAGTTTCTAGTGTTCTAGACCTCCATCCAGTCATCTCAAGATTCCTAGGTGCACACCTTCCTTTCTGTAGTTTTATGTTTCATTTCATTCACTTTTCTAGGTCATTTCATAGGTCATGAAATTGAATTAGGGTTTAGTATTGCATCTTGCATTTCATTATTTTTTCCAAGTCTAAACTTGGTGGTGAACCCCTCATTAGATCATATTCAGGCCTTAGGACAACCCTCTTGCAAGATCTTTATCGCCTTTGCATTGAGATCTCAAGGGTTGTTCTTGAGTGAAAGTGAAAATTACCCTTTTAGGTCCTAAACCCTTGAAGGGAAGTGATGAGTCTAGTTTATGGTTTAATTTTGGTAGAATTTATGATCTATTTGCCAAAATTGTCATTAAACTTGATGTTTTAATGTTGATATTTCCTCGAAACCATAGACATTGGGCCTAATTTTATCTTTGCAAATCTTTAATGACATTGACATATTATATGGACTATTTATGTTAATTCTACATGTGGATTAATGAATGTTCTTTAAGATAGTTACAAATATGCGATTATTATGTGTAGTAATATTGCCATGCAACTATGATTTGAGGCCACTAAATTGAGAAGATTCTGCTAGCTGGTCATTCACCATAACGGCTAACAAAGTGGTCATGCAAAGGTCAACGAAGGGAATCATTCAAAGAGGTCGATGGTGGGAGATTCCTCATACAAACTGAGTTGTAACAACCTTGTAAATGATCTTTATTGATGTTGGGCGAATATAAGCATTACTGTTGTGCTAAATCTGCGTTGAGGAAAGCACGTCTGACCAAATTCCATGCATGTGTAACCGCCTCTCCACTTTCTCTGCTTTCCCTAAAATGGCGTCCTCCCAATTCATGGAGTTGACCGCCTTGTTTATTTAGTCGCTTCTTTTCCTATAAATGAGAGTCATATGCTCCTTCTCAGAAGGTTGCATGATCTGATGATGTACTTGCATTCTTAGTTTTTAGTAATACAGTTACACTGCTCTATTGTACTCATGTTTTCCAATGAATAAGATGAAGTTATAAGTCTGTGCATTTGAGTTTACATTAGTTTTAGAGGATACTCATCCAAGGGGGCCCACTTGGTGAGCATTCTGTCATTTAGTTTAGTTTAGTTTAGTTATTACTTTTTGTTCGATAATTAGTTAAGAATCTGGCATTGACTGTTCCTGTAACCACTAGAATTCCATTCTGTGACTGTTCTTGCAGCCAAAGCAGATAGAGTAGTTTCCTGTTTATTTACTCAGATTTTTATTTTTGTCATTGATTTCAGCTTAGCATAGTTGTTGGTTGATGTTCAGTACTTATGTTATTTCCTTCTAAGCAATTTACCTTCAACATTATGTTTTTCTTAGTTGTAGAATGAATATGGCTACTTGGGACCCTTAGTGCACATACTATGTTGACCCATTTCAAGTTCACATCCTTGGGTTGACAAGTTAAGTGCACCTTCATGATGATTGAATGGCTATTCAGTTTAGATGTCCAATCTCTGAATCATAGCTGTAAGGGCTTAGTTGGTAAATCATTGTAGGAGGCCAACATTTTTGGCGTCATTGCCGAGGATGGTGTCAAACTAGGGAGTTCTTTGGAGTCATTGATAGTTTTCTTGTTGTAGTATTTCTGAAAGTTGTTCTTAGTATACCCCTCATTTAGGAAGTAATGACCCCCCTTATTCTTTACCAATTCTTTATGTGAGCCAGCTGATAGTGAGTTGATACCGCATGTATAGAGGAAGGATAAGAGATGCTTATGGGAGATTCCTTCCTAACAATCCTGATCCATTCTAGCTAGTTGAATATCATAACCTGCCAAGAGAAGAAGAAGAAGATCAACACCCCTTTGCTGATGCATTTCTTGATATGACTAGCTCTAAAGTTTCCTTTGAAGACCAAATTCAGCTTGAGAATCCCTTTTCTTTGGAACTACATCAAGTTGGGTGATACAAAAAGAAACATACCTAACCAACTAGCTTTTCCTTTCCCCATTGCTCATTAGAATGAAATAGATAACCTCAAAAATATCCCTGCTTCAGTCCTTCCCAAGTTTTATGGACTTGTCACAGAAGATCTTGATACCTTCTTGTTTGAGTTTGATATGCTCTGCAGGAGTTATGACTATACCACCGATGCCCATAGGCTTAAGTTATTTCCTACCACTCTGAAAGAAGTTGCATTAAGATGGTTCATGACCCTAGGAAGAGATACTATGGAGACATGGGATGGCATGAAGACAAAATCCTTGAAAAATACAAGGAGTATTGTAGGGGCAGTGACATGAGAGGAGATGACATTTTTAGGATGCATCAAAAGGAAGATGAGAGCCTAGAGGATTACATTGCAAGGTTTATGTTTTTCCTACAAAAATCTCCACACCATACACTCAATGAAGACTCATAAAAGTTTTCCTAAGAGAAATTAATGACAGCTGCATTGATGCTTTGGACCTGATGGGAGGATGAGATATCTCCCAAGTTCCTTGGGAGGATATCAAGAAAATATGCCAGAACTACTCTAGGGTAACTTCAAAGAAAGGGAGAGCTTACCAATCTTCTATGGGTAAGTCATCTACCAGTGGAGTTTCAAGAATAGAGATTACTCATTTGCTGGCAGACTTCAAGCAAGACATTATAAACAATCTAGCTACTCAGTTGGATGCACTTCAGACCAAGAAGAAACAAGAGGAGGTAGAGGCAGCATTGGCAGAGTATTTCCCCCATTGTAGACAAAAGAAGAAGGACCGCAGATGCAAGATGGTAGCTAATATTGAAATCAAACAGATTGCACCCGAGTTCAAGCCCATTCAGATTGAAGAAGATCAAATCTAATATGTTGCACAAAGGAGGCCTTGGGCTGTAAGACAAGGTATGCCACTAGATCCACCCTCTTTTCCTAAGCCATATTTCAATTCTTTTTCACCTGGTAACCAATGGCAGCCCCCATATCCATTCAACTATGGAGGATATCCACCACAACCTTGGAGTAACCCTCCAAATACTTGTCCTAATCATCAAAACTCTCCACCCCAATGGAAGTAACCTCATGGAAATTGGCAGCAGTTTCAAGGAAATTGGTAGCCACCCCCAGGAAATTGGCAACAAAAAAATCAATGGAGGGGTGGACAACAATGGCCAAACCAGCCAAATAGCTACATGAAACCACCTTCTCAGCCCTAACAACCTACTATAATGCCTCCTCCTGCTAATTCAAGCTAAAATCCACCTAAATCTACTCAACTACCAACTCAGCCCACACCCAATTCAAATAACAAACCACAACAATAGCCTGTATACTTTGTTGATTCAAATCAATTCCATGTATATGTTGTGAGTGTGAGTGATATCCACTTGCATTCAGGAACTACTATACCAGCTCCTTCCACACCCATTATCACTAAGCTTCTTATGGAAGAAGAGGAGCCTCTGAATACCCCCATTCAACCTAGTGCACCTAAAAATCCTGAACCATTCCTAGTCAAGTAGATTGAACAAGAACCACCATTTTCTTAAAGATTGGAAGTTCCCAAGAAGAAGGAAGAAAATGACACAACTTTTGACATTATAGATCAGCTAAAGCATATATGTGTCCAGATACCCCTATTTCAGGCCATAAAAGATGTTCCAATCTATGGCAAGGCAATCAAGGAAGTATGCCTCAAGAAACCAGGTAGAAAGAAGAAAGACCCCACCATGGTTCATGTGGTGGGACAACTAGCTGACATCATGCTTGGAAAAGTGATTGTCCCTAAGTACAATGACCCAGGTAGTCCTATGGTAGGAGTTGTTATAAATGGGGTCCAAATAAAGAATGCTTTGATTGACTTGGGAGAAACAATAAATGTAATGACTAAGGATATCCTGCAACAACTAAATGTTGCAAGCATGAGACCTACTCCTACTGTCCTACAGCTTACTGACAGTTCTACTGTTAAACCTTATGGTATAGTAGAGGATCTTGTGGTAATTCTAGACTCATGGGAGTACCCAACAGATTTCATGATTCTCTCTCCTAAAGCCACACTAGGAGGGTATCCCATTATTCTTGGAAGGCCATGGTTAGCAACAACAGATGCATATATTGGATGCAGGATAGGAGACATGACCATTTCTGATGGAAAGAGCACCAAAAATCTTGCTCTTTATCCTCCTGCTCAGCCATCCCATGATGAGGATAATCTCGTATGGCCACTTATTGGTGAAGAGGCTAAGGAAGATAATTTTGTGGAGCAGCTTATGATGTTAGGCATAAGCTCTTTTATGTAGCTTCAAGATGAAGATGAAGTATCAGCTAACATCATTCAGAATCATTGTGAAGTGGAGGAAGCATTATTTTCTCATTCTATTGTTCCAATCAGGACACTTCTGCCTACTCTTCCTGCAACCGTTCTTCCTATAGGCGCACTTCCTACAGCCACTCTTCCTATAGCCGCTCTTCCTACAGTCGGACTTCCTACAACAACAGGTATGTCCCACACATTGCTGCCATATGAACTCAAGGTTTCATGTGTTGATTCTTCCTGCAGCCGCTCTTCCTATAGCCGGACTTCCTGCAACAACAGGTATGTCCCATACATTGCTGCCATATGAATTCAAGGTTCCATGTGTTAATGAAGCAGCTATGATAGAGTTAACTACACAAGTACAGGTGTCAAAAGGAAAATATCTGAATATTAACAACAAACTAAATGAAGATCAACAATTGTTGTTGGAAAACTTATTAAGGACCCACCAACATGCATTTTTGTGGGAATATCATGCGATGAAGGGATTGGAACCTAAGCTTTGCACTCATAGAATTTATATCAGAGATGATTACACCCCAGTTAGACAACCATAAAGAAGAATCAACCCTGCACTAAGAGAATTGTAAAAGGAGAAGTGCAGAAATTGCTAGATGCAGGATTTATCTACCCCATTTTAGATAGCCATTGGGTATCTCCATTGGTGATTGTTCCCAAGAAATGAGGGAAATGGCGAGTTTTTGTTGATTACAGGGAACTTAATGCTGCCACAAAAAAGGACCATTTTCCTTTACCTTTCATAAATCAAGTTTTGAACCCACTTGCAGGAAAGCAATACTTTTCTTTTCTAGATAGCTTTAGTGGTTATAACCAGATCCAAATTGCACCCAAGGACTAGGAGAAGACCACATTTACCTATCCATGGGGGACCTATGCTTACTCGGTACTTCCATTTGGCTTATGCAATGCACCTACAACTTTTCAGAGGGTAGTCATTAGCATATTTTAAGACATTTCTTATGATTGCATGAAAATTTATATGGATGATTTCACCACCTATGGTGCTGATTTCAATGAAGCATTGGAGAATCTCATGGGAGTCCTATAGAGATGTGAAGGTCACAATCTATCTCTAAACAGTGAAAAGTGTTTCATGATGATGCAGGAAGGTGTAGTTCTTGGACACTACATCTCTCACAAAGGAATTCAAGTAGACCTTGCAAAAATTGAGGTAATCACAAATCTGTCCACATCTACAAAAAAAAGATGATAGGAGTTTCTTGGGACATGAAGGCTATTATAGGCGGTTCATCAAGGATTTCAGCAAAATAGCAGCACTATTGTATACTCTTCCCACCGAAGATGCTAAATTTCAATGGATAGAAGACTGTGACAAAGCATTTTCTGATTTGAAGAAAGCTTTGACTCATGCTCCTGTACTCAAAGGACATAATTGGGAGCTTCCCTTTCACATCCATATAGATGCATCAGACTATGCCATAGGAGTAGTTTTAGGACAAAAAGAAGGAGCTATTAAAAATGTCATTTATTTTGTCAGCAAAAACTTGCAAGGAGCTGAATTCAACTATACAGTGACAAAAAAAGAAATGTTGGCAGTGATCTATGCCCTGAACAAATTTAGGCACTACATAACAAGCTATCAAATATTTATGCACACCGATCATGCAACCATTAGATATCTCATGAATAAACCCCTGATCACTGATAGGTTGGCAAGATAGTTATTGTTGATGCAGGAGTTTGACATAACCATTGTGGATAAACCAAGGAAGGCCAATGTTGTTGTAGATTTTCTTTCAAGGATGACTACATCATAAGCCAATCAAGCAATAGATGACTCTTTCCCTAATGAGTACTTAATGTCCATCAGTGTGCAAACACCCTGGTATACTGACACAACTAATTATCTGGTCACAGGGAGAGTTCCTCCTCACTTCTCTCCAAAAGAGAGAAGGGCACTCATTGAAAATATTTTCCTTTTTCATGTCATGAGGAGATGTGTGAGAGAAGATGAGACATATGACATTTTGCATGCATGCCACAATGAACCATGTGGAGGAAATTTTGTAGCCAAGAGGACAACAATGAAGATTTTGAACACAAGATATTACTGGCCAACACTCCACAAGGATGTAGGAAGGTATACAAGAAAATGTGATCGATGCCAGAGGATGGGTAGACCAACCAAATCTGATGAGATGCCACTTTTCCCTTAGGTAGTAATCACTCCATTTGAAAAATGGGGACTAAATTTTGTGGGACCCATTGACCCTCCATCAAATGGTAAGTCTTATATCTTAGTTTGCACTGATTATGTAACTAAGTGGATAAAAGTTAAGGCCATGAAGCATGCAAAATACAATAAGGTTGTTGAATTTCTTTATGAGGAGATTTTCACAAGGCATGGAGTTCCAAGAGAGATAGTGATTGATCAAGGGGCTCAATTCACATCAACCCTTGTTGCAACACTGGTCAATGAGTGCAAAATAAGACATAGGAAGTCTACTCCTTAATAACCCTAGACCAATGGCCAAGTTGAGGTGACTAACAGGGAGATTGAAGCCATCCTGACCAAAACAATGGTTGTTTATAAAAAGAATTGGGAAAACATGCTGCCAGAAGCGATTTGGGCCTATAGGACAACCTAGAGGACAACTACAGGCTTCACTCCTTTTGAGTTGTATGGAAAGACAACTATATGATTCCCATTGAATTTGAACATAAGACTCTTAGGATTGTAGTATACTTGGGGATGGATATCTGTGAGGCACAAAGAGAAAGAATCTTGTACCTGAATTCTTTGGATGAGATGAGGAGAGTAGCCTTGCATCACATAGAGGTAATGCATAATCGGAGAATCAGGTGGTATGATAAATTAATCAAGGACAAGAAATTCCAACCAAAAGATTGGGCTTTCCTCTATGATTCAAGATATCAGGATAATGCGGGAAAATTACAGACAAGGTGGCTAGGACCATATGAGGTTGCTAAAGTATACCCCAATGGTGTTGTTTAGCTCACTACTATTGACCCAATCAGATTTAAGCTACTTGTCAATGGTCATCACCTCAAATTGTATCACAAGCCAAATTCCAAAGAGGAGTTCCTACAACAATTCACTCAGCATGCAACACCTAAGCTTCTTGCAGCTGAGGGAAGTGGACCTAGTGTCCCTCCTTCTAGCTAACTAAGGTATGTACTTGTCATAATAAAGACTTCCACTTCTGTGGGAGTCCACTTCTTCACCCATCCACCCATCTGCCCATCCATCTCCACCTTTCTCTCTCTTCCATCACTTCACTTCATTGCACTTCACCTCATTCCACATCGTTTTCATTAATTGCTCAACTTATTTCTTAGAAGGCGACAAATATTTTTCACAATCTTTACAACAAATCTTCCACGACTCCAGGTATGTGTGCATTAATTGCTATCTATTAATTTTCTTTAGTGCTTTCATTTAATTGATTTGAATTGATACAGATGTTCACCATAGCATGTCATTATTCCCTGTCCCTATCAAATCATCCTTACCACCTCGCATGTGAGGACACATGCTCAAATTTAGGTTGGGGGGGAAGATGTGAGTAATTTTCCCATGTGTTAGTCCATACTAGTCTACTTCAGCAAGTTTAAATTGAGCCAATTTGAATTTTGAGTAAGATGACGACTCGTACATGTGAGGTGACACCAACTGTCGCCGCCATTTTTCTCCATCATAACCTTCCTTTATTATTCATTTAGTACCATTATTAATCCCATCATAATCTTAAGTCGCCAAAAGGTAAAATAGAAAGAAAGAAAAGGTAAAATAGAAAAGTAAAATTTAGGTGACATTGGCGTTGGAAATTTGGCAATATTGCAAGAAGGAAAATTTGCAGAGTGATTGTTGATTGCAGACAATGGGAGGTGGGTTAATTAGGACTGAACCCATAATTCATGGCGTATTACTGCAAGATGCACCTTCACAAGTTGAATTAAAAAATTGTGGCTGGCTAGACTATTTCATGAAGCTGAATGGTTTTAATGAAGACATTGCATTAGAATTTTCCCAGACATTGTCTGAAGGAAAAGCCACGGTAAAAGGGCTGGAAGTATTAGCTACTGAAGAAAGAAATGCAAAGGTTACAATTTTTCCTGCCGACGGTGAAAATTACCCTACTTCTAGAGATGCCAGGTCAGCTAGGGCCAAATTTACAGAACTTGGCGACCCTCCATTGAGCAAGGAAAAACAAGGTGCAAAAAGAACCTCTCTGCTCGAGCCATGAAAGCAAGTAGTTGTTCATGTCATAAAATATATCACCTGTGAAAGACGCCAGTCAAATCTACATTTCGTGCATTTTAAACTCTTGAATTACATGAGGCATGAGAGGAGGATGAATGTGCTCTTTTCCACCTTCTTTCAATCATGGCAGTCAAGACTCAGAAAGGTAGGGACAGTTCTATTTCCCACCATTGTTGATTAAATTTTTAGTTGAGAAGTCTCTGCATGATGTATCTGAGATGACTTGGGAAGAATTCATAAATATTGATCAAATTAGACCAAAAAATTTGTGACCTAGGGTTTTACCTCAACCTCATAGGTCTAGCAGGATATTGAGCATAACTGAAGCCACTTCTGGTGCTTCAACCTCTGGTGTAGGCCCTAGTGCAAGCCCTCCTGCAGCATAACAGACCATAGAAATTAGCTCTTCTAAGATAAATTACTTAGATAAATAAATTCCTCCCCAGATTCTAATGTTGATGTTCCACTTGGCATCCTAATGAAAACTAGGGCACATAAGAGAGAAGCAGAAATAAGAAAAGGAAAAGCTAAAAAGCAGCTGACATAAAAAGAAGTACCAAGCTCTAGGAAGCGGAAGGCTGACACTGTTCATCCTGTAGCCAAAGAAAAATGTGAAAGCCATCCCAGGAAATCAAGACTAGCTGGGCCAACCTTTGATATGCCTCTGTAGGAAAGCCCTAAGTCTAGAGAAACATCATAGGGGGACATAGAAGCTCCAATGGGGCAGGTGAATGTCAAGGAAGAGGATATATTTGAGAAAGCAGAAAACATAACACTGGTAGATCTTGTTGATATTGTAGAATAAGTTGAGAATCAAGGGTATGAGGAAAATTAGGATTTCCTACAGCAAGAGATCCTGCAACATGAGAAAAAATAGGAACAAGAGGCCCTGCAGCCGGAATTGACTGAACAACCTAAATCCCTGTAGTTGGTACTATATGAAGAGCAAGCATCAGTGCCAGAAAAAATGCTGGTAGGAATACATAATCCCCCTTCTTTTTCAATGTACATGGTAGCTATGCATTTATGGAAAGAGATGCAAAGAAGAGAAGAGGAATGGAAAGAAGAGAAATGTAGGCTGAAGAAAGAAATTCAAAAGAAAAATGAGGAGATTGAAGACAAGGATGCATAAATTGCTACTTTAAAGAAGAAGGTGGATGATATGATAGCCTTGGTATCCCAGATAGTAGAATGTAGGGCCCCTCCAAGGGTCTATGCTTTGCATTTGAAGGAGAAATATCTTTCTTTTAAGCTGGCAAGGATTGTCTCAGGTTTGAACCCTTCTATTGAGACTCCTATTGAATTTTTCAATGCTTATTGGATTGCTTCCCATGAGATGAAGAATTTGTTGTGTGAATTTTACTTGCACAATTATTCTGTGACTCAAGATCATAATTGGAACCCACCGTTATATGTTGGGGATGTCCAATTAAGGGAATTTATGTCCTGGGTACAAAATGAGATCAATTGGAGAAAACAATATGGGGCTTATAAGCAATTGGAATCCAACATCCCTCTGTCCATCAGGGCTAAATCAAGAAATCTAGGGGACATTTACAGAGAATGGCGCAGACTGTTTCTTAGACCTAGCTATGGTAATAGGATTATGCCTTGGATAGAAGTAGTTTACAGTGAATATGAGGTGGTGGAAAAATCAAAAGAGGAAACTATGAAGAGATACCTGTCAGAAAGATGGAACAACCTAACTGATGAGCTAAAGCAATCTGAGCCCCACTCTATATAGAACTATGTTGAAACACTTAAAAGAATTGACAGATATATACAGATTGGGAGGACAAAAGGATGATTCTAGCTTCCATTAACTTTTCAGCCACTCATCCCGATGTGGCCTATGTCAAACTACAAGTTTTACAACTATGATATTGCTGCAAAGACAAAGATGAAACCGATTGGACAGACAAGGGTTCTATTGGGATCTTGATTCACACACAACAACCACTGATGTGGGACAATTGGTGGTTGCATATTTCAAGGCTTTGACTAAGCAGAAGAACAACCCTTCCCTTGTTGGAGGACCAACAAAACCTTAGGTTGGGGGGGATGATGAGCCTAGTTTATGGTTTAATTTTGGTAGAATTTATGATCTATTTGCTGAAATTTTCATGAACCTTGATGTTTGAATGTTGATATTTCCTCAAAACCATAGACATTGGGCCTAATTTTATCTCTGCAAATCTTTAATGACATTGACATGTTATATGGACTATCTATGTTAATTCTGCATGTGGATTAATGAATGTTCTTTAAGATAGTTACAGATATGCGATTATTATGCGTACTAATATTACCATGCAGCTATGATTTGAGGCCACTAAATTGAGAAGATTCTGCCAGATGGTCATTCGCCATAACGGCTAACAAAGTGGTCATGCAAAGGTCAACAAAGGGAATCATTCAAAGAGGTTGACGATGGGGGATTCCTCATGCAAACCGAGTTGTAACTGCCTTGTAAATGATCTTTATTGATGTTGAGCGAATATAGGCGTTACTGCTATGCTAAATATGGCAAGCACGTCTGACCAAATTCTATGCATGTGTAACCGCCTCTCCAATTTCCTTGCTTTCCCTAAAATGGCATCCTCCCAATTCGTGGAGTTGACTGCCTTGTTTATTTAGTCGCTTCTTTTCCTATAAATAAGAGTCGGATGCTCCTTCTCAGAAGGTTGCATGATCTGATGGTGTACTTGCATTCTTAGTTTTCAATAATACAATTACATTGCTCTATTGTACTCATGTTTTCCAATGAATAAGATGAAGTTATAAGTTTGTGCATTTGAGTTTACATTAGTTTTAGAGGATACTCATCCAAGGGGGGCCACTTGGTGAGCATTTCGTCCTTTAGTTTAGTTTAGTTTAGTTTAGTTATTACTTTATGTTCAGTAATTAGTTAAGAATCTAGCACTGACTGTTCTTGCAGCCACTAAAATTCCATTCTATGTCTATTCCTGCAACCAAAGCAGACAGAGTAGTTTCCTGTTTGTTTGCTCATATTTTTATTTTTGTCATGCATTTTAGCTTAGCATACTTTTTGGTTGATGTTCAGTACTTATGTTATTTCCTTCTAAGCAATTTACCTTCAACATTATGTTTTTCTTAGTTGTAGAATGAATATGGCTACTTGGGACCCTTAGTGCACATATTGTGCTGACCCATTTCAAGTTCACGTCCCTGGGTTGACAAGTTAAATACACCTTCATGATGATTGAATGGCTATTCAGTTTAGATGTCCAATCTCGGAATCACAGCTGTAAGGGCTTAGTTGTTAAATCATTGTAGGAGGCCAATGGGAAGTAAAAAAAATTTCCACCTTTCACATACAGAGCTTCTATGAGCTTAATGATAAAGATACATAAATTGAGTACAATGGTCTTGATGTCCCCAGTGTTGGTGCATACATTCTAGGTATCTCCAAATTGGTACTACATCCTCAAATCCTGATCGCCAACTATATGAGGGAGAGCATCACTCAAGTGATTTTCCACCAACCATTGACTTAGTATGGTCCCTCACACATCTACCATACTGGTAAGATGGCCCTACTCTTCAATGAAGAGATTGGTTTGGTAACCCCATAATCATGACCTTCCTGAGCATAGTGTTGTGTCCTACAAATCTAGAGTTACCATACATTGGTTTCCCTACCTAGATTGTAATCGTGGATCACAGTGAATTGACAGTGTAAACAATGGCTACTTACACTACTTTGGCCACCCAGTACTTCAAGTGAGAGTTATATCTCCACCTACCCTTAAGCTCGATTTGATATTGACCTTAAACATCACATACATTTACCCTAAGGTGATAACATAATAGGATATTCAACATGGTAATTCCCTTAACCATGGATTACCCTAACCCCAGGAATACCCAAGTCTATAATAACTGATTATCAAGGTTACACCCTTACCCATGGATTTCAATAACCCTAGGAATATCCCTACTAAAATATTATTTTTAAATTGACATAATCATAAAAATACTATAAGATAACAACATATTCCATCTCATGTATTATCTATATAGACTTAACGAACTAGTATAGTTCTAATAGCATTTAAGCCACACATATTTAACATTATATAAATTTAATCCCAATGATAGGGTTCACTAACTCAAGACTCAATCAAGAATCACACAAGCATATTCCATTTTAGGAAATAACTAAGTTTATAATAACATGCATACCATGCATACATAGATTATTCCAAAGCTAGGAAATAACTAGTTCATAAGAACAAGCATATCATGCATTCAAGACTATTCCAACACAAGGAAATATCTAAGTTCATAAGAACAAGCACATCATCCATTCAAATAATCTTTCCAAATGAAGGTAATATATTCAAATAACCTTTCAAACATAGCAAAGGAAGAATAGAAATCAACATGTTTGGATATAAGTTCTAACTTGAAAATGTTTCCTTCCAACCTTAGCCTTCACCTTCACGACCATTTCTTCTCTAAAGCTCAACTAATTTCCAACCACTAGCCTCTTACAAATTCGCAACACATAATAGTCGACATTCCTCTAATGGTTAAGTTGACATGTTTATGAGAGTCAACATGACTCTTTTACTAAGTCAAGGGACAACAATGAAAAGCTACAGGGTTCCTACTAAGTTTGCAAGTCGACTACCCTCTCATATTTCTGTCAACACTTCATTGACTGAGTTTAACATTTATCAAAATGTTGTACTTGTACATGGCGCAGGTTTTAGACTTCTTATTTGCTTCACATACTTCAGACTTGGTGCCAAATATTCATATCTTAGTGCCCAAAAAGATAGCACTGCCAAAGACTTATTCTATTTGATAGAATCCACATTTAATATTTTTGCAATGTATAAGTTATATTCCTTTTTCATACGTGATGAATAAGTCTACATTGACTTAGTCTTTCACTTATTTTATGCGTAGATTTTAGCCACAACTATTACAATGCTATACTATGCGCTTTACTATTTGATGTAGAGAAAAGAACTACTCTTGGTTCACTTGACAAATTTCATAAACTAATGCATTACAAACAATGATTAAATGCATCCTAGATCACATTGGAAACATGGCCATGATAGCCTAATGTGCATTCAACAAGGGAAAACCAACATGACGCATGAGTTCCTTGATATTTTATTCTTCTTACAACATGTTCTATTGATTCCCAACCAATCATGTTCACACAAAGTATAGATCTTATCAAACCCTCAAGTCACTAGGGTTTTAAGTCTTTTTACATAAAAATGAGAGCACATTGTCATTGATTCCTCACACATGAAATTTTTTAAAAGCTTGAGCCAAAAAGGGTTTTTATATATCCTTAAAAAAAACTTTCTACCAATTTTCATGACTTTTTGACTGTGGAAAACAAAGATATGAATGTTTTAGTGTTTTTGGAAACCCTAGTTAGGGTACAAGGTTGTCATCACCAAAAATATAATAACTTTCAGAAAACTTAATGAAACGACTCCAAAAAAAACCAAAAATTATATATTTCATAATTTCATCATCCGCATGCCTACCCTCAACTGTATCAGGTCGTACAATATGTACAAAAGAGGTTTTTCAGGCAGGAAACAATGAAAATCTATAGATGGAAATCACTAATTTGATCATAAATTTTGCAAAACATGATGGAATTCACTCAAACAAAAAGAATTAGAAAGATAAAAAAATTCTCCATCTTTTCCAATAACTTGCAAGTCTGTACAAGGTCGTACAATCCAATTTACAGTTTGTTTCACCATAAAAACACAAGAAAATGCTTCCAAAATGTTTATTTTTCATTCCATCTCTTCTCCAACCTTGGCCTACATGTGTACATCTCATATTTATGCCATTACATTCATTCTCGACATCCAAAACTAATTCCTAACTTCCCAAACCAAAAATGCAACTTTTTGACAACTTTTGCAACTTTTTGTAACTTTTACAATTTTTTACTCCTAATCACCAAAATGACTCAAAAGGATCCCAAATGGCCTAGAAAGGTCCAAATTGACCTTATTGACGCAAAACACATAAAAAAAACTCAAAATAAAAACTTTGCAACGTGACACAAATGCATCACAAGATGCCCTTGTATCATACTCCCTAGGGGAGAGAAATTTGATGCTCCAGCTCAAATATCTCTTCCACTTTTTCCAATCATAAATCAAATTTGAAAAATGATTTCTTCTACCTATGCTTTGTTCAGTTGCAAGATTCACAATTTTTATTTGCTTCCCACCATGCTTTTGTTTCTTCTTTATAGTTTGCTGCAAAATATTTGTTATTATCTTCTTCTTTTGAGTCCTTTTGTTTGCTTCTTTTTCAATCATTTGTATTTCCTCGGTCAATATATTATTTCGTTCGTTCATTGCTTCAACCGCTTCATCTGCTGCACCTATAAACACATACTCACAAATATTGTTAGAAATAAAATTTTGAGTCTCAATGGACTCATTTTCTTCATCTTTTTCCTTTTCCTTGGATGGCTTTGGCTCGTCCATCATCTTGATTAATTTTTATATCTTGTTACTATGCTCCATATTCTTTCTTCAAATTTTTGCATTTGTTCCAAAGCTTGTCTCAGCTCCATTATCTCTTGTTGAATATTTATTTGTTTTACCTTCTCACCTTTCTTCTTCATCTGACCTCTCTCTCTTCTCATCACTTGTTGCTCGCTTGACAACTTCTTACTCTTCAAGTCTCCATGGAATATTCTCCTCAACACTTCCATTCTCAATGTGTTGTTTCTCCTTTTTCAAGCAAGTCTCTTTCACATTGCTTCTTCTCAAAGCCTTCAAATAGCCTGCAACAATTTTGGCGTAGTACTTGATCACAGTATGCTTGCACTTGTGTGTAAACTATCCTAAAACCTTAGGATCATTGCTTCCTTGACAAATCTATGATTTTTTTGTTAAAATAAGGATAGGGAATTATTCTGGTATGTTGTAAAGGGTCTACACAATCCTGGAGTTGATTTGACAAGTTGTTTCCCCCTTTGTTTGATGTTATGGTCTAATACACCTAGTGGTAACAAGTCCTAATTTGCATGTTTCACTGTGTCAGTCACTTGGTTGGGGCTATGTATGTTTGGAAACCCCTAGAATGTGTTGAAACAAGCCTGCACAAACCAAGACTTCCACATTCCATGTTGTCTTCAATGGTTGAGGGTGTTGTTCCTATGTTTTGGGCTTTATGAGAAAATTGTTAAGGATGAACAAGGGTATAGATTTGCTTCATTTGTATTGAAGCCTTGTTTGAGATGTGCCAAGGTAATTGTATGTGAGTCCTTCCTCTGCATCATATTGGTATCAGAGCCAGTAAAGACAAAAAGTTAATTCAGTGAAATAAAGATAAGAAAAGATGCCTCCAAGGGTGAATGTTGTTGATAAAGCAATAGAAAGGTTAGCCAAAGAGATGGGAGACAAACTTGCCCAAGATATGAGAGTAATGAGAGTAAGTCTTGATGCAAGGCTTACAATAGTTGAGATAAATCAGAGAAGAGGTGTGATCATGGGAGATTTAAGTGATTAAGAAGAAGAGATGGATGAAAACAATCCACCACAAGAAGAACCCCATGAAGAAAGAGATGTTGAAGAGTTAAGGATGGAGAGATTGCTGAAAGTAGTTAGAGGTGAAGGTTTCAAATTGAATATGGAAATCCTGGTATGTTTAGGTAGCCTGGATGGTGAGGAACTTCTTGATTGGGTAGGAGAATTAGACAAATACTTTGAATTTGAAGATGTGCCTAAGGAAAACCTAGTGAAGTTGGCAAGAACAAAATTGAAGGGCCATTCATCCCTTTGGTGGGACTATGTGCAAGAAGAGAGAAGGAAGAAAGGAAAAGCAAAGATCACCACTTGGGACATAATGGTTGCAAAGTTGAAAGGTAAATTTCTACCTAGTGATTATGCCACTCAATTGTATAGGAAATTACAAAACTTGAAACAAAAAGACATGGATGTAAAGGAATATACAAAAGAATTCTATAAACTGAGTATTAGATCAAGCCATATGGAAGAGGATGTTGACAAGGTTTCAAGGTATATGAATGGACTGAAATACAGCCTACAAGATGAACTAAGTCTCACAAGCCCTAGAATGGTAGAAGAATGCTACCAACTAGCCATGAAGGCCGAAGAAAAGTTGAAAAGAAGACAAGAGAAATAAAGCAGAGGTAGGGGAAGGAATTTTAGAGGAAGAGGATCATTTTTTGGGAGAGAACAGTCCCAAATGTATCAAGGAGAGACAAGTAATTCTCAAGAACAAAACTCAGATTCAAGGGGTAGTTTTAAGGGAAGAAGATCAAATTTTAGGGGTAGATTTGGGAGTTAGGTGTTGGTTTGGCAGTTGTAAAAGGTTGTTATTTTGATGTAAGGGAAATATTCTCATGCCAAATTCATAGAGGAAGTGATGGAATGAAAGATCAATTTTTGCATGTCCTTCCATGTGTTTTATGTGTGCAACAATTTGTTATTCACATTGTACAACCTATTATAGATTGGTATGGCCATGAAACTAATTGTAAATTTTGAAAAATCCTTTACTCTTCCAAATGCTTTTGATTTGGTGAATTTTCATTATGTTTTGCAAAAGTTATAGCATTTTTAGTGTCAATAGTTGTTGATTTTCACTGTTTTGCAACAAGAAAACATGTTTGTATAGTTTTGTATAAGCTAGTACGGCTAGGGAAGTCATTGGAAAAGTTAAGGCTCTATTTTATGGTTCAAATTCTTTTGGTTTGGGTTCATTTGGAGTCAATTTGAGAAAGTTATGGAAAAAATGCTCTTGATGGTCATGTTAAAAATTAGGGTTTCCTACTTGAATAAAAAATTAATTTCTCATGATCAATACGGTGAAAAATTCTAGAAACTTGTAGAAAGTTTTTTTTTTCATTTCTTCTTTTAGATTTTCATGCCCTAGGTCAATATTTGATGGGTTGCAAGGTGAAATAGTTAACTGTGTGTGTTTATTGTCAAAAAAAAGGATTGTTAAAACCCTAGTCTTTGAGGGATTAATGAAGAACCCATTCCTTGAATTCACCATTGAAAAGAAAGGAGTTGAGAAAACCCTATGGAGTGTATAAATGGTTCAAGAAGTCTAAAATTTCAAAGAATGAGTGTTATTACAGAAAATAACCAATTAGGCCATTGTTAACAGTTTAAGGAAGAAACTTGTCTCTTTGAGTTCACCATTGCAAGTTAAGGTTTGAACACCTTCTATGGAGTCTTTAGAATCTGAAACATCAGTGATTTGTGTTTGGGTTTTTTCTCTGCATCACTATCTTCATTACAGTTTAATATGTTTTAACAACAATATTAACTTATGCTCTTTCCTTTACACAAATGCAGCGCTTTATAAAATGTGCTATGCTAAATACAATGTGCTATAAATATATAAATCAAGCATTATATATATTGTTAATATATATGTATGTATATAAACCACATAATATATATATATATATATATATATCATTATTTTGATTTTCAAATTCAAACACATATGCATGTAGTCATCGATTGATGTATATACATAAAGTGTGTTTATATACATGTCACTTTTATCCAATCGATACTCCCATACATATGGGTTATTTGTTCATGAGCATGCATAGGTGAGTCTACCTATGTATACTCATGCATGCATATACTCACATGTATGAGTTATTATGGACATGTTCATATATACATATATCAATTTGTATAAGAGCGAATTTGCACCCCATGTGCAAATCCCATTTTTTCATTTATCCACCTTAGAAAATCGAGTTTGGAGGCTTAATTCCACCTAAGCCCACTGCTTGCATCACACTTGGTGCCTTTTTTGAGCATTGGTAGAGGCGTTTCTATCAGGGATGCCCGTGCAGCGCGCAGACGTCTGTGCGGTGCACTTATGTCCTTGACAGATTCCCGCGTTTGGATCCTGCAAAGGCGTTACACTTCCCATTGAGGGTTGATTTGTAATCCTTGGCCCACCGACCTGAATATGGTCATTTTTCTTCATCTCTCCTTCAAATTCACTCCTTCCAGATGAATTTCAGCTTCTACACATCCCTTCACATCTCTTCACAACTTCTTCATTTCATCCACAAGCTTCACAATCTCTTCATGAGCTCTAAGCAACTTCTTCACCATCTCTTTAATCTCCAAACACTTTACACTTCACAGCAACAACATCAACACTCCACCACTTCAATAGAGCAAGTGTGGAACGAAACACCATTGCAGCAGAGGCTTGAGTGCTCTTAGTGGAGGTGGTAAGCTTTCACTCCTCTCCTCTATTACTTGGTTAAGTAGCATAACACTATTTTGTAGTGATTTAAGTGCTCTTTACTTCATTTCCCTTTTTCTCTCTCTCTATTTGGTTGTTCGTGGAGGTGGGAACACCAAAAACGGGGTTTGACTGAGGCAGGCCCCTATACAACCACCCAAGAATTTCTCTCTTCCTCTTATGTGCAAGCATTGAAGAAACTCACGAGTTGGAAGCTTCATCACTCGCACGGTCATAAGTATTTCACTTCTTCTCCTCATCTTTATCATCTCTATTTCACTTTATTTCAGTCTTATTACTTCTTGTTGCTTTCTAGCATTCCAGAAGTTCTCAGTAGTCAAAGTGTAAGTCGTCACTTAGTTATTTTTTGTGACATTCTCACTCTCTGGTCTATATGAGATGCCAGTGTGCCGCGTTGTCATCTGTATTTTGCGTTGATTACCTTTGGCTGAGAGCTCGTCAATTTGTCCAAAAAATCTCTATGAACTACTATTTCAATTTTTGGAAAACTTCAATGTTGTTCCTGAGGTAGATTAGGGAAGTTCACCCTATGAGGATCTCTAAATGAAGAGAATTTGTGAGTAGCGAATCCCCCTCTTCTACACCATTCTATGTATATACTTTATTGATCAACATATACCAATAATAACACACAAAGAAGAACTCTCACCATAAAGACTCAATCATAAAACCTTAGTCAAAATACTCATAGAACCAAGTCATAAACTAATACAAAACATTCACAACCAATACATAAGGTTACTTACTATTCACCCAAATTGACTTGACTCAACTTAGACCAACTAGGGTGTGAGTGTGTGTATGCTCAATTAGGTTCATTGATGTTACCAAACCAAGTTCTCCTGAGTGATACTCCCACTTTCTTCCAAAGGTTCAAGCCTATTCTTGCATCTAGCTTAGTACATCATAACAATAGTTAGTTGATAACAATACAATCATATGCATCATATATTTCATTGTTAGAATCATTATAAAATATAAACTTGAATTAAACATTCATTCATCGAATTCTATCAAGATTCATATGCAAAAACACAATTAAATATATGTATATATATATATAAGCATTTTTAACCCATCAAGGTAAAAGTAAATAGGTAATTAATAACACAATGGGGTGTAACACTTATATAGAAAATCTCCCTTAGGAGGGAGAGATCTGACTGGGGCAGGCTAGAAGTGATCTAGTGCAAAAACCCCATGCGACACCAACGGTTTATAATCGGTGTCATGCACTACATGCACAAAACATTCATGAATGAATTTCAAACACTTATGAACCACGAAGGCGACACCGTTCACTAAGGAAAGCCAGGAGATGCCCAACCTATCTCAAAACAAATCAAACTTCAAAATGATAACAAATGAAGCATTGACATTCTTGGGTCCTACCAAGACTGACAAAGAAATAGAACCTAAAGGAGCAACTAAGAGTCCATCATGTCTATAGAGGGTGGTCTTTGACTCTTTGTAATTCTCCCTATGCTAACCATTTATGAACAAAGTTTCATTCGTTACCACATTAACCTGACTTGTTGGATCAACTAAAATGCTAGTTACAACATTTCTGTTGATTTGGGTGGGAATGTATTAAGGTGAGAGCTCTTTATTGTGAGGCTCATCATGCGAGGTAAATATTATGTCAGGTGTAGCAATCATATTTTTGAGGGGAGTATGCATGAATGAAACCATATTCACGTACTTAGATGGGACTACTTCAAATGATGTAGAGGATTGAACAATTAGACAGTGACCTACCTAAATTCCACTTCTAGATATCGAAGAGCCCTTCTAACTACGTAGCTAGGGGTCATAGATTAGGTTGCAAGGCTACACACCCTGCAACACACAAATATACAATGCACCTAGGACATGAGAGAAGGTTCCTCAATACCAAGAAACAAAACCAAGATGTTCACGTCAGGTTCACCAAAAATATAGAGAAGGGGGATTTGTTAGCCCTGAGATTGCAAGTCATGCAAGAGTCCCAAGGAATGAACTGCCTGAAACTACCTTAGACAGTTTAACAAGTTGGGATAGAGGTTGAAAAGGAAGGGCAAGCAACACACCACTTTCCTTTTGCTAAAAACAAGTGCTTAAAAACCAGGTGAGTTGGCCTCTAAGGTTTTAGACTGCTGACCAGACAGTTGACTATGTGAGGATAGTAGCATGAGAACTGGACTCCAGTGTGGCATGCTAGTGTCCTGTACGGACAAGGGTCTAGAAAACAAATAGAAAACGCAAAGGGGCCTACTAACGACTCAACTAACAAAATTTTCACAATTTTACAAAGAAAGTATAGAAATCAAGGAGTACAACAAGAAGAATGCTTTAAGTTATTCTAATGCAAAAATGACAGAGAATAGTTAGAAAATGCACCTTTCACATGTAACCCATTCTTCTAGTTGATTCCAAGTAATGAGGTTGCACCTATGCACAAAAGAACAAGAAAATGTTGGGGTTGTATTTGAGGTCTACCTCAATTAGACCACCATTTTGGTGTTCCCACCTCCATAGACAACCAAAATTCCACAAGGTAGAGAAAGCGATAGAGAATAGAAAGGAAAGGATGCAACCGAATAAACAGAACAAATAAACATAATGCTACTCTAAATGAATGATGATGTAACCAAAATAACAAGATACAATATTACTAAGCCCTAACTATTAGCACTTAAGGCCAATAGTGAAAGGAAGAGAATGGAACCACCACGTAGAGAAGATGAAGCTTGACAATCAAACAATGGAAATTGTGTTGCAACAAGGATGCGTTGTTGAACCCAAGAGAAGAGCTTGAAGCAATAAGAGAAAATGGTATAGAACCAAGAAGCAAGTGTGTAGAGTGAAATGTGAAGTGTGTAGAGCATGAAAGAATGAAGAGAGGGTGAATAGAGAATGAAGAAGTGAAAGAATTATATTTTGAATGCAAGAAATGGAGGAAAAAGGGGTGATTCTTGTCGGTCAAAGAAGCATAGGAGCCGTTACCTTCGCAGCCAACCAAAGACATAACAGTTCTATAGATTCTAGGGGCAAGAATCCTATCAAGATGCTAGTGTGGCAAGCGGATGTCCGTGTGGCGTGTGCACGTCCCTGCCAGAGATTCATCTATCGATGCAAAAAGATAAGTCCACACGGATGGAAGAAGTTGATGATGGTGGGGATTGCATCAACGAACCTATAGATTCTAAAGAAAAGGAAAAATAAATAGGGAATTTTCCAAGGGTGCAAATTTGCGCCATTACAGTTTTAAGGAGTTCAAAATATTAATTGCTAAGCTTGTGTTTAGATATAATTTCTGGCCACTTAGTGACTCTAGAGAAGAGGTCTAAAATAAAATGAACCCCTTGCTTAAGAAAATTATTCGATGAACATAGGGAACTTTGACAAGAGGTTGATCCTAGGAAGTAATCACAAGAGACCACAAAAAAATGTTACTAGTTGATGGAGACCCTAATATTGAATTAAATTCCATTCTAAATAAGCCATTGCATGATAATTTTCTAAGCTTTCCATAGAATTTTGGCAAAAAAAGTGCCTTGAATTTACACAAGCTCCTTTATAATGGTGATGGAGTGAAAGCCCAAACCTTGCTAGGACTTCCTACCATGAGAAAATCTAAAACTAATACCATTCCTTAGGAGAAAATATAAAATTAATACAATTCCTTAGGAGGATTTTTTAGGTATCATTACCTTCTAGGGTATGAATTTTCCATTTGACACATAAGGAAAAACCATATATGGGTGTATCAATATAAGTCCAAGACCATTAGAGTCGTGTAGAAGGCAAATAATTCCTTGGTGACTCAATAGAACCCTTTACCTTGCTTTGAGAAATTCTAAAGAAAGTATTTAGCTAGTCTCTCTAGATTTTGATAAGAGGCTCTTAAGGGAGCTCAAAAGGAAGAATAATACACATGGATTCCCACAATATGTGCATATTATTCTCAATCTAAGTCACAATGTTGTTGCCAAGGAGTAGAGGATGACTAGAAAGGAAAGGGAATACCCAAAAATAAAAAATTCTTTGTGGTCAATCCATTTCCAATAAAAAGAATCAATATAGGAGGGTTTTGGCAAGAAGGATTGACAATAGCATCAATTTTTTTCCCATTAATATTATAATTGAAAGCAAGAAAAAAGGTATTTACACATTGTAGGGTATGGCTCACATTGCCTTGGTCTTCCTAGAGGATTAGTATTGACCATTAATAATGAGACAATCCTATTATGATTCAATCTATATTGTGATTCAATCTAATAGTACCATTTTTTTCTTGATTCCCAACCCATTTGTGCATTTAGGTCTTCTTTTATCCCTCACATACAACCAATATGAAAAATATTTTTATGACTCTCCATTTATCAAAACTACCTAAGTATTATTCTTTGTCATCTCCCATGCGCTTATCATGTGCTAGAAATTGCAAAGATCCAAGAAAATTCTAAGTGGGGTGTTTTTTGGTCATTTATCTAAGTTTGGGAAATTGTTAGAATTTCAGAGTTTCCCTTCCTACCATCCTTTTTAGATTTTTCCATCCTTACATACCTTTTCCATGACCTTTCCTTTTCCCTTTCCTTTGTTAGTATTTTGGTATTTCTCTTACTAGCACACCTTTCATCTAACTCCCAACTCCCTAATCATTTACTCTAAGTTACCTTTTGGAGTCAGAGTTTTGGTCATCCCTTTATTTGCATACTTATTCCTTGATATCCTCAATCCCTAAATTTTGAAATTTCTTTCAAATATATTAAATATTGGATAAGAGATGTAGGGATATCCTCAATCCCTAAATATTGGCATCAATATCATAGTTTCAAAAAAAGTCCTTATTTTGTTATCCCATAGGAGGTATTCCCAATTCTCGATCCTTGACATTTCACACTATTCAATTTTTTGGGCTCTCAGGTTTGGATCTATCTTCATTTGCATACCTTATGGGATGAATTCCTTGGTATCCCTAATCCTCAACTCCCAACAATTTCCTTCATGTATCCTTTCAAAGTCAAAGTTGCAGAGATACCTTTACCTATTTGCTTCGATCATGAAGTACATGTCATATTCTTGATCCTCGACCCTTAAAAAATGGTATGAGATATGAGGTATCTTTGACCCTAATTCTCAAAATTCTAAAACTCTTTCCTTTTACATTGTTCATCCCTACCTACCTCCCTGCATGTCATATAGCACCATTGATGACTAGTTTTGATGCTACAATTACTCCACAAGGATTTTCCTACATAAAAAATATTTGTCCATCTTTAGGGCATGGATTCTTATGTAATTTCAAGAAATGGAAGAGGAAAGTGACCCATGCAATTATTAATACAATGGTTGAGTTCTTAACATGATTTCCTCCACATAAAATCTAGACCATCATTTTAGTTGATTTCATGAGCTTTCAACTTGCCTTACATGCAACATTCAAGACCTGTATTTTGTTGCAAGATGGTGTGTCCCTTAGTCTTCCTTGTGCAACACAACACTTAGGTTCGTGACATGGCTTAACCACCTCCTGTGGATATTGTATATATTTTTCAGTTGTATCAGGCATTAACAGGTCAATATTTTGGTGCAACGACAACCACCAATGTACAAATTGGTATCAGAGTTGAGGTCACAGGTTCGAACCCCTCGCTTGTGCTAAGAGGGATTGTTGCAAGATGGTGTGTCCCTTGGTCTTCCTTGTGTAGCACAACTCTTGGGTTCATGACATGGCTTAACCATCTCCTGTGGATCTTGTATATATCTAGTGGTTGTATCGAGCATTAACAAGTCAATATTTTGGTGCAACGACAACCACCAATGTAGCATATTTCTTCCTTGATTCCTAAAGAAAATAGGAATCCAAATTGAAGTGTTAAAAATTCAAATATATTTTTTAGAACAAGGGTCGATCATTTCTCTATTTTTATACTTGACTATAATGCTAAATAAGATCTAGGGTTTCAATCCTTGCATGTGTAGTCACTATTACAGTAGCTCACTTTTCAAGTTATGAGGAGATAAATATTATGTAGTAGATGTTTATAATTAGACGTCTCCTTGGATAATTATATATTTTAAGGAAGACTTCCAAGTGAAGTGTGATAGGTTATTCCTAGCATAGAGTTTTCTTTCACCACAATTGTTGTTGCGAATGTAATAAGAATTTGATAAGTGTGGCAACACTTTAATGCATTGTGGATTATCATTTGTAGCAATATTTTCCTTGATGCATGTAGATTTGTGGAAGTTTTGAGGGGGATTATTAAGTGTTGAAAATGAAGGTGAAATTGTAGCTTAAAACTTGTAAACCTATGTGACTATAGATTTAATTACGTGTTCTTTGTCACAATTATTTGTGTATGATTAATCTTTTTAGATCAATTTTACCAATTGTAGAAAGAGACAGAAGATTGTAGAAGAATGAGACAAGAAGATAGAAGTGACACAACATATACATAGAGAAATCCTTTTAGAAAAAACTCCACCAGAATCAATAGTGCTTGTATTATTTAACCTTAGAACAAGATTACAATAATACTGTATCAATCCTTGATTGATATGCTTCCTTGCTTTCAACAATCCTTCTTCACAATCTGCACAACACTCTCATACACTTTCTATAGCACAAGCTATCCATGCATTCCATGTGACCAAGCATGAATCCACACATCCCATGCCATGCTTCAAACCCTCACACATGCACACGCTATACCTACTAACTTGCTATAAACTTTGATACAATTTCTGCAATAAATAGACAATTAATGAGCATGTAAACTCATAAGAGTTATCAAATACAAGAGCATAAAGCTCCTCTCAAAAACCTATGCCTATATTGTGCAAGTAGAGTTCCACACTGAACTGATACTGAATTGAACTCCACTCATGTAAATATCAATCCCTAACTTGTAGGATTTAAACATGCATTACTGAAGTGTTATCAATCCTCCAAACAGTTAACTTAAGCAAGGTGGGTTCCACCTTCCATGTGGGCAGCCCATGTGCTCCTATTTTGTAGGATCTTTTCTTGGGCGTCCCCACATATTCCTATCATTTAGGAATAATCACAAATGTCAATTTACATGTTCATTTCATTCAAAATTAATCTCTTTCTAATCCTAGTGTTGGGGAACACTTTCCAAGGACTTAGGAGATACATGAAATATGTTTAGGATTGTGATTAAATGACATCCTATTCCCAACATTCTCCCACTTGACATTATACATTGCAATTATTCTAAACAAGGAATCATTATTATAAATCAAATACAATACTTAAGGCCAATGGCCTTCCTGCACCAAGAGAACTTATTTGCAGCATTGATCAAAGTGTCAACTTTCTCAATCAATATATTTCCCAAGTATTTGTAACCAAGCTATCATAGGTAGAACTTCATGCTATCAACATAACAACCCAAATCTGCAAACAAGTCCTTGTATATCAACCATCCTGCAAAATAAGACTTCAAGGTAATAACACACATAGACATGCGATAAAAAAAACTCTGAAGTAACTCACTATAGAAAAGTCTAACCAGTCCAAGAGAGGTGCCCCTCTCATACATAACACATATACCTTATGGAACTCCCATTGCAGAGGTAATGTTAAATCTAAAAACAAGATCACAACATTAACAAGTCCTACTATAGCACTTCACATAGAGGATGTGGCTAACTCCTCTATCATAGCTTCAAAGAAGTATACAATGATATGCAAAATACATCTCTCATAACACAAGAACCTTCAAGAAGAAGACAATATTACCACAAAGAGAGAACCTACAAATAAAACCATGTTCTTATACCACACTAACATTTTCCAAACTGTGTAAAGTAAGATCTCCCTCAACACTCCCAAACTAAAAGGATATCAACATCCAACCATTCAACTTATAATGAAACATGGAAAAACTTAGATGTAAACCTCTCGTAGAAAGTAGATCAAACTTAGCCAAACATTCCCACAACAAAAGGGAATATGCCCAAAACCACTAACTATCTCCCGTACTTCTCCTACCCAAATCCACAGAACTAACTCAAGTTAAAGATTGCAAAGAGAACAATGGAAATACATAAAATCATGCATCTACTTCTCAATAATCCCTCGGAACTCAATTTTCAAGACTAATGCATAAGAGAAGACAAGATACATATAAATAATGCATCTAATAATCAGGCGAGCAACACCTCTTAGATCATTTACCTGCTGAGTAGACCAAGAGTGGGATACAAGATTGTCCTGTGCATACAACACTAAGCAATACAAGCTTTCAATAAAGACAAAGTTCTCATCAGGTTTATGATGGACTCACATCCATTTCCAGGTGTAGGCTTCTCAGTATTTACTTTTGAGAAACTTTTATAACAAGTAACCATTCCAACACATCTCTTAACATAAGAAATATCCAGCCTAACCCAAGTCTCTCTATTATTCATGAGCACCCACCAATCAATCCATGCCAACTTCAAATGCAACCTGCATAATCATGAAGCTCCAAGCAAATGATTAATACTCAAAACCAAAAAGAACTACATCCTCTCCAAAGGAAGAACAATAACACCTTTACCAAAGACTCTAAGGGTCCTCCATGAAACAAGATGTTAAAACCTCTTCAAATCACATGAAGATAACCATATCGTACCAAAGCTCCCACTGAACTGTGATACCAAACTATACATGGCAACAAGATAAACATCAAACCATTACTGTCAAAATCTCCCATTGAAACATGTAACCAAGCTATCCATGACATCGTGATAACCATCTCCTAACTAGATCCATTGAATCTTTCAATATCTAGACAAGAAGTAGAACTCATTGTAACGTACTTCTTTTACAAATCTGCAATAACACAATAGTAAAATCTCCCTCTACAGCCAAAAAACCTTCAAACTTTTAAGAGAAAGGTGTCCCAAACTCTACCCAATTGTTAGCTCTGATACCAAATGTTGAAAATGAAGGTGAAATTGTAGTTTAAAACTTGTAAACCTATGTGACTGTAGATTTAATTAAGTGTTCTTTGTCACAATTTTTTGTGTATGATTAATATTTTTAGATCAATTTTACCAATTGTAGAAAGAGACAGAAGATTGTACAAGAATGAGACAAGAAGATAGAAGTGACACAACATATACGTGGAGAAACCCTTTCGGGAAAAAACTCCACCAGAATCAATAGTGCTTGTATTATTTTACCTTAATACAAGATTACAATAATATTGTATCAATCCTTGATTGATATGCTTCCTTGCCTTCAACAATCCTTCTTCACAACTTGCACAACACTCTCATACACTTTCTGCAACACAAGCTATCCATGCATTCCATGTGACCAAGCATGAATCCACACATCCCATGTCATGCTTCAAACCATCACACATGCACAAGCTATACCTGCTAACCTGCTATAAAATCTGATGCAATTGCTAAAATAAATTGACAATTAATGAGAACATAATCTCATAAGAGTTATCAAATACAAGAGCATAAAGCTCCTTTCAAAAATCTACGCTTATATTGTGCAAGTAGAGTTCCACACTATAACATGAAGTCAAAACCAAAGTCTCCTCAATTTAGGCACCCCAAACTGAACACTTATCTAATCGTTGGTCAAGAAAATATCTTGCAAGCATCACCTCAAAGTTGGTGCCCAAGAATGGGCCCACTTAATTGAGCCTTGTAAATATCTTCTCATGCAAAAGGTGTTAACTCAAAGATGCAAACTTGGGCACCCAAGGTGGGTCCAAGTCAATCTTAGTTAACTGAAACATATCTCTCCACCAATTCATGCAAACATTATGCATGATTGATCATCCCCACTTAAATGAATGTATCTACCTCATATTTGTCATGCAACTGAAGTCATTAGTCATGCAACTGAAGTCAACTGAAGTCAACTAGCATTCAACTCAAACTAACTACATGCAACTGAAGATAACTGGACCATAACTGAACTGAACTAAACTAAACTAAACTAAACTAAACTAAACTAAATTAAACTGAACTCCACTCATGTAAATATCAATCCCTAACTTGTAGGATCTAAACATGCATTACTGAAGTCTTATCAATCCTCCAAACAATTAACTTAAGCAAGGTGGGTTCCACCTTCCATGTGGGTGCCCCATGTGCTCCTATTTTGTAGGAGCTCTTCTTGGGTGTCCCCACATGTTCCTATCATTTAGGAATAATCACAAATGTCAATTTACATGTTCATTTCATTCAAATTTAATATTTTTCTAATCCTAGTGTTGGGAAACACTTTCCAAGGACTTAGGAGATACATGAAATATGTTTAGGATTGCAATTAAATGGAATCTTATTCCCAACATTAAGCATGTTCTGCTATTAGTATCATATATATATTTTTATTTCTATGTGTAGTTTTATTTGGTTTACTACCACTGTGTAACCCAATATAAGGCATCGATCTTGAAAGTGTTTGGTCCTCCACACACCTTAAAATAAACACAATCTCTAACTAGTAGTGTAGGAATAGGAAATAGAGTTATATGCATTTCATGGTTCAACATTTTAACTTGGAAAACATCTCCAATGAGCCTAAAAAGATTTCACAATAAGGGATTCATGTCCTATGTACTCACATCTTGTAGCCTTGCAATGATATTTTCATTAAATTAATAGAGGTCATATCGATAGGTTAATCTTTGATCTAGTGAAAAAAATTGAGATCAAAGTATATATCTAGATATTACATAGTTTTTCTATAATGGACATCTTTAGTTGTGATTAAATATTGGTAAATATTACATGTAGGAACACCCTCCTAGGTTTATTTGAGCACAATGTGAAGGAGATTTCATCCACTCTCAACAATTATATTGTCATCACTCATTCTTTGTTGATGAGTTGGTCTATCCACCTTCAAGAATGATGTTTCCTTAGCCTTGAAGTGGATTGATCTCTCTAGAAGTTTGAGTAGAGACTTTAGGACCCAACAAAGCCAAGGCATCTAGAAAGAGCATTTGTATTGATTGGAGAAAATTAGAGCCAAATTCAAGAAGCTTGAAACATGGCTAGAACAAATAACCATTTAATGTGGTTGAAGGATTTAAAACAAAGTCAATCTTGTTGAAAATAGCTTGTGCTAAGAATGACAAGTCTATTTTGTACCTTCCCAAATGGAAATACTATTGTTTAGAATATATCTACTTTTGATGGAGCTAATTTGTTTTGGTCAAACAATAAGTGAAAGTAATTGACAAATGTGAAGTGAAAGGGATTTGAATGGTCTTATAATAAGTATTAAATAAAGTGATCAACCACCAAATGTAAATTTCTTCATGATCATCTACCTTAGATATGGATTTAATAATGCCCTTTTATTTGTGATAACACTAAGAGAATCTAGACAATAGAAGCTTCTAGTTAAGTCTAAAAGAGATTAGGTCCAACAGTCTTCCATAGGGATTTATAGAACTCAAATGAAAAACCATCAAATCCAGAGCTTGTCATTAGCCATAGAAAAAGTAGCTTCACAAAAATCCACCATTTTTGGTCATAGAGGGTTTTCTACATAGTGGAGGGCCTACAAGGGACCATATTCACACTATTGAAAGATTAAAGAACATGAGGGAGCTTGGAGAAAAATTCTTGTTTGCCTTCTTTTATATGCTTGATTTTTTGAGGAATTTGGCAAGCTTGAAGGGATTAAAAAATGTTATTTAGAAAATTCATCACAATTTTAAGCTAATGCAAATACCTGCCTTGATTTGAATTCCTCAATTTGTATGATTATCAAAAAAAATCTTCTACTTACAAAGCTAAGCAATATGTAATTATAAAATTACAGAGAAGAAAACACCTCTAACTTAGTGGTGATACAATGAAGCTTTAAGACTTGGTGGCCTTGTATGAGTGACAACAAAACACTACCAACTAACAACTATACATTCACAAAAATGAATAGTTTATTTGATGAAAACATTCCACCATTGGATCTAGCCAATTCTATGAGTAAGACGTGGCTCAAGATTTCAATTTGGTTAAATATGGGCCACCTTGTATTTATGACTTCATAATTACATATTGAGGCAAAATTACATTTTGGGTACTTACATTGGGTATTGTGTTTTTGATGGAATAAAAAATTGGATTAAAAAGTGGTCTAAAAGGGATAATATCCAACAATAACTCCAATAATTAAAAGCATAAAGCAAGGGAAAATATAGGTTGTCTTAACATCATGACCTTATCAAGACATTTGATAATTATTTTTGTACTTGACCATTTTTCTTTTTGCATATACCACAGGCAATCAAATTGATGGCAACCAACATTTGGATAAAAAAGACCCGTTTCATTGAACATGTAGTATAAAGAGTCTCTTTTACTACTTGTCCATTTCATAGGTAGATGGTAAAGTTTATTAGATGTCAACTCAACCATATTGAAATCCCCACATACAATCTAAGAGGTAATGGGAAGTGGATCCATAATTTGTCACTAGAAAAAAGATCTTTAATAACATCAATGGAAGCATAGTATTAACAACCCTAAGATGGTGGTTATCTTCATTAAAGAGTTTCCACAAAGCACAATTAGTGGGTCACATCAATAAGTCACTATGTGCCACTACCACTTAGGTCAAATGAAAGTGGCAAGTCTTCCATGACCTAGATCATGATCACTATGTAAACTTAACTTTTTGGTCATATGGCAACAAATGAGAGAAAACATGAAACCTAAATTTTTTAACTCTTGTAAACAAAAAATGTGAAGCTTGGAAATTCTTTATCAAACATCACACACAATGTATTTTTGTTTGGGATCAATAAGACCCTAAACATTCCATGAGATAAAATTCATGGGAGATGGGAATCAAGGGGTGTTTTATTTTCGTTGAGTTCATGAAGAGCTTCATAAGTGTTCTTCAAGAAGTCCTCCTTGAGTGTCACCATATTTAGGGATGGAAACCCAATAAATGATTTCTTCTTATTTGGCACAATCTCACCTTCCTTTGCCTTGTGAACTAGACAACAAGAACAATAATATGTAGAAGGAGAAAGTGGTTGAATGATTGATTATATTGAAAGAACACTAGAAAGAAGCAATGTTCTTTTAAAACAAGTGTGAAGCTGGCTCTAATGCCTAATTAACTTGGTGCTACTGGTTACACACACGTCTTAGAGGACCTAAGGATCCCTAACTAAGCAATTCATCATTCACAAGAGAATTGCATTAAATTATCAACTAGGGAGTTGTTGGATGTTGTGATTATGTTGTTGATATGTGGTTGTCATTGATGTCAACACTATTAGCATTATTGTATTGAAGGTTGTATATGTTAAGGATATTGAGAAAATTGTTGAAGGAAGAGTTGCAGGTTGCCAGTGGAACAATGTAGGCCAAGAAGGTGTTTTGTTTTGTACGTTGAAGATCAGTTGTTGTGGACTAAAGGGTTTATTGTTGTGAGTATCTAGATCATCTACCAAAAGCTTCAGAGGTTCGCATGAAGATTTGATTGCGTTATGGACAGTTGTGTTTTGACAGTGTTTTTGTGGTCTTTGTCAGTGTTCCTGATTGAAGTTTATGTGATTCTAGTAATTTTTGTTGCTACAGATGCTTCTCTATTAGTTCTTGTTGCTTGTGGATGCTTCTAGATCATTCTTTGTCCTTGTTGTACGTCTGTGTTGATTGGTGTGCTCGTGGTCAAAGATTTTTCTTGTGTATGTTTGGGTTTTCATGTTCTTGGCTGACATGATGGTTGTAACGTGTTGTGGATCCTTGGGGATTTAAATTTGAATGTTTGGAGCGCTTGAGGATATTTTTTTAGGTCACATCATAATATTAGCCAATGGTGTTTGATTTGGATTGAAATTTTATTTGTAAATTTGGGGTCGACATTGTAAATATGTTTTATATTTTTGGCCGACGAAGTTGTTGATGTAATTCCATGTTGCGGATATATAAGAATGGTTGTTTGTGTGAAGTTAGTGTGTGTGAGAAGTGAAGAAAAGCCAGAGAAGAGAAAGTGTGTGAATATTGATCTATTCATTCGATTGAAGAGTAGAGTGTGAAGAAGTTTGAGCGAAGTGTGAAGGAGTGTTTATGTGCTTAACTGGAACTATAATCAGGCTTTTTTATAAGTTATTTTCTCAGTTCATACCATGTGGATCTAATCTGAATTGCTTTGTATTGTTGGGAAGTGAGCCCTTTTGTATTGGAGAAGTGAGCTCTAGGCAGTATGCCTGAATGCATGTGTATTCCCATTATTTTTCATTATACTTTTAACAGGGTATAATACTATGGACTAACATCCACCGTGGTTTTTCCCCTAACAGGGTTTCCACGTAAAAATCTTGGTGTTCTCTGTGCTTCTAATGTGTTGATTATTCATGGTTTATTGTTCATTCATCAGATCTGAGATTAAGTCAAGTAAAGTTTGAAAAGTTTAAATATTCTATGACAACTAATTCACCCCCCCTTTCAGTTGTCTGTCCTTGTTTTTCCAACAGGAGTCGTAAAACTTTAGATAGTTTTGGAAAAGTATATGCATTCATGGATTCTAGACATCCTACATCGACTAAGTATAGGCGAATAAACACATAATACAGTAAAATTTCTAAATCAAAATAAACTATTAATTCACAAAACAAGGTAAAGGAATACAAATAACTATCTTCTACTATGAGTACCTAATGCTTAAGACTATAACCATTAACTGTTACACTGTAGTGTGTCCTAACTTAATTATCCTCTGGAGTATGAAACAAAACATTAATCTACAAAATATAATTCATAAATTGTAACACATTCATTCATATTCAAATAACTGAAAACTACCAATTGAAATTCACAATGCATCATCTAATCTAATAATTGAAATTCAAGTGGTTCAACAGTACCTCAAGTGGCCCTTGCTTGAGTTGTTGCTTCCATAGGACTTTGTCAGTCAATCACTTACTCATCAAAACGTATTATCAAATCAAATTCTCTTTCATTTCATTAAAAACAAAATTGTTACACAAAATCTAACAAGAAATTTGTTGGAGATCTTGTTCAATAACATGCATTCTACTATTCTGATACTATTGTTGCTACTACTAGATCTCCTCCTCAATAGGGGATCCTACTATATAGGGGTTTTTCAAGGAGTCCCATTATTCATGAATTGAAAACAAACTACATAACATATGTCAACTCTTCTTCAAGAATAGGAAGAGGACTGAGCCTTAAAACAAAAAATAGTAATTACTGCAACAGGAGTATAGAAATCAAACAAGTATTTTATGTCTAACAAACTTAACCATTTACAACAGAAACATGCTCAACAAAACAACTCCATCATAATTCAATCCTATTGAAAATAGACTTCTTTTCCTCCTAGTTGTCTTATTGGCAAGTAAAAGCATTACTAGGTGACTCACAAACTGATCAGTAAATGATCTTCGTTTTCCCTTGAAAGTGTTGTGCCCAGTTATTTGACTCCTCCTTTGCAATGAACTGCAGTCTTTCTGCTATGGGTTGAGAAGCTTGTTGTCGCAGGTTGATAATTGTCTCTGTTGCAAATGTTAGTCCTATTTCCTAAGGCATTCTCATTATCAACAACTATAATTTGAACATAAAATCTTACTAAACGAACATAAACATTCATGAATTCATACATGCACATATTAACATAACATGTTTCCATTCCAAATGCTTAGAATTGCTTTACAATATATGAAAGGCATAAAAGGTCTTGGTAATGCCTTAAAGCTTAACGAAAAGAAATGATAAAGAGTATGAAACAGTAATGGGAAACTAGCCAATTATAAATCCCATCAACAAGGATTGTTCGACACATGTGACAACTCCACCATGGGTTGAGAATTGATTGCATCTTTCACCTTAGTAGGCTTTGAAACTTGAGGCCCAATATCTAATGATTGAGGACTAACACCTTTAGCTCTAGATTATGAACATTCCTTTAATTGCTTACCATAGTTCAACCATCCCCATTATCGGGGTAACTAATCACTAGTAGGCCACTTGGGTTGAGACTTAGGGCACTTGGTAACCAAAGGACAAACTTATATTTTGTTGTTTAAGAATTGACATTGATAACAAGTTTTTGACAGGCTAAGAAACCTGATCATTTGGGTAAAGCTTTAAATTCCTATGTGGACTTCTATTGATTCCCTAAAGTCCTTGGATAAGTTAACCTCAACACAAACCCTTTTCCAAGGGAAAGCTAAGAAGAAGCATTGTTTCTTAACATGAACAACATGCCCTGATGAGGCAAAAATATGGTCCAAGCATGGCTAAATTGGCAAGGGGAAACCAAGGAATCCAACTTAGAATGAGACTTAGAGAAAATGTTCCTTCAACAAAATCTTGAATCCATGAGGTAAAGACTAACAAAGAGGAGTGAGGCCTTAGTAAGCTTTTGGAAAGCCTCCACACACACCCCATGAGGGACCTTAGTGGAGTTGGCCCACCTCCTTAGTATACTTTTAGAAAGAATTTTACCAACAAAATACCTAACAAGAATATATAGCTTTTCCATGCATTTCAAAATCACAATCAAGCTCAACAACATCAAGAGCAAAAGAATTACCTTGTGAACCACTTTTAATATGAACTTATAAGAACATTTCAAAGTTATTAACCTATACTTCTAAGTCAACAACCCTAGCATCAAATGTTGGGCCACTTTGATTAATAGTTGTTTAAATAGAAAAAAAAAAAGTTTAAAGATAAAAGAGAAACTAAAATAACCTTGCACTAAAAAGTAGTATGAAACAAGAGTGGAAACGACAAAAGGATGGCACAAATAGGGACATGCAGACCAAGTCAAAACAATCAATATACTAAAACCATTGATTAAAATCTAAAAACACAAATATTCTAAAATCTCTTACCAAAACCAAACCGACAAAGCCGGAAACAACAAAATAGTCGTAATTTCTATCACAATCTCTTCTACTATATTCACAAGGCGGCCACGAATGTCTTTAACAGCGAAAGACTCGTAGACGAACGGCCATCTCTTGTCGAGGCGGCCGGATATATGGATAGCTATGCACTGGATATCTCTCCGTATTCCATGCCTGCCATGGTTTCATACATTGGGCGATTCATAGTCTCTGGCAGAACAATACCCAGAATTCCTCCCACCATACCCGCCATCCCAATGATGGCCAAAGGCAGCCAAGGATAAATGCTTGCCATTACAACCACCAGCGGAGCTATCAGAGCCCCGATATGCCCCGCTTGGCTTGTGAACCCTAATGCCGCGTTCCTCACCACCGTTGGAAACAGCTCAGACGTGTATATGTACAGCAAGTTATATGTACCCGCCATCCCGAATATTCCCACCAGACCACACGCTAGCTGTGCAGCTGTTAGAAATCCCATCAATGAAGTATCGACACCGGGCTTGTGTAAAACTGCCGAGATAACGCTTCCAACCGAAGCAGATAATCCGCTTAATAACATGGTGGAAACCAGCATTACTCTCCTTCCCAGCTTGTTTAAGCATAGTGCTGTAATAGCAAAGGCGGGCATTTCTGCTATTCCATTGAGGAAAACACTCAGATATAAGTTGCTGCTGAGATTCACCACGTTTAAACTTAGGCCGTAGTAAACTACTGCACAGGCGAACCAGATGAAGACCATTATGATGATTCGGGATCTTGTCGTGGGTGAGCTTAGAACATCCACGAGGTTTCCAGAAGCTTCGTTAATGGCCGAATCTTGGGTCTGGTCTTCGTCTTCTTCTTGGTCTAGTTTCAGAGAAATGCCTTGGGGTAGTGTGTTTCCGTTGGTTTGTGCTATGGATCTCATTACAGTCATGGCGTCGTCTAGCCTGCCTCTGACCAGGTACCAGCGCGGGGACTCGGAGATGAAGGGTAAAACGCAGAGACAGAAGAGGAGCGAAGGAATGGATGTGAAGATGTAGAGAAGCCTCCATGTGGCGCACCAGTACGATATGGCTGGTAGCGCTGCTACGCCCAGGGAGAACAAGTAGAAAACTGACATGCCCACTGGACCTCTCTTTGATGGACCCACTGGTTCCGTAGCCAACACGAATGCGCACAGCCCCACTCCGCCTGTGCAAATGCCTGTCAACAGACGGAGACTCAAGTATACCCAGTAATTTGCCGACATCGCCGTCAGGATGCCCAAAACGGCATTGGCTGCACAGACCATAGTCAAACATCCCTTTCTGCCCAGCGACGAATCTGAAAGGTGCCCAAATATTCCCGCACCTGCACAGAATTCCAGTCAAGTTAAGTTGAGTTAAAAGGGTTTGATTCTTCATGCATATTCTATTTTAAGAACCAAATCCCTGAAATTTTGGATCTATCAAGTTTTAAGGTGCAAAGTTTGAGTGGATGATTGAGATTAGAAGTTCAAAATTTATGGAAATTTTTAGTTTTTGATTTTTCGTCGAAGAGGTTTCAATTTAAAGTTCCTGTATCCAATAACAAAAAGATCTTGTAGATGATATAAAATCTTGTCTGGGATAAGGAAAAAATCTTGCATCCACTAACAAAAAGATTTTATAGATGATATAAAGTCCTAAAAAATTATTGAAAAAAAACATGGTCACCCCAAATTGCAATTTGGGTTTTTCTTACAGACAATCCTATTAATCATATTTTTGAAATTCAACCAAAAAAATCTTGTTTAAATTCAATCAAAACTTTCTTTTTAGTCTCTCTTTATGATTGAATAAAGTTTTCAATTCGGGCAATATAATTATGGAGAGACAGAGATTCAGCAAATAAAACTACACACCAGCAAGACAACCGAGGAAGAAGGCAGACTGCACCACTCCAATCTTGTACTTGTCACCGCATATAAGCCCCCACTCAGAGACGGTAGAAACGCCCTGGCCTTGTGTCCACTCCCAAAATGTGTCTGCCATGGAGCACACAGAGCTTGCAGGGCTGCAACTCGAGTTCACAGAAGCCTTGCATTGCCAAGGCGGTTGACGATCGGCAAAGATCATGACCATGGTATGCAGAGCCTCCAGAGTCCATGCCAGACTGGTCAGCACAAAGTGTCTCAGCTGCCAACACCCGAACTCGCCTGTCCATTTCTGGAGCATATCATCTATGGTAAGCTTGATTTCCTCTTCCCCATTTGGCTTAATCAGAGCAACCTTTAAGCCCTTCATATCCAGGATCTGCTCCTCCTCCATCTTGGGTTTGCTGCAGAGAGTAACTAGCCTAAACCCAGTTTCCCCAGTGGAAAAGAGTGATCCAACTTTAATAGGCCGTCAAGCCTTCCTTATTTGAATTTCATCTGCAATCACCAAAACAAGTCGCTAGAAACAAAATTAGGGCGGCTAGATGATTCTGGCAGAGGAAATCCATTAAACCTTAAAAAAGTAAAAGATACTCTTTGGCTGGATCTCGAGAGTCGAGAAGAATCTATTAGGTATATTTCGAAATTGATACTAAATTTGGATTTAGATGAGTTCAAACGAGATGTTAATACACGTAATCTATCAGTGGGACTAGGAAATTATTATTATTCAATTTCCACACTACTGCAGATATGCCGATAAGATAGCTGCTTTATTTTCTCTGGCCCAGATTGCTTCTTATCGAGAGGTGAACAGTGTTTGGCTTTTAAATTGTCAAATATGTCCGCTAAAAGTGGTTATCTGAGATTTAGGACAAAACAACTTGTATCCGCCTCACTAAACCAATCATTATAGAGTGGTCCGCAGAGAAAGAAATTTCCAGAAGATAAGATTGGGCACTAGAAAAAGCACCCTGTGAAATGACAGAATGGCAGAAAGCGCCTCCTGGCGAGCATTCCGAAAGAAAATGGCAAACGACAGAAAACGCCGAGATTGTGCTTAAGGCAATAAAATAAAATAAAATAAAATACGAACTGTGATTGATTTAAAATACCTGGCGATGTCTATCAGCATAATGGATGCACATTGCCCTGTAATTATTATTATTAATTAACGTTTAGATGCAATTATTATTTTATTGAGATATGTATGCTGGATAGACTTTACTTCCCTATATCTGCACGCATAAAACGCACATGGGATATACAATTGTTGTATAGAAAATAAAAGAAACGAAAACCCACTTTATGAGGGGCATTTATTTATTGTTTATATATTGATTAATCAATTTAGTTGTTGGATCATGTACAACATTTTTTTATGTTTTCTAGTCAGATCAAGGATTTTAAAGTCTATAAGTAAGCTTCCCTTAACGTTCTTATGTGAGATGAGCTTCTTGTCCACCTCAATTATGCGGACATTTTTGGAGCATTTTTTCAACCATTTAGTCATTTTTTTAATCACGAGCCAAAAAAGTTTCTCATTAGTCGACTTTATAGTATTTTTTTTTATCACGAGTCAATCAAATTTTCCATTAGTCGATTGGTTTTGTCTAGAGCTGAAACTCACTTCTAACCTCAAAGAATCTATATAGTTCCAAGTTGGTGGCTTGTGGTTTTTATAAAAGGTCATCTATATTAATTTTCCCAACACTTATTTTTGATGTCAAATTTCAAAACATAAAATTAAGGATTGTCCACTCATACCTAAGCCAACCCCTAATTCAATGGTAGAGTCTTCAACATCCCCAACCCAAGAGTTTGGTTGATATACTATTGGTTGTGAAAAATCTATCACCACTAAGTTGTCTAAAGCCAATGACCTTCCACCCAAACCACAAAGTTTTCATAAGGTTGAGACCACTTTAATGGTCAAGAATAATGTGGTTCCCTCTATTGGTGAGAATGGGTCTATTAACCTATATAGTTTCCCTCTTAGGTCCTTTTCACACCTAGTTAGTTAAGCTCACTTTAGGCCTTCACTGTTGTTTCAAGTCATGATCAATGACACTTGTCACAATCACATTGTTACTTGTCTCATCCTTGCTTATATATACAAGGGACTCTATGCATATTTGTATTGTATTATAAATTGCATTAAATTGGTAATATATCATTCTTTCTTACTTTTCTTTCTTGTGGAAGGTTCTTTGATGTTGTAAAAGATTCTTGATCCTGTGAAGTTCTTTTGACAACTTCAACATAGTTATAGAGCTTTAGATTTGTAAACTCATTTTCTCTTATAAGAGGTTTTTCATCTAGCACATCCTAGCACAAATTTGACCTCATGATCAAGTCCAAAGGGCTTAATTTTTTATGGATTGACAGTAAACTTGATAGGTTTTGGATCAACTTTAGAAAGCACATTTTTGTAGGGCCTCAAGTTACATGATCATATATTGTCTAAATAATTCATATAATCCATCTAGGTCATGTTGTGTGCATGTGTAAGCATCTATGTCAATCATCTTTTATGACATATTCTTTGTCCTACGCCAAGCTAGCATAATTTTTTCATATATATATATAAAATTTTTAAAGGTTTTATTTAATATTCTTTGTACAGTACATCAAGGAGTCCATTTAGCTCAAACCCCTAACCACCATACACTAATCACAAGTTCATATTTGTACAATAAATAAAATATTAGCCTTTGTGAACCTACTAGCTCCTACTTGATCACATCAAAGTCTAGCCCTAGAGTTTTTCATAGGTGGTTTTGTCTAGGTCTACCACCTCCTCTAAAGCTTTCAACCTCCACACTACTCTAATCACACATTGGTGGGCTAGTGGCTCCGCCTAGATCTATCCTTTGCTCCATCTCTAAGTGCCTCTTTGTCAACATCCACCACCTACACTCCATTAAGCCTAGTGATGCCACCTTTGCAAGCCCTAAAGTCCATTATTTAAATCCTTGAAAGTTGATTCTTTAAACTTGGCATAACTTTTGTATGTGGAGGAAAATTCTCAACTTCTTATAAGGTACTGTAAAGTTCTTTTGTTACACCCCATCTTGTTGTTACCAATTTACTTTTACCTTCATGGGTAAATAGGATGGTAAATGCAATCATGATTTTAATATGATAAATGGAATACTAAAATAGGTATTATGTGAAAGTGTTTAATGCTTTGGAAGAGTAATTATGTTTACATAGAACATGTGTTGCTATATGTATATGCTTAAGTTATGATACATATGGATTTATTATGAATGTCCAACTACCATTGCAAATGTGTTGAGTTGGTTGCAGGGACAAGTTCATTCCTCCAGGCGGAGGGGAAGTATCACTCAGGAGAAGATCTTGGTCGGGTAACCAGTAACGTAACCTATATGAGCTTACACACACTCACAATAGAAAGGTTGAGTCTAGACATAAGTGTTGGGGAAATGGTAAGTCATCCTTATAATGATGTGTTGCATTAGTAAGGGTTGTGATTACTATTGAAGGCATGCTTGGATGATTATTATCTGTTTAAAGCTTGTGAGTCCTTCCTTATGTTATTGTGCTCAATTGTATAGTTGAATGAGTATTTGGGATATATGCATATATGCATATGTTGGCATATGTGTACAATGGATATAATGGGATGTCCAGACGAGTATGGCGACATATGTATAGATATGTATATATGTATATAAATGATTAATATATTCATGTGGTCATAATCATTTGAATATTGAATGGATCATTTGACTATCATGTTGCTATATAATATATATATGTTTGTATATATACAAATAAACACATAAGTGTAAATGCTTAATAGAGGAGTGTGTGTGTGTGTAATATTATTAATATTATTATGTGAATGTCAACTTGTTTGCATTTCATTCGTATAACAAATGTATACATATTAGTACATATATGTATACATATACATATATATATGATTTAGTGTTAATGCTAATTACTGGCATACATATATATACATATGTATATATATATATATATATATATATATATATATATATATATATATATATATATATATATATATATATATATATATATATATATATATATATATATATATATATATATATATAACATGCATTATTACACACATGCATTACACATGCATTATTATTATTACATAATGCACACATACATACACATACTGCATGTACATATGACACATACACACACACACACACATGCATACACACATACACACACATGCACATATGACACACAAAAATATTATTATTTATTACATATTACACAGACATGCATACACACACACAGACACAAGACATTACATATTATTATATATTATACATATATATATGTATATGTATTATATATATGTATATATACATATGTATATATATACACATATGTATATATACACATATATATATATACATACATACATATGTATATATATACATATATATATACATACATATACATATATATATATATTTCTAAATATATACATATATATGTATATATATATATATATATTTATAAATATATGTTATGCCTTGAGGGCAATTTATATACATATGAGCATATACACAATGGTGATCATATTTTATAAACTGAGGGATGAATTTATATAAGTGTTTATATAAATTATAAATAATACTATATTATATATGTGAAGTGCTTAAAATACTTCCATAAGCACTTTGATTATGTTTGGGTGCATGAATACTATCAAGGCGTGGGAGCATCTCATGGTAATTAAAATTCTTATAGTTGTTTGAAAACATACAAGGCTTTGACCAGCACTTGATCTGAATTGGAGGCTAATTATATATAATCATGGGCTAATTTATATATGATATAAGCAAAGGTTTAAAAGGCCGAATATATATATATATATATATATATATATATATATATATATATATATATATATATATATAAAATGAATGAAGATCGAACTATATGCAATATTTAGTGCAACAAGTGAGTTGATCTAAGGAGTTTGACTTAGTCGATGCATTGAGATAGAATACATTTGACTTAGTAAACTGCATTTACTTGGGATGCCTTATCATGGATTGAATACCAACAACAAATTAAATGTGAATGCATAATGATAGGATAAGTTTCTGCAATTCGATGAATTGGTCAAATCAAATTTAAGAGACATGGTGACTCATCACAACTAAGTCGACTTATGCTAAGTGTTGCATTTTAGTTATTGACTGGTTCAAACAAAAGAAAAGCCACGCCAATTGTAGGAAGTGGTTGCTTGCTTTGGCACCACATTATGAAGTTTTGATTGTTGTAGAAGTTCATTTTGAGAGCAATTTGAATGTCACCTTTTGAGCATGTGTTGTTTGAAATAGTCATATATTGTTGTCAACTAATGAGGTTGATCTATGGCTTTCTTTGTTGAGTATTATCTTTGTTTGTGTGTCACCTTTTAGCCGAGTTGAGTGTGTTGTTTTGCATGGATGTTGTTGTCAATTCTCATGCCTTTTCTATAGGCTAGAGAGTCTCCTTGTTGCTTTATAAATAAAGAGGCAATCTCTTTAGAATGGAACACATTCCACAAGCTTTCTTGTGCAATATATTTGCATTTCTTATCTACATTATTCTACTATATTTTGAGAGAGAGCTTTGAGTATTTGTGAGAATATTTTACCACATGGAGTGAAGTATTTTATCAACTTGTGAGATAGAGGTTATTGTGGCATTGCTTGAGAGATCAAAGCTAAGCTAGTTGTTGTTTTGGAAAGTTGAGTTGCAACCAGTCGATTGGATAAACGAATACAGGCATGAGGATAATCTTCCTTTATTTTTCTGAGCTTTTGAGAGATTGTTTCATGATTGCTTTAATTAGTCTATTGTGAATACTTCCATTTAGGGGAAATAGTATTGCTTTGAAAAGGAATTAGAAGTTGTTTATACTATTTTGTGAAGTGCTTGTAATTACTCCATTATAAGAGGAATTATTTGTCATAGGTATTAATATAGTAGATATGATTAAACAATGGTAGCTTAAGGGTTACTCATAGCTAAGTTATATTTTTACACTAGTTAGCTAGTGGGTTACTCCTGGGATTGTTGTCTATTGAAGGGAGGGAACTTGTACATTTTCTTTAAGAGTAGAATACCCTAGAGTATGTGAGATTAATGATAGGTTAATTTTGGGGTTAAAGCTTACCCATGGGAGGAATTACCTATGCATAGATTATAGTGACCTTAAGTCAAAATGAGCTTAAGCAGTGTACGTGAATAATTGACCATCACTCGAAGTACTGAGTGAGAACACTTTGGCCAAAGTAGTGTGATTGCCTTTGGCTCCACTGCCAATTCACCATGTCCATGTAGTGCATGCTAGTTGTAGATTGTAGAGTTAACAAGTTCTAGTCATGTAGGGCACAACACTAAGCTCAGCATGGTTTGTCGTATGGGGTTACTCAACCAATCTCTTCATCGAAGGGTAGGGCCATATAACCTGTGAGGTAGATGTGCGGGGGACTGCATTTAAGTTTGTGGTTGGCAGAAAAGCGCTTGAGTGATGTTTCTCCTCCTTAGCAGGCAACATAAGACCAAGGTTTTGAAAGGCAGATTCCTAGACCATCTATAATATTGCTCTGAAGCTCAATTGAGCTATGTATGCAATTGTGTACATTCTTGTAATATTGTAATTTGTGAAATTATAATGGAATGTTGGTGCAGGAGCACCTAGGCTGACCTCCATTTTGGTTTGTTCAAATTTTGGCTTGTACCTGACCTTATCCAAGTCAGGATCTTAGTATGTTTGAAGTGGACCTTAGAAGGTCTTGGTTGTGTGTGAAATAAATGAATTAGTCACTAGGACTAAGGTCATCATAGATTAGTATTTGTTAAGCATCTTTTGCTTTAATTAGTTTAGTAGTTTAATGTGAATGTTGAGCCTTTAATGTGCTCTAAATGCATGGCCATTGTTAAACGATGCTAAGGGACAGTTGGGGAAGTTGTTAGCTCGAGATCAAGGTGATTGAGGTCCTAAAATGAAGGATGATGGCAGAGTTGCAAGAATGTTGCAAGATTGCATGACAAACTTGTTTGGTTGCATGCACCTTAATTGGAGTGGAATCCCTTAAAATTAGGAGTAAGTGCTCGATCAACTTCCCTTGAATGATGGGAAAGACATCCATGTAAATGTGTAGCTCGTAGAAAGTAGGCAGTTATCATTGTAAAGAAGTTTTTGTTGTGAGGAATAGAAGGAAGTTTAGCAGAATTCTGTGTTTTCTGAAAATCTCGTGTGTTTTTGAGAAACAGTGTTGTTCAAGGCATTGTAATTAATGTTGTATCACTGTATTTATACTCATAGAATAGTCTTGAGCATTTTTCATTTGGTAATCAAGTAGCTTAGGGTAGAGTTATTGTTTTGAGTTCATAGATTAGATGGTAGAGGTTTATTTTCTCTGTTTTGAGCAATTCGGTTTAGTATGGCTCCCCCATAAACACTGACCATGGGGTTTCCCTGAGATTGGTTGAATATGGGAGAGGAGCCAGTCTTTTGTACATATTTAGAGATAGGAGTGTCAAAGAGCCAAGCAGGTATTTGTGATCTCAAACCCTAGGCGAGCTAGGAATGCTCGATTAGGGAATTGAGAGTGTAAAGTTGAGAACTTAGGCAGGGGAAAGGTACCATTGTACGGAAACAGTATGGTCTCAGGTAGGGTTAGACAAGATCTTCACATGGAAAAAGGATTGAAGCTTCAATCAATCCATTGGTAGTAGTTTTGAAAGAGGAAGCAGTGAAACCCTAGAAAATAGGCCAATTAGCCCTTCTATCCAAGAATATAGGAATCCACTGTACGGAACAGATATAGGTCTAAAACCAAGTGCAAGATTTAAAGGACTGAAAAGGGTATCTGAAAGTGCCTTTTAATTGCTAGGTTGTTTGTCAAATTTGAACAAGAAAAGCCAAAAAGGGACTGGTAAGGGCTAGTAGAGAATAGGCCTCTTTAAAGCAAAAGCCTGAGATCGGGTAGATTGAGGACAGTAGAACCTCCAAGATGTATTCCATTGGTGGTGAAATGCATGGAAACAGAGCTTCTAACTCCCCTGCAAAGAGTTCAAGTCAGATGGAGAAGTTGGCACTTAGATCCTTCTAAGTCCAAGGAAGAGTAATCAGTTGCAAGAAGGTGTTGATCTTCCAAAGGTAAAGCACAAGGAAGAAAACTCTTTGAGAAGAGTTGGAGCAAGACTTAGTTAATGATCTAAGTCAGATCAGAGCCCTGAAGGTGTCAGGTTCTTGGTGGAAGACAGAGAGAAGTCTTCCAGGTTATAGTGCAAGCAACCTTTGGTCATATCATACATCAAATGCAATGAAAGTTTTGAAATAGTGGGTAAAAGTACAAAGCCATGTCACACTTTTATAAAGGAAACAACCAACATTGATCCCACTTTTAAACTTGAATCACTAAAAAGTGATCTATATGTTTTGAATTTTGAAATTACGTAAACTAATAAAATATTTATTTTTAAGTATATTTTATGCTTGTAAATTTTTGAAAAAATTAAAAAAATATTTGAATATAGTTTTTTATAAATTAACACTAAAATTTAGTTGTTGATAAAATGTTGAAAAATGGAGCTCATGAGACGTCAATCTTTATATAGTAAATTTTATTTTCTTTTCTTCAATTTTTTTGTATGTATTTGTCACTTGAAACTTCAGGGCATGGATATATTTTTTTCTAATTTTGATAAATATATATATATTTAAATAAATATTAAAATGTGTATGTATTAAAACTTAGTTGTTTCCAATCAACGTCAACTTTCATATTAATTATTTATCTAAAATAGAAAAAAAAAATTATACCATCCAGATATAGATTCTTGTATCTAGGGCATCATATTTTTTTCAAATTTTTTTAATAAGTTTTACTATTTTTCCTTGACATGGTAATCAACCTAATATTTTGTGGTGAAAACCTACATTTGGTAAAAATAAAAAAGGAAAATATAAGTAATAATTAAACTATTAAAAAATATATATATTTTTCAAAACTAAACTTATGGATCTACAAAAGGGTATTTTTATATTTTTTTAAAAATATTTTTTACACGAGTAGAAGTTGTTGAAACATCAAATTTTTCAAATAATTGTATTTATTTGGTAAATTAGACTCAAAGTGGTGCTAAATATGCATTTAGCCAACAATTTTAGTTGGAAAAGTTGTGGACACATATAACTTAGCTAGAATGAATCTTACAAGATCATATTTTTTAACAAAATTATTTTTTAGTTAAAAATATTTAAATTAACTTGTGTTGATAAGTTGGTCGAAAGTGTAATTTTTTCAATTGTGCATGTAATTTACACTATGGAAAGAAATTTGTTTATTGCTATGTTTTGGCATCATGGTTTATCACTTAAGGTGAAAACATTAGAAATTTTGTTGTGAAGAACATCGGGGTTGTTACATGTGGTATCAGAGCTACCGAGTTCAACTCTGGAACCTATGAGCTCATTATGTAAGTGTTACGTGAAGCTTATCAGAAGATAATGGTTGAAAAGTTCTTATGCCAAGATGGCAAGAGAAAAGAACATGGAGAAATGAAAAGGAAGATGAGATTCCTAAAAAAAAATTTAAGTTTGGGACTAAATAAGAGTCATCCTTAGAGTTAGAAACTTCTAAACCAACAACTTATTATGATATTACCTAGGATTGCAAAATATTATGCAATCGGGTTATGTAGGAAGGTTATGAAGGAAAACCAATAGGTACCTTCACCCTACTAGATAGCTATAAAAATATGAGGGATAGAGAGGATTGAGAGAATCTCCCTTATTGATAGCAACCTATAGCTTCAAAGAGTCAAGGATTCTTGGATTTAGTAAGAATACTTAAAATCTGTGAGTATGCATTGTTGGCATAAATTAGATCGAAGTAGAAATTCAACAAAGGAGGTATCCAATAGGTTGGATAACCCTTGAAAAAATCAGATTTTGAACAAGATTGAGAATCTTGTGTTTATTTGAGAAGAGTTGGTACCTTGGAATAAGGGAAGAGACCAGAATGGTTAGAAATGGAGTAATCAATAAAGTGGACATGGTTTCACCAACCAAAATCGATGAGATCAATTTGGAGTTTTGAATAAGGTGAGAGAAATAAACCAAGCAACCTTGGTATCTCTAAAGGTTATGAGAGAATAAGTTGCCAAGAATTGGGACAAAGTCACTTGAAAAGGTGACTATGTGAAAGAAACCTGAAAAAGTAAATCGGGTTGGCCTGACAAAGGTTTGGATAGTACATAGATTGGTTCAAGTCTAAGTAGAACTCACCAACGTGTTAACAAAAACAAACATATGTTTAGAGGTTCCAAAAGGAAATGGAATACAGTGGGACAATATGTGTCAGAACTATTGAAATAGTAAGGGAAAATGCTTTAAGTTGAAAAGTACATCAACAAAAGAGGCTTTGTGAGTATGGATATTCCTCCACAAAAAGGATATTGGAAAGAGAATTGGATTATTAAAGTGCCTCTTAACTTGTAAAGTAGTTGATTACTCATTAGATCTCCTATTTGACGATCCAAAATGTTGAATCTAAGGGATTAGAAATCAACAATGAATCTAACTTTGGGAAAAGGAAAGGAAAAGGCAATAGAAAGTCAACAACAAGGAATGTTAAATCATTTGAGAAAGAATTTTTTTTTTATGAGATCAACTTTGAGTTGAACAAATGTTGTGGAAATACAAAGGGGGGAAGGGAGAGAGTGGATTGACTCAAATAAAGTACCCCACCTCAATGGAAATCATGAATGTATTTTCGATTTGGAAGAACTTTTGACTTCTTCGTAAGTCATGATATCAATTAAGTCATGTATTTCATGACCACAAGGACAAGATATTGGAATTTTTGGATAAAAATAGTGGAAAGGTCAAGAGTTGTGACCTATTATCACACCATACCTTGTATATATATTTGATTGTAAAATCAATTTCTATTATCATTGATGCCTTAAGGGAAGGATAGGCAGATTACTTGATCAAGAAAGGGAAGATCATTGTCTATGGGATAGACAAGGGAAGATCTAGATTACTTATGATTTGTAAGGAAGTGTCCCTATACTCCTATATACCCTCTATGGGGATTTGGATAAAGATAATATTTCTATACATAGGTCGTAATACTACATGTATATTGTGAAATGTATCCACATCATGAAGCAACTTGACATTGTAGATTATTATGCTAAGAGAACCTTGGGAAAGATAGGGTTAGCATTGCTAAAGTAAAGGTATGAAAAATACGATGTGACGTTATGTGAACCACATCAAGTATCTTTAATGGAATGATCATTTGATCATACTTTATACTCAAATGAAACCCTAAGTTTAGGATAACCTATATGGGATGAGAAGTTCATTTGATTAAAGAGTGAAACCTTAAGTTAAGTTTTACCTATTAGGTTGGGGTATGTACTGGACTACTCATTGACACCTATAGGTTGGGAATAACTTGCTTGGTTGGGTTGTACACTTGGTCTTGATTGGAACATATAGGGTTAGATTAACCTATCTAATTGGACTAGTCATTGATTGATGACTTTATCCTAGGATTAGGGTACACTGAGGTTGAGACTCACCTATGTGATTAAGTGAATCACTTGAGCTAACGAGAAATGTTCGTTCTTGGTAATTAGGTATACAATTAAATTTGATATCTTCTAGGAACCAACATGATTGAACAAGGAATAATACTCAAAATTAGTACCGATGCTCATTGGAAAAGATAGATTGAGCTGAAAATCGGTTTACAATTTTGGAAATGACCCAAGGATAGAAGAAATCCAAGTTGTGTATGTCCTAAGATAAAGGATATTTACTTCCGTAAAGTATCTAACCATTATTAGTTGGGAAATAAATGTGGCATGAGTCCATAAAATAGGTTTTCACTTAGTCAAAGAATAGACTATTATGGGATGTAAAAGATCCTATGTACCCAAAATTTTGGAGAATTAAGGGATGAAATGAGGAAATTAATCTCAGAGTGAGGGCATTGGAATGACAAATTTATTTGTCAGATGAGGAACCACTATAATCTGGAAAAAGGAGTAAGATGTTGCACGAAATGTAGCAAGATAATGTCTAGTGTGCCAGGAAATGAAGACAGGATGTCGTTATTGGCAGGACATGTGTACTCTCTTAAGATTGCAGAGGGGGAGTGGTTGAACACAAGACAATTTAACCTGTCTATGTCGATGAAACTGACATAATGTTGTGGTGCACAAACTCACCAAGGTAACCAACATTGGTTGGAAATTTTGATTTATGGGATTTCGATCCTAAATAATATATTGTGTGAAGTAGTTGCTTAGTATTCCTAAGAAGGCTATCTCAGTTGTGAACGAACAAATAATGATAGGGTTGTGTGAACTTTGATCATCCTATGAGACATTCAATTGAACAAATGCGCAATATATTATTGTTTCCGAATAGGCAAAAGTGGTATACCAAATCTTGAATGATTTGTAGAATGCTTAGAAACTTCTATCATTGAGTTTTGATCCATTATATGGAAAGGAAGGTTGGAAACTCTATTAGGTTGAAATAGGCTAAGAAATAGGGTTAACCTTATACTTGATAGATTTTCAAAAAGGAGTAATAGATCAAAGATATCAATGAAATTTTGTCAATACAAAGCTTAAGTATGAAGCAGTATCAGAATTGACAGATGTCCAAGAGCAATGTTGTGCTCAAGACGGACAAGTGGTCAAGACCATTACTTTTTGGGTAAAGAAAATAGATAAGTAGGTGATGGACAGTCTGAGCTCTTGAGTTGTCCAAAGAGTAAATACCAAAGGGAGGGATAGGACCCATAGTGTAGTGTACAATACACTGACATTCCTTATCTAGATTATACTAAGGATAAATTCATTAGCCAATGAGAACATACTTTCCAGACACTATAGTATCGATGTCATGTGGTATATAGATATTGTTGTACATAAGATTTACATATGAGGTATGATGGTTACCATGCGTAAGCTCTTTGAGAGAGTATGTGTGAGGCATGCAAGTTTTTCCTATGCGATAGCAAGAACACTTGATGCAAGGTCCAGGAAGGACAAGGTTGCAAGGAGTGATGCTACATAGGAAGAATGTTTTGTGATTCTTGGATGAATTGGAAAAGGAAAGTATAAAACTTTACTCAACTTTATCTGTATGTTAAAGTGTTTTAGATCATCGGGGACGATGATTCACAAGGGGGGAAGTATGTTAGACCCCATCTTGTTGTTACCAATTTACTTTTACCTTCATGGGTAAATAGGATGGTAAATGCAATCATGATTTTAATATGATAAATGGAATATTGAAATAGGTATTATGTGAAAGAGTTGTTAAACGCTTTGGAAGAGTAATTATGTTTACATTGAACATGTGTTGATATATGTATATGCTTAAGCTATGATGCATATGGATTTATTATGAATGTCTAACTACCATTGCCAATGTGTTGATCTAGTTGTAGGGATAGGTTCATTCCTCCAGGTAGAGGGGAAGTATCACTCAAGAGAAGATCTTGGTCGGGTAACCAGTAATGTAACCTATTTGAGCTTACACACACTCACAATAGAAAGGTTGAGTCTAGACATAAGTGTTGGGGAAATGGTAAGTCATCCTTAGTATGATGTGTTACATTAGTAAGGGTTGTAATTACTGTTGAAGGCATGCTTGGATGATGATTATCTATTTAGAGCTTGTGAGTCCTTCCTTATGCTATTGTGCTTGATTGTATGGTTGAATGAGTATTTGGGATATATGCATATATGCATATGTCCGCATATGCGTACGATGGATATAATGAGATGTCTATATATGAGTATGACGACATATGCATAGATATGTATATATGTATATAAATGATTAATATGATGCTATTATAAATATATTCACGTGGTCATAATCATTTGGATATTGAACAGATCATTTGACTATCATGTTGCTATATAATATATATATATGTGTTTGTATATATACAAATACACACATAAGCGTAAATGCTTAATAGAGCCTGAGTGTGTGTGTGTGTGTATATATAATATTATTACTATTATTATGTGAATGTCAACTTGTTTGTATTTCATTCGTATATTGAATGTATACATATTTGATTATCATGAGATTATATATATGTGTGTGTGTGTATACATATACATAGATATATGATTTAGCGTTAGTGCTAATTACTGACATATATATATGTATATGTACATATAAAATATATACATATTTATATATATTTATAAATATATGTTATTCCTTAAGGGAATTTTATATACATATGAGCATATACACAATGGTGATCATATTTTATAAACCGAGGGATGAATTTATATAAGTGTTTATATAAATTATAAATAATACTATATTATATATGTGAAGCGCTTAAAATACTTCCATAAGCACTTTGATTATGTTTGGGTGCATGAATACTACCATGGCGTGGGAGCATCTCATGGTAATTAAAATACTTATAGTTGTTTGAAAACATACAAGCCTTTGACCAATGCTTGATCTGAATTAAAGGTTGATTATATATAATCATGGGTCGATTTATATAGGATATAAGCAAAGCTTTAAAAGACCGAATATATATATTGGCAATGAATGAATATCGAACTATATGCATTATTTAGTGCAACAAGTGAGTCGATTTAAGGAGTTTGACTTAGTCGATGCATTGAGATAGAATACATTTGACTTAGTAAACTGCATTTACTTGGGACACCTCATCATGGATTGAATACCAACAACAAATTAAATGTAAATGCATACTGATAGGATAAGTTTCTGCAAGTCGATGAATTGGTCAAATCAGATTTAAGAGACATGGTGACTCATCATAGATTAAGTCGACTTATGCTAAGTGTTGCATTTTAGTTATTGACCAGTTCAAACATGAGAAAATTTGCGCCAACTGTAGGGAGATAGCTACTTGCTTTGGCACCACATTATGAAGTTCGGATTGTTGTAGACATTCATTTTGAGAGCAATTTGAATTTCACCTTTTGAGCATGTGTTATTTGAAATAGTCATATATTATTCTCAACTAATGAGGTCGATCTATGGCATTCCTTGTTGAGTACATTGTTTGTGTGCCACCTTTTAGCTGAGTTGAGTGTGTTGTTTTGCATGGATGCTACTATCAATTCTCATACCTTTTCTATAGGCTCAATCTAGTCTCCTTGATGCTATATAAATAGAGAGGCAATCTCTTTAGAATGGAACACATTCCACAAGCTTTCTTGTGCAATATATCTGCATTATTCTACTATATTTTGAGAGAGACCTTTGAGTATTTGTGAGAGTATTTTAGCACATTGAGTGAAGTCTTTTATCAACTCGTGAGATAGAAGTTATTGTGGCATTGCTTGAGAGATCAAAGCTAAGCTAGTTGAGGTTTTGGAACGCTGAGTTGTAGCCACTCGATTAGATGAGCGAATACAAGCATGACGATAATCTTTCTTTATTTGTCTTAGCTTTTGAGAGATTGTTTCATGATTTCTTTAATTAGTCTATTGTGAATACTTGCATTTAGGGGAAAATAGTATTGCTTTGAAAAGGAATTAGAAGTTGTTTATACTATTTTTTGAAGTGCTTGTAATTACTCCATAATAGGAGGAATTTTTTGTCATAGGTATTAATATAGGAAATATGATTAAACAAGGGTAGCTTAAGAATTACTCATAGCTAAGTTATTTGTTTACATTAGATAGCTAGTGGGTTACTCCTGGGATTGTTGTCCATTGAAGGGAGGGAACTTGTACAATTTCTTTAAGAGTAGAAATACTCTAGAGTATGTGATATTAATGATAGGTTAATTTTGGGGTTAAAGCTTACCCATGGGAGAAATTATCTATGCATAGATTATAGTGGCCTTAAGTCAAAACAAGCTTAAGCAATGTAAGTGAATAATTGACCATCACTCAAAGTATTGAGTGAGAACACTTTGGCCAAAGTAGTGTGATTGTCTTTGGCTCCATTGTCATTTCATTGTGTCCACGTAATGCATGCTAGTTGCAGATCGTAGAGTTACAAGTTCTAGTCATGTAGGGCACAACACTAAGCTCAGTGTGGTTGTCCATATGGGGTTACTCAACCAATCTCTTTGTCAAAGGGTAGGGCCATCTAACCTGTGAGGTAGATGTGCGGGGGACTACATTTAAGTCCATGGTTGGCAAAAAAGTGCTCGAGTGATGCTTCTCCTCCTTAGTAGGTGACAGAAGACCAAGGTTTTGGAAGGCATATTCCTAGACCATCTATATCTATTGCTCTAAAGCTCGATTGAGCTATGTATGTAATTGTGTACATTCTTGTACTATTATAATTTGTGAAATTATTACAATGGAATGCCATGGAATTTTTGAAATAGTGTCATTTCAATTGTGCATGTAATTTACACTGTGGAAAGAAAAAAATTTATTGCTATGTTTTGGCATCATTGTTTATCACTTGAGGTGAAAAAATTGGAAATTTTACTATGAAGAATACCAAGGTTGTTACATCTTTCTAAGATCTTCATAGAAATCCACCTATGTTTTCTAGATTCTACTTGAAGCAGTTATATCTGTTGTTTTAAACCATTCTTGCACTTTTCAATGATAACCATATATTTTGTCCGCATAATTGATACTTTTCAAAAAAAATTATATTTCTTAAGATATCACAAGGAATCTATTTGTGACTTTCATTCAATTTTGATAAACCTTTTTTTCTACAAATTATAAAATATGTGTTATAAACAATCAATTTTAGCTTATACTTTATAAAAATTGCACATAAGTGCCTCTTGTTTCTTGTTATAGTGGTTATAATTTCAATGTTAATACATTTTGAGAGGGCTGGAAAATATGATTTAAACATTCATTATCTTTTTTCTCTCTTGGCGTTTGTTGTTATCATGGTTGAATCTAGGAGTGTTGAGCTCTTCATTCCACACAATTATCACATATGAAAACTAAAAATGAAATAACTACTACAATCTAAGGGATTATGACAAATGTTGGCTAAAATATCACCATTGTTTTAAAGGAGTTCAATTTTTTTTCTTATTAAAAAAAGTTAGATGAAGTCATGGGTTTAACTAGATTATATGTATCAGATAATTTATTGTTTTAAATTTGCAATCCCTTCCTCTCACTCAAATTCAAAGCTATTCACCCCTTTGCTAATATATGTTTTATCCATTTGAAGAGCACACTTGTGTTCTTCAAATCTACTTGTCCTTTTGAGGGGACATCCCATCATCCAATTCAATCCCAAATCCAAAACCTATCCAAACATCAAAGCTTCCTTCAAATCTAATCTTATTTAGTCCCAATCAATCAATAAAATCAATCAATTTCTTAATATATAACATTTGGGACATCATCTATCAAAAATTGATATACCACCAAGTGCCTATATTTACTTTCCTTAAAATAGCATTTCTTTTTGTAGTCACAACACAATTTCAAAGAGGCAAAAAATCTAGACACTGAAATCTCATATACGTTCATCTTCATACCACTTGATGAGAACCATTTATGTTCCATTTTATCCTATATTATATCTTATTTTCTATATCATATTACCCACTTTTGTGCTCCATTTTCATATTATATCATGTCTTTTTAACACTTTTTGTTGCACATGATTAAATAAAAATAAGTGATATTTAATATAGTTTTGAGGTAAAATATGAAAGTAATTATTGGATTATATTTACTAACAATCATTGTCATTCTAGCCTTAGAAAATAATTCATGCAACATGCTATTGAAGGTGGAGAACTGCACCTACCAACAATATAATTTCATCTAATAAATAATTTTTTGAGTAGCTATTTGTTTGTTATATTTGATCTATTTTGTTACAACTAGTGAAGAATCAATTTTATACTTATATGTAGTGGAACAACTACAACCAACAATAATTCTCTATATTATTTTGTTGTTGTAATTGATTGTTTGGTTATTTTGTTTGGTTGTTGGCCAAATAAATGCATTTATTATGAGTTGGTCATTCATAGACTAAAGAAACTCCTTATATTCTTGGATAGTTGTAAATCGTGAAATTTGTAAGTTTATAAATGTATTACTCACTCATTTCTTATTAAATGACATGTAGAAGAGACTAGTGAGGAAGGAGGCCTATATGCAAAAAACAATGCAAAAGCTCAAATGTAATATTTTTTATGAAAATGTGTCATAATGCATAACTCACGATTTAAGAAGGATTTAGCAATGTTTTAGTCACCTCATGGATTGGGAGGAGGCCCCGCTCCTAAGAAACGTTAGTGACATCATTTTTTATTTTTTATTTTGGATATTCTTATTATCATTTCATTTTATTATCGTGTGATAAATTTATAAATTCTAGGCTTTCTTTCATGTGTGAAGCATGATAATAATAACTTGTATAGAAAGGAGATTTTAGCAAAGTGTATTTTAGATTTATCTAATTATTTATTGTTATGGTAAATTAGTTTAAATCATTTCTATAGCACATTGTTCTTGTAGCATATAGTTCTAGTAGCATGTATAGTTCATGTAGCGTAGAGTTCTAACAACTTGCATAGTTCCTATAGCCTACAGTTCCATCAGCTTGCACAATGCCTATAACAATATTATTTATAGTTCTTGTAATAGTTTTAAAAGAGTTCAATTTTACTTTCTAGTTTCATTTCATTATACTCGCCTCACTACTTGCAACCCTTGCACATATGGCCACTCAAACTAAAATTATAGTTATCAAACGTTAAATCTATCCCATTGCTTACTTTAGTTTTGGCGTATCACCACCACCCTCATCTTGAGACCTAACAACATAATCACTCATCTAATTATTAAATAACTTGTCTTATCTTAACTAATCCACTTCATTAAAATTAAATTGAATAAACAATTGTTATTATTTAATTAATTAATTTGAATAAATTATTTTGCCATAAATATTCAACTATTAAAATAAATCCAAATTTATAATAGCCACAAATAATTTAATAAAAATCATGATTTACACTCCATAAAACAACTAATCTACCAACATAATTAACCAATCAATCAACATAGTTAACTAATCAATCAATTTAGTTAACTGAATCAATTAATTTAGTTAACTTATCAATCAACATGGCTAACTCATTAATCAAAATAATTCGATAATTCAATTGCATAAATAAGTACTCAATTAAATGAGATAACTAGCTAATTGCCTTCATGAAAATGGGTAATAACTACTACCTCTTCACATCCATTCCACCATCAATGGGGTAAACTCGTGATCCAAGATCAAATTCTAGCCATTCACCAACTTCATCAAAACTCTATAACACCCACTTCATCAAAACTCTATAAATTAAGAGCAAATCCATCATTCTTCATCTCAATTTGGAGCAAGTAGATGTTGCCAAAGTGTACAACAAGCATTCAATCATTGGCTAGAGCATATCCATTTGTTGTCAAGAGGTATTATATTTTGGCTTGAATCATGTCTTCAATTCATTATGTTTATGCAATTTACCTTTTCACTCTATCAAAGGTGAATATGTGATTCAATTTGAAGTTTATATTTCCTTTTATTGAAATTTTCTTTTGTATTTGAATTTCACACTTACACTATGCAATCAATGATTTGACAAAGCCTTTGTGTAAAGTTGTTCCTAATCTATAAAATTGGATAAATCACATGAAGGTTGTTCTTTTGGAAACGAGGAGTGTAATTGAACTCCTAAACAAATCTATTTTTGTTGAGAGAAAATATTTTGGATAGAGCATACTCTTGAACTGTAAAAGTTTCAGTAAGATATTTAGACCATAAAAGAAAATGTTATAATTGCATATTGCTCAAACCTTCTCTTGTCACACTTGTAAAATCATATTGTTGTAAACAAGAAAAAAAAAAACAAAAAAGCAATAATTTTGTCCTTTTAATCTGAATCTGATATGATGGAGTTTAGTCATTTCAATTCTATACTTAGCCTCTTGCGAGGCAAGCATACCTCTAGTATGTAAGTGCAAGAAATCTTCTAATCTACATTACAACTATTCCCAATAACTTTCCTTCCAACCAATGTGACCATGGCCTCCTTGGACTGCCCTTTGGTATGGTTCTTGTGGTGCGATTCTAGATGTATTTCCAACATATGCCATCAGTATTCCTTAGCTATTTTACAAAGTCCAAAATGTTTTATAACATCTTTAATCTTTGCAAGAATAGGTAGTGGTGGTTCAGATGTATTTCCAACATTTATTATCAGTATTCCCTAGTTGTTTCACGAAGCCCAAAATGTTCTATAGCATTTTTAATCTTTGCAAGAATAGTGTTGGTTCAAATATATTTCCAACATATGTTATCAGTATTCCCTTGCTATTTCACAAAGCCCAAAATGTTCTATAGCATCTTTAACTTTTAGAAGAATAGTGGTGGTTCAGATGTATTTCCAACATTTGTTATCAGTATTCCCTATCTGTTTCACAAAGCCCAAAATGTTCTATAGCATCTTTAATCTTTGCAAGAGTAGTGTTGGTTCTTAACCTCTCCATTCACCTTTCTTCTGTATTTGGGGTACCTTGTGGATTTGATTAGGAGGATGGACCTTTTGGATCCCTCATGCATCTCATGCTTCATTGATGATCTTAGGCTTGACCAAGATTTACCTCCTTATCTGGTTAGGAACTCCTCCAAGGTACACCTAATAACACATTACTGTCTTGTGTGCACAATCTCAATTGAATTGCTTGCCTTCAAAATTTCCTCTCACTGAGTCTATTTCTTTGTGGATGTCTGTCGTTGCAAGGGAATCATTTCACCTTGATGTCTTGCTCTTGCTGATTTGTTAAGGGTACAATCTTGAAAATCTAGTTACAACAAAAAAATCCACACCAACCAAGGATGATGAGAATGCTCTTATACCAATTTGATTTGTAATTAGGCTAGGCTAGGCATACCAATTTTTAACTGGTAAAAGATAGATCTAAACTTAATTAAAATTGAATTCATTCAATTACTGTTGTAACCAAGTGCTTTGCTTAAGGACATCAACATAGAATTGGAGGGGTTGTCAGAGTGTTGGAGATCTTTAAATCAACAACAAAAAGATAATTTCCCCCTGAATGATGGCAATGGCTTTCTGCAACATACAAAACCTGGCATGCTTCATTTTTTTCTTCCATATATGATGACAAGAATTGTATGAGAAATTTTTTAATTGGGAACAATGTTGCACTACCTATCTATTTTTGTTGTTGTTGCATACAGGACTGATAATAGTGCAGAGCATGTTAGAAATGCATTGATTATTCTACTTGATGTAACAGGTAAGCCTTGGTTTGCTATTATGGTTATTATGTCTAGATCATGATTTGTGCAAGTGGTGTGGTTTGACAACAAAAAATGACTAAAAATAAGTGCACCACACTCTTCTACATTGTGGCAAGGCCATCTTAAGACAAACAAAAGGGGCATCACTCATTCTACTTCTTTGTATAGAGAGAAAAAATTGTGTTCTTACCATGTCTGGTGTTCTGGTTTTTAATATAGGATTATGAAAGTCAGTTTCTCCAGTTTGAAGGAAGACACTCAAAAAATGATTATGATCAAAGTGTCAAGGCCTTTGAAGATCAGAGTGTTGGGTTAAACTAGCTCTTGGGTTAGAGTTAGTGGATTAACCATAAGTGGTTTTGAGCCCATGGTTTTGCATGTATGGAAATCTATATAATGGCTTGGTGACTCCATTGTATGTGTGGCTGGTTAAAGCCTCTAGGCTCAGCCCGGTTGAGGTTGAGGGTTAATATGAAGATCTTCATTGCTGGTTTTTTCCCGGTTTGGGGTTTTCCAGGGTAAATCATTGTGTTGTGATTGTGTTCTTGTTCCATGCTTGATTTATGTTTATGTTTTTATTCTTCATCTAGTTCTTAACAAGTGGTATCAGAGCAAGGTTTTGGGATTTGTTTTTTGCTTGGATGTGCAAGTTTTTGAGTTGCATGTACTTGCATGTGTGTTGCATGTACTTGCATGGACTTGCATGCGGCTTGCATGTGCTTGCATGTGCTTGCATGTTGATGCATGTAAGATTTCCTGGTGTTTAAGGTTCTAGGTATTTCTTGCTTGACAAGCTTGAGGAAGTATGAAGGAATTAGCTGAAGATTGAGCCTTGGAGAATTTTTGAGCAATCTGACGGATGCATTGATGAAGAAAGTATAATGGGAGAAGTTTGAGCATGTGTACAACTGGAATGTTAACGAAGCGAAGCGTTGAATGCACTCATTCTAGTTGTGATGGAGGTCTTGTTTGTATTTCAAGATGAATTTGAATTTCTCTCGCACGATTGGTCGTGGTTGTTGTTGTAGGCATGTTGCCTAGTTAAAGTGTCTGCAGCCAAGGCTGGCTATAGGAAGAACAAAATTGTAATGAAGTTGTATGTAAATTTTATTTTTTTTACATGTATATGGGTTGATGGTTGTAAGACCTGGTATGGCTTGCTCAATCCCTGAAAGGAAAGGTTTGGTATGTGCTTGTGGAAGGGGGGTTTGGTGCTAACCCCAAGACCAAGTTTAAAGGGGGGATTGTTGGGTTAAACTAGCTCTTGGGTTAGAGTTAGTGGATTAACCATAAGTGGTTTAAAGCCCATGGTTTTGCATGTATGGAAGTCTATATAATGGCTTGGTGACTCCATTGTATGTGTGGCTAGTTAAAGCCTCCAGACTCAGCCCGGTTGAGGCTGAGGGTTAATATGAAGATCTTCATTGCTGGTTTTTTCCCAGTTTGGGGTTTTCTAGGGTAAATCACTGTGTTGTGATTGTGTTCTTGTTCCATGCTTGATTTATGTTTCTGTTTTTATTCTTCATTTGGTTCCTAACACAGAGCCACTCTCAAAGAATGTTACTAACAAAGATTATTAGCAAAAATAGAGTACTGTCAATTCCTCTTATCCTTTACTAGTTGGAGATGTCCAAAAGAATACACATAATTTTGTAATATAAAATTTCAGATAGAGTTTATACAGTTGTTTCTTGATGATTATGCTTACACATTAGGAACACATAATTCAACTAAAACATAGCCAGAGTTTATGGGAAGCTCTATTTTCCTTGTCCACGGCTAGTAATTTCAAACACTACAAATGATGACCATAGATTAGTTTTTGTTTTGCCATAAATCATGAGTTATGTCCTAATATCCAAATAATGACAATTTTTGTAATCACTTGTAAAGAATAAACATGAACAAAAATACCCTGTTTAATAAAATACTAGCCACCAGATTTTCCCAATCCCATATTATATAGTTATGATATGATTTTCTCCAATAGTGTCCTCTTTGAATAAAAAAATATAATCGCATGTACTGTGCTCTTTTGTAATCTAGCAACAGAAAATTGTTGAAAAGCCCAAATATAAAAATATTTTTAGTAGTCAAACATTTGTCTCGAAACAAAGGAAACCAATGGATGGGAGGCTAAGGTGCATTTAATATTTTCCACAATATAGGGGAGAGGGGTCCATAGTGGAGCGGGGTCCAATACTGGGGATAGAAGTAGTCCTTAGTGGGCCCCATAGTGGAGCACCTTAATAAAATATTTTTTATCCATAAAGTACATAAACTGACAAATCATGTGATGCCACATCAGCACACCAATAAAACATGACTTAGTGCACCACTATCAGTCTCACTTTTTTTGGACTTTTTTGGATACCTCAACACAAAGCATGTTGATGTGGCATCATATTTGATGATGTGGCCCTAAAATGAAATATAGAAGCATGTGAGTTTCCAAATAAACTGTTGTACAAAATTGGGAGTGATTTGAAATTTCCACATAGGATTTTGAGAAATGTGAAGTTAGGGTGCTCCACTATGTGCCCCTCTCCCCTACCATTGTGATCTTCTAATGTATGTCCATAGTTCTTTATAATACATGTTTCTTCTAATATATGTCCTCGTTATTTAGAACAATTGTTGAAAATGTATTTCATGTGTAGAAAGGTGGATGGGAATAATTTTTTTTGTAGTGTATTAAATTATCTTGTTTTATTAAAGATTCAATTATATAAATTTTGAGACAAATTTATCGATCAATATTCTATAAGTAGTTAGCTTACATGAATTCATTTCAGCTTACATGAATTCATTTCTCATGAATATGAATGATCCATTGAGTACTAATTGCATCTAGGTGATGCATACATAGATGAAGTATTGGGCCTTCTCAAGAGGTCATATATCCCAATAGTACTCTAACTCAAGGGTACTTAATCATGGAGTTTCTTCTAAAATCAACCTACTTGCAAATTCTTTAAAAAATGTTATTCTTATAAACCATTCATTATAAAGCCTCTTTAGTTCATCTAAGGACAAGTAGGAGGTATTTTTTGTAGTGTATCAAATTATGTTTTATTGTTATTCAACTACATAGTTTTTGAGTCAAACTCATTAATCCATATTTCATGAGTAATAGCTTGCACAAACTCATATCTGATTAGCATGAATAGTTCACTTAGACATTGTATCTAGTGATATGTGTAGTGTGAAGCATTGAGACTTTCAAGGAGGTCACCCATCCCGATACTGTTGCAATTCAAACATGCTTAACCAAAATTAAGACCTCTATCTACAATAATTAAGACTTCTTATGTAAAAATTAAAATTAAGTTTGTATACAAGTTAAGTATAAATGTCACTCCTAAAAGTACCGTGGTCTTCAAAATATCAACCTCGATCTTCTACAACTCCCTCCATCTTCAAGTTAGCCTTTATGGTGTCATTATCCTTGATCTACAACAACAACAAATGTACATGTGGGTTCCATTGCAAGGGAGGTATCTAACAAGTCAAGGGCTTGAGCACCCACCAAAACAAATGTTTCACCTCTCTCTCTCTTTTATGAGGGTTTTTTCTCCCCTTTCTAATTTTCTACTTTAGAGAGTGATGATTTTTATAGGTTATGTGACACATCCCTAGCTCCTATGGTGGCGGCTCTATCTTCTCTAAAGCTCAAAGTTAATAACCTTGGGATTGATGACAACCTTAAAGTTGTGGTTTCACTTCAACAATGCTTTAGACTTATTAATGTAGTTGTCACTTGCTCTAGTGCTCTATCTGTTAGGGGAAAACTAAGTCTTTGGGGACCAACAACTCTCTTTGTAATCCCAATAAGGCTTTCATTCCTTACATGAAATTTTCTAAAATATGATCAATAATTTATAAATTTTATCCAAATCAAACTCCTATAGTGGTGCTCAAAGAGGATGTGGTTGAATAGGAAGAACATCTAAGAAAAGCAACTCTCATCTATAAATTTTTGAACTTCTAGCCCAACCTAGCAAAGATTCATGAATGGGTGAATCAACATTGGAAGCCTATGATTAAACATGTTTTCTTTATATGACCCGTGCAAAAGGATGGTTTCTAGTTGTATATCAATCTCGTTCAAATAGGGAGGCATTGTTCAAGGGGACCCTTGGTTTTGGGACAAGGATCTTTTAGGCCTTAAATCATGGTCTCCTGTTTTTAATCCTTTCATAAAATCCTTCCTAGTTTCTTTTTTTTTTAATGAGGCTTTTGATCCCACCTCTACAATTTTGGAGTGAGGAATATTTGTCCATTGGAAATTATTTGGGTCATATTTTCCATTTTCTAGATGTGAATGAGATGTTGTTTCATTTTATTTTTACAAGAATCTTGTTTGGATTTGATTTATTCAAGAATTTATTAGAATAAATGTATTTAAGAGTTGGCAATAAGGTTTAGAAACAACTTGATTATGAAGGAATTAGCTTTAGATGCAAATTGTGTTTTGCAACTAGTCACTTGGGTGTTAGCTTCCCAAAGTTTCCTCATTCAAGGAATCATCCTTCCTCCTCAAGGAAATCCACATGGTGGAAGGGTGTTGAGCCATAACACTTGGTGGCCAATTCTAATATGGTGGTTGATTCAAATTCCTCTTTTGAGTGTGCTTTCTCTACTTCTTTTGACTATCTAACTACCTCATTGGTTGTTGAATCACTTGTTTTTGCAAAAAAATATGATTCCTTCTCTTACACTTTTGTCACATGGGTAAGTCTCTTTCTTCTATGAAAATTGTGACTCCTTATCTTAACTCTTATGTGGCATGTGGGTCTTCTTATTTAGAAGATGACAAGTTATTACACCTATATTTTGGGGGAGGGATATTCCTCTTGATGAAGCACCTTGGTTCTCTCAATGCTTCGACTATAGTGGAAAAAGAAAAAAGACACCTTCTAGGGGAATTAAAGCTAATAACAATATACTCTTTGTTCTCATGTTAAAAGGGGTTAGTATGGTTTACCCTTCCATGACTCTTATGGAATTCTTTGTTTGGCCTCTCAATTTAATGGAATTTGACATTTTCTCCCCTATTAAGGGTCTAAAGCTTCTCCTTTTTATATTTTGATATTTTTTTATAAAATGGTAGAGGGCCCTTATGTCTTGCTTGAGTAGTAAAAAATAAATCAAGACCTTTTAATTTAGTTTTTTCTATTGTAGAAAATATAATTGATGAGAAAAATGATAAGTTTCTCTTGAGGTTATTGAAGAATAAAAGTATAGTTCCCTTTAATCCATTACATTGACTAAATAATGCAAATAGTATGAAAATCTCTCTTGTTTGGAACTTCAAAACCTAGTCATGTATTTTATTGACCTTTAGAAGTGGGCCCTTGAAATTTGTAGTCTCAACCATGACATTTGCTGCCATAAAAATTCAACTATACTAATGAAGTCTTATTCATTGTTCTCTTGGAGCAACATATTATTTATGATGGATAATGAGCTATGTCCTAGAGTTCATGTATTTATATTGATTGTTTTCATTCTCATAAAAAAAATTATCTCCTTTATCAACTGAATATTATGTGTGACAATTCTCACTACTTTCCTTTATTTATCAAGGGTTTTTCACTATTGCTTTTGTGTACTATTTGTTTGATTTATTTCCTTCTCTTTGTCTAGGCCATGGTAGTAACTATGAAACCTTTTGATTTAAAATTGCAAGCTCTAGGTTTGATGTTAGTGTTACCAATCAATTGCTTGCTGCCAACAACATATACATGGAAAGGGATACATGTTATTTAGTTGTTGGTGTTTTAACAATTCAAATTGACGTAAAAAATCCTTTCTAAAGCTGCACATAGAGAAGTAGAAGGGATTCATAGCTTCTTGCATTTCAGCCCCGAATGTTCAAGTGATGTTACGGATTGATTTCTTGTTACTTTATCTCCATTCATTGAGTATAACACAATGAATTTATTTGCAATGACCTTTCCCACACTTTTCCCTACTAGCATGGTTTTTTTAGACAACCATGCATCAAAGAAGTAAAAATGCATAAATATGCCCTACATATTTTGAGATACTATGATAACAATTTTGGCCAACATCCCTGATTTGTCATGTCCCCATTTTTGGCGAGCATCAGAGATCGTGAGATTAGCCTATCATGAGACCCTCGTAGGCTGACAGAGTGGTTAGAGGGTCGTTTGGGAGCTTGGCTCAGCATCAGATTGGCATTTTTGATCAATTAGCTTTCGTTTGGGCTTGATCGGAGACCTTTTGCAGAATTGCTATTTTTAGCAGTTCCTGGCAGGCAGTGTGGGACCCCTGCTATTTTTAGCAGTATGAGATTGGCAGTGTTCGGGATCACTTCAGTGTTCGTCAGCATCAGACGGAACAGTTATCAGATGTGTAACGAGGAAGATATTAATATTTAATTATATTAATTAAATATTAATTATTTAACGATTATAATGTAAAGTTATAATATTAAATTATAACTTAAGTTATCTGCCTTGAGGGGTGCGCCCATCATCAGAAAGGGGCCAGTTTGAGAATTAAATTATTATAAAATATTTTGGCTGGAGACTATTGAATTATTAAAAGATTAAAATGTGAATATTTTAATTAAAACCCTATTATGGTGGAAAACGCACTTTTGTGAGGATAAAGGGTTTTGCATTGGAAAATGTGCCATTATGTCATTTTATGAATCAAAAATTGATCAGGCTTTGCCAGAGAACAGAGACCTTAGGGTTTGAGTTCGAAATTCGTTGGAGAACGAGCCATCTCCATCGGAGCAGTTCAGAGGATGTGAAATAACATCTGATTTATTGCAACTGAGAGATTTCTTCACTCAGAGGAAGTCATAGAACGTCATTGAGCATTCATCATTCAGAGGATTGGCTGAGGATTCATTCAGAATGCATCAAATCATAAAGGCGCCTATCTTTACTGAGTTTCTGGAGCTTCAGAGGAGAGGCCGTACACTTTAGCATTAATTACTGCTGCAGCCGTACCACTGCTGACAGCCGTACAACCTCAAGTTGCCAGTTGATTAAAATCTCAGAGGTCTTTGTTAGGGTTTTCACTTCAGAAGATATACATCCATTTTCTTGGGCGCCTATTTTTGTTATGCTGGAGTTTGGGAAAAAAGGGAGCCGTACAAGTTATTTTCTGCTGTGTTCTCAGGCCGTACTGTTTGTACCAGGCCGTACCTACAGGAAAAAGGCATATCTTTAATATAGAGTAAAACACCTGACATCTTCTCAGTCCACCACCATTAGCAAGTGTGCCTATGCTTTTGGCATTGATCTGGACCATTTAACAGAAGGGAAGAGAGACATACGTTGCTGCTGTATACAGTTCACTTGCTGACAGGCCGTACCATTCAATATCCTGGCCGTACCATCAAGAAAGGTGTTGTTCCTTGTTTCTGGAGAAAACGCCTACCTTGAAGATCATTTCCTATCATCTCTGGAGGCGCATGGGTTGGAGATCTTATTCAGAGCACTTGACAGGAAGAGGGAGTCACTCATTAACTCAGCCGTACCAGCTACAGCAGTCATTTATTGCAGCCAGATTCTCCAGGTTCTTTATAGCATTTCATTGTTTTCCTTGCTTGCATGCAACTAGGTTATTTTGTAATCTTTATAGAAGATCAAATAAAGACTGGCATCCTTATTTACATCAAATTCTCTCATCATTTAGAGTGGAACTATTTATTTAGAATTTCTATCAATTTATTGCAAAAATCGCCATCTACATTTATTGTTCAAAAACGTCAAAAAACTCAAAACTTCAGCAAAACATCAGAAAACTTTCAGATTCAGGATTAGAGGAAACTTAGGGTTTCTACATGATTCTACAACTTCTTGTTCAATCATATGGTGTGCGACCAAAACCTAGTCTATATTTTTCATATTTATGAAGAAAAACATGGAAAACATCCTTCTTCATATATAGTTATGGACCTCTCTAAATGGTTGCAAGACATACCTAATATAAAGAATGTTAAATCTTATTATGTGCCACCAAATGTAGTCTACATATGTTATATTTGTGAAGAAAATCAAGGAAGATAACCTTCCTTGTATGGTTGTGAACCTCCATGAATAGGTACAAGATTTGATGAAAATATTGCTAATCACTTGATGCATTTTGGTTTGAAACTTTTTGGAATCAAACCCTTCTCAACTAGGCATTGAGAATAGTTTTTTTATATGGTCATTTAGGTTGTTTGCCAAAAAAAATCTTCACACTACATGTTGTTGATACAAAGTGGCTAGAATTGCACCAACTTATGCTTAGACCCTCATATTTGCTCAAAGGCAATTCCCTCATTGGAGGGTGCATGAAATTTTTCACAAATTGCATATTGGATGCATAATATTGTTGCATAACACTACAATAAATTACTTGGTTGCATTAGAACATATGTTTAAGTTATTGGTAGTGGATGTTGTAAACTACAATACAAAGAAAATAAAGGGTTGGGTATGCTCAAAATTTGAAGAGGAGTATTTAGATGTAAGGGTGCTCTTGTGCATTAACTAACATTCTATGCTAACTTTGATTTTATGGGTCGCATGCAAATTTTTCAATGTCATAATAAAGATATTACTGCTACCATGTAGACAAATGGTAGGAAACCACCTAATTTTCCACTTTTTGTTGTAGTAAAATTTCTAGATTACATTAGTCGTATTTGGGTTGTTAATGATCCCCAACTTTTTCCAATTGTTCCAACCAATTATGTTGGTTCTCACCATCTCCCCTTAAATATAACATGGGCCTTGACAATCCACAAATCCTAGGGTCTTACACTTGAAAATTTGACTATTGGCATTGGTGGCACGAAGTGGTAGGGTGTTACCTTCATTATAGTCTCTTAGGTTCAAAGCTTGGTAAATATTTGTATCTCCTATCCTTTTTATTTCCATCATATTCATACATGCATGATAGACCATATGTTACCCTTTGAAGGCAAGAGGAGGAGTGCTACATAATGCCAGTCTTGCATAGCTAGCTTGCCTCCACTAATTATCTCAAAGGATTACATATATCTTTTGTTATGTTGATTTAAAAATATATTTTTCTTAAAGATTTATGCACAATGTTAGTCAAGTTTTGTTATCATGCCCCTACCTATTTTCAAAATAATAGGTTAGATATGTCTTTTTCCTATCTATCAAATTAATATATCTTTGTTATTCTCTCCAAATAGTCTAGAACGATTATTCAAAAGATGATTATTATTTTTTACCAACATGAATAATTAGAAATGTTGTCTTTTCTATTATAACACTATCATGCATATATAATATGTGTCTTTTAAGTCATCAAATATAGAATTTTAAGTCATCAAATATAGAAGCACATTTAGGTGATCCCATAGTAGTGTGTCCCACTTTTTGACCTAAGTGATACTAAACTTGGCATTTTTAACTAAATATTTACTTTTAGTCACTTATAACAAGTAAATCATTAAGAATTTGAAGATGATATGAATTAGTGATTTTTGAGATTTCATGTGTAAATTCTATAAAAAAATTGTCTCGTTTTTAAAACATTTCTTGATAACTAATTTTAATGCTTTGTAGTATTTTTAGTGTGATATTTATAACACTTTTTTCTTGGAAATATGATAAATTTATAATTTCTTAAACATAGATCATCAACACCAATATCCAGTACATGAATATTTTTCATAATTTTTTTATGCATATTTTCTTTATTATTAAATTTTAATTCATATTAATCACAATTTAGAGTAATATTATTCCATAAAACCTTTTTTGTATATATCCAAAAAAAATGTTGAAACAATGACATCAAGATAAAGTGCACACATATTTTAATTTATTTTTTTTCCATGTGCGTCAAAAAAATCGTTTGCAATGTCAAAAATTACATATCCTTGCAATTTCACACTGCATCGTGTCCTCACTTTAGCTCTCTAATATAAGACACTTAAATTAAAAAATGCTAACACTTGAATCTGTTATTTTTAGCAATTTTACGATAATCCAAGCCTTCTAAATCAAATTTTTCCAAGATGAGAGCATGACGCATGGACATATATGCAATGCAGTAGTGTCCCACAAGAAAATATGGTCATAGTGGTCGTTGGAGTGTTACCTTCTCACTAAAAATTTAGAATTAACTCTCCTACATGTAGTTGGGTCAAATGGAAGTATTTTGACTTGCCTCTTTTGCTCTAGGAAGTTGACTTTTCATATTTTGAACATTGAAACTATGTTATTCTTCAAGAAACTCTTCTATTTTATAACCAACAAACTATACTAGCATTGTGTATGTCATTTTCTTGAGGATTTTTTATCACCACCTTCATGAGATTACAAAGAACAATAAGATTGAGGCAACAACATTTTTCTTGGGGATTTGAAGGAACTTCCAAGTGATTTTGTTCCAATTTTATTGTTCCCTTTTTCATCATTTCATCATTTCTTGATTTCATTTGAAGATTCCAAGTGTTAACATAGTGTATTTGGTGTTTTCTATATCATAGTTGATTATATTTTCATTCTGAAATATTTACATCTTTATCCTTTCAAACATCAAAATCTTAATTGTTGTGGAGGTTAGAAGACCAAAATGGGGATTTGATTGAAGCAAGCCCCTTAAACAACCACCCAAAGATATTTTCCTTTCCTTGTGTGTATGTTTATTTTAGAAGAGGAAGCATTATCTGGTGATATATTTCCAAATTTCTCCCTTATCATTTCACTTCTTCATTTTGAATACAAAAACTATTCTTATCATCATTTTCATCATGTTAAATATTATGTATACTTTGTAAGCTCTTTATTTTTATTTTGTACATACAAGGATTTATTCTAAACATGATCATACTTTATTTCACGCATATGGGCTAGACGACAACACAATGTGAGAACATTTGTGCGAGCTGGTGTTCAAGGTAGAGGCTTCTAGAAGGCTACCACATGTTCCTTGGAATTAGTATTGTTATCAATCAAGTATGCACCATTGTTGAGTTATCAACTCAACTACCTATTGACACATAGGATGATTTCTCAAAGTGTGGGCTTTGGAAAATTGAAGTCAATCTCCAAAGAGGGTTGGCTCTCTTGGTACTCACCTAATTTAATCTATATTGTTGTTTGTTGAGAAAAAGGACGAATAATGATGAAGAAAATGAAATCTAAAACTAATGGGTGATGCACTAGATTAATACTAAGACCTATGTAGTTTCACACACAATTTGTTCAACAATTAGACTATTTTCTTAGAACAACTTTAGATTTTAACATATCCATGCATCAATATTTCATAGGGAGATTTGGTATATTCATGATTTTAAATAGAAATGATATGTTTTCAAAACTAACACCTTGTTAAACCAGCAACACAACCTATGACCTACACAATATATGTATTATCTTTATTTGAAAGTATTGAAAATGAGACATAAGATAAGGATTCCATGTATAAAATCACAAAGTTCACATCAATCACTCAGTTTCTATATAACAAAACAATTCTTTGAAGGCAAAAACTTATCTTTTATTGATGAAAAAGGTGTATGCAATAGAATAAGCCTGAAATGCTTTTGAATTTCTTGAAAATAATTGTGTTACAATGATTTTCCAATCATGGAGTGACTAGTTTTTGAGTTTGTTGGTAAACAGTTTTGTCACTGCAAATAACCAAGACTCGCCCAACAGGCAACGACAATGTAAACCAACAAATTAATTATTTTTTATGAGATTAACAAATATCATCTGTGTTTAGAGGGACAACTCCCTCATATGATATAATTTAGGGTTTTTTAATATAAAACAAGGGTATGCTTTTAACCAGAAAGTAGGAAAGACAAACTAACACTTGCTCATAGACATGACACAAGCACAATTGAAATATATTTAAAACTACTAACTTACTTAAAAGTAAACTGGAAAACAATAAATATCATGACTCATAGATCAGATTATCCAAGACTCAACTCACTGAAATTTAACATTTGCTACAAATAAAAGAATAAAACACCACAAAATGGCACATCCTCACAGGGAAGGAACATTCACACACTCATCTAAGCTCATAGACTTATTCATAAGCATCAATATTTTATTCAAAATCATTGCACATGGACAATGAGCATTTACATCAAATAATCAAACTGCAGAAATTTTATTGTTCTTCATCCCAATCTCTTGGAAAGACTAAAAATAAGACCAAAACACCTAATCACTACACCCCCCACAGCCCTCACAGAGACTCTCAGTTGCACATCAAAAAGATCCCTTTCGTGTCTGCAAATTACATATTTATAATTTTTCTCAAAATGAATGATATTTCTCATAACTATTTCTTGAAAAATCGGCTACAAGGGAATCCTTCCCTTTTGGAGTTTAATGGTCAAGAGGTCTTTGTAACCAATTCTTTTAAAGAAAATAAAACGACATATATTTCGAACCATATGTGGTTACATATCATAAAGAGCCATGTTTTGTTGTTGAAGTGGCAAATTTATTTACCCTGCTGCCTCTTAATTTTACTAACAAATTACACCCTCATTCGGGATCATTCCCTCCAACAACAACATCATTTATTGACTCTACAAGCTCATCTAGTTGTTCTACTTCGAGATCTTCTTGATTTTAACCTTTGTGCATTAAAATGCTCATCTAAGTCTATGTTAGCAACCTACCTTTCATCAGCAACATATACAACATGTCCATTACCTGCAAAGGAGATAGCAATATATCATAGAGCATTTGTGCCTTGTTGATACTTCTACACTTTGTATGTATGCTTGCAACAACGAATTCACTCCATGTTATGTGGCATATAATGTTTTTGTGATGTTCCCTCCTATTCAACACTCTCATCTTGATTCATTTCCAATAATGATTGCAAATGCAATTTACGTTTGGGCCTTACTGGAACAATAGACCTACTTGGCATTCACGAAGCCATATTTCAGAATTGAAATCAATTTCACCCTCCAAAATTTTCTCAAAAATGTCTTACTCTTCAATGCTTTCCTCAAGATTTATTCCTGTCAAACGAACAGTTCACATACCTTGTCTATTCCCCCACATTTTATAATCACCTGTGCATATATCATATTGATGCAGTCATGGGAATTGTGCTCAGACATTATGGGATTAACAATACAATTTGTAGCTGAAGTTGATAGTAACATTGACACAATCCTTGTAACTCACTTCACTGGAGATGAGAACATTAGAAGTAATTGTTTCAGTTTCGACCTTTTTTTTAGGGATCATACTAAGATTACTTATATTACCATCTCTGCGAACATAAAACATTCCTTCTTACCACCTCCTATCAACCGTGTGCCTTGACACAGTTTCTTTATGTTACTTTGTGCACATCATTCTCAACGTCTTCGTATATTTTTTGGATGCCTTTCAGCTGATTAGATTCCAAAATGAAGTTATACAAAGGATATATATTTTTTAAGAGAAATACTTCACCGGTAAATTCAGAGGCATCTTCTACTTTCATGTTCTATTAAATGAGTCAAGGTCTATGCCCGACCATCGCTACTTGCTTGGAATACCGTTCAAAACCAATCCAAATTTCATATAAGCCTTTGATAACATTGATGTAGGAAGTGCAAACCAATCTTGTCAATGATCTTTGCAACAGAAACATGAAGTTTGATATGACTTAACAATCATCTGGAATTGTCCATATTCTTATGGTAATTTCACTCAACTAGCATCCGCCATTTTATGCTCTTTATAGGCTTTCATAGATAAATCAATTGGTTAAACAATTATTCATCCACTATGTTGTGCCCCACATATTCTGATTCAAGTCTAACGATGTGTTACAACGTGCAAAAGCACTTTCATGAGGAAGAAGGGCGACTAATTTGTGAATTGTTCGAACATCTATGGGCTTATCTTCTAAATTCTTCATTGTCTTTGATCTCTCTTCAAAAGAAAGAGCAAGGGAATATGAAGCTCCAACTAAAGCTAGGCCACGATGAACTCATGTTAAGAAAGAAGCTTTGTGTAGGTTATCAACGAATGAGAGAGGTTTGAAGACCATTTTTGGTGCCTAAAGCCAATTTCACAACTTTTTAAAATGTCAATGATCTCTTAACCTTGGCTTTCACTTTTTACCTTTTAAACAATGTATCGACCTTTTAGAAATTCTTTATAATGACCGACGCGATCATTTAAAACCTTTGTATTATATTTTATTTTGCATCCTATTCTCACACTTGAAAAGGTCCTTTCGAGGATTAATGATGGTTTGTAAACCATCCAAAGACGATGCCCGCATTATGATTCAAAATTTCTTCATGGTTCGGATGTGTGAAAAGATGATTTGGCTCCCATATGATTGTGTTGACATTAAACATGTTTCCACCCCTTTTGACCCTACTCCATTATTATGGCAGTCATTAAGCTTACTTTATCCTACAATACCACAAAGTGCGCAAAATGATGTCTCATCCAACACAACAATCGGCGATAAATCTTCTCCTACTTGCTTAAAGCTAGGACTCATTTCATGTGAATAAGTAAACATGCCAAGGAAGAGCAACAAATTGCAACAGTTAATTAACCGAGATAAACTTTCAATTTATTTTGCATTAACATTCTTCAAAATTACTTCTTCTAGTCTATTAAGCCTTCAGCACGATTAGTACCATCCATAATGTGATCGCTTGGGAAGGATCAATGGCACTATGAAGTAAATAAGTCTTCATGCATAGTAATGTCCTTCGCATTTACTGTATAACCCCTTTTGGCACATTGTGTATTACTCATGACCTCACATTTGCCATTATCTTCAAACCATTGTTGCCTTGATACTAAACTTCATATTCCCCTTTTATTAAGGTTTTGTTTTCCAATAATAGAAGCTCTTTTTTCTGCGGTTTCCCTCTCCATATGTCCTTAATAAGCTTCCTTTTGATGGTGCTTTTGGTTCACTACTCACAAGGCAGATTAACATTCACTACTATTGTGCTTTGACGAAGGCCTCCTTCATTACTATTAGGCTTCTCTTGCAACATATTTAGATATGAATTCAAGCACCATGTGATAATTGGAACATACTCGAGGATTCGTAACAACTTTAAATATGTTCCAAGTGCCATAGTTAATGAACCAACTTCACTTTCTAAATCTTCACTTTGATGGTCAGCAAGGTAATTATTTTTCATATTCTTCCACAACATAATGGTAAGTACCTTCAATCTAGAAACATCTTGTTTTCTTCAATCAATGAAACTTCTAATAACAGGATGCTCAAAATTTTCCATACTCAAAATGTGGGCAACAACTAGCTCTAATTGGGAGCTACATTTTCTAAGAGGATGTAGAGAACTCGAGAATCTCTAGGAAAGGCTAGTGCTTTATCCATTGGGTGACGAAGTCACAGGAGAAAGGAGACAAGCACAAAACCCAAAACTAAAACCAAACCAAAAGACAACTGGAAAAGGAAAAGCTAACACACCTATGTACTCGAACTAGGTACAACACTTCCAACTCTTCCAAGAAACTATGCAAAGCCATTAACTAGCTAAGAGAAATATATGCCAATGTGAAACAAAGGTGTATACTCATGAAACATTTGCAAACTCAGCAAGAGCTCACTGAAATGTGTAAAACTGAGATTAATGAAAGACAAGAGCTCACTGAAATGTGTGCCAAATAGCTACTTCTCATCAAATACCTTTGAGATTTCGTATGAACCCTCTTGCGTATCACTCACATCTTCAATTGAAACCCGATAAGAACTAAATTCCTTTGAAAAATATTGAAGACTCATACCATGAACAATAGCCTTGTTGAATTTGGAGGCAATTTCACCTTTACTCTCAGAATCTAATTCATGCCTTCCTAATGGCAGCTCTGAATTTTCAGATTTTTCATCCAAACCTTCTTTTTCCACAATCTACAAAGGAGACAAAACAACTTCCTTTCCACATAGAAAATCATCCTTAGGCATTTCCAAACACCTACTTGGAATGTCAACAGTATGATGTTGAGCATTCTCATTTGTTAAATTAGTGTCACTCTTTCCATCTTCATTCATGCAACCATTCTTCATTTCATGCTTATCAACTTCTAAATCAGATTTAAAATGAGAGGGCTCAAGAATAATATCATTCTAACCTTTTCTTGCAGCTTCACCTCCTCTTGATTTGACGTGGTAACCTCCAAAATTTCATGCTCCAGCTTTGCATAATCCGAAAGAATATCTGATATTTCAAAAAAATTACATGTTGCAATAGAACTTGTTAGACCACCAACATTTGAATAAGAAGAAACTTGACCTTCCTCAATACTTGAATCATCTATCGATTCATCTTCATTCCTTTCATAATGCACACCATATACTTGAGCCCTTGTGTCAATACATGAATCAATCTGACTATTCTTTGAAAAAAATTATTGACCCAAGATTGTGGAATTAGTGCATTCAAATGAAGAAGATGAATGATTTACCTCTTGTGGCTGCACTTGACTAGAAGTCTCTTCAACTTTATTTGTTTCCCAAAGTCCACGTGACATCAAATCATCTTCTATTCTAACAGTTTCTTGTTTTGCAATCTCAATACCACATACCTTGCTTCGTTTCAAGTAGAATTTGACTTCAGGTTGTAGTGTTGCAACAAAAATGCTCAATTAAATCTCTTTATTTGGTTGATCACTATGAGGGATCTTGTTTAAACATCTATTGAAGCGGTCTATAAACACCCTCATAAATTCATCTTCCTTCTTAATGTTGAAAAATTGGCATAGCAATATACCCGCATCAACTATTGGTTGGAATCTCCCAAGAAAATTATTCTTCAAATTGTTCCAATCAGTAATGCATCTGTCTACTAAGGACCAAAACCAATTGAAGACAGCTCCAACAAGGGATTCAACAAATAACCTGACGAAGACATTTTCCTCCTTCACCCCCAAAACTTCACATGCTTTGGTTAAGGCTCGAATATGATCATCAGCATCCTGTGAGTCTCCTCCAATTGAGCTTTGGAAAATATTTTCTCGAACCTGCAGGTAAGGGTGAATATTGTGGCAAAGATAAGGGCCCAACACGAGTGCCCCATGGTTGACTTGAAACCATAATGCAGATTGAAACATAAAGACTGGAACTCTTCTACCAAAGAAATTTTATGAGAATGTTCCATCTAACAGAGTCGCCAACCTCCATCTTCGGGGAGGTACCTTCAAAAATTTTGAAGAGAGAAAGAAATGGCACTTAGATTCTTTCCCAATTGCCAAAAACTATTGGTAAACAGTTTTGTCGCTGCAAGTAACCAAGACTCGCCCAATGGGCAGCGACAATGTAAACCAACAAATGGATGATTTGTTATGAGATTAACAAATATCCTCTACATTTAGAGGGGTAGCTCCCTTGTATGATATAATTTGGGTTTTTTTAATATAAAACTAGGGTATGCTTTTAACTAGAAAGCAGGAAAGGAAAACTAACACTTGCTCATAGCCATGACACAAGCACGACTGAAATATATTTAAAACTACTAACTTGCTGAAAAGTAAACTAACAAACAATAAATATCATGACTCACATATCAGATTATCCAAAGTTTGTTGACTCAACTCACTACAATTTAACATTTACTACAAATAAAAGAATAAAACACCACAAAATGGCACATCCTCATAGGGAAGGAACGTTCACGCACTCATCTAAGCTCACAAACTTATTCATAAGCATTAGTATTTTATTCAAAATCACTACACACAAACAATGTGCATTTACATCAAATAATCAAACTGTAGAAATTTTATTGTTCTTCATCCCAATCTCCCATACAGACTAAAAATCAAACCAAAACACCTAATCACTACACCCCCCACAGCCCTCACAGAGGCTCCCAGTTGCACAACAAAAAGATCCCTTCTGTGTCTGCAAATTACATATTTATAATTTTATCCCAAAATGAGTCTTTGAGATTTCTTGTAACTATTTCTTGGAAAATCGGTTACAAAGGAATCCTTCCCTTCTAGAGTTTAACGGTCAGGAGATCTTTGTAACTAATTCTTTTAAAGAAAATCAAACGGCGTATGTTTTGAACCATATGTGGTTACGTATCAAAAAGAGCCACGTGTTTGATGTTGAAATGCCATATTTATTTACCATACTGCCTCTTAATTTTATTGACAGATTACACCCTCATTCAGGATCATTTCCTCCAACAACAACATCATTTATTGACTCTGCAAGCTCATCTAGTTGTTCTACATAGAGATCTTCTTGATTTTATCCCTTGTGCATTATAACGCTCATCCAAGTCTCTGTTAGCAACTTGCCTTTCATCAACAACATATACATGTCCATTACCTGCAAAGGAGATAGTAGTATATCACAGAGCATTCATACCTTGTCAATACTTCTGCAGTTTGTATGTATGCTTGTAACGACGAAGGATTCCCTGTTATGTGGCATATAATGTCTTTGCGATGCACCCTCCTATTCAACACTCTCATCTTGATTCATTGCCAGCAATGATTCCACATGCAATTTGTGTTTGGGACTTACTAGAATAATATACCCACTTGGTATTCATGAAGCCATGTTTCAAAATTGAAATCAATTTCACCCTCCAAAATTTTCTCAAAAATGCCTTACTCTTCCATGCTTTCCTCAAGCTTTATTCCTGTCAAACGAACAATTTGTATACCTTGCCTACACCCCCACATTTTATAATCACCTGTGCATATATCATATTGATGCAGTCGTGGGGATTGTGCTCAGACATTATGGGATTAACAATACAATCTGTAGCTGAAGTTGATAGTAACATTGGCACAATCCTTGTAACTCGCTTCACTGGAGATTAGAACATTAGAAGTAATTGTTTCAATTTCGACTTTTTTTTAGGGATCATACTAAGATTACTTATATTACCATCTCTGCGAACAGAAAACATTCCATCTTACCACCTCCTATCGACCTTGCACCTTGACACTTGAGTTGGCCTAGTGGCGGAGAACTTGTACTCTTGAAAGAGAGGTCACAAGTTCAAATCCTGTAGGGGGTAAGGTATGTACACCTCATATTGTGGAGCACGAGTTAGGTGCCTCCCTCATATTGGGAGTACAAGGAGTCCCATATACTATAAGCCATTTGTAGACCCAAAAACAGACCACCTAGTATTGTGGACTATAAAAGGACCTTTCCTTTCCTTTCCTTTTCATATATTTTCTAGATGCCTTTCAGCTGATAGATTCCAAAATGGAGTTATGCAAAGGATATATATATTTTTAAGAGCAATACTTCACTGGTAAATTCGGAGGCATTTTCCATTCTTTCATGCTCTATTAAGTGAGTCTAGGTCTATGCCCGGCCATCACTACTTGCTAGGAATACCCTTCGAAAACCAATCCAACTTTCATATAAGCCTTTGATGACACTGATGCTGGAAGTGCGAACCAATCTTGTCAATGATCTCTACAACAGAAACAAGAAATTCGATATGACTTAACAATCATCTAGAATTTGTCCATATTCTTATGGTAATGTCGCTCAACTAGCATCCGCCATTTTATGCTCTTTATAGGCTTTCATAAATAAATCGATTAGTTAAACAACTATTCCTCCCACAATGTCGTGTCCAACATATTCTACTTCAAATCTAACGATGCGTTACAACGTGCAAAAGCACTTTCATTAGGAAGAAGGGCGACTAATTTGTGAATTGTTCGAACATCTATGAGCTTATCTTCTAAATTCTTCACCATCTTTGATCTCTTTGCAGAAGAAAGAGCAAGGGAATATGAAGCTCCAGCTAAAGCTAGGCCATGACGAACTCATATTAAGAAAGAAGCTTTATGTAGGTTATCGGCTTTATGTAGGTTATCGGCGAATGAGAGGTTCGAAAACCATTTTCGATGCCCGAAGCCAGTTTCACAACTTTTTAATATGTCGATGATCTCTCAACCTTGGCTTTCACTTTTTACCTTTTAAACAATGTATCGGCCTTTTAGAAAGTCTTTATAATGCCCGACGCGATCATTTAAAACCTTTGTATTATATTTTATTTGCGTCCTATTCTCGTGTTTGAAAAGGTCCTTTTGAGGATTAATGATGGTTTGTAAACCATCCAAAGACGTTGCCCACATTATGATTCAAAATTTCTTCATGGTTCGGATGCGTGGAAAGATGATTCAGCTCCCATATGATTGAGTTGACATTAAATAGGTTTCCATCCCTTTCAGCCCTACTCCATTAATATGTTCCTTATTATGGCAGTCATGAGGCTTACTATATCCTGCAATAGCACGAAGTGTGCAGAATGATGTCTCGTCCAACACAACAATCAGCGATAAATCTTCTCCTACTTGCTTAAAGCTAGGACTCATTTTAGGTGAATAAGTAAACATGTCAAGGAAGAGCGACAAATTGCAACAGTTAATTAACCGAGATAAACTTTCAACTGCTTTTGCATTAACATTCTTCAGAATTACTTCTTCCGGTTTATTAAGTCTTTAGCACAATTAGTACTATGAACCATCCATAATGTGATCGCTTGGGAAGGATCAATGGCCCTATGAAGTAAATAAGTCTGCCTGCACATTAATGTCCTCCATATTTACTGTATATCCCCTTTTGGCACATTGTGTATTACTCATGACCTCACATTTGCCATTATCTTCGAACCATTGTTGCCTTGCTGCTACACTTCATATTCCCCCTTTTATTAAGGTTTGGTTTTCCAATAATAGAAGCTTCTTTTTTATGCTGTTTCCCTCGCCATATGTCCTTAATAAACTTCCTTCTGATGGTGCTTTTGGTTCACTACTCACAAGGCAGATTAACATTCACTACTACTGTGCTTTGATGAAGGCCTCCTTCATTACTATTAGGCTTCTCTTGTACCAAATTTAGATATGAATTCAGCACCATGTGATAATCAGAACATACTCGAGGATTCGTAACAACTTTAAATATGTTCCAAGGGCCATAGTTAACGAACCAACTTCACTTTCTAAATCTCCACTTTGATGGTCAGCGAGGTAATTCTTTTTCATATTCTTCCACAACATAATGTTAAGTACCTTTAATCTGGAAACATCTTGCTGTCTTCAATCAATGAAACTCCTAATGAAAGGATGCTCAAAATTTGCCATACTCAAAATGTGGGCAACAGAGTTATAATACAAATATTTCCTTAGAAAGAACTTATTATAGTTACAATATTTGTCAAAAAATGCAAGAACTCGCTACTAATTGTCCCGAGGCTTCCTTTTCATTATCCCAGTATTGGAGAGAATATAGAACAGACTTTTAAGATCATTTAAGACAACTACTTTGACAAAGGTGTTGGACCAACCTTCACTTGGGCGCTGGAAAACTCCCTCCCTTTGACTCCTTCAAAGGCTCCAAAATGGTGTTGAAGAAAGATAGCTTGTTTGTTCTAAGTTCTAACCTCCTTTAATGAAGATGCTCCTTAAAAGGTTCCTAAATACTATCATCTTCTGTCCAGGTCACCAAACTGCCCCCTCTATCTCCTCAACTGTTGTCAACTAGCCAATAACTCTCCAACTGCTCATAACTGTTCATTTACCATGTTTATAGGACATGTGTTGAAGATTTGACATGGTCAACGATCCCTTGGAGGCATAGTAGAACTTCAAGGGTTGAATTTGACACATGTTTTATGTCTTCAAGATCCTCTTTATCCACCATTTGTCACCACTTATCTCTTTTGTCATGCTACTTTTGTTACAGATTGTCCTCTAAGCCTGATTCCTGGTGTCATGGATGTGCATTGTATCCTCAACCCCTAGTTAGATTGTACTTTGAGGTGATAGATGACTGTCCTTTTTGGACATTGTGGCAGTTTCAGGGAATGTTGATCATCATACATGGCAGATATCTGACAATATGATTGTCCTATCTGGCCTACATTTCTTCCTTCCCCACCATTAGTAGTCATGAATTCATTTTGAGAAGAAGCCTATGTATCATCTTCATTTTTCTTCAAATCAGCATCTTAATCCTCTATCATTTCTCCAATTTGTCACTGTGCTTTGATTGTCATGCAACAAAAGTCATGATTGTGAATTTGTCATAGGTCTAACCCTTTATACCTGGTATGGCTACCCTTATAGCTCTCTTTGCCATGCACCACTTCATTCTTTGATATGATGGTTGTCTCCTGAGCATGCTTAAGTGGTGGTATTTCCTCTGTCTTTGCCTTAACTTACTAGGACTGTCAACCATTGGTGTCTTCAAGACTGTCATAGTTATTTGATGCTCATCAACACCTTCTTCCTAATCACAGGCTTGTCTTCTCATTGTGTTTGGAGAAATTGATGAGTCTTCAACACGCAAGACTGGCCTTGTCTTTTCACCTTCTTAGCAGGCCTAGGCACTGTCCACCTTCTCAACATTCCTCCTAGTTCCATTGAAGATCTCTGTCAACCACTGGTGTCTAGCTTGATGTTCACTATCACATGGTAGCTATCTTGTATATTGCCCCGTCAAGGACTATTCTTCAAATTCTTTCAATAGAGTACAAGGGACTGTCTTTTTTATTACAGTGGGTTTATTTTCTTTGAAATGGCTATGACAGTCTCATCTCCTTGTCTTTATTGACTATCATACTAATGACTACCATAAGGGACTGTCCTTTTGTTTGAAACCTCCCTTTGTGACATATGTACTGTCCTCTGTGACATAATCTTCATGCTACTGTCTACTCTCCCTGTCATGGCACTGTACCCTGCTTTTATCTGCTTGGTTTTGTTTTCATTATCATTCTTATCTTTTCCCCTTTATGATGACTCAGTGTCTTTTGAACAATCATGGTACTCTGCCACCATCAGAAAATTATCATTAAGTTGATATCTTTGTCAACTGGCTCTCATCTGCTATATATTTGTCCTCCTTATGACTGTCACTTTGTCAATGGGTTTGTTCAAGTATTCTCTAAGCTATATCTTTACTTTTAACTTTCACCTAAAACATGTCATAATAGGCTTGCAAAATTTAGAGCCTTCAAAACTATCTTGTATTAATCACTTGCTATGTACCCCTATTTGCAACTTTGTCACAAGATCACTCTGCGGCTTCCTTTTATGACAGAATTATTGATGTTCACTTTGAAGGTCATCACTCTATCCACTTTGAACATATAGACCTTTTCTTCCACTGTCATTAGTAGATGAAGACTTTACACACTGCCATCTGTCTTTATTTAGACCATTCCTTTGGTCATTCCATAAACTACACCCTTCTATTCATGCACAGTCCTCTTGGGCTGACTTTATAAGGTTTCATGCACGGTAAGACCCTCTGTAGATTCTTTCTCAATCATAGAATTCTCAAACTTTATTTCTTGCTCTGGGCTCTCATCTAGTGTCATAGAACTGCTCTTTAGTCACAAGAATGACCATTATCATATGATCTGGTGTCTTCATGAGGTACTGTCACTTCATTTGTCCTATGGACTCTACATCTTTTGGCACTTAATATATGGTCATCAAGAACCTTGATTGTCCTGTTCACTTACCCTCTTAACTTTTGAGCACTGTTTCTTGTCATTCTTTCCACTGTCATCTATTATTCATGATTGACTCTCCTTTGTCCATTGTTGTTCATACCCTATACATCGATAAAAAGCACATACTAACTCTGCCTTCTATGAACTGTGCTCTCATCACTTTGAATCACTGTCCTCTGCTATTTCATGGTTTTGCAACTTCCCAGACCACTGTAGGTTATTGTTCATTTGATGGTTGCCATCTTTTCTTTCATCTGAAATCACATGGGTTGTGTATTTCTACAGCTTGGGATCTCAATATAAAACTTACCTCTATCTTCTAAGATCACATGACCTATCTAGTTATCACTAGGGCATTGGCAAACTTGTAATCCTTTCAATTGTTCATAAAATTTCTTGTAGCATTGCTATAATGGCTTGGCCTTGAGGACTCTCCCTAGTATGTTGCCTTCTTTTAACCTCTGTTATACTCTTGCCATGCAAAGTTTGGCATTTGAGGTTAACACAATATTGGAGTCCTTACTTTTGAGGTGGTCTTATGGCTCTATTATCAGATGAGGATAACTCAATAGGATTATCATGACTATTTATCTCACCCTGCAACCTATGCTTGTTTTGAGGAACTACACAAGACTTTGTTTCTACTTCAAAAATGACATTATTATTATGCATGATGATTGTCCTATGTGATTGCTGAAGAATCCCTGGTGAGAGATCATTAGTCTCGCTATATGACTGGGTGATGATTCTCCTCTGTGAGTTTGCTATACATCAGAATTTTATGAAGCATAACGATGATATGGAACTAAAATTACACAATCTGTGGTTGTGTTCCTTGTTTCAATGGCCTTGAAAAACAATAAGGTCAAACAGGCATGTCTGAATGTGTAATCTGGGTCCTTGTACTTCAGACCAATAAAAAAATATTTGAGTTACCTCAGAATGAAACACCATTTGGGGGCATTGTAATCTGATGAGATAGTCCATGAATTGGACAATAGAGGATGCTGTCATCACTAATGAATGCATTTCCATTAAAATCTATTTATCTATTTCATTGATTTATTGCCTTCTCTGATTTCCTTTAACTCATAATGAAGTCTGGTTGAAACTTTGAATCCATATATCTTGTCTACAAGCTTGAATTTGTTTCTTAAATATCAATACTCCGTTTTATCCAGCAAGGTTTGGAATCAGATGATAAAATAATTATTTGTGTAAACCAGGCCTTATCTGACACAATTCCACTGTCTTGGAAGGCATTTTGAAGAAAGTATCTGGTAAGAGTGATGTCGTGTCCAATTAAACACCAAACCTTTACATATGAATCACAAATTTGTTCCTTTTTACTCTTGGAATATAACTTATATTATTGCATCCACAAGGGGATGGCTTGGAGTGTATATTTCCATGTATTAGTTGGGCTCGTGTATTCTAAATGTCAAATTATCAACATTTGTTGCAAGTTTTCTTTAGTCTCTCTTTCTAGTTAGGATATAGCTTCAACTCTCTCATGTTCTTGTATGACTAACATTGTTCCATGGTTGTGAGACAATGACACTAAGGTTCTAGTGCCCTTACTAGTCACACATGGCGAGTGTTTTTTAAAGGATAGTCCCACATACCATTATTTTGGCTGAATTTAAGGCTCATTCTCCAAACACCTCGACCATATTGATGATCTTTCATGGACTTGGTCCATAGTGGATACACAAGTTAGATGGAGCAGATATCCAAATCTAGCCCTTCAATCCAGTTAAGAAGAAAACCAAGGCTTTGGTCGCACAATAGTACACTAGATCACTGCAAACAGGAAAACGATTTTCCTAGAAGAAAATTAAGTCATGGGAAGATGAGTACCTAAGTGCAAAGTAAGAGAACCAAAGAAAGAACCTTCTATACAAAATTGAGATTTTCCATAATAGCGTCTGAACCACCTATAAAGTTTGAGAAGTGAGCATGTATTCCTTTTAATGTTTTTGCCAAATCTGCGTTCACTTCCTGAACTTACCATGTAAATTGAAAGAAACCTTAACCCTTCAGTCAACTCCTACATACTCTTCAAAATATGCTAAAATCTAAATAAAAAAGGTATGAAGTGCTCAAAGAATCTGGATTTGCAATCCAATAATTGTCAACTGGTCAGAATTTGCAAATCCCTTCAAGATTCTTTTCTTGAATGCATATACATTAATTTATTAGCAAAAAACAGTCAAATAACTGTAGACCGGGTACCAGTGAGTTCCACTATGAAAACCCATAAACACGTAAAGCATGGGTTCTCATACAGTAATCTATCATGTAGATGTTGACTGAGGTTAAATAACTTTTGACATCATAATACATTGTGAGTGAATTTTTTTATGGCTCTCTGCAGATCTGAATTTTATGCAAACAGATGTAAAAATAGAAATAAATTAAAAAGACAGCAACTAGAAAAATAAAAAGGAAAAAGAGATAACACGTGGAAAAAAGTTTATGGTGTTTTTTTTGCCAATTGGCTATATTTTTCACCATTTTCAAAAAATTCATTTGCCAATAACAACATACCAAAATTGAATATATTTGCCAGAAACTCACGAACTGGTAGTTCTTTCCACCAATGATATTCTAATTGAAAAGAAACTAAAAAACCAAATCTGTAATCTTATGGTATGTACTATGTAGTCATGATGACTTTCAACAAAAAATAACCAAGAAATATCAGACAGACAGACCCAGATCTGACACCACAACTGGAAAACTGTGAGAATCTAAACAATGAGAATATTTATTCATTGAATTTCAATCTAAAATCACATTCATAGTTCACTAAAATCCACTTCTCCAACCCTACCTTCTGCTGGACAAGCTTCAATGATAAGCCTTTAAAATTGCTAAAATAAAAAAGTAACCGAACATCTAAGATGTCCATGTCACCATGTAGGTCAATGGCGAAGCAGGCAAATGGCCAGCTGCACGTTGCAAAATTCCATACTCTCTAGAAGTAGAACATAAATAATTGAGATCAATGGGGCCACCATACAGAGTCTTGATATTCCAAATCTTGGCGACTCGTCAGAATTGTGCAATAGTTTTCTTCCAATAAATTATTGAAAAGAAAAAAAAGGAAAAAAAAAATGTTTTTCGGGTCTCTGAAACCCCACTATTTTGTTTATCCCCTTTACTGTTCTAGAATATCTGAACAATCCTTTCTCTGTAAAATCTAGTCTTTGTTTATCATCTCAAAAACAGAATCACCTTGTAAAATAGCCTCATGTCGTCTTATTCTTGAGAACCCTTCCACATTAACCTGTAAATAAAACATTCCTTCTGTAGACACTTATATGGTGTTTATGGTGTCCTAAGTGAGCGAACCTGTGTTCTTAATTTAATCTTAATGCTCCTGTGGGATGATCACATTAATTGTTGGATTGGGCACCTCAGCTATTTCATTTGGTACCTCAATTGTCGCAATTCTCTGTGACCCACTTTTCCCTGTAGTTGCCTCTTCATTGTGTTCCTTCATTTCTTCTGCCACTTGTTCTTCCATTTCCTTCTCAGCCCTGAGAACTGGAGCATAATAATCTGCATGACTGTCCATGCATTCCTTAAGCAAAGAAGTAACCTTGTAGCATTTTTCCACAATATCTTGATTATTTGCCTCCCCTTCTTCAACACATTTCTCCCAAGCAATAAAAGCATCCCTGCAACCACCAGACTTCATGAACAAGCAAAACCCACATTCCTCTTCTTCCCCTTCTTCATCTTCATCGCGGTCATTAGGGTTTTGTTCGGTTTCATTGGAGTTTTGATTTTTTCTTTTTTCCCCCTCTCCATCTTCAGGTCTTTTAGGGTTCTGATCTAATTCATTAGAGATTTCAGACTTTTTCTCTATTCCATTAGGATTAATATTATTTTCTTCTAAAGCTTTTTCGTCCCTTTTCTCCATTTTGGTTTTAGAATCAATGTTTTATGGGTTTTCTACAGCTGGACTTTCTGCAGTTTTGTTTTCTGCTAATGGATTTTCTGTAATATGATAACAACAAAGAAAGTGAAGCTAAAGCACAAAAGAATTAGTTTCAGTGTACATGATCTCATTGGCGAGAAGCCTATAATGGATCGATCCACCTACCTACCCGTTCCGACCCACCCGAGCCCTTTCGCTGCATCTATAGTAGGGGTTGTTAACGTGAAAGAAATACTAGGAGCCCCTACCTCCCCACATAAGAACTATCCCTCCCGGAGCTAATCCACAGAATAAGGTAAGCCAACTTTTTTCAGTTTTGTTCGCAGGCTTCACCCTAAAATCAATGCAATCGGCAAGTGAGCTTTCTTTGACCATGGCAAACAAAAGAATTTGCATCGCTGATACTCATATAAATAGTCAACCGACTCGCTTCCCCTTCTTTAAACCCTAGAGAATCGTTAAACCCTAGAGAGCTCTTAAGAAACTAAAGTCGTTAATCCTTATAAATAAAGATAAATACATTATTAAGAGAATGAATGAATGCTTTTAATAATGCCTAGGAGATCAAGGAGTTTATTGGTATTTAAGGATAGTATTAAAGTTGTTTTGCAAATAAATTTTTTAAAGATGTTTTTTAAATTATGCTTAAGTAATATTCATTTTTTTTCATCTTGGATCTTTATGTGAATCTTGATTCAAAAAAGTCTATTGTTTTGTCAATCTCTCACCTTTAAACAAGTAGTCAATCACTACAACAAATCCTTGTGATTAGCTCATTTTTTTGCTTTGTTTTTTGCTTCCACCCACTATTTTAATGTATTTTTTTCCAATGTTTTGAAAAAGTCGGTGCTATTTATCAGGATGGTGCTATTTTTGGAGTTTATTGCGCCAATCAAGACAAGTAGATGCTAAATTAGGCGCAAATTAGCGTTGTTTTTAGTGTCGAGTTTAGCACCAAGATTAGCTTCGAGTATGCGTCGAGATTAGCGCTAAGTTTAGCTCTAAGTTTTGTGTCAATTTTTTGAAAAAAAAATTTCCAGTATTAGGGCCTAATTTAGCGTCTAATTGTTCTGATCTAGTAGGGATTAGGGGTGTTAGAACAAAAAATCCTTCCCCAATATTCATTGGCCTTCAATTACTTGCCTACATTTCACTTGCATCAAAAGATCCCTCAACCCTCAACCCTCAACCTTAATCCTTCAACTCTCAACCTTAAACCCTAAACCTTCAACCCTTATGCCCTCTACCCTATACATTGGACCCTCAACCCTAATCCTTCAACCATATACCCTCAAACCTATACCTTAAATGCTCTACCCTCAACCCTTAAACCTTCTACCCTAGTCTACCCTCAACCCTAGTATACCATCAACCCAATACCCTAAACCATCAACCCTATAGGTCCTCAACTCTATACCCTCAATTCTCAACCCTCTACCATATACATTGGATCCTCAACCCTCATATATCTCTATCCCTCCCTCCTCTTCTCTCCTTTTCTCTATCTCACTTCTCCCTCGACCATCTCTTGCTCCATCCATCCCTCCCTCTCTACATCCCTAATCCCTCAACCCTAAACCATCAACCCTTAAACCCTTAAACACTCAACCCTACACCCTAAACCCTCAACCCTCAACCCTTAAACCCTTAAACCTCTGTAAACTCTCTAACCTAATCCCTCAACCCTCTATGTCCCTCAACCCTCAACCCTCAGTTAAACTATAATCCCTCTACCCTATACATTGGACCCTCAACCCTAATCCCTCAACCCTTAAACCCTTAAACCCAAGTAAACTCTCTACCCTAATCCCTCGACCCTCTACATCCCTCAACCCTTGTTAAACCCTAATCCATCAACCCCTATACCCTCTACCCTATACATTGGACCCTCAACCCTAATCCCTCAACCATATACCCTCTACCCTCAACCTTAAACCCTCAACCCTAGTCAACCCTTAAACCCTCTACCCTCTACCCTCTACCCTATACATGATTAAACCCTCAACCCTCAATTCTCATATATCTATGTCCCTCCCCCTCTTCTCTCCTTCTCTCTATCTCACTTCTCCCTCCATCTCTCCCTCCATCCATCCATCCCTCTCTACCCTAATCCCTCAACCCTATACCCTCAACCCTTAAACCGTTAAACACTCAACCCTAAACCCTCAACCCTCAACCCTTAAACCCTATGCCCTCTATCCTCAACCCAATACCTTCTACCCTTGACCCTAATCCCAATGTGAGAGCCTTAGGAGATCAAATTTCCATAGCAATTCCCATATCCTAGAAGAGTATGTGTTGATGTCATTAACTAAAAATAGGAACAACATTATTTGACCAAAATATTCATAACATTATTTACATACATAATGATTAAAATTAATAAAACTTATCCTTTAATGAAATTTGATAACTAAGTACCACTAATGTTTCATAATATTAAAGGTCCTGTTGGAGCCAAAAATCCACCTTGGTTATTTTGCATACTTCGGTTTTCACCCATCTTCCCACACTCACCGTATGTCCCATCTCCATTTCATAATGGTTGGCACTAATATAAACCACCAAATAAGGCCCTTGGTCATAACACCAAAGTTAATTCCTTGTCTGAAGTGTTCCCATAGCAACACATGGCATGTTGCCAAGACAATGCTATATCGAAGAGAGTCTCACCATAGTCTCTTCAACATGAGCAGAAAGGGCTGATGTGAAATGTAGATGAGACTCCTGAATGTCTAAGAGACATATTCAAATGTCTTTTCGTAGCCTAAAGAATGATATGTCTAAGAGACTTGGACATGTCAAGGATAAAATCTAACATCTCTCACTGACAAATTATATGGAGCATTCAACATTTAGGAAACAGAAAAACATCTCTTGGACATCAAGAGATTACCATAAAATAAATGATAGGTCACCAGTAAAACAACATAGACAAATGGAAATGTTGAAAATACATCAGCATATCGAGGAGAGAAGTGAGAGAGTCTCTTCGACATTCAAGGAGAAAAATATCAATAAGGCATAGAGACATCAAATAGACATTGGACAAGATCTCATCGACATCCTAACAAGGATATGTCGAGGAGACACAGGAGTATCGAGCAGACAATATCAAAAGTCTCCTCGATATCCTGGCACAAGTGTAAACACATGTTATCGATGAGACTAAGAGACATCAGAGAGAGGTGACTGTGAGTCTCCTCGACATGACAAAGTCGCATAGAGATCATCAGCAAGTAATATTGTCGAAGGAAGAGATAAGGATATGTCGAAGAGACATAGGCTTGTTGGCAAGAGATATCTGCCAGTCTCATCAAAAAAAGGGGGACCATAAGGGAAGAAACTAAAATGTAAATATCAAAGAGACCATGCAACATCGAAGAGATAAATCTAAATGTCTCTTAAACGCTTCTCAAAAGATGATCAAGGATATATCGAAGAGAGATATAGACATTGTGATTAAATTCTCTTCGAGAAAATATGAAATAATTATCACTGGATTGATTTAACTGATGAAGTCATCAAAGAGACAACTGCTATTAATGTGCAAGTTGATAGGAATGGTGGCGCGAGTGTCGTTTATGAACCAGAGCTAGCTCAAGCATGTTGAATTTTGATAAATACAACCTCTAAGGAATCAAAATTTACTGTGAATTGTGGCTAAGTATCCAGAGGACGGAGTTGGATGAAGGCGAGCAGCTCAGAATTTTTGGAATTCATTCAAGTAAGTAAATATTGGCTCAGCTGAACGTAATTTTTTGAAGATAGCTTGAAGTACAAAACCCCAAAGAAAACAAGAGCAAAGAGGCAAAAAACAGAAAGTAGGCCACTTAATCAAGACTTAATAAACCAATGTCCCTGGTCTGGGCCAAAAGCAAGGATAACAGCTCAATTAAACCCATCATGTGAGACCCTAGAGGACAAGCACAAGAATTTGGGAGATGTGTGGACTCTGCACAGGGGTTATGACTTGTTCATCTATAACTATAGGAAGAAGTACAGATATAGCCTAGTTTCAAACCCATAGAATTTGAATCTAGGAAAACTTGTGATGCCAAATGTTTTTGTGAATGTAGAACTAATTAAAGCATTGACAAAGAATTATAATCCCAAAACGAGGGAAATTCACTTACACGATGGGTAACAGTTTATGATTATAACACGGGATTATATTTGTATAGTTTTCCAATTGGACACCTCCCTAAAGATGAAATTATGGATGAGAGACATGTTGGAAGAGTAGCTATAAGAGGTGGAAGCTACCTTTGCACAGGCCTAAAGTTCCAGGGAATCAACCTAGGATATTTTGTAGTGATGAAAGGCCCCCATTCTCTATAGATTTGTTTGAAGAATACTATCAATACACATACTATTCAACTGGCCAAGTACTGGGAGTTGATGCCCCTGCTAACATGACTATAGGTCCCATGGTTCTGGTTGCAGACATTCAAAACCAAGATGCCAGACCCTATGACTATGTAGAGTATCTATTTGAGGCCATTAACAGTGCTCTTAATACTATTAAGAACAACAATGAAGCTATTAGCTTCAAACACTATTGACTTCTTATGCATATGATAATGTATGAAGGACAAGTGATGGGAATATGGGGAGAATAATTGAGAATAAAAGATCTAGATAGTGATGGTAATTCTAGACCAGTGCAAATGTGGACATCAGTCTGGGATAGTAGATGTGGGAGATCCCACTACCTGTACTTCGAAGAACATTTTCTCAAACCCTTATACAAATTACTTGGCCACAAATGTGACTATAATCTATCCCCAAAAGTACAAAGGTTCCTCCAACCAAAGGAGAAGGGTCATGATGGAAAAATAAATCACAATTGGGGAGATTGGTATGTGTTTGCAGATTGTACTGTCATTAGAGTATATGTATTTGAGGCAGCACCATATTTACTGCCTAAGACTATGCTAGATAGGGTTGCATACCTAGAGATCATAAGACAATTGTCTTACTCAGCCTTCATGCATTTGAAAAGCTATGGAAGGAAAACTTTCATATCTTCCACTCTTTGTTTTGGTGACTTCGCTATTATTGTTGATACAGCGTATGACTTGGTTGGTAGCAAGCTGGATTATTATGGCTTGCCGGTAGGAAACAAGAGAGAAAAATTTGACCCTGAGCATTTAATCTATGATGCCAAAATTTCTCAAAAACTGAAAGGATATGAGCATGAGTTCCATGTCGATGATGTCATCAGGAACTATGAGGAAAGTCAAGTGATAATGAAGATAAATGCATACAATAGAATTGTTATGGTTGAGGCTTGGAGAATGAATAATAACCCAGCCTATGTGGAAGCTTTTCATGAAATTTGAGATCCTATGGAAAGAGTTGAGCAATTGCTTTTGCATGAAGAAGAAATAATAAAGGATGTACCTCTAGTGGCATTTAAGAAGAGAAGAAATGTTGGCTCTAGAAGGCAAGCATAAAATATACGACCACTAGGCCATCTGTCACCATAGCCTACTCCAAAGGTAAGCTTCTCAGTTGACACCCCAATCATGGTTGAAGATGATACTGAAGGGGAAGAAGAGGTCACACAGATTAACACTCCTGTTATTCCCCAATATAAAATACCACTGGAAAGGAGTGTGATTACCTTTGAAGCTTCCAATGAACTATCTGATGATGTGAGACACCGTGCCAATCGGGAATTCATTACAGATGATGCATTTGTCCAAACTTCTAAATTTAAGGATTTCATCTACGAGTATAAGGGAAAGGTGGTAAGGGAAAGGCTAAAAGACATTGACTCTGAAAAGGAAGCATATGTGTTGAAAGAGCTTCAACATTAAATTGATAGAGAGATGAAGAACATGACTGCTGAGAGAGGAAGAGAATTATTGCAAGAAGTTGGGGTTATGCTCCTTCCAGGGTGGGATATCATTTCAGCCATTATGTTTGACAACTTTCTAAAGAGAAAGAATAAAACCTTGCACTTGACAGATGAAGCCGGTGATAAAATCTATATTGGATCAGGATATAATCCTGATAATACTACTTTACAGATATGGGCACTTTACCCGCCAGGAAAAAAGCCTTCCCTTGTTGATCATGATCAAATTTATGGACATCTTTTGGTGCAAAGGGTAGGAGAGACAGATCCTATAGAAACTATTGACTTGAATGTAAATGTGACCAAGTTCACCAAGGCTCAAATTCATAAACTGATAATGGATAACAAGGGACTGATGGAAGAGAATGAAAGGCTAAAGTAGGAGTTGATCAGCTACAGAGATAGACTGCCTTCTTCCTCAGGGCTTTACTCTCCACTGGTTGAGCATGAAAGAAAGGTGCTAGAAACAATGTTAGAAACTACCTACTAGAAACGTAGACATGAGAAAGTTTAGAAGGAACAAGAGGAGTTAAAAGGAAATATCAAGACCACCATCTTTGAAATGGCATCAGAGATAGGTTGCATGAGATTTGAAGATATGCATAAACATGTTGAACAAGTCTAGCATATTCATGACAAAACATATGCAACATTATTCGAAAACACTAGATTGAGTGACAAAATGAAGGAAGTGGAGTCTCACATCATAGAAAAGAAGGAAGATAACACTGTTGTGCTACAAGAATATCAAGAGCCAATGAAATCCCATAAAGATTTCCATAGCATCTTGACATAGGAGTTAAGTGAATTTTGTCAGCCACTAAGTATGGCCTTGCCCAACTTCTTCGAGGAAACATAATTGAAAGATCTATTTTACATGGAAGGATGAGATAGCCCACTATTTTCCAGTTGTTCTTGATGCAATCAATGACGAAGATGAGGTACTTAAGAAAACACATCAACAACTTGGAAGAATTTTCAAATTGGAGTATGCCATGAAAGATATTATACATAATGCAAACACTCATGCCAAAAGTGGGTACATTGAGCATTTTTCGAAGATTAACTTGTTCATTGCATAGGCCAAGTAAGAGAGGAGTAACAGGGACTGGAGTTTGATGGTTTTAATACACGATCATGGTGCATGAGCCTTGAACAGGTCTTAGGTGATCGCGGGCACTTGCTGGAGATTAACAGACTATAGTGCATCCACCAAAAAACTCTCAATATTTTTATGTTTATGCTAATTATGTTTTAGTTATGAAGCAATGTAACTTTTTGTAAACGGGCCTGAAGCTTGTTGCTTCCCATACAAATAGGGAAACCAAGGCCCGATTTTGAAATCATCATCATCAGATCATATTCCATTAGAGTAGGCATTAGTAAGAAGATAGGTTGCATAATCCACCCATCCATATCATATTAAAAGACTTTTGTTACAAATGCTTATATTTTGAAGTAATACAATGGAGCATACTACTTATAATTCGTAATCCATTTTCAGTGTTCAATTATTGTGTCAATTTTCATTGCTTATCTATTACTTTTTTGTCTCCAAAGTGGTCTTTTCAAGTTATTTAAGTCTTCAAGATTTATCAGAACACATTTTTTGTTACTGTGTGGATGCTTTGATTGGTTTATGGTTGATGTGAATTAAAAATCCTTTCAAATAGTTTACTTTAATTGGTCCCTACCTAGGGTTAAAATCCTTTTAAAGAGGTTATTTTATGACCATGTATATTTTTTCTACATACTTCATCATAAAATTATTAGACCCATTATCACATATAGACCCACAAGAATGGTGAATGTGTCATGAATCCATAATGGAATTCCTAATTCGATGATTATTTTATGATGCAATTATGACATGTGGAATTAATATGCCATTTTTATCCAATGAGCTCATCTTGGGATTTGGGTGTTTATTTTCTAACTAGGTTTTTGGGTGCCACTTTTTTTTGTGGTTTTAGATCATGGTTTTGTAATCACTACTTATATTTATATGATGCTTGACATTTAATTTTAAATAAATCAGTTTCTAGGTAATGATATGATACTAGAATCACTCTAAATCTTTCGTTGGTGATGCTCCTATAAACAAATTTCCTTTCAAGTTTATTATAAATATGTTTAGACTATTGAATAGCAAATTGGGCTCTTTTGAGTGCAATTTTTTATCCTAAAAGGGGGTGAAGCCACAATAGTGGTTTACAATTCAAGTGAGGAAGGAAAACTCACAAAGAACAAAGACATGGCAAAAAACTTGATTTTAGGGGTTTGTATGTACCTACTGGTTCGAGCAACCCTTTTAATTCTTTTCTGCCCAAAAACTCAACAAAATCCCTTATGGAAGGGCATGGTTCACTTGAACCCCTAGGGGTTCGTAAGAACCCCCCTTATTCCTCATCCCCCCCTAAGACACAAAAAAACCTAAATTTTGGCACTTTGAAGCTCGGGTTGAGGGTGAAAATGGAGGAATCTTCACAAACCCAACTAGAATCAGCTAGTCCTCGGAACGATCTATCCAACAAATATAATTTTACTATGTTTTGGTTTTATTATGTTTTTTTTTTAGTTTTATTAAACATAGCTTTTTCATTGAAAATGAAGGTCTCTGTTCTACACACGTGGAAAAATAGCAGATTATCAAAAAAAAATTAAAAAATATGAGTGCACCAGATATTGAAGTCCTTGATCCAACAAAAAAAAATGAATTTCGATATATACAAAAAAAGTTATGCATTATACGGTCACGCTATGTTTGAATTGTAATAGGTTTGAGTTTGAAACTTGATTAAAGAAAAAATATTCAATAAAAAACTATCTAACCAAGTGGAAGCACTAGATATCAGAGTTAAAAATCTAAATTCAAAAGAATTAGAATTTTATCCTTCATGGAAAAAATGTTATGCGTTATATGGTGTGCGTCACTTTTTAAAATGATGTTTTTTGAAAAAAATTTTCATGGGAGATGTAAAAAGAAGTGCAATTTGATTCCAAAATTTTTTAAAAATATATTTTTAGAATGTACAGACAAAATGTGACTAGACTCTAGTTTGCATCATCTTCAAATTCCTCACGGTTTAGCCGCTATAGGTGCCCGAATGTGAAGGTTTAGTTAAAAAAATTAATTCCAGTGTCCAGTTTGACCAAAAATTGTAAACCACTATTGTGGGATCACCCAAGGGTTTTTACCATGTACATTTTTGTTGTGTTATGTTTTTGTTTATGGTTTATATGCATTTCTCCTTTTTGTAAATGTAAATATATTAAAATTTTCACAATAATCTCTGCTAAGATTAGTTTATGAAGAATTTTTTTGTACCCTACTTTCTTTCATTTGGTAATATTCTTATCAACTTAAATTATAGGTTTTAGTTAGAGAATTTTGTTTACTAATATTCATTTAAATGTGATATTCCATAGAAGGGTTTGATATTATTATAGGAAGAGATGAAAATCACATCTAGGGTAGAAATGGAGAAGTTATTAGGCACAAAATTTAAGCTTTAGAAGCTTAAGATGGAGTATATTATTGTGGATAGAGACATATGGATCATAGTAGCTAGATAAAAACCTATTGGAATGTCATAATAAGGCAGAAAAAATGGAAAAAAAGATAAGAGTCGCATTAGACTCTATTTGGCTAATTCAATATTGTTGAATGTACATGAAGAGACCATAGTTTAACACTTGAATTAATATTACTGAAGCATTTCAAAGTTTAGGCCATAAGAATCATCCTTTTTTAAACATGGATTGGAAATCATTCTAAAAATTTAGAAGTCTTGGTCACTAACATTATTGTCTACTACAATGTCATCCAATATATCATTGTCAATGTTCATATGTTCTTTCAAGTATTTAATATTATCATCATCCTCATCTTGACCTACATCATCTTCATCATAATTGAAATTTGACTGTAGACCATCTATATTGCTACTAGATGTATTTGGATCATCATTTTCTATACCATCCATATTGTTGACTTCCATAACATCCTCTAACTCTAGATTGTTGTCTTCTTGTGCCTGAACATAACCATCTTCAACATCATCATGGATGTCAATTTCTTCGATGTTCTCTAATCCCTCTCTCATTTTGTTGGCCATCATTGTTTTGCTCAGTATATACTAATGTTTCATCAAATACATGCCTTAATCTTGGATCATAATGTATGACAAATATCCATTTTAGGTCCAAAATATCTTCATAGAAAAATACCTGCACATGAACAACATACGCATATTAGACGTATGTTATAACAATTTTATTGATTACTAAAAACATGTATATATTCGCAATGAACTATGAATTAATAGATTAATGATCACTACTGCTTCTTGTTTGAGTTAAAGAAATACCTGCTCACAATGAATTGGAAGAACATAAGGCTCCTTATCCTCAGGTAGGAAGCATGAGGAATTTATAGAAAACAATCCACTATGGGTATCATGTCTTCGTTTCCTCTCAAATGCTTCATACCATTTACACTTAAAAATACAACATTTAAAAGAGTGGTAATCCAACTCACTACTTTCTTGTATTTTCCCAACATATTGTAGATTCCCTTCAATTATATTCTTATCTTTTGAGCTTGATCGACTGGATTGCTTGAAGTCAACCATGATGCCACAATCGAAGGATCATCTCTTTACATCTACACTTTCTACCCAATAATGCCAACCATATGCCTACATTCCTGGATATTTCCTCGCCTGTGAAAGACCATTTATTCCAGTGAAAACAAATATAATGATGAATATTAAAATAGTTAATAGTGTCAAAACTATAAGGAAACAACATTTTGTAAAATTCCAACTATACCTTTCTTTCACATCCTCTATACATGTTGATTTCATCTTCTGTTATGTTTGAATCTATACCTGCATCTTCTATTTGGTTTTGAATTTGTTCAGTAACCCATTCTAGTGTGCAATCTTTGCCCCATTCCCCAAGTAGATCAGTGGGAAGTGAAGTATTCCTTGGGTTCGATCTCTTAAACTATCTCCTTGCTTCTAACACTTCTTATGTCTTCTTATCATACAAATCAATCCATTTGTTCATAAATTCTATGTGGTACATAATGAACTTGTCGAGTATAGCACTTTCGTCTACATCTATTACATGTCAACATGTTTATTTCAAACTGCAAATGTCATGATGTTAATTTGACAAATAAATTACAGAGTAAATTAATGATTGCAATAAAAACAACCACACTGATCATGAATTTACTTACTAATTTCTACTTGAACACCATTAGATTGTGGGTTTTCTCCATCACTAATATATGATGCTCATTCTTCATCCTAGATGTGTGGCCCATCTTCAAAATCCTTACCAAGGAATTCACACAGGAAGAAAAATGCTTCATTCAATACATACCCTTCAACCATGCAACCCTCTAGATGTGCCTTTTGTCGGACATATCTTTTTAGAGTTTACATATACCTCTCAAAGAAAAAAATCCACCTCATTGATATGACACTTGACAATTCAATGTCATCGACTAGGTGTATAAGTAAATGGACTTGTAGGTCCATGAAACTTGTAGGGAGCTCCTTCTCAACTACACATACAATTTCTGCAATTTCCTTCTTCCATTTTGGCACTGCACATTCGTGGATCTCCTTGGAGGTCACCCACCTAATATAAGAATAGTAAATTAGTATGAACCTTTAGTCAAAAATTAAAATGCAATATAATATCTCTATGTCTCTCACACATGAACATTTCATATAATCGCATACCTTGTAAATGTTGACAATCGACTTATGGCATTCCTTAAGTCAATTGTAAGACATGAATCCCCCCTAATTGCCAATGGCATGATATGCTATCAAACACATTTATGAAAAGGTCATTAGTAATTTTTTCTCACACAACAAAATATCAAAATATATTTAGTACTTAATCAATGTTACCAGTAAATGTTAAATGATGATATATAATACCTTCATAAAATTATGAAAATCATGTGTTTTAAAACCTGTGATATGTCCATCAATTGTAAAAGCTTTAGCCAATGATTACCCATAGCCAGTAGGTGTCCTTATTGAATGGATGACATTTTTTAGTTGGTCTAGCTCTTTTTTTTTCAAAATCCATGGAGCTTCTGCATATGTTTCATTTTCCTTGTTTGGCCACAAATGTTTTCTATCAATTTTGGTACGCGAAAGAGCAATATCTCTCCTCGAAGACAAGGTGTCCTTCTCTTTTCCTAATATATGTCAAAATATAGAATCTAGGACATTTTTTAAGACGTGCAGAGGATCTAATAGGTGAGATATTAATAGATCCTTCTAGTAAGGGAGCTCATAAAATATGGATTTCCTTTTCATTCCTTCTAGCATATTAACTACAACTTGTTATGGTTCTTGAATTGAATCACCCCAATCAAAAAAATCATCCCAAGCTTTCAATTCAACATCTTCATACTTCTTAAGCCAATCACCTAGACCCATAATCATGGGAGGGCCTCTATTTTCAACTTTTCCATCAAATTGATTCTTTAGGCGATTTCTAAACTTATGATCTAGAGGTAGAAAAACCATGTTGTTTGTGTAAATAAATTTATGTAGATCTTTGGAATACCGCCCTTGAAATTGTTTTGCACATCTTGGACATGCAAATATTCCCTTTGTTTGAAGCCCTATAATTCAATAATTAATGTTAATAACATCAAAAAAATAGTATAAAACTAAGTATGAAAGTTGGGATGAAAATAAATTATGAGTGTAAATACGTAAATATTTTATCTTACCAGAACAAACACCAAGTCCTGGGAAATCATAAATAGTCCAACATAGCAAACCATACAACATGAAGGATCTATTTTATGGAGGACGTGATATGTCATACATTCTTATCCCTTTCCATTGCAGTTGCATCTCATCAATAAAAGGTGCAAGATAAACATCCATGTTTTTAACTTGATGTTTTCCTGGAACAATGAGAGTCAGCATAATGTGCTCCTTTCTAATACTCATCCATGGGGGAATATTGTATACTATCAATCCTACTAGCCAAACACTATAATTTGAGCTCAAAAAATAGAATGGACACACTCCATCAATTGCAAGACCAAACCTGATACTACGGGGTTCATCTTTGAATTTTCTTGGCCATTTTTCCTCTACGTGTTTCATTGCTTTGGAGTCGGCTAGAATTCGCATGATTCCTTCTTTACTCATGTTCTTTGCATGCTATTCCATCAATTTTGCAAGTGACTTGCAATGAAACATTCGTTGAAGTCTAGGTATAATTGGCATGTGACATAAAACCTTCTTTGGAACTGTAGGACCTTGTACATCTATACGATATCTCTTCTCTTTGCATACAGGGCATTCTACCTTTTTTTGATATGCATCTTTGTATAAAATGATATCATTTTTACATGAATGAATTTGCTTATATTTAATCCCCAACTCAACCAACAAAAGACGCGCCTCTCTACAAGTTGATAGAAACACATTCTCTTCAGGGAATATTTTAGTTTTTAGTGCCCTGCAAGATTGCCAGAGATTAAATCAATTGAATGTTTGACTTATGATGAACATGTTTGATATGTCGATCTATACTAGGATTGGTTATATACAATATATGGTTTTAAAATCCCCTTAAATAAATATAAACGAAGATGAATGTTTATGAATTATGCACACCAATTGACAATGCAAAGTAAGAAATAGATTTCAACTCACTTCAATAGGGTAGTGAATCCTTTGTCTGACCAACCAAATAGTGACTTGATTTCTAATAATATTAATGTGCATGCTAGTTTTGAGGTTCTACTTGCACCCGATTTGAACACGGGTGTCTTCACTGCTTGCTTGATGGAGTCTTTCAGGTTGTTATCATCAACATTACATTGGTAGTAATTACCCCTGCTATCATCGTTACTGTCAACCATATGATCATTATTGTCATCATTGTTTCCATCCCCAAAGAAACATGTAAGCATTTCATTCAATCCATCTTCATGCATTGCACTTTCACTATCATGATCATCATCATTAAGGCTAGGTGGCATGTCATCAATGTATGCAGATCTCATCAGCTCTTCAAATTTCTCAGTTGGTAGTATTCTCTTCAATCTTGCTCTTTTCACCCTGGTATTGTTTAAAGGATGGTTTGGATCATCCTGTCCAAATCTTAATAACCCAGTTGGATCTTGGGTATTACTATGTGTTTCATCAACATCTTCTACCTATCAACAAACACAAGCATTATTTAATGTTTGGAAACAATTGGATAAATAATAAATGTATCAATTTCAAATAAATATAATCAAATATGGCTTAAAAAATAAAAATAAAAATTGTATGAACATATATACATCAATTGAATAATGGAGCATTATTTTATAGACTACCTTTTTTATACAATAATTTAAATAAAACACAATTTTGACAACATAGTTTATAAAACATAAGTCCACACTCATTTATTATTCTTTGGTTTTATGCCCTTAAGAACATCCTTAGGGAGACCTTGTTCTTCCCTTTCCTTTCACGTAGGAGTGCGTTTTAAGAAGGGGTAATCAATCAATAACTCATCCCCAATGGTAAGGTCCATAATAGACTCAACCATTATCAATCTATCAACCTCTCTTTCCATATCTCCATCTTTATCATTTAGAACCTCAACAAATTGACAATTTGGTCTTATAGTAGGGTTCCTTCCCTTACTACTATTTATAAATCTTGCAATATTTTTGTGTGTGTATGCACATCCATCTATATACATAAGATGACCTCTATTCATTTCTTTTCCACTTTCCAATTGGAGATGATGTGTATACATATTCGAATTTAGACCATATGCTGACATGGTAGGCTTATATTCTACTAGCCTTATCCATTCACCACTATAATATGATGGACCATAATATGGCATTAATCTCCTAGTGGTTTGTTATGAATTGTTTCTATGTTTAGATCCCACATGTACATTTTGGACAATAAAGAGGCCTATATTTGCTCCATGAATATTGGAGGGTCGTATCATGTAGTTGTATCCCCAAAATTGAAACACCTCATACACTCTAGGTAGTTGTTGATCACTAGGCCAAGCGCAATATAGTCAACGATAAAATGTCTCTTTGTAAATTGATCTCAAACTCAGGGGAAATTCATCATCTCCATCACATTCATTCTCCTGGGTATGTAGTCCACCTTTCCCTTGTCTTTAAGAAAATTATGCATCTTTACATCGGTTCTTGTTTTGTTACTTGTTTTCATCAATTCCTCATCTTCCGAGCTGATATATTGGCACATATTTTTGTTAGATGTATCATTTGATAAATGATCATTTCCCTCTAGGTTGGAATTCGGTGATCCAGGAAACTTTAAACCAAGAACTTTATCCTACAAGTATCCATTAAGAAAAAAATTAGTTATTTAAATAATATAAAACAATGTTTAAATGAAGTATACATGTTATTTATATCAAATTGGAAAATTCCTTACCACAATTCCTATTGGATTTGAATCGATTGTAGGAGGCATACTATCGAATGGAAGCTCATCATATATGTAATGTCTTTGTATAATCGCTCGTTTGAATTGTTTCTTTCCACGACATATAGAACATCCACAAACAACAATTTTCTCAAAGTATTCATCCCATGTACTATAGTCCTGACCAACCTCTTGTTCAATGCAATCATTTGTTGTGTCTGTAGGATCCATTGTCATATCCTCTTCCACCCACTATCCTCTACATGATTTAATAGTTTTAGGTCCATTTCCACATACATATCTTCTTCTTTTGTTAGTTGAGCGCTCAGGCTTTGCATTTGATCCAATCTCCATCTAAAATAATCAGCAACATGCATTAATTTATGTCAAGATTGGATAATACATTATAAATTTCAATAATACTGTGAAAAAAGATGGACGTATCAAAAAATGTCATCAGATCATTTTTTTCCTAAGTTAAGTCAAAATTTGAGTACCTAATGTCCCGCTTCATCCGTTGTGTCCTCATTTGATATGACATGATCTGTTGCCATGGCCTCGTCTCGCCCCTATAATACACAACATAGTAAATAATGTTTAGTACAACAATTTTATCATTTCAACGAATATGCTATCCAACACAAAACCTCACTTTAGTCATATATTTGACATATTGATATCATGTTTTGGCCATCCTAATTTTCAAAATTTTCCCTTGATCATAGAATCACATCTAATCACCATTCCTGTGCATTTTCAACCAATAAGTTTGACCTCAAAGGCCTCATGGACAAAAAAAGACTTTATCTCCTCTATGTTGTAGCATTTGTGAATTCATAAAACCTTCCTCCTTTGGTTGAGGTTGCTTTCTCTTCTTACCTCTATTGTATCTACAGATTTCGTTGTCATATCTATTTCCACCCACTTTCCTCTCAGCAATTTAGTATTTCTACATTGTCCACGTCCTCTCTCCATGGCCTCCTCTAGATCCTGTAATACACATCGATGAAAATATTCACATAATAGCACAGGTGCACCAAGAGAATATTGTTGAAATTATCTTGTTAATAGGCTCGCTTTTCATTAAGACACACTATGAAAAACAAAATAGGACATTGCAACATTTTGCTCTTCATAAAAAGTTTACATGCAGAATCTTGACAACTAGAGCTCAAATCTTATGATTACAAGATGACTACAAATTCACATCAAAAAGACATTTATTTACAAGCTGACTACAAATAAAACCTATTACGAATAATTTTAGCTCAACATCCCTTCCATGGTCCCTTGTTATCCTAGATGAAAGAAAACCTATTACTAATAATTTTAGCTAGTTCTCTACCTTACACTTCTTCCACAAATTCATTAAACCAGTAGATATTTTCTCTTTGAAAACTATAGATTGGATTCCTTATTCTTGATTGAAACCTACTTTACATTGGATAGTGTGAGAATATTTATCTTAGATAAGATCCAAAACTTTAATTCTTGATTTTTTTATTTTTCATGATTGGTGTTTATCCTCCATAGAGGCGGTGGTGAAAGTAGTTGGCTTGGTCATGTATAAATCCCCTCATCAAATAAAAGCCAACAAATATTTACAAATGGCTCAACCCATATAAGACTTAACAATTTACTACAACTTTAATGAAAGATTGATACATAGCATGACCTACTTTATCTTGTATGGAAATCATAGTTGTAGCCTAATATGTTATGTTTTCATAATTAGTATTGCATGGAAGTCTAGCCACTAGCTAAAACCTTTGACATCTTGATTGATTTACCTAGCATGTATATCTTCATTAACCAAGAGAAGGCATGAGATCTGAATTTATTTGTTTGATAGGTAAAAGAGTTTGGTTTGGCACAGCTAGGCGCTAAATTAGGTGCACTTTGCACCACCTTTAGTGCCCCAAAGAGATTACATTTAGGGCTAAATTTTGTGCTAAATTCAGCATTAACTACGGCGCTAAAGTCGGTGTTAACTACAACTATAGCATGAAAATTAAAACTTCCCACCTGCGTTAAAACATACCACAAAACTTGACGAAAATAATTCACTGGTTTTGGCTCCAAAAAATAAAACCACAAACAAAATACAAAACAAAACTTTCATACGGTTTTGGCTCCAAAAAAGAAAACCCTCAAGGATCTACAAGTGCAACTCTCACACGCTCACAACAAATTGCTCGAAACTTTCTCAAACCTCTGCATTTCACAGGCTCACAAGAGATTACTCGAAACTTTCTTTCGCTTAATCGCTTGGGTGGATTATACATTTGTGGCCAAAAAAGATAGAGGTCAGTATATAGGCGTACATTTCAAAAAAAATTGATGTTATTTTCATTTTCAATTTAAGTTGGAGGGTTATAACAGTAATTGGTAGAAATTAGGTCGGCAGGGATTATGCACTTTTTTAGATGATCGGGTTATTTTGAAGTTTTCATGTTTGTTTTGACATAGAGTGAAAAAGGATTAGGGCTCTTTTTTCATTTTTTTATAAGGGGTTTTGAACGGAGTTTTGTTGTAGCAATTTCGATAAGCTAGACTGAATTGGACTTAATGTATTGAAACTTTCATACTTGGTAGTGTGTACTTCGTTTACCTCCATAGACTGGACGAAAATAATTTTCCCTAGGTCACCTCAAAATGTCAAGCAATAGAGGGAAGGGAGAAAAGGGAGCAAACTCTGGCCACAATGAGGTAATTCATTGTCAATTTATAGATTTGTAAATGTTCCATTGTTTCTTTGATTTTTAGTTTTTAGTTTTGTATTTCTAAATTTAAAAGAAGAAATTTATTATATATATAGGGACATTCAACTCACAAAGATAAAGAGGCATCGGCTTCCATATTGGGGGTAGAGGTATTGAAGAAATTGGATGGTGTGGACTTGACAATGCTTGCCAGATATATAGAAAAATGATTTGGTAAAGCCCCTGAAACATTGCAAACAGATCAACCGTGTCAAAGGGAATCAAATGATTCCCCAAGTAGTCTTGGATCGAGCAAAAGATCCAGGAGGAAATCAATAACAATAAACTCTAAGAATGTGGAACAGGGAGTAGAGACTTCCAATGTCCTAGCCACTCCTGGGACACAAACTTCTTCCACCACGCCATGTTTTGCATCTTGCATTGGTAGCTATGATACCAAGATAGAATACAATGTGGTTTTAGGGGAAGTCTGAATGATAGATGCCAGAAAAATGTTTGTGAATAGGTTGAAGGAATCATGCCTTCAATGGTTCAAAGACCATCTACATTTTCCATTCTCAAAGATACCCATGCACCTACAAAAAGTAGTTATCCAGGACATGGAGACTAAATTTGGCACAGGTTGGTCTGTAAAGAAGATAAAGCTATGAATGTCTCAAAACTCCAAGAGATTTCGGTGCAACCAAACAAAGAAGATAAAAAAATTCTCTCCCAAGCTAAGGCTCAAAAAAAGGCCAATTGATGTAAGTGTCAAAGTATGGAAAGAGCTTGTAAAAGCATATGAGAAGTCTGATGCATGGAGGAAGTTCGATGAGGAGAGTACGCAAGTATTTGAATTTTCTCATAAGATTATATCAAATTTATTAAACGATTTTTAAATTTTATTTGTGCATAGTTAAATTGAATTAGTATATGTTTCAGGACAAAGCCTCCAAGGCTAGGCTTCAGAAACTTTGTGCCACGCATCACAATGGCTAGAAAGGTTTACAAGCCTTGATCTGTACATTTATAAGTATATTTAATATGTTAAATGATTTTTATTTATTTTTCCTAGGAAAAAGTAAATGATTGCATATTAATTAGTTTAACTAGTCCATGTGCCATGTTTTGAAAGGAGGAGAAATATAGCCGCCATCCAACGCAATTTGAAAAGGGAATGTTACAAAGCAAAAAGTGGACCGATTTTGTAATCTAGATGGAGAACGAGGTATCAATAGTTGAATTTCAATAACTTAGTTGGATATTGTTGTGTTAATATGTCATTTTTCATTTCTTGTGTTGATTTGTTTATTGATGCGTAGGATGAGTTCTAAAGTGCTTCTCTATTGGCCCTAGATCTTACTCAATTGTCCCATTATTTCATGTTGAGGAAAAAAAATATTTATCCAAAAAGCCTACAATAGTAGAAATAAAAGCAGAACACCAACTTGTCAAGCAGTCTACACAATAATAAACACTCATAAATGAAATGCTTGGAGCACAACCAACTACTGATGAAAAATGCTCATATAGAATAAGGAAGGAATACACTAGAAGTTAGGGAAAACCATACAATTTGAATATTCTTCTCTTACAATGTTGCAAATGCAAGTAGTAATTTACACATATTTTCCCCAATGCTTAAGAGGTGAATGAGATTTTTGAACTGTCTATAAAGAAAAAAATACGGTCCTAATTATATCATTAATTTTGTCGTGAAACTTAGGTAAAAATCCAAGTGGTTGCTTTGATAGAATTAGCTGACCTTATAGAAAATTCACATTATTTAATTATTATAAACAACCAAAAGATGAATTGATATAGAAAACCCTTACTATTGCATACTAACTCATCACTTGGCATAGCTAACCAGCCATTTAATTTGTCCATCTAATTTTTAAAAAGGCAGTAAATTCTTGTCTCCCAAGTTAAAAAAAACTCCATAAATAAAGAAATCAGTAGTAAAAAAACCTACAACCTGATCTGATCAACATAGAGAAGAGTGTAATACTAGACTTCTTAACATTCAAAAGATAAATGTAATGTCCTCAACACCTAGTAGAGCTATCAAAAAAAGCTAACTAAAAACACAAATGTTCTCTCGCACACAATGGCCTAATGACTAGTTGTCATAGAAGTCAAACTACCAAAGTAACAACACTAATCAAGTTAACATATATGCATCATTTGCATAAACCGCTAAACCATTTATGTGCATGAATAAATAGTAGAAGGATGTAGATGAACTCAATTCATCTGACTTTATGCCTCTTGGAAGACATTAATCTTGAATCTCTAATATCAGGTGCCTGAGACTTCCCTGTAACTTTTACCTTTCATCGCCGCCTTTCCTCTTCACTGTCAAACTCATCTCCTTTTTCCTTATCTGAATTTCTAGCTCTAGCTTCTAATTCATCCCATGTTTTACCTTCCTCCTCTTCAGAATATTCTTCTTCTTCTTCGTCCTCATCTGACTCCACAAGAGATTCATCTTCTGAACCTTCCTCATCTAATTTTGATTCCTCTTCTACATCAGAGGGTTCATATCCTTGAACTGACTCTTTTGAATTATCAGAATTAGAATCACTAGCTTCCATATTAAAAAATTCCCAACCACCATTTTCAATAAATTTATCTAGATCATCAGTAATAGTCTTCAAAATTGGCCGCCAGTTCAAGTTCATTTTGCTTTCATAATACTTTATATCCATGGAATTCAACCATTCCTTGATTCCATCAAGCGAAGATTGAGGAATGGTGTCAATGTAGAGTACATCCAGCTTGAAGTCTTTGAAAAAAATAGCCATATCAAATTCCTTTTGCCCAAGTCCTACTCTCTCAAGGTTAACAATCTCAATCTCACTAATAGTGATTACTAAGAAAGGTAATTCCGCCAACTCTACCAAAAAATTTACCCAAGGAACAATAAAAGCAGAGGCTTTGAAAGGAACTCCATGAAAACCAAGCTCTCTAAATGGTATATCAGACTCTAGTTCAAAATATTTTAGATGAGGCTGCTTCCATAGCTTTGTTACTCTCTTGAAAAATCCTTGAAACTCTGCATTGATTTTATTTTTCTTGTCCCTCTCTTGTTGTTCTTCCTCAATTTCATCAGGATCATACATTGACCTTCTTTCCCCTCCTAAAGTTTGGACCATGTCCATTACCTCCACATAAAATTGGACATCCTTGGTCTTCTTGGTTCCCACCATGATATGGTTATGCAAATGAAAATGAAGCAAAGTAATCATCTCCTTCTCCATTGGCTGGAAGAATGCATGCTTAATATTTTGATACATGATATTATATATGTCTCTTCTGCTCTCATGGTTGAATACTGAAATCCATTATGGTGGGCCTCCAGAGTTCCAATCATCTTTCTTCCTCTTCCACCAAATGTTGGCTTGATCCACAAGTCTACCAGCCTAATTGGATTTGTTTTTGAAAGTTGAAGTTTCTCCTAAGTCACTAGTGTATCTCTCTCTGCCTTTTTAGACTCTTTCATTGCTACAGATCGTATGTGGTATTTAATCATTTGTACCACATAGTTGATGTGCTTTGAATCCTTGGATCTAAAGGAAATTTCCATATCCATTACCTCCACATAAAACTGGACATCCTTGGTCTTCTTGGTTCCCACCATGATATGGTTATGCAAATTAAAATGAAGCAAAGTAATCATCTTGTTCTCCGCTGGTTGGAAGAATGCATACTTAATGTTTTGATGCATGATATCAACTCTCTCTTCTACTCTCATGGTTGAATACCGAAATCCATTATGGTGGGCCTCCAGAGTTCCAATCATCTTTCTTCCTTTTCCACCAAATGTTGGTCAGTCCACAAGTCTACCAATCTAATTGGATTTATTTTTGAAAGATGAAGTTTCTCCTAAGTAACTAGTATATCTCTCTTTGCCTTTTCAGACTCTTTCATTGCTATAGATTGTCTGTGGTATTTAATCATTTGTACCACATGGTTGATGTGCTTTGAATCCTTGGATCTAAAGGAAATTTCCACATCCATTACCTCCACATAAAACTGGACATCCTTGGTCTTCTTGGTTCCCACCATGATATGGTTATGCAAATGAAAATGAAGCAAAGTAATCATCTCCTTCTCCACTAACTGGAAGAATGCATGCTTAATTTTTTGATACATGATATCAGCTCTCTCTTCTGCTCTCATGGTTGAATATCGAAATCCATTATCATGGGCCTCCAGAGTTCTATTCATATTTATTCCTCTTCCACCAAATGTTGGCTTGATCCACAAGTCTACCAACCTAATTGGCTTTGTTTTTGAAAGCTGAAGTTTCTCCCAAGTCACCAGTGTAGCTCTCTCTACCTTTTCAGACTCTTTGATTGCTACAAATCGTCTGTGGTATTTAATCATTTGTACCACATGGTTGATGTGCTTTGAATCCTCAGATCTAAAGGAAATTTCCTTAACATAAATATTGCTAGGGAATTTCAATGTTGGCATGTAGTTGGCATTAAAGCCGGTACCTGGAACATTGAAAATTATCCTTATATAAGAATTCCCTCCATCTTGTTGGCTTGTAACACTATTAATGGTGGCTACATGAAATGGAACCATGATGCCATATATGGGTACCAGAACAACATCATTTTTTGTATCAACTTGAATCATGAGCTCTCTAGAAACGAGGATATCAACCACATTTTTGTAGGAAACCATCTTAGTGGATGACTTGGAAGAGCCATGTCCATCTCCTGTACCAATTCCCCCTATATCCAATCTTCTTGTAGTCTCCTCATTCTTTCGCCTTGCAAGTTTTGCTTGGTGTTGTTGGCATTGCTCTTCTTTAGTCATCTCCTGATTATCAAATCGTAAGGTTGCCTTGGAGATGCCTGATTCTCCTCGATTTACCTCAGCCTTGGGTTTTTGTTTCACGTCCTCATCTTCATCATCATTGTTAAATGAGTATGCAACATCAGTGTATGCTTTGGAGCTAACCCCAGTTGCATTTTCAAGCCCTTTATCCTTAACAACCACAATTTCAGTAAGGGGAAATGAACCTTTGAAGCATATTACAGTGCCAAAATGTCCTAGAAAAAGATCCATTTCTGAAATATAGGAGAAGAAGATATATAGACCAGATAACTCTCAAAGGATCTTCAAGGAAAACATAATCATATATAGCACAAAATACAGAGGGTTGGCACTTAAGGTTATGTAATAGAATTTACAATTGATAGTTAAATTATATAACAAAAAAATTTATGATCTTTACTAATGTTTATTAGAATTGTTGCATGTTTTACATCATTGCAATGACATATTAGCTGTAACTTTTTTGAAATTTTATTATGGTATGTGCACTTTGATATGATGTAATATGATTATGGTTTTGTTTCATATGTTGTAATATTAGATATATAACAAAAAAATAAATTATTGCATGAAATAAATAATAACTTTTCAATTTTAAATGTTTTTTTTTGTAGAACATTGGTCTTCCAAAAGATCAAGATGATCCTCATCATGATATAGATCCAAAAAATGTTAGTTCTGGTATAGATCACATGGCAGAGGATGATGATGACACAGATATAGAAGACACTGAGGCCGATGACAATGATGATGACACAGATACAGAAGACACTGAGGCCAATGACAATGATGATGACAACGATGATGATCATGATGATGATGAGGCAGTTGCTAGTAGTATCCAGTGGCATTCATGATCATATAGACTGCATCATGGATCATTGTTGATATATCGTTATGATGCCTCTTTTCATGGTCACTATCATATATATCATTTTCACAACCTGCAGTATCATATTATTGAGTTGTATCATATTAACATGTATCATTTTCACTTATATCATTTGGACATGTATCATATTGACTTGTATCATTTTGAGTTACATAATTTATCATTTTTACGTATATCATTTGTACATGTATCATTTTGACTTATGTCGACTGTTGGACATGTATCATTTTGACATGTTATTGATCTACTGGAATATTTGACTTTCACTTGTTTTAGTTATATATGACGATCTTATCAGTATTGACTTGTCAATTTATATATATTGAAAGTGGTTAATGATTTTTGGATGGATATTTATTACGTATGATGATTTTAATTTATTGCATAGAATGGATGTCAAATTCAATTAAATTATAGATATTTAACTCACTTGTTTTAATTATAGATGATGATCATGTTATAATAATTATCTTGTCATTTAATCATACGAGTTAAATAATTAAATTACTTACTCTATAATCATATGAGTTATTTAAGAGGCATGATATATTTAAGTAATTAAATTGAAATAAAACATATTATTTTTATTTACGTACTCTATATATGAGTTATTTAAGAGACATGATATATTTAACTAATTAAATTGAAATAAAACATATTAAATTAATAAATGGAAGCAAAACAAGAAGCATTTTTAGAAGAAAAAAAGGAAACAACAATGGAAGCCAAACTAGAAGCAAACCAGAAGCAATCTTGGAAGCAAAATTGGAAGCAAAACCGGAAGCAAACCTGGAAGCAAAATCGGAAGAAAAACTGGAAGCAAACCTGGAAGCAAAACTAGAAGCAAACCTAGAAGAAAAACCGAAAGCAAAACTGGAAGCAAACTTGGAAGAAAAATTGGAAGCAAAACTAGAAGCAAAATTGGAAGCAAAATTGGAAGCAAAATTGGAAGCAAAATTGGAAACAAAACTGGAAGCAAAATTGGAAGCAAAACTAGAAGCAAACCTGGAAGCAAAATCGGAAGAAAAACTGGAAGCAAAACTGGAAGAAAAACTAGAAGCAAACCTGGAAGCAAACGTGGAAGCAAACCTGGAAGCAAAATTGGAAGGAAAACTGGAAGCAAAACTAGAAGCAAACCTGGAAGCAAAACTGAAAGAAAAACTGGAAGCAAAACTGGAAGCAAACCTGGGAGCAAAACTAGAAGCAAAAATGGGAACAGACATGGAAGCAAAACTGGAAGCCAAATTGGGTGCTAATTTAGGCACTATTTTTGATGTTATTTCCTGGCACTATTGTTGGCACCACTTTTTTGGCACAAAATTTGGCGCTACAGTCGACATTAAAGTTGGTGCAAAATTTGGCGCCGAAGTGAACATGCAGTGTGGCACCGAGTTTTACGCTGACAAAAGTGTCTAATTCATGAACTCAAATGCACTAAAATCTTATGCTATTTTAGGCACTAATTTCCTCTTCTATTGTAGTGAATGGTTCAACTTTCAAGATATTTGTGTGCTTAATCCAAATATCCTTGTAAATCAAACATTTCATGATGTAATATAATTTTGTTTCCACTCATTCCAAAGCACAAAAACAACATATTTTATTTTCTCAATCCTTTTAATATATTATCTGCTTTCCATTTTTTCACATAAAACGATGTAATCTAGTCCTTAGCTAAGTTGTCAATATTTGTACTTCCTATCTTATTTCTACTCTGATATATGCAAGAGTGTCCAAACACCATTAAGGAAATCAAAAGATATATATTTGAAAAAAAAAAGTCAAAGTAACCATGGAGACAAAATAGCTTAGGTGAAAGAGAGAACACTATGTCAAAGAATGTAATCCCACTTATAATCACAAGAAAAAAATATACTAATCTTGATCATAAAACTATTATAACAAAAAAAAAAAATTGAAAAGACTTGGCATAGCAACAACTGTAAGTGCATAAAATTGTACAAGTATGCACGATAGTTTAATTATGATCTAGTAGTTTCATTCACAACCCATGTCGTGTGAATGAACTCCCTCTCGGCCTTTCCAACTCTAATAGAAGTGTCTACTCAACCCTTAATACACATGTTTAATTTTTTTGGCCTTTCCAACCTTTTTCCTTACATCTATACCTTTTAGCTAGCCAAAAATTACATTTTTGATCCATAGGATCTTCATCAAAATTTGAAGTTTCTCATTTGTCTCCAAAATTGACATCACCAGGAAGAGCTTGGAATCCTAATTCCAATGCAACTTGAACGGATTCAAACGGTGCTACGGAGCTTGAGTTATGCTCGATCAAACCTTGGTCAACTCTGGGGCTTAGGCCAGAAAAAGGTCAAAATTTGACATCGTCAAAAGTGGTCAAAGTTGACGTCATTGCGAAGATCTTGTCAAGAGCTTTCAAATGGCATTCGTTTTGCACGAATTGGAGTCTGTTTGCACAAGTTACAGCTAGTCAAAGTTTGTGTAGAAAGTTGACTTTAACTGTATGGATGCTAACGTTAGCATGCTAATGTGGCAATCCATATGGTACGAACATAGACATGGACCAACCATCGGCAAACACGTGGCATCTGAGTCAACAGTACGGACCAACTAGCGGTGGACACGTGGCATCTAAATGGCAACTGACTGTAACGAAGCGGCGAATTAGGCTTCGCCACATGGCACATCCTTGGCATGCCACATGGCCCTCTCACTTCTCCTCCGGAAGGCATACAGTTTGTTTGTTTGTTAAAAATTTTGTTGGGGGATTCAATCCCCCCAACTCATACCTTCCATTCCAACCTCCTACCAATCCGGCTAAATCTTCACGCTAACTATATTATACCAACGGTTTGATTTAATGAAGTAAAATGTGAAATCCAAGGATAAGAAATGAGGGGTGAGGGTTGAACCTTTAGCCACCCCGCCCCTAAAATCATGCCTTACCACTCGACCACTGATTATTTCAGTGTATGAAAAGGATAAAGTTGTTTTTAAATAACTCTTTAAACTAAAAACCCCCTTATTTTAAATTTTCAACCATATATTTAAAATTTCAAATCCTCTAATCTGTTAAAGAGGTTAAAATAAATCCTCCAAAGCCCAATAATGTTAAAATTAAAGGGCTACAATAATATTGAAATATTATAAGGGGATTTTCTTATGATAAAGAGAGGATTTTTATAGATTTATCTATGTAATAGGTGGGATTGGTTGAAATCTCTACTTGTAAAAGGGAGATATGATATGATTCTGTAATCTTATGGTTTTAAACCATATTGAGTAAACTTTTTGTATAAAAAGGGGGGTAGCTTAGGAGTTTGGGTAAGTGGTGAACTAGAGAGAAAATTCCTTGGTGAAATTTTGCTCGACTTTCGTGCTTTCCAGGAGTTTGTTCCTTGCACTTTGGAGGAGCTTTTTCAAATTTCTTGTAAACCACGGAGAAACCATGTTGGATTTTTGTACCGATTTTCTGGAGAATTAATTGAATCGGTCCACTCATTGGAGAGGGACCCAGAGACGTAGTCGTTTTTACGACGAATTTCGTTATCAACTTTGTTTGCATTTTCTCTCTTCTATTTTGTTCATCACATTTCTTATGCGTTGTTCATTTAAGTATTTCAGTTATGTAATTTCTTTTTAAAGCTTAATTCATCGTTGTAATTGTTAAGCATTCAAATAACAATTGTCATAGATCCTAATTAGATCAATTTTGACCCTTTAATTAATTAGGTCAACCAAACATTTCAAGGGTCACATAAATGACCCCACTAGTAAATTGGGCAACCTCATCCTTCCAAATTAGTGTTTAAGAACTTTGAATTCTAACCATTTGATAAATTTTGCTTCTAATTGTGAGCTCAATTGAGTCTTGATTCCACCTACCCCTTGTTACTTGATTTCTCCCCATAAATCATGATTCTAATTAAAGTTCCCTCCCCATAATCAGATTTTTTATTAGATTTTCTAGCCTATTTAAGCACCTTCATTCCCATTCCCAAATGGTATTTATTCTTGGAGAGCTTTGGTTTGTCGTATTTGCAATCCTTTTGTTGTGTGAGTTAAATCACGTTGCCCCTTTAGCCATATGTGCTTAAGTAGGATAGTGAGTCAACTATAAGGCATCCAAGCTCATTTTTATTTCATAAAGCATCCATGCTCCTTACAAGCCTTAATAGCTCTTTCCTTTTGAATCTTCAAAGTTTCCATTGTCATAGAACTCTACCACCTATTTATAAAGCTTAGTTCCTTGTCCTTTACCCTTTTTCCACCAATCAATGCACTCCAAGCTAGAGAGAAGAGAAGAGTCCAAAATATGAGTCATTGAGGTCTAATATGTCATAGCTTCACCAAGCATCTATCTACTAAACATCCAAGCATGAGGTGTTGATTCTCTTTTGTTTTGAATTCTTATTTTGGTTTGCTTTGAAAGGTATTAGATTAGAACTACAACTAGCTCCATTCCTACTCAAATTGGTGACATTTTGTCACCATATCATGGATCAAAATAGATAGATGAAATTTATTTCTTATTGCAATTAGATAATGTAAGTTAGCTTGCATTTAAATTCAATTAAACAATCATCTCAAAAATCCCTTTATAATAACATGAGGCAACAAGTTTAAAGGACCGTGATAACAACACATGGCATTTAAACACATAAAAAAAGCAAAAATTAAAACATTAGATTCAATTTCATTTAAAATCACACTTCAATTTAGGCAAAATGTAAAAATATAGAATATGCACATTTATTTCTTGCATTTAGATTAATATGTTTACTTAATTCATCTTTACATCAAAAAATATCAAGATCAAAATCCCTTGATAACAACACAAGGCACTCAATAAAAATGAACAAAACAAAGAAAGCAAACACGCAAGAAGCATTCATAACAAAACATGCATTTCCCTTCTCTCTCCCACTATTAAGCTCATGTGTCTTAAGGTGGAAGAGGATTGAGTAAATTTTATCTTATACAAACTCAAAAAAACATAACCAAACCAAGAGGCATTAAATTCATAAAAAGGTTAGGAAAAATTTGCTATCATGCAACAAATCTAAGAGGAGAATAACAAGAGACAGATGCAAGAGAACTAGCCCTCCTAAAAGAACTAATTTATAGAATTGTCATCTCAACACTTTTGTGCCCACACTTAATAGGAGCTAAACTTGATCCAAGCCAATACACACCTAATAATACAAGAATTTTCATAGCTACACCTCTTTAGAGTTTTATAGGTAGCATCCACACATATCAACTCCAACTCCATGCCCCAACATAGTTTATCATAAAGCACTCCTTCCTTGTAAAGTAAGTGATCAAGTTGGTGCAACATCCACCCTACACAATAATATCATTAACGCTCACATGAATTTCCTTCCTCATGAAGAGGGTAGTCCTTCATATGTTACCCCACTCTATTGAATTTTGCCATATGAATGAGAATGATTCAACTCCACACTAGCCACATAAGTGCAATACATGTGTCGATTTAGATCCAAATACATATATTTTTTGGTGAGTATATTTATACTAACACATATTCTGGTGAGCTTGATGTGAAGAGATTTTTTTTGGGACAAGATCTCCCACTTCTTCATTTCATTCCATCTCACTTTTTTCTTCTCTTCCATCATCTCATTTATTTTGTGGTATCTAAGGTAAACCATAAATATGTTATAATTGATAAGACCTAAGGGACCATGTCCCTCCAACAAATCCATCACCTCTCACTAGATCAATATATCACTCCTTCCAATCCCATGATGTCTATCTCAAATGGGTATGACTATGAGAATGTTGATACATGTGGTGACCACTTAGCGCATGATAACAAAGCATGTTCAAGCTAGGATTTCACAACCTTTTACAACCCCACATAGGGGGGAATATCAAGAACCCATATTATAACCAAAGTTATGCCAAACAAGAGCCTATAAATTCCTATTACATTAAAAATCTACAAATAGGAGTCTAGCTCAAGGCTACTTCCAAGGATATGACCACATAAATTGACAATGAGGTGGATTTCCTCATAAGACATTTAGAAAATACTCAAGTAGGTGAAATATCCTTTGATATGTTCTTTTATAATAATCAAGTTTCTAAGAAAAGAGCGAGACTTAAAAATTAAGCAAAAACAACAATAAATGGGGCCACTCGACCCCACATTAGAAATAAAAAACCAACCATGTGGTGGTGAAATGTTTCAAATAGAAGAAGAAACCCCCAAGGTACACATAGCTACCCTAGTGTAATAGATTAGGATGCTTTAGGTTTGGGTCACTAAGTAGTTGCATCAAAATCTAGATCAAATGAATGATTACCCAAGGTCTTTGAGTGTCAACCTCATAACGATCCTTTCACAATGAGCACAAATGACAAGATTAAATAAAATAGGTGGGATGTCTATAATTCAAAATTTAAATCAAATAAGTTTTCAACCCTTGAGTGAACCTCTTCAAAATTATCTTCCATTCTTAAGTATCAACAAGTAAACATAAATTTTCAAGTGCAAATAATGTAAAAAGCCACACCCATAAGGCTCATTTCTTGAAGGATCTCTCCTTCCTCATACATCCCCTTCTCTAGAACATACCTTGATTATCTAAAGGAGCCCTTAGATAATATGATCCACAATATTAAGTTAACTTGGCCACTCCCCAAACTACCTAAGTTTAAAGTAGTAGGAGATCCCAACTTGCACATTAAATCATGTATGATCATGGTTGTTTAAGAACTCATTTCTTAGGAAGGAGTCATTATAAGAGTCTTCTATAAAAAATTGGAAGGGATTGATTGGTATAATAGACTCCCAAAAGCATCTATCCATTTTTTTGATAACTCATCAATGAGGTTCACCACTTTTAACATTAACAAATTAGTAAAAATGAGAATATAAGAGCTCCTAAGAATTAAACAAGAACCTAATGATTTATTTGCATAGTTTATTATACTAATGGACATAAGTTCTATATTCATCCATAAGAGCACTCAACATGGATCACAAGGTACTTTGTGATATTTTCCTACATGCCCTAAATAGGGACACATAGGAAGACAACCAAAAACTCCCTTATAAATCATATGAGGAGGATCTAAAAAGTGCTCATAGGATAGAACAAGCCACAATTAATTGTGGAAGGAAGAATGTGGTACCAATAGAAAATAAATCACTTAGAACAACAACAATAATAATAGTAACCCTTAGTGCCAATTTTTTTTTAAATAATTTAAATTCCATTACCAATGGAATTGTAAATGCATCACCACCAAAGAATGGCAATAATAGCCACACCTACAATATAAATAGTCATAGTGTCAATTAAAAATATTCAAACTCATGAAATCAAAATATCAATATTGTTTTTGATTAGTTAAGTAGGGGAAGGGCCCTAATCCCATGGTACAAAGACAGAACAACAAATAGAGAAATAGACTACAAAAATAACACCAGCCATTTTGTTGTATCGATTTGGCATGCAGGTTGAGCTTCCAAAATTGTACCCACAACACCATAACAAGCTTAATAAAAAACATAATACCAAGGCTAATCCAACTAATGGTGCACAAACCATTAATAATATCAACCAAAACCCAATAGGTAATTAACCAAAACAAAGCTATTATATAATAGCAATCCAGAATAATAAAGTTAAGAATCAAGATTTTCAGAGTAACCATTAGAACAAAGGAGGAATAGTGCCAAAAATAGCAAGTCAAGTAGGTCTGAATATTCTCCAATTTGGGAGACCAACTTCCTCCAATCTAGGCATTCAGCATCTTCACAATCCTTCTTATCTTCATTCTTACCCATCTTCTTGAGCATCTTTTGATCTTCGTATGACCAAAATTGAGGCATATAGAATCCAATTTTGGGTCCAAAAATGGGGAAGTGTTGATGGAGTCAAAAAGCCTCATCTTCCAACAAATTCCTCCACCTCTATAGGATAAATGGCCAAGAGAACACTTTCCACTATAGCAAGGACTCTCACACCTGCCAATACTCCACCTCAAAAGGAGTAGGCTCCACTTGGATAGGAGTACCAGGGGAGAAGACTGACTAAGAAAGCAAGCACAACCCACCAAGCCCACATAACCTCTATCCACCTCCATAAGATAGGTCTCCACCTCAATAGGCAGGGTCTCTACCTCCATAAAAGACACAGACTGCAGAGCCAGGAAGACAACACCCACTCCAGTAGAAAGATAACTCCTAGCCACAAAGGGCAGCCGAAGCAACAAGGCCTTCAAATCAAACTTTGAACTCATCCCCATTAAGAACAATAAGATTTTCTTATTTAATATTTCTTCAAAAATAATGTTCACAGGAGACGAAGCAACCACCTCTTTAGACAACCAAAGAGTTTCACAACCCTTGGCCTCAATATTCAATAAATCATAGCAAAGGTCGTTAATGCAACAGAGAGTAAGACCCTTGAACAAACCATTCTCACTGGCTCCCAATTGAGAAACAAACAACTTCCAAACAATACTAAACCCCCACCATCAGAAGAACTTGCAAAACAAGTTCAAGACAACCTCACAGAAAGTAATACAAAAAATTAAGCAAAAGCACAACCTCTCCCACAGAGACCAACCATACCACCTTCCAAATCAACATCAGCAACCACCCAAAATGAACTCAACTCAAACAAAGAACCAACAACCAACACTGAAACCAAACCAACAACAGTAACCTTAAAAACCACATAAGCCTGCCAGTGCAGTTCCAAGAAGCCAAAGCTGAAGGATAAAACAACCAACGAGTAAAGAGACGTGTAGAGTATAGAAACCACCCAAACAACAACAACACCAAGGTCCATTAAGGAAACTAAAAAAAAGGGCCACAAAGAGACCAAGCTTTTAACCCAACCACACAGGGTATCCAGATTGAGCCAAGAAATAACACCAAAGGGATCCCAGAAGCACCCAAATGCAACAAGGGAAAGCAATGCACAAGACTCACAACACAACAAAGAAAAAAGCCACAAGAGAGGTAGAACACCCCCAAATAGAGGAGAGGAGACTAAATAGACCTCACCGCATTCCTCACAAGGCACCCAGAGTCCTCCAAGCAGGAACGATTGTAACATAGAAATATGGGCTTCCATAAGCCAAGCAACAGAGGCGAAAAACTCCCCCAAAGAACTAGAAGACCACCAGGAAGAGACCAATTGGGCCACAAGCAGAAAGAGACACCCCCAGGCTTCAAGCAAATACCTCACCAGGTATAGGGAAACAACGAACCAGTCCTTCAAAGCCACAAACTCTCCCATAAGGCAAAGAGGCTATTGAGAGAGAACAACACACTGACTTAGCTGTCGAATCACCAACAATCTCAAGAACTCATTATCATTCCAAGAAGCAGGAACGCACACCCCAACAGAACTAGAGGTGCCAAACACAGCCACACAAGGCTTAGGGACAACTGGAAGAGCCCAAACAGAGAGAGGAAAATTCCAGGAGACTCTCCCCCAGGAATCCATCATAGAGAAAATCCCACGACCGAAACCCAAAGGCCTGCTAGGTAGAGCGACAACCATAGAAGCACCCCCATCAACGATCTCAACAACAAGGGACTTCAAAAAGCTCCCTCCACCCTCTTTCCCACACACCACCACCAGGGTAGGAGAAAGAAAATAGCTCACCCCATATCACCTAAGAGGCAAACAAGAAGGGACATAAATCCTCTGCAAACCACCAGGAGGGAGAACCGCCAAGGCTGGGACCCGAACATCCACAAATCGGGCCCTTAGCACAACAAACACACCTATAAAACTAGGAGACCACCAAAAAGACACCAATCCAGAAGCCACCCCAACAGGTTGGAGCAACCAAACATCACACAGACATAAAACATCATCCTCATCCTCTAGTTCTAAGCCGCCATCAACAAATTCACCAGGGGAATTCAAATTCCCTCTCCCACTTTCATTCTCGCTCACCATCTTCCTCGAATATCAATATTGTTGATTATCCCTCTAGAAATAATTACAATCAATGAAATAGGTAGTAGTAGAACAAGTGTACCTATGATAACAATTTATATGATCCGTATTGGAGACCTCTAGACTATGAACCTAATAAATGATACTCCTTCTATAAGAGAAGGGATCTTGATACTAAAATAATACTGAGAGTAGCATCAACTTATATCAAATCTCTTAGAGGAACAACACCACTTATTTATAGACATGTTCCTCCTCCATCTAGAAAAACCAAACCATAATTTTTAAGGCCCAATTTCACCTAAAATTTAAACTTGAGGATCTACCACTTAATCATGTTCTAATATATCAACATGGAAATAAATCTAATCAAACTAATTCATCTAACCAACCAAGTTACATCAAGATTAAACATTTTTATCCCAGTAAAGGAATCAAACACCCTTAGTCAATCTAGTATAAAAGGAGAAATAAAAATGTTTGGGCTTGTTGAAATCATTCAAAATGGGAATCTTTAAGAAAACCATGTAATCCCAAAAAAAGGAATTTACCATAGACATATGGTATTAGTGGTAGACCTACAAGAATTCCCATCAATCCATACAACCTTATAGAGGACCTTAAGAAGACATTCATGAAGATCTCTTTCATTGATCTTCTAAAGAACTCTCTATTGCACTACTCAACCCTCTTGGGTGCAATTTGGCTACAATATTTAGTTTACATAACTCCGTCTCTTGGGGAATAAATAAATTTAGTGTACCTTGACTTGAGTTCCCTAAACACATAATTATATGATCCAATATTCTTCTTAGATCTCAAGAAAATGTCAAATAAAAATGAGTTATCAAGGAGAGGGGATCCTACCTTGTACTTATAGGTATGGATCTATGGCACTTGTATCAAAGTAACCTTCATTGATTATGGGGTTGTAGTTTGCACTTTCTTGTTTTTCTATTTAGATAAAACGAGGCATGGTCATACAAACATCATAGACCATAAATGCACTCTATAGGGTTATGATGATTTCAAGGAAAAAACCATCAAAATTTTTCATTTTGAGTCACTTTTAGACCCAAGTTGGTGTCGACCAAATTTTACATGATAGACAAGGGTATAGGGTAGGAACTATTACTAGGAATATCTTGGATCCATAAAATAAAGGTGATCTCTTCCACTCCATTTTAGGATATTTGTTTCCTTAACTTAGGTAAGATCTTCATCACTCAGGGAGACCCAAAACCTTTCAGCCTTCTAAAGGTAGATGTGACTCTAGAAAGAAAATCAACATTTCAATTGACTATGAGCTTGCTACTAATAAGGTTGCAATACCTTACCTAATCCCTGTTGGGATATAGTGTTGTACACCATTTCATAAAATGTTATATTATAATGTTGTAATTAAATAATTATTTAGTTGTGATGCACCTAGGAGGTGTGGTTAATCACACTAGGTAATTATTTGGGTCTGACCACTTGCATGTTGTATTGTAACATTGCATTATTATTTAATGTGTGAAAGACATGTGATAATAATTTAATATTTTGGGAAATATTTAAAAAGTGAAAACTTTGTACCCAATATAAATGAGGGGTCAATGAATTTGTGTTCACATGGTTTTGTGGCACAGTTTTATCTTACCACTTGGTTGTATTTGTGTGAGCTTGAATCTATAAAAGCAAGCACATGTTTAGTGGTTAAGGTTGGTTGGGTGAGTGGGTTGTCATTATTGAGTCTTTCTAAGGAGTGCATATGTGAAGCATGGCATGGGATGTGGGGAGTCATGCTTGGACACATGAGGATGCATTGGAGAGGCTTTATGCTTCAAAGGTATTCATTGTAACTCTTGTATTTCTTTATTGATGAATAATAAGATGGAGTATGGATGCTTTTGGAGGCTGGGTTTTTCCCTCTTGAGGGTTTTCCCAAGGTATATCTTGTGTTACCTTGTGGCTTTTCTATTTGATCTATGCATTATGGTTACTTGCACGTATGTTTATCTCTCATGGGGTTATGTAGGAAATGGATTAAGAATGTGGGTTGAATGCATTATTTCCTAACAAGTAGTATCAAAGCTATAATGGTTGATGGGAGGTGTGAACTTTCATGTTTTTGGTTATAACCCTTGTTTAAGTAGATTTGCGAAAATTTGAAGCCATGGCTATGCAAGAAAGATATGAGGAATTATAAGGTATGGAACACATGTTGCAAGTGTTTGTTTGCATATTTGGGCTTTTGCGTTGTTTATATTTTTTGGGTTTATTGTAGATTTGAGGCATGCAAAATTTGGGTAAAGAGGGTTTTTTGGATTGAGCTTTCATATGAGGGTTTTGTAGAGGAATTTTTTTAGATGACCTCTTGAGACAAAACATACCTCACCATTGGATCCAGGATGACCAAGAGATGAGAAATGACATAAAATTTGACCTATTTTGGCCAAGTTGAAAAAAATGCAAAAAAAAAAAAGTCGTACGACCATTTGGTAGTCCAACTTGCCCTTTGTAGAAAAATAATTAAAAATAAAAAATATTATAAAAATATAAATTGAATTTATTTCTTGAAAAAAATAAAAATAAAAAATGATTGGGGGGTGGGTTCGTAGACCCCAATCGACCCCTTCCCGTACTGGTAGGACCTGTCAAGTCTACCACTGTCGACATGACCTAACAAGGCCTGTCAACCTGCCCCATGGGTCATGGGTACCGCCGCCAATAGGAAGGGCCCCCAGTCTTGTGGGTGCCTAGTTGAGCCTCGCAAGGGCATAAACGAAAATTAACCGCCCAATTTTTTTTCTAAAAACTTTCAATATTAAAAATTAAATCATATTTAAAGATGGTATCGAGTTCGAGCCCTTTCAAATCCATCGGAGGTTTGGAAGTAAAATATTTAAACATATTTTAATGCATATTGAAATCTCCACCATATCATCGCCTAGGGCACCACCGCCGCCGCGGGTCACTCGAAGGGCCACCAGCCTGAGTTGCCTATTAGCCAAATGGACATTTTTTTCAAACTAGCATAATTTTTTCCTAAGGAGTCAAATTTTTGACTTCTTATACTCATTGGAAAGGTGGTTCCAAGCACTACGCAGTGGTATAGGTTTGGTTGCCTAATTTTGTAGTTTTGATCAGTTTTTTGAGCCTGAAATCCATATGTTCTCATTTTCATAGTTTTGAGCATAACTTTTGCAAACAAAATCAGTTTTTTTTGATTTCAAATAGGTGTTTGATGGACAGTGTACTACATAGTGGATTAGGTAGATTTTTTAATTTTTGATACAGAATGAGGATGGTACTTGTTTGATCACTTGTAAGAGCCTAAGATTCAAGGTGTGATTGCATGAGCATCCATACTAGTCAAGAGGTGAAACCTTGAGGGAGTACATGTTTTTTTATGATATTTATGATGGTACAACTGATTATCAATTTGGTTCTTCCTAGTATAGGTTTACAGGTGTTTTCAAAGTTGGAATTTGATGGTGATATGTACATAGTTTGTCTTCAATTTTAAGGCATGAATTGACACGAGTGGAGACTTGGAGTCTTGTATGGGTGATAGTTGATTGCAAGTACAATGTTGGCTATGATTATGGTGTCATGGATATGTAGGTACATTTATGCATTGACACGACATGATCATGTATGTGGTTGTTTGGTGATGATATGGTTTGGTGTTAGGAGGTTGTTCTTATCTTATTGATGCTTATTTGGTTCCTTGACTGGTTATTCATTTATGGACATGTTTGGAAAACCAGATTTGTGTTCGATTTGGTGTTTGAGTCTTGATGTCTACATGATTATCTTCTTTGATATCTTAGCTTACAGGTTACTAATGTGATGATGAGTTTGTATGCTTCATTGTTTGGGATCTATGAGTTATGCAGGTTTTTGGATTAGCTACCCATTTTCTTGCAGTGGAATGACTCAGTGTGGAATGTCTATATCCACGATATTGATTCAGGATTGATGCATATTTCATTAGTTGGCCTTATATGTGGTCATTTCTACATTGGTATGTTGCCTTGAGATGAGAGGATGGATTATTAGAGTGCTTGATTAGTTAGTTGTTGGGACTTGTAGCATGTGGTTTGACCACGATGTCACTATAGTTTGGTTACACATTTCAATGGGAGCTTTTGGCAGTGATTATTTGGCGATGTAGGATTAGTTCTTGATTGTTTGATGGCAGTTGTATGTATCTTCTTGGCTTGGAGATCTTTGTTTCACTTATTCTGTAGAGTTTTTGGGATTACAATTGATTGTGTGTGGACCTAGATGATCTTCATCGAGGTGATGGTTATCTTCATGTGATTGGAGATGTTGTTTCTTGGTTTAGAGTGCGATTGGTATTATGTCATGGTGTACTCTTGATTATCGATTAGATTTTGGCATGGTACATGTTCTCTTGAGACTAGGATATTATGCATTGGTGCATGTGATCTCTTAGGAGGAGATGGTTAGATCATGGATGTCATGGTATGTTCCTCATTTTGTGGTTGGAGTTTTTACATTGATCTTGTTTGGTTCTCTTGGTATTGAGTACATGATGATTTTCTTGGCTACTTCATGATGGTGTTATGTTTCATTTGGAGTTTTTCATTTATTAATTGGTTACAGGTGCTCATGGATACTTGGAGACGTAGGTAAGGCTGGAGTTCTCTTGTGATTAGAGACATTTTTCTTGAGATGATTACTCTTTGGAGGTTTTAGTAGGAAGACTGAGGAGCCTTCACCTAGATATGGATGTGAGTTCATGATGGACCGATAGAGAAGATTGTTCATGGAGTGAGTCATGATGACTTGGTTCTCCTGGAGGAGCATTCTCATTCCCCACTATTGGTCTACTTGGCAGTTTATCATCTAATAGGTATTTCTCGTCTTATTTTTGATGTGATTATGTTTCATGCTTTAAATTTTCATGGGAATGCATTGAATCATGGTAATTTATTTCAAAGACTCATTTGAGGATTGTTTAGCATGAGTTTATATTTCTTTATCTTTTATAGATATGGATCTTGAGCTATGGATAGTTAGTTCTAGAGGATTCATTTTGAGAGATGTTTGGCATGGTTATCTCCTTGTGCATTTAAGTTTATGTTATCATTCATTGATGAGGAGTTTAGGAGATGGTTATTGGGCTGATTTCTAATTTTGAGAATGGATATTCTGAGTTTGCTCTTCTTGATTAGAGAGGCTTACATCCATATTGGCATTCTACATGATTCATATGTTATGTTTGATCTAAGATATTTAATGTTGTTTTGGGTGTTGTTGAGGCTTCTCATTTGGGTTTGTTATGAGATCATACTTGACACAACATTGCACTTTTGAGGCTTTGGTAGGACATGTTATGGTTTACAGGTTTTCTCTCTTCATTCTATGGTTCCTTATTGAAGGTTCATGATCTTATGACTTGGGAGGATGGTGGTGAAATTTTTTGAGAGAGTAAGTAGTTGTTGGTGTTGCATGTGTAGATCATTGTGATTGTTCTTGGCACTTCATATTCTCATATCACACCTTGGTATAGTGTTGATTGGTAGACTTGATATGCTTTGACATTAGTAATGTAGTGGGAGTTCCTAGATATGTATGTTCTTCATTGATAGGTTTGATAAAAAGAACTTTTGATTGTGGTTTATGGGTTTCATATGTCATTGGCATGAGTTTACTGATGTTATTGATACCTAGGAGGTATGGATGGTTGGATGTATTAGCATGTTTTGTAGATGCTATTTTTGATCATGTGGGTTTTTACAATGATAAAAGCTCTTTGGGAGCCTTTGTTATCACTTGGAGTTGATGCTTGTGTTCTTGGATTGATGCATCTTCACCTTGGCATGTTCCTTTTCTTCCATAGGTGGCACGTTGAAGGATGAGAGGAGTTCTTTCTTGAGGTGGCGGTCACTTTGTTCTTATTGCGGATATCTTGATGGAACACGAGAGCATGTTGGAGATTCATGTGGTTACATGTATGGCTATGATGATGTGTTTCATTGATTGATCCCTTATGCAATGTATAAAACAAGTGGGAGAATGTTGGGATATGGTTTTTTACACCATTGCATAAATTTTTATATTATAACGTTGTAATTAAATAATTATTTAGTTGTGATGCACCTAGGAGGTGTGGTTGATCACACTAGGTAATTATTTGGGGACCACTTGTATGTTGTATTGTAACATTGTATTATTATTTAATGTGTGAGAGACATGTGATAATAATTTAATATTGGGAAATATTTAAAAATTGAAAACCTGGTACCTAATATTAAATGAGGGGTCAATGGTTTTGTGTTCACATGGTTTTGTGGCACATGATTTTATCTTACCACTTGGTTCTATTTGTGTGAGCTTGAATCTATAAAAGCAAGCACATGTTTAGTGGTTAAGGTTGGTTGGGTGAGTGGTTTGTCATTATTGAGTCTTTCTGAGGAGTGCATATGTGAAGCATGGCATGGGATGTGTGGATTCATGTTTGGATACATGAGGATGCATTGGAGAGGCTTGATGCTTTAGAGGTATTCATTACAACTCGTGTATTGCTTCATTGTTGAATAATAAGATGGAGTATGGATGATTTTGGAGGCTGGGTTTTTGCCTCATGATGGTTTTCCCAGGGTATATCTTGTATTATCTTTTGGCTTGTCTTTTTTATCTATGCATTATGGTTACTTGCATGCATTTTTATCTCTCATGGGTTTATATAGGAAATGGATTAAGCATGTGGGTTGAATGCATTATTTCCTAACACTCCCAACATTATACAACTCAAGAAGCAAGGAAATTTCTTCAAATTCATTAAGGAATAAGGGATCAATATATATGAGAAAGGGGAGAAAGCTCCAAACAAGTCACAACCATCTCAACCAAGACCACCATAAAGATAGTGGAATTGCTATAAAATGATAAACCTTTCACCTTCCCTTTCAAGGAGGTGAATCAAAGTGTAATAAACATACCTTTCAATATGGACATCTTTGTATATGGAGAGGAAGATAATTCAACTAAAGAAGATGAGCCTACCCCAATACAATGACAAATAAATGAGATTCCCTAAAAACCTCCTACAAGGTGGCTGACTCCTTTTCAACATGTCCCCATTAACATAATCAACATCTTGAATAGTTTATAAAGGTTGGACCCTATCATCTTTACTAATGCAAAGAAAGAGGATTTAGAGAATGAGTTGGGAATCATGCTTCATCCAAGTACAAAAACCCAAGCCCAAATTCACAAATATATGAAACCGCATCTAAGATAATGATAGGAAAAATTTTCTCACCCATTTAAATTCATATAAATCCCATAGTTGTAGATATTTATAATCCTATTAACCTCTAAGGGGAACATCATTGAGTTAGTCCTACACTCCCTTAATACCCTTAGGTGAGTCTTCCACTCCCCACATACCTATGAGAAATTTGTGCACTCTATTGATGCCTACAAGTGAGTCTTATACTCTAACTCCCAACCAATCAAGTACACAAGACTTGAGGAATGAATTATCATACATACACTTACCTTCTTGAAGTTGCAATAAGATTCCCTTGAAGACCATAATAAAGGAATTTTTTTATCCAATCCTCACCTACCAACTCTATTGGATCTAATGACATTTGTGCTAACATGAGTGTTGCACATGCACACCAACAGGTAGATAAATTCTCAAAAAATAACACAGGAACGTACCTTTACTTGAAAGATCCACTGAGAAATCCTAAATCTAAGGTGATCTCAATTTGATCCCAAGACTTGGGAATGTCAGGTCTTGATGTACTAGGTTCACTCAGGGTTCGTTGTGTAAATTATTGTTAATCATGAGGGGTCTATGGTTTTTCAGGTTAACTGGTATCCAAAGGATCACAACATAAGCTCAATTTGATCGCTCATATATCACTTCACAACTTCATGAAACTAAATATTTGCAATAATATTTCATGAAATTAAAATTACTTGCATGTATTCAAGTAGATTTAGCATTAATCACTCTATAACTTCATGGAATCAAAATATTTACAATAATACTCCATGCATTCGTCAATTTTGAAACATTTTTTGAAAATATGAAACATCTATTCTAAAACAAAGCATTAAAATCCTAAAATTTAAAGATTCTCCTAGGTATTATCCATGCATGCCCCATAAAACAAATTAAATCAAAGCAAACTATTCTATACTTCACCAGATTGCTTCACAGCTAGGAATAGAATGATGCAAGGGTTTAAAAAAATATGGATTATTTGCCATCGAATAGTATCAATATGTACCCAAATATGGCGCAACACATAGGCTTTTCCGATAGGAACAAACAATTAGCTATGATTTTGTATTAGGAAATAGCTTTAAATTGGCCTTCATATTAATTAGATTCAACTGGAACATACAAGTTTTTAATTTAGAATGGAATAGAAAACAGGAAAAAGAAATAAAACTTGCAAAAAAATTTAGATCTCTAGAATCCATAAATTCTGAACTTAACAAAAAAGAAACAACTCCCAACATTTTATAAGAACCAAGCACTCAAGGAGTTCAACCAAAAAACATGAAAGATAATACAGGGAACGAATTGTAGCACAACACGTGGCACATGACAGTTGGCAAGAGAAACTTTTGGAATAAGTCAATAGAAACTTTGACTTTCTTCAGCACTTAAAATTTTTTGGACTCATGTCTTCAAGATGCAATCAGGATATTAAACTAGATTGAGTGGGTCATCAACTTAATATTCAAACAAAATGTAGGAACTAGATGGAAATTCAGAGTGATCAACTGGATATAAAAAATTTAATCCATTAGCCCTATGTTCCTACCTCCAGGCTATGGCTTCAAGAAAAATTCCAATCAGTGTACCACCTGGGAACTCGGTATCTCCTTTGTTGCATGCATAATACTCGGATCTTCGGTTCCCCGATTACTCGTATTTCCTCACCATACACTCCTTCCTTGCATGAACTCTTAGAGTACATCGTGTAACCTGGATGATATTGTTGTATCTTCTTGTAATCCAAGTTTTTTTAATCGTCCACACCTTAACATTGTCCAACAACCTATTCCTCTTGCACATAAAATTCCACATATCAATTCACTCTTAAACCACCAATAAAACCTCACTAGAATAAAACCATCCTTTTCATTAATCCTTTCAAAACCAATATGTAATTAGCACGCTTTAACATTTTCACATAACCACCAGCTTTAGGTAGGTTTCCAGATGTTTTGTGTATTCAGGCAAAGCTGAACAACAAGATTGAACATTTTTGCACCAACGCATCATTTACCCAGGTACTCGACACCCAATCATCTAAATTCCTTTAAAACATGACTAGCCGATGTACTGCACTTCTCAGAAAAAATCACAACCTGGTTTCCACCTTCTAGCATCCTTTTTAGACTCACGGTCTTTTGTCTCCCAGTTGCAACAACTTATCCAACTTTCTCCACGAACTCATCCCAATTATTCACCTGAACTCGAATTACCCAAAAACTCGTTCACCCGAACTCTCGACACTCGGTACAATTGATCATGAATTATTTTTCAAGATTTTTTGACTTCCCATGCATTTTCCTTGGTGTCACTAGCCAACTAGCATCTTTCTTAAGCAATAATTTTTTCAACTTGGGTCCCCAAGCCTTACATTCTTAGGGCATGTTATGATACCACACAACTTGCAACCAACAAAACTAAATTCAAAATAAAAACCTGGGAATCAACCACCCACAATAAATCATAACTTATGCATATTTTCCACAATAACCCCTTGCCTTTACTTGAATTCCAACATAAGGACCACAAGATTTCACCTGAAAGTACCAGTGTGTGCATTGATTTACTACCATCTCCATGACTTGATGAAAAGGGATTAGTCCATTTATATTGAGCTACCTAATTTGGTAATCCTTCTTAGCCAACCTAGATATTGCCTTGTTGTTGGTCAAGCGTCCATAGCCCTAGCAAGGTTATCTCTATAATTTCCCCAAACATAGCTCTACTGCCAGTTAGGAATCTATAGCCCTAGTAGAGATATTTGGATAGCCTAAATAGTTGAATTTTCTCTTTTAATATTTCTTTGATATTTATTTTCATTTGATATTTATTTGAAAGTTCTTTTGTATCAACTTGATGGAAATGAAGCCTGTTATTAGGTTGGGAATTATAGTGGTAGCAAAGGTTACATTTTGATTTTTCACTCAATGTAAATATCCTTCACCCTTTCACCAATTCCCAAAAGATTTACTTAGTGAATTTTCTATACGCGAGGCAAAAATTTACCACCCTTATTCTAGACTCCATCTAATTGAAATTTGTTATTTGATAGAAAATAAGCATAAGTTAAAATTTAGCTATAAGTTATTGAATCACCTGATTACTTCTAAATTTAGAAACATTAGTTGCCAACCATCCATTTTTGTCAATCCATGGCAACCCACTAAATTGAACTTCACCGACAACTTCAAATTTGGTGGCTCTACACTCATATTAATGCACTGGGCTTGTCATAATGATGCCTTAACCTAGCCATCATGCTCTCCATTTAATTTACACACATAATTACACATATTAATTCTCCTCAAATTTCTCAATATTTCGGCATATGCTAACTCACCGATCCAACTCTCCTTCCAAACTACACATCTAGACAATTTCATAATTAATATAGCTCGATCGAATGAACTGAAATGACCACCATTTAATTCCTTGATCTTGAATTCATCTAATTCATGATCTTCGTACAGGCCATCCTTGAACCACTAAGTACCAACTTTGTGAGAATTTATTTGATTTAACTTTTAATTCTGAGGGAAAGTATACTTTTTCCACCTCAACTTGCATTCCCAATATTTTACCTCAAGGAAACCATGCACCATAGATTTCTGATGACTTTCTATAAATATGACACTCTCCTCCAAATTTTGTACTTCTATCTTCAACTTTCAATTTCCTCTTTTCATTTGTTCTTGCCTATGAACTATGGATACCCCCATCTTTCTTACCAGCGTTCATTGCTAAACTAGCTTCCTTGGCAAAATTACAAGCCAACAACTCATAAAAGTATTTTTCCTCAAGATGCCCTCTATCAAGGCCTTTCTATGTTTGGTTCTTGGGGAAACCTTCATGAAGATCCTATTATAGGCTGAATTCTAACTTGGCTTCACGGTTCATTGCTTCCTTGTTGGATCTTGGACTCTCTGTAGCCGAAGTTCATTATGTTGTTGTGATGATAGTGCAACTAGAATACCTTAGGAATCTAGACATTGTTCTGGCCATTTCTCAACCTGTGGTGGGAGTTCCAGCGGCCAAGGACATTCCAAAATTTCTAAACTAGGAAGAGATAGTTCATCTTCTGCCCTTCCTCACTATACTACACACCCCTGACCTTGACGAGCACAAGGACAACACTTACTTGGGATATATATTTCTTAGGGATGAGGTGCAGAAAATTAACTAACCAAGAAGCGTGTCCATTATTTCAGCGTAGTTTCTTAAATAGCTAGCCCCTTTTTTGCTTTTTGACATTGACTTGTAATGAGAATTTTGTATTTCAATGTACATACAAGGTTATTCCCATATAATATAATGGAAATTTTTCTTTTCTATAAAAAACTTCACTTTTTTTCTTTTGTATGCGTGCATTTGCTTCAAATGGTTTTACATTTTTCACTTTTCAATGGAATGGTTTTCATAATTTAGTTACCATGTGGTCCAATTAAGATGAATCTGCTAATCATAGGACCTAAACCAAAAAAAGGGGAAAAACTACCAAAGAAAACTAACCTAACAAAGAAAATTTAACCTAATAAAGCAATTTATCCTAACCTAACACATCCTACAACATAGCCACGAGAAAACACACCATGCCTTTAAAGGCTAATGCTAATTTTAACCTCCATTACTAATTTAAAAATGCTTTTATTTCAAATTTTAGCAGGCTTATCTTTAAATTTGCTTAATTACCATTTAGATAACCTACCATAATTATGAATTACTCAAAATTTTGTGTGTTTAATGAACACGAATTCAAAAGTGTAGTTACCCACAATTTTGCTAACGTGTATGGAAATGACCTGATGGATGGTCGTTTGCACAACCTTTTCCATTGTCTTGGACCTATACCTTCATCCAACCTTCACTTATGACATTCCATCTCCCTTTTCTCTATTTCATGAACAGTTGTATTTGTTACTTGGTCCCTTCTTCCTTCAGGGCTTCGTCGACAACCTACCTTGTTTTCAACCCTAGCACCACTATTTAACTCATTAGACTAGAATCCAACATGATTTACACAATTATCAAAGAGGGAGAAAATAAAAGTCTAGTACTCTAACATTTGCATAAAATCAAATGCCTCTTCTCTTTTAAACTGTGGGTTCGCAATTGAGGGCGAAAAGCATGCATCTCCTGCTTGTTCCACCCATTTCTCCTTTTCACCATCATCCACGTGTACTAAAAGTGGCAACTCACTTCCTTCAGATTTGTTGTACCCAAAACAATTATTTTGCTTCATCAAGGCATTTTGCTTAAAATGGTCTAAACCTTGTAAAATTGTCGTCAAAAGTTAGTTTTTGGTCAAACGAAGTATGGGATTTTTGTCGGTTTATTGTCTAGAAGATACTGGAAAATTTTGAAAATTAGGATTTTCAGGCCCTTATTTTTAGGCAAAACCTTAAAAAATAGGATCTTGCTAGAATTGATTGAAAATTATTTTGATTGGCTTATTTCACTTCATGATCATAGTGGTGAAGTCAAAATCAAGAAAAAGTCAGTTTAAGTATGGTGGGTTGTTTTCACTTTTTCAGGAGAAAAGTTAGGACCACTAAGGTCAACAATGGCAGATGGCTAGATACCAAGTGTCAAAATCTAAGCTTAAAATGCTCCAACAAAGATTCTATGGCGAGAAATGTTCAAAATGATGCTTCGTCACAAAGGGGATTTTCGTCGAGGAGAAAATCATCAAAAAATTTCTAACTCTAGAAATAAAAGTGCTCCTGCTAGCCAAGGGCGCCCTAGGTTTTAGAGGCTCAGATCATCTTTTTAAGATTTGTCACTTCCAAGAGGCCTTCTCTGGAATCCTATCAGCTTCGCGATGAGCCTACTAGCCAGTCTAGAAGATCTGTCTAGCACCTGAATTTGCAGATTGAATGAAGAAGGGAGGAAATAAAATTGGTCAAATTTTAACTAACACTGGTAAGGAAAAGCACCGCTAGAGACCAGGGGCACCCAAGCTTTTGAGGTACCAGATGTAACTTTTTCAACAAATGACATCCAAGATGTTTGTCTCAAACTTGATCAGGCTTCACAACAAGTTTGTCAACAAGCTAATCTGAGTTGTCAAATTGCTAGAATCAGTTGTCAAACTGCCAGAATCAGGAGTCAAACAAAAGGATAAAAGTCATTGTCAAATATCAGTTCAAAGCACAAAAGCACCCCTGGAGACTAGGGGAACCTAGGGTTTTGAGCCCTCAAATGTAGTTGTCAGGGTTTACTTAAATATTTATCTTGTCTGGAATGCTTCAAGCTTTCAATTGCATATCTCAGTTGAGTCAGAAGACTAGTTAGTAGTTAGCAGCCAAAGATTGAATGAAAATTCAACAAGTTGCAAAAATGGTTGTCTGGAAATAAAAGCACCCCTAGAGGCCAGGGGCGCCCAATATTTTCACCTATAAGATGAGGTTTTTAGGGATTATGCTCTCCAAAAGATCATGTTTAGAATTGATCCAGCTCTGCAGTGAGCCTATTAGATAGCTCTGGATTTTTGTCAAGTGTCAGAAGTTACAAGCTGAAGGAAGGTGGAAATTAAATTTGAAATGTTGAAAATGCTTGAAAATTTGATTGTCTGATGAGAAAAAGTTCCCCTGGAGGCTAGGGGCGCCCAAAATTTTGGCAGCTCAGAAGTTAGAAATAGGGTTTGTAACCTCAAGAAGCTCCTTTTTAGTTTTGATCCTGCTCTGCAATGAGCATGTCAGCCAATCTACTAGATTCCTCAGTCATTCAGAATTAGTGATCAAACATAGGCTTCGTTGGCATTTGCAAAGGTTAAAAAATGAAAATTTTCAAAAAAAATTCTAAGTCTAGAGATTTGGTGCCTAAAGTCAAGCTTTGACTTGTGAATATTTTTGAATTTAAGTTGCATGCTTTGGCCACCCTATAATGGTGGGATTTTTGAATTGAATTAAAATAATATTAAAACTCCAGTCTCACTTCCAAATCGACTCGCAAATGACTTAATTTTTCTTGGATGAGGCATATTTTCTTTTTGTATGTTGGGTGGCACCCATTTCAGGGTTTTCTCTTTGTTTAGTTAACTAAATTGGGTTCCAATAATATTATTGTTCCTAAATTTAGGGCTTTGCATGTTGGGTGATGCCTTAATTCATGAAATTTATTTATTAAGGCATTTGGGTGCCCATTTTTAGCCTCATCAGGAGCTATTTTTAGCCTTTTCTGAAGTTTTTCCAAACATAGCCAAGTTTATAGTCAAAAATCTAGTTTTTTCAAAATACAATTCAATCCAATTGAATACAAGACCAAATCGGTCTTAGTTCATGATTTCTTGAAAACTTTTGACACTGACTTGGGTCACATTTATCCAGTGATTAAATTGAGCACGTTGGAAGGCCTTGGCAGTACGACAATCAAGCATCTTGATCACTCTGGATTGCTGGAAGTGGCCTATATTCCCATCACAGTGTCAAATCTAGAGTTCCTCATCACATGCATCAAGCACTACGACTCATCTACATGACAAATTTGATCAGTTGATGAGCGAGTTGTTTGTAGCCTCAAGCCAAGAGATGTTGAGAAGTGCTTCACCATTCCACCTCGTATAGATAATTGCATCATATCATGAGGAATGGGACAAGATATGGCATGCAGAAAAGAAAATATCTCAGAGGAAGGTCACTCAAAGGTGGCTGAAAGAGCAGAAAACCAACTTTTCGAAGAAGCTTGGGCGTGGAGAATTCAAAGATGAGATTGTTATTTTGGTCACCTTGCTCAACCAAGTTATAGGTCAAGAAGAAGCTCATATCTTTTGGTCATGGATGTTTTATGTCATCTCCCAGATTATCAAATATAATAAAGAATACTTTGACTAGGCTATTTTAATCAATGAAGTTCTTCATCAGTAGATCACGGGATTTCTCAAAATCCATGAGTTTCATATGGTTTCTTATCTTATCTATTTAATTACATTCCAAGAAAATTTTAGAACTTTGAAAACCATTGGAACTCTTGGTGTTCAATGTGTGCATGAATACTTCCCACAATTGGAGTTCTCAAAAGCTGAACAAGATTTCAAGCAAGTGAATGATCATTTCTTGATGAAGACAGTCAGAGACCTTGATAATGATATGCACATAAGGATTTTGGTGGATGCCAAATCAGCAATGGAGAATTGGGTAGATTGGTTTATCCAATTTCTCACATTCACCTATATTCAAGTGTATGGTTACTCAGGAGATCCTTTGATGCTACCAAGATACTCGTCTAATAAGGTATTTTTCATGGAGTTTTTGAGACAAGTTCACGAGGTTCATACTTTTCTTCGCAATTGACACAAGTCAGCATTCACTTTTCCATGTGGATTGGGCATATACAAATGCAAATCAGTGGCTGATTGCAAGTTGATGAGCAACAAATTGTCAAAACTCCATCTCAAGTACCTCAACAAAAAGTGCTCATATGATCCTTTAGGCCTCTTTGCAGCTCAGTTGGAGCGAAGTCATTCACACAGGCCAACACTTGAAGACTTTTGGGTCAATTGTGAGGATGAATTTGAAGTATGCATGCGCCACTATTGCAGACTCACTCTTCCTCAACTTGTTGATTTCTTATCGAAAGATGTTGAAGGTTTGTCGGATGATGACGAAGAGGTGTTACTTAGAACATTCATCAAGGATCAAGTTGCTCTCTAGCCACTTCGACAACTAGATTGGTACGCCAGAGAGAGTACTTCAGTTAAGGATTTATCAAGAGGAGTTGTCAAGAATAGCATGCATTTCTTGGACAGCAAGAGGAGGTGGAAGGTAGTTCCAATTGCAGAGCTGCTAGTAGTGTTTTCTTCACTACCTTCTACGTCAAGGTCAAGACCTAAAGTTAAGGCCATAATGAATCCACTTGAAGGTGTCAGGGTTAGTGGAAAGACGAAGAGAGGGGGCACAAGTCAGTGAATGTAGATCAAGAAGATGCCAAAAATTCCAGTAGAGCCAGTGGAACAAGCTGAAGTCGGGTCTCCATCTCCTAGTTCATCATTTTCTCCTCAGTATCCTCCCATCCATATTGATTCAAAACTAGAATCGTTGGTTCATGGAGCCTCAGTGCTAGTTCGTTCACCAGAAGTAGACACAGCTACAACCATTTCTCTAAAAGAATTCAACGTATATCCTTCATCTTGGCTCGAGAGAACTTTGGGTAGAAGGTGGAAACCTTCTTATCAGCTGGATCTTTCAGAGTTCGATAGTGTCTATCAATACACATCAAACAAAAATATCAAGAAACAGGTGCACATAGAACAAAATCGTGAGGTAGAGATTTTCATTGAGATTGCTACACCGTCAAAAGGAAAGAGTCTAGATGAGGTTGATGTTGGTGATTTCACCTTTTTAAAATCCAATCTTGGTAAGAGAACTTGGCACATCAATGTGAGCCTCTTTAAAGTTGTTGCAAGCAATCTTCAAGAGCGGGTGGTGAGGAACAGAGGGGAAAAAGCAACCCTCAAGGCCAAAAAATAAGCAGCTATGATAGTACATCTCAGATCTTCTTCATGGGACCTCGAACATTGCAACTATTCTTCCTTAGCTTCTAGAAACACCTGCAAATCAACAAAAGTTGGGTTGGTTAGTCAATCATGGAAAGCTTTTGGAGAACTAGGTTGAAGATTTCATTGTTGCAGGAAAGTACCTTCTTGCAGAGTTGTATCAGTTAAGGTACAATGCTCATGATCTTCATCAAGGAATTCAACAGCTTGAGTTGAATATGGTTGAGGGAAAACCAAGAGATTTGATCCTCATTTCTCAGTTGGCAGTTGCATACAATGCCATTGTAGCAGATGAAGATAAAATAAAGCTTTTTGGTTGGATAGAACAATACCTCTTCAAAGTAGAAACTTATGAAAGAGTCTACAAAGTTGGCTAGAATCAAAGAAGATGTTGTCGATGCTCTCAAACTCGTAAGCGGATTTTTCACCCAAATCTCATGCCATTATCTTCATGAAAATGGTGCCTACAATGATCTCAATGTTGTGCAAGCTGAATTCCATAGTTTGGTTCATAATGTTCTTGATGGTGATCTTGTGGTCTCCAAGTTGAGTCATTTCTTGGTGATGTCAATGAGTTTTAGCAAAGTAGCTGAGGAGGTCAAAGAATGTCAAAGAAAAATCAAGGATGGGGAGAAGGCGTTGAGAAGATAGTCTATCATTTTGGATAGCATAAAAGTGCCTGAGGATGATGCAGTTAATGATTTCCTAAAGAAGATGATTGCTCATGATGGCTTGGAGTAGACAGACAGTTGGATCCCACGGTTTTCCTAAGGATAGAATAAAAGGAAGCAGTCAACTCAACATCACTCTTGAGTTTAGATTGTTGATTTCATGCATGTTTGTCTCATCCTTGAGAATATCTTTTGGAGGAGTTGGACTTTCAGTTAGGATTTAGTTAACTGATGTTAGTTATCAGTTAAATCTCATATCAATAAGGGCTTGCATGTTTCAACGTCCATTTAGTTTAGTTTTAGTTCAGTTAACTAAGGTAGTTTTTCCATTTAACTGTTTAGTTGCATACATTTAGGTTTAAGAAAAATTCTTGCATGCTTGCAAGACTGGATGTTAACTCAAGGAGATTTTAGGGTTCCCTACTCCTTTGAGTTTCTATAAATAAGAGCACCCTTGCTCATTGTATTTTAACTTTTGATGTGATAAAAAATTGTTGTTCCCACCTTTCTGTGCAATATTGTTATTTTGTATTGGTTCACTTTATTCAATGTAAAGTTGGTTTGATTGTTTATTGTATGTGTGTCTCATAATGCAATTTTGTTCTCCCAGATTTATTAGTGTTTTAATAATATTTCTTTCATATCTAAACCTCTGATAGGTGTTCCACCTCCTTAGGAATATAGAAATAGATATTTTCATTTGATGTTGTTTTTAATAGTTTTCTTTAATATCTACACCTCGGATAGGTGTTCCACCTCCTTGGGAATTTAGAAATAAAGATTTTCATTTAGTGTTTGTTTCCAGTAATCTACTTTCAGCCTACACCTCAAATAGGTGTTCCACCTCCTTGGGAATCCTAAGATAGATTTTATCGTCAACCATTCCAACATTCTTGCTCCTAATTCCTCTTGCTCTATTTTTCTAGAGGAAATAGGATAGTTTTAGCATTATCCTAGTTATAGTTAAGACCTACAAAAACTAGAGAAAACCTTAGCTACAATGTTCTTGGTTTCATAACCTTGTGCCTCTACCAGCTGATTCAAAAAGATAGGAATTTAGAATACTTTAATTTTTACGTATATTAGCAAAAGAGGGAGCTTCCCCTCCTATTTTGAAGAGCAGTTAATATTGTGCATAGTTGTATGTTGCCAATATGCACTCCAAAGGTGTGAATTGTAATTCCAACAAGATTCACACTTAAAGTGAGATGTTTCCAAACCATCATGACATCGCTTGTTTCCCTAAAAAACTTATGAGATTTCCACATAATGATCACAATTAGCAAATTTATTTAATCCAATTGTTGAACCATAAAATATATATTTCCACTAGGGTTATGCATTCTTTTAGAATCCAAAAACCAATCTGATAACTGCTCTCTCCTTTTCGCACTTAAGGAAGCCTCTATTAGCAGGATCACCTTATGAATAGTCAAACCTACCCTAGTCAAAAAAACCTTATAGTCAATTTCACTATGATGAGTTGTGTCATGAATTCTACACTTTGTAACTCAACCCAAAGTGAACAAATTCAAGGGTGAGAGCTTTCGGTTAAGGATTTTTCGGAGCTCTTTGATCTCCTTTTCACTCTCCATCCTAAGCTTACTTGACCTTTAACTCACAAGCACACCTTAACTCTATGACTAGGACACCAACACCTACTTAACAACAAAAAGGGCCATCCTTCTAGAGCCAATTCTACCGATGCAAGTGTCGCACACACACACCAATAGAAAAATAAATTCTCACAAAAGAGTGTGGGAACCTACGTTTACCTGAAAGATCCACCGGGAAAACCTAAATCTAAGGTGATCTTAGCTTGATCCCGAGGCTCGAGAATGTCAAGTCTTGATGCACTAGGTTCACTTAGGGTTCGTTGTGTAATTTTTTGTTAATCGTGAGGGGTCTAGATATTTTTTCGGGTTAACTGGTATCCAAAGGATCATAACATAAGCTTAATTTGATCGCTCATATGTCACTTCACAACTTCATGAAACTAAAGATTTGCAATAATATTTCATGAAATTCAAATTACTTGCATATAGTCAAGTAGATTTAGCATTAATCACTCTACAACTTCATGGAAATGAAATATGTACAATAATATTCCATGCATTCATCAATTTTGAAATATTTTTTGAAAATATGAAACATCTATTCTAAAACAAAGAATTAAAATCCTAAAATTTAAATATTCTCCCAGGTATTATTCACACATGCCCCATAAAACAAATTAAATCAAAGCAAACCACTCTATACTTCACCATATTTCTTCACAGCTAGGAATATAATGATGCAAGTTTTTAAAGAAACATGGATTATTTGCCATCAGATAGTATCAATATTCACCCAAATCTAGTGCAGCACATAGGCTTTTCTGATAGGAACAAACAATCAACTACATATGATTTTGTATTAGGAAATAGCTTTAAATTGGCCTTGATATTAATCAATTTCAACTAGAACATACAAGTTTTTAATCTGGAATGGAACAAAAAATAGGAAAAATAAATAAAACTTGCAAAAAAAATTAGATCTCTAGAATCCACAAATTTTGAACTGAACAAAAAAGAAGCAACTCCTAGCCTTTTATAAGAACCAGGCACTCAAGGAGTTCAACTAAAACACATGAAAGAGAATCTAGGGAGCAAATTGTAGCACAACACATGGCACATGACAATCAAAAAGAGAAACTTATGGAGTAAGTTAACAAAAACTTTAATTTTCTTCGACACTTCAAACTTTTGGACTCATATCTTCAAGATGCAATCAGGATATCAAACTGGATTGAGCATGTCATCAACTTAATCTTTAAAAAAAATTTAGGAACTAGCTAGAAATTTAGAGTGATCAACTGGATATAAAAAATCTTAATCCATTAGCCCTATGTTCCTGCCTCCAAGCTATGGCTTCGGGAAAAATTCCAATAAGTGTTGCACCTTAGATTTTGGCATCTCCTTCGTCACATATGTAATACCCAGATCTTTAGTTCCTCGGTTACCCGTGTTTCTTTGACATGCACTCCTTACTTTCATGAACTTCTGGAGTTCATTGTATAACCTGGATGATATTTTTGGATCTGCTCGCAATCCAAGTTTTCTTGACTATCCACACCTGAACGTTGTCCAAAAAACTATTCCTCCTGCACATAAAATTCCACATATCAATTCCCTCTTAAACCACCAATAAAACCTCACTATAATAAAACCATCCTTATTATTAATCCTTTTAAAACCAATATGCAAGTAGCACGCTTTAACATTTTCACATAACCACTAGCTTTAGGTAGGTTTCCATATGTTTTGTGTACTTGAGAAAAGTTGAACAACAAGCTTGAACATTTTTGCACCAACACATCATTTACCCGGCTACCCAGCTACCCAACACCTGATTACCTGACTGCCTTTAAAACCTAACTAGTTGATGTATTGCACTTCTTAGAACAAATCACAACCTGGCTTCCACCTTCTAGTGGCCTTTTCAAACCTGTGAGCTTTTGTCTCCTGGCTACAACAACTTATCCAAATTTCTCCACAAACTCATCCCAATTATTCACTCAGACTCAAATTACCCAAAAAATTGTTCACCCAAACTCCCAGCACCTGGTACACTTGATCATGAATTATTCTTCAATATTTTTGACTTCCCATTCATTTTCCTTGGTGCCTCCAGCCAACTAGCATCTGTCTTAAGAAATATTTTTTTCAACTTGGGTCTCCAAGCCTTACATTCTTGGGGCGTGTTGTGAGACCACACAACAATTTGGAATATATGTTAAGTTAAGGTGGGAGAAATTTAAAAATTACATAATAAAGATTACATGATTGTAGGGGAATTTTTATAGACTCGACATGATATGCATCACCATTGGGAGAATGAACCCAATAAATATAGAAATTCTAGATAAATGCATATGCTACTCCACAGACATACAACATGAGCCAAATAAAAAATATAGCATCAAATTCAACCTCCCAAAAGAACAAGAGGAACCTTAAACTCCTTATGAGTAACATTAGTTCTTAGAATCCATCAAGGATTACCCCAATATTCAAATGTCTCTTGAGCTTGAGTTTCATCTATTAAAAAAGTCTTGAATGATGAACACACTTATTGGAATGAGTTTTATCATCAAGCATTATTTATTTTGGCACATGTTATGAAACCAAATATTCTTGGGGTTTTTAGCATGAGATAAGTTGGGGAATATTCATCCCCACCATTGAAAACAATGGACTTGGTCCTTCGAGAAAGGAGTATAGAGAATAAAAATCATAAAAATAAGAGAAATTTTCACAAGGATTGGAAGGGTCCATATCTAGTGAAAGAAGATGTCAGAAATTATACACCATGAAAAGTGAAGAGTTTGAAAAAACCATGAACACTTTTCACCTTAATAATATTACATATGTAAACACCAAAATAAAAATATATGTATATGCATATGCATGTGTATACATACATACAAAAAAAACCAATATATGCATATTATTCTAGCTACATCTTCTTATCACTTTTCAATGGTCAACTCTTTTCTAATTTTTGTCTTATTAGGAGTCTTGAGTTGCTACTATAGGCCACCTTTGTTAATCCATAGATTCCTCAAAACTATATACACCATTCACCCTTACATTCCAAAAAAATCAAGATGAGAATACTCAAAGTTTTAAATTGATCCTAGACTTAATTGTCATCAAGTTTAACTTAAAAACATGTCAACTATTTCAAGTCCATAGTACCTAATAGAAGTTATCAAGTCTCCCTAATTCTCCTGAGAAAGGGGGAAGTATTAGAAGCCTCGTGTACTCATTTTCTTGTGTCTAGTCCTTTACTTTCCATACCCACCTTTAGTGATGAGCCCCAACTTCTTACTAGTAGAATAAGGTCAGGGAAAAGGGTTCCAAAACTCCAATTCTACAAATAAAAATGTAAAAAATAAAATAAAAAGGAAATACAAAATATTTCACAATGATTTTACTCTTAGGTGGAGACCCCAATCAAAGCTACAAGGGAAATATTCATAAGAAAATGAGTTAGTAGATAGATAAAACACAAGAAAAAGCTAGGTGAAACAATCAAGAGTCTAGTCTGCCTTTGAAAGGACATCCTTGTAGATAACTCTCATTTACCCTAGGATTGATGTGTTGGATATATTTAATCTAATCCTAGAGGTTACTCATTAAAATTATTGCTTTGTATTATCTACTATAAGTCTAAATGGGAAGTCTAGATTAGAATCAAAGTTCTATAAAATTCATAACAAAATCATTTTCATCACCTTTCTTGTTCCCACTTTATCCCCTAATTCCCATATCTTGAAAATTTAGGAGTTTTTCCTTTACTAGTAAACCTAAAATCCTTTAATTCAAAAATACTATGAAGATAAAACCATGTTTTTTAGCATCAAATATAGAAAATACAATAAATGCAATCAAGTCACAATAAAACTATATATAAAAAAATCATTAAGTTGTCTTGTTAGTCTATATGCATACATACATATTCCACATCATAAAATAGAAAAGCATACCATATGCACCTATATAAGCATCTATCAATAAATGAAAATTCATCTCTAAAGTAACCCTATGCATAATGGGACAGCAACTTAATGATATCAACTATAATAAGATATTGAACAATTTCTATAATCACTACATCATAAATAAAGCTATTAATATTTGATTGCATAAGCTCCAACATGGGAGATGCATGATCAAATTAAGTAAAAAAAGAATAAGATATCCCCATGTAAGGGGAAAAGATAAATGAAAAATAAAGTGTTGGAGTCTCATAGTGTATCAATAAGGGCATATATTTAGTGTTGAACTCCTAATCCACCAAATCTCACTCCTTTGTCTCCTCTTGTTATCTACTACATCTAATTGTGTAAGGGTAATGTCCCTCTAAGATATCTAATATGGGACAAGTGTTTGAACTCGTGATTGACTAGAGACAAGTGTCCCATCTTGTGAGTAAAAAATTATTCATTAGTTAATCCCCACTCCAACTATCTCCCCTTGTAGGGCATTCACAACCTTCAATGTATCCAACCTACCCCTCAAAGATATAAGTTGCAGGATAGCATGGTAAGAAGAAGTAAAGACATTTGTATGTTGAAGTGATATTAAAGGTATCCCTACATCCACTAGGATCACCTCTCTCTCACCTCATAGAAGAGATAAAAACATATAGTGACACATTCTTGATCAAGTCTATCCACCCATCCATGGTACATATGTAATCAAGTGCAAAGTAAAGAATTATTATAGATCATGTTTACATATTAAATGATAGTGTGCTATGCAAAGCAACTTAAAGGCCTAAAAGAAAAATAATCTCAAAGATTTCCTATCTACTAGAAGGTATCACTCACATATGCTCATTTGTTTACTAAGCTAAGGGAATCACATGTGGATCAGGTGTAACATAATTTTATCTATCCCTATCTTCATCCCTCTTGGGATAGTATAATCATTGATCCTATCATCCTCTTCATAATGATCACTCTTTCCATAAAGTAGGTTGACCCCTACATTATTATAACTAGTTTTTAGCCTATATATATGTTTAACCTCACATCAATCATACAATGAGATTATCAAGAGTAAGAGGAATCCATGAGAGCATCCCTTTCCCAACCTTTAATACCTCGTGAGTAAAATTATAACTATGAGAAAATCTTCTAGAAATTCATCCCCAAACTACTAGAGTACTTGCATGATGGGATACGTGTCCATAAAACTATGCCTATCAACCAAATGACTCACCCCTCTACAAAATTATCTAATGATGCTATTGTTCTCCATCTCCCATCCATCTTCATGCAAGGTTCTACAATATTTTCCTAATTATTAAAATTAGCTACCATCAGTGTAGATGAGTTATAGTGCCCTAACCAGTGCTACTTGATAGCTCTCGAAAGGAAGGATAAACTGCAAGCTTTGGTCACTAATTTTTGGTGTGAACAAGGTGTATTATATAGCTAGTTTCACTTTAGGACCTACTCACACCTAGTTACTTAAAAATTCTTAGGTGATTTACTTTTTGTGTCTCATATCATAGTATTATCATCTTCAGTTTTCTTTCATTCCTTCACTTTTTCATATCTTGTTGAGGGGTCTTTTCCTATATTTTTTTGTCCTTTACTCCATTTGTGAGATATTTATTTATACATGGGTACCTAACATGGACTTGTATTTTGGACCCATCCTTGCATGTTTTATCATTCTCCCTAAGTTCCACTTAAGGGGGCTTTTGGTGTGAACAAGGTATATTACCTATATGGTTTCACTTTAGGACCTATTCACACCTAGTTACCTAATATTACTTAGTCCATTTCACTTTTGTGTCTCATATCATAATGGTATCATCTTTAATTTCACTTCCTTCATTTTTCATGATTTCTCTCTTTTAGAGAGGAATTTTTTCCTATGGGTTTTTCTCATTTACTCTATTTGTGAGATATTTATTTGTACATGGGTGCCTCACATAGCCTTGTAGTTGGAACCCATCCTTGCATCTTTGTGTGTTTTATCTTTCTAAATAAGTTGCACTTAAGGGGGAGGGGGGCTTATTGATGTGAACAAGGTGTATTACCTACCCAAATGTACTTTAGGACCTATTCGCATCTAATTAATTAAGCTTACTTAGGTCATTTAATATATGTGTCTCATGTCATACTATTAAGACACTTTTTATGATCTTAGTTTGTCCTAGGGTTTCATATAAGGTTTTTTCCTTGCCTATATAGCAAAGTCATCTTACTATTTTGTATTCATTGCTTTTAGGAAATCTATCAATTAGTTTTATTAAATATCTCTTTCAAAAGGTATTTGGTATTATTGTTTAGATTCTTACTCCTTTGAGTTCTTCCATTTCTTCAACATGGTATCAAAACATTAAATCAAAATACCCCTTTTCATTTTTAATGGTTTTTATAGGTACTTGTATAGAGTGTCTCCTAGGAATGAAACATACCTCATGCTTGTGCTCACAAATCCCAAAAACCTATAAATCTATATGGCATGATGGAGTTTGACAATAAAAAAATTATGTTTTTTGGGAGTTGAATAGGCCCCCATTTTACCAATCTATACAACCATACAAGTCTATATGGTTGTACACGAGTCCTACCAAATTATTAACTTTGTACTAGGTAAAAGCATAAAGTTGTGTCACACTTACAACCAACTTATCAACACAACTGAATTTATGTATTTCTAACTAAAAATCAATTTTGGTCATCAAACATATGATCTAGTAAGATTCATTCTAGCTAAGTTAGAAACTTCCACATCTTTTTCAACAAAAATTGTTGGCTAAAAATATATGGAACACCACTTTGAGTCCAATTTACCAAAAAATTAAAATTATTTGAAAAACTTGAAGTTTCAATAACTAAATTACATTTTTTTTTAAATATAAAATACCCTTTTGTAAATCCATAAGTGTAGTTTTCAAAAATATATTTATTTTAATAGTTTAATTATTTTATTTTTTTGGTCGGTAATTGGATTTATATTATATTACTAAAATAAAAAATTGCAATTCGATAGTTCAATAATCACCCACCAAAAAAAATTATTCCATCCTACCAGAAAGCATCTAAACATGTTGAACAACTTACAGTTTCAGAAAACTACATCTGAACTAGTGAAAATCCTTACACATTCACTCCATTTCACACTAGCAAAATCACCAGATCTTCAAACAAAAAACTAAACAAACCATACTATTGTCTAACTTTGAACTGACATAGGAATTATAAGGAACAAAAAACAAGCCCCTACATTAAGCCCTCCCAACCCTTTTACCGTACCTTGTTCCACGCTTCTTGCCTCTTGTGTTACGACTCCCTGCATCCCACACCTCCACCTTCTGCTTTTTCTTGACACCCTTGACTTGTGCAATGCTTTTGTCCACTTTCAAAATTCCAATGAAAGTTTTAAGATCATTCCACCCACAACGAGCCTCTTCCCTACATTGATTCTTGTGTGCATCTTCAGGCCCACGGATAAATGGCTCCAAGCCCTCGTCTCCTACCCTTTCCTCCTTTGTAGTTCCTTCTCTAAAATCAATGCCCACATCTGGCACTACTCGCTCAAGGAATGAGTCCAACCCTTCTAAAAAAATCCTCATGACAATCAACTCCATCACCTCTCTAACGGTTCCAATAGGCTCACCGAGATCAAGACCCCACACCACAATTAAAGAGTATATATCCATGTTCGTGTGGTATCTGTGAATCAGACTACCAAAGGATTCCCCAATTATCAACCTAACACTTTAAAAGAGTCGTTTGTCTACAACCAGAAACATACCTTCCAACCGTTGGTCTGTGGCTTCTCCAATGAAAGGATTTAGCTACCTCTTTGATCAGAGAGTGAAACTAGCCTCCATCTCCAAACTCAGATAGACACCCGACCTACCAACTTTCTCGCTGCTGCTCCACTGCCAAACGCACTGCTTTCTGATTGCTTGTTCTTCACACAAGCAAAAAATGATGAGCAACGGTTCATTTAAGATTTTCCAGCCTCTGCCCGCCACCATAACGATCAAGCTTGTACTCTCCATTACGCCAAGGAAAAATACTAAAACTTATTTTAAAAAATTAAAAAAAAATTGATGCACTAGATAAAAGAATATATTTCAAATCTATGGTATATTTTTTTTCCATTTTAGATAAATATTTAATATGAAAGTTGATGTCTGATGTAAACAACTATTTTTTAATTCATGCACATTTTAATATTTATTTAAAAATATATATTTATCAAAATTGGAAAAAATATATCCATGCACTAAAGTTTCAAGTTATAAATACACACAAATGAAAGAAAAAAGAAAAATTACTATAAAAAGTTTGATGTCCCATGCAACTTCATTTTTCAACATTTTATCAGCAACTAAATTATAGTGTTAATTTATTAAAAACTAGTTTAAAATATTTTTTAATTTTTTTAAAAAATACAAACATAAAATATACTAAAAAATATATATTTTACTAGTTTACATCATTTCAAAATTCAAAACATATATGCCACTTTTTAGTGATTCAAGTTTAAAAGTTGGATGAGTGTTGGTCGTTTCCTTTATAAAGTGTGACACAACTTTCTGCTTTTACCCTACTTTCTCAATTTGCATGCAAAAATTTTTATGTATCACCACCTACATCATTCACCATTTCCATCTGCCTCTTGTATGGTTGTTCCAAAAAAGACAAAAAAGGTTTTTTCTTAAAAATAAATTAGTAAAAAATTTATAATTAAAAAACATATATTATAAAAATAAGGTTTTTAGGGCCCATGGCAATCCTTACCTACTGCCATGGCAAGGATGGCATGCCCTTGGGCCACATCCCATAAAGGGTTGCAATAACTTGGGGTTCAAACCCCTTTACCCTAAACCATATATATAATTAATTAAAAAAATGTAAATCCAACCACTTCATACACACCATTTAAAAAATGGTAATTCCACTATTTTTGATGGATCCTGCAAACTTATCAAAGCCTCCATATTTAGCCAAGACTCCAAAATTAGATGAGGTATTAATTTTCATTGACAACTAGATTTGGTAAACCTCTAGATTTTGTGACAATTCTACCAAATTCCAGTGATGTCATAATGATGTTAACACAAAAAAATGGCTTATTTTCCCCCCTTCACCATTGAGATTTTTTTTAAGCCCATCTTCAAAGACTTTGTTCTTGCTCATACAAGTTGCTTTTATAAAAAAAATTGAAACAAGGTGGAATTTTGTGCTCTTCAAGATTTTTAGTTTGAACTTATAAGTATTAAAAAAATTAGTTTTCTCAATGATTTTTTTGTGTATTTATCATTTTAGAAACTTTAGAGGGCCATCAATTTTACATACAAACCCCTTTTTGGGTGCAATTATCTTTGAAAGTGCATTTTTTTGCAAACTTTAGAGTGGTTCCTTTTATTTCCTCTCATCTTCCATTAGAATTGTATTTTCAACATATATTCTCTTTTTAGACATTGTAAGAATTTATTAAAGACATTTCTTGATTTGTAAATGCATTGAGATAAAATCCCACATATTATACTTACATTTTTAGGGTTCTTTCATATAACGTTATGTCATTATTGTACTTGCACTACTTTATAAAGTGCCAAAGGAGGTTTATTATTGTTAGGAAAATAGTTTATCGACCTTGCAATTACATGAGCTTACTATTTATATTGTTTACATTTGAGCATGGACTGATGTGGAATTTCCCAAAAGCTTCGGATTGGCTAAATAAGCACGCTTTTAAAGTTTCATTGCAAGATCATATCTGAATTTGAAGATATTAAAGTTTTTATTTTTCAAAGTTTCAAAATCCATTTTGAAGGCCTTAGCGGCATTTTTTGGGCCTAAAATTGGTTTTAACTAGCATAGTTTGATAGAGGGATTCACGAGCTTTTCGATGTAGTTCAAACAATTTGTCAATCAGACACCCAAATCAAAAGTTATGGCCTCTGAAAGTTGGGTCTCCTAAAATGGGAGATGTAAAAATGAGTTGGACACATAAATGAACTGTAAAGGGGGAGTTACATGTGGTGGTGTTTGTTTAGACACATGATAGGCATTTGTTATTGGAGATAAGGATGGGCACCACTTTTTAGTTGATTTTAGCTCATGGTTTTGTAATACTATTTGACATTTTCATGTATTGTATCTCCTATATATTAGACCTACATGAGATGGAGGATGTGTGTAAGACTCTTATAGTTTTTGAGTTGCCTTTAATCTCTGGTTGGTGATACTCATGTGAGAAACCTTGATTTGTAAGTATATTGTAATCTTGTTGATTTCTGAATAATATATTGGGCGGCTTTTGGAGTGTGGGGTTTTTCCCATGTAAATCACTGTGTTGTGGTATAAATATTATTTATGTTTATTTCTATTTAAGTTTTTGTAATTGTTCAAATTTGTTTCTTTTGCATACACCTCCTCTCAATATTAGTGTACGAAGTTGTTTCACTACCTTATCTTCCTTAAAATTATGTGCACCATGTTATTTTCCATTACAACCTTGTCTACTTTCATGTGAGTGTTCCTTATTTTTGCACACCCTTTTGTAATTGTAGGTACTACCTTGTGCATCTTTTGATGTCGCTTCTTCACCTTCTTATAGTACATTGTGACACATCATTTCAATGGACTTGTAATAGCTCTCACGTGTCAAAATTATAGGGGTATAATACTATTTTTGTTGATTCTTACTTAGTTTGACATCAAAGTGAGCTACGCATCTAGTTTTTGTTCCTATACACTAGGTGGATGTAGTAGTTAATTATCTATGTATTTGAGTGAGATGAAATAAATACCATATATAAATTATTGTATTCCTATTTATGGAGGAAACCTTCTAATATTCATTCGATTAGTATTACAAAGACTATTAGCACTTGTATTTTTTACAAAACACATATTGGTGTGATTACAACATATGCATATTGGTTGAGTAGTACTATTGGGGCCACTCTTGCAAATTAATGTGTCATTTATATATTTGATTATGTTAGGAATTGTATGCAGAAAATATCAATTACAAGCAAATAAACATTAAACAGAGGAATGAAAAACACAGAAATAATAACAACAAGAGACAATATTTAATGTGGTTCGCCCAAACTTAGGCTACATCCACCAACAGAGAGTCCAATGTTATTATCGAGTAAATTGAACCAATTACAACCAGTAATCCTTGCAACTCAATACCACTACAAATGCTACAATACCAACCGCGCCGATAAAAGTGGGGAAAATTTAACCTCCGAGTCTAATTAGGCTCCATATACCAACAATCTCCCACTTGGAGACTGATTAGACTCCACTTGGTATCAATATCCCCTGCCAAATCTGAGTCTACATAACCTGCTAAATCAGTATTAGAGCCCCCAAAACATAAACACTTATTGGATGTACCTCTCAAATACTTGAGAACCCATTTTACTACATTCCAATGCTCCAATCTGGGATTACTCATATACCTGCTTACGACTCCAATAATATGTGCAATATCTGGTCTCGTGCATACCATGGAATACATTAAACTTCCTACAACTGAAGCATATGGTACCTTGTACATTTTATCTTCCTCCTCTTGTGTCTTTGGACACATCTCCTTAGTCTATTTCAAATGACTAGGAAAAGGTGTGCTAACAACTTTTGCACTCTCCATGTGGAATCTCTACAACATGTTTTCAACATAACCAGCCTGAGATAGAGTCAATTTTTTGTTCTTCCTATCTCTACAAATTCTCATACCAAGGATTTTTTTTTTTGCCCCCAAATCCTTCATAGCAAATGATTTTGATAACTGTTGCTTTAACTCACTTATGTGATCCATGTTAGACCCCGCTACAAGCATGTCATCAACATATAAACATAAAATAATGTAGTTTTCATTATCGAACCTCTTCAAATAAACACAATGGTCAGAATTACACCTGTTGTAGCCTTGCTCAACCATAAAACTATCAAATTTCAAGTACCATTGCCAAGGTGCTTGTTTCAAGCCATATAAACTCTTCTTCAATCTACACACCAATTTCTCCTTTCCTTTGACCTCAAATCCTTGGGGTTGTTCCATATATATCTCCTCCTCCAAATCACCATGAAGAAAGGCAGTTTTCACATCTAGTTGTTCCAAATGCAAATCTTCAACAACCACAATACTTAAAACAGTACGAATAGAAGTCATCTTAACAACTAGAGAAAAAATCTCAGCAAAATCAATGCCCTTTTTCTATGCAAATCCTTTTACAACTAACCTAGCTTTAAATCTATTCATACCTCCATCTTCCTCTTTCAACCTGTAAACCCATTTGTTTGGTAAAGCCTTTTTACCTGCAGGCAACTTGCATAATTCCCAAGTCTCATTTTTCAGCAAGGAGTCCATTTCTTCTGCCATTGCATGCTCGCACTGAACCTTTGTATCCACCTGCATAGCTTCATCATACCCTTCAAGTTCACCAACATCTGTTAACAAAATAGAATACAAAGAGGGAGAAAATATTTCTGGAGGTCTACTTATCCTTGAATATCGTCTAACATTCACTGGAGTTTGTGGTATTTGTTGTTGTTGTTGCGGAGCATGAGGAACCACTAGAACATTGCTATTTGGTGTATCATCCAGCACTACATAATCATTTTATTTCTTCTCATGCTGCTACAACTGATCTTTGTACAACACTTTCTCATTGAATATGACATCCCTTCTTCTCACAATTTTTAGATTTTCAGAATCCCAAAGCCTATAACCAAATTCATCAATGCCATATCCAACAAATATACATTTCTTTGATTTTGCATCCACCTTGGTTCTATTTTCATAATCTACATGTGAAAATGCTTCACAACTAAAGGTCTTAAGAAAAGAATAACTCGCCTTCTTACATGTCCATGCTTCCTCTGGAATACCACAACCCAAGGGAACTGAAGGACCTCTATTAATTAAATAAACAATAGTATTTATAGCCTCTTCCCACATGTTTAAAGGCAACCTAGCATGCAATCTCATAGTCTGTGAACACTCCATTATTGTTTTGTTCATGCGCTCAGACACTCCATTTTCCTGTGGAGTCCTTGGAACTGTTTTCTGCCTATGAATACCATTTGAGGAACAATAATATTCAAAATATTTGCTGCAATACTCACCACCATTATCAGATCTGAGACATTTTAACTTTTTACCTATCTAATTCTCAACCAAGCTTCTCCATTTCTTAAAAGTTTTAAATACATCAAATTTCTGCCTAAGGAAATAAATCTATACCTTCTTTGTTGCATCATCAATAAAAGTGACATAGTACCGAGAGCCACCGAGAGAAGATATTTGAGCTGGTCCCCATACAATCGTATGCACAAGCTCCAATTTCCCATCTTTCTTTTGCTTCCCATCCTTGAGAAAACTAACTCTCTTTTGTTTGCCATATGTACACAACTTTCAAAGAAATCCATATTAACACATTTTAGACCTGGTAAAACATTCTTTGAATGAAGTACTTTCATACCTTTTGCACTCATATGCCCAAGTCTATTATGCCACAATGTTGATTCAAAATCCATAGCAACTATCTATTTTTCTACCTGCTAAACTGCAGCAATTGTTCTTGAACATTGATTTTTATTTGCAATAGCTAAAGTAGAAGGAACAGTATGACCTGTACAAAGATATAAGGTGCCTACTTTCACACCTTTTTCTACCACTAAGGCACCTTTTGTAACCTTCCAATTTTTATCACTAAATGTAACAACACAACCTTCATCATCTAGTTGCCCTACTGAAATTAAATTTATTTTTAACTTTGGAACATGCCTTACCTCGTGTAGTAGCCAATGATTCCCATTCTACAACTTAATCTTGATTCTTCCCTTTCCAACAATCTAACAAGGTTCGTTATCTCCCAAATAAACCAACCCAAAATCCCCTTAGACATAATCAAGAAAATAACTTCTATGGGGCATAGCATGAAATGAAGCCCCTGAATCTAACACCCAAGAATCATCAGCATTATCACGGGAAAGAATCAAAGCATCCTCATTAGATTTATTACTTACCACATTTTCCTCTTTATTTCCTTCCTTTTTGTCTCCTTTATTTTTCTGAGACCAACAATCTTTCTTTAAATGACCCGGCTTACCACAGTACCAGCAATCCCTCTTGTCTCTAGATTGGGACCTTTTGTCATTTGATTTTCCTCATGACTTCCCACGACTTCCAGAATTGTTTCCTCTCCTTTGTTCTACCCCTGCTTTCTGCATTCAAAACATTTCCTGATGTGGATGTTCCACCTAAGCTTTTCCTACGAATTTCCTACAAATAATAAAAATCCTTGCATATTTACTTTATTTGTGATATATTTATTTGTATATGGGTACCTAACATGACCTTGTATATGGGACTCATCCTTTCATATTTGTATGTTTTATCATTCTCCTTAAATTGCTCTTAGCGGGAATGTTGGTGTGAAAAAGATATATTACATATCCAACTTCACTTTAGGACCTATTCACACCTAGTTACTTAATCTTAGGTCATTTTTTTTTTCTCGTGTAATTGGATTAAGACACTTGCTATGATCTTATTTTATCCTAGGTTTTCATCTAAGGTTTTATCTTTGCTTGTATAGCAATGTCATCTTATTGTTTTGTAATAATTTTGTATTCAATATTTTTGATGATATAACAATTCTTTATATTGTATCTCACTTATGGAAGGTAAATATTCTTGCTAGTTATATTTTTGTTCTTTTTTTTTCTTCTATTTCTCCAACACTAATAAGTTGTCATATGCTTCAAAATCTATAACATGATGAACAAATAAATGCTAGTTCTCTATGACATGCATCTCAATACAAATTATGGTAAAATAATGCTAAGATGTCAACTCCCCAAGAAAAGAATCAACCTTGCTCTAGATTTGTTGAATAATAAGAGTTCATGACCATCTAATGATATGCATTTTTTATCCTTGGCAAGTAGTAAGAAATCAAGCCAATAAGGACCTTCTATAGAGGCATAATATTAAGGGTTGAGATCAAAAGCAACTATACTCCCCTATTTTCTTCAAGACTATGGAATTAGAATTTGTTCTAGCTTACATCCAAATAGGTCAAAAGGCCACAACAAATGCATCTTAAGGATTACACAATATGAAAATACACCACTTAATATAGTCATGCTTATTGTAGGGTGGCATAATCTACTCCATTTGTGGTCATTATCACTCATCACACCTTTCATCACTATTAATTAAATAATTTCTAATTATTTGATTAAACTAACCCATATCTCACATTAATTAAATAGTTTTAAATTATTTAATTATTTCATCATTTTCCTGTCATCACCTTTAGTTAAATATTTTTTAATTATTTAATTAATTAAATAATTTTAATTATTTAATTAATTAAATATTTTTAATTATTTAATTAATTAAATAATTTTAATTAATTTCAAATATTCCTCTCATCCACATAATTAAATAATTTTTAATTATTTAATTAAATATCATGCATTCTTTCTTATCCTCATAATTAAATAATTTCTTAATTATTTAATTAGCTAATTATTCATCTAAAATTAAATAAATTATTTAGGATGTACATTCCTCTAAAAATAAATAAAATATTTATTTTATTTATTTTGCTATTTATATCTTCTTTAGTCTCCTAATCTTATTGTTGGTCCTCTAATCCTAAATTTAGTTTAACTCTTCTAAATTTAGTGAGTGAAATTCACTTTACTTCACTTCATCTTTCCATGCAAGCCCATGCACATCTTCTTGATCTCTCACCCATCCTCATTCATCGATCTGATATCACATCTCACACCATTGATCTCATGTCTTGAAAGCCTATAAATACAACATCTTTTGATCATTCAATCCCTCCTCAAAATCATATCAAGTCTCCCTTAAATTTTCATCCAAGTCCCTCGAATCAACATCCAAACTATACTCAATTCATCTTGCTTTTGCACAACAAGGTTATGCTATTTTTATGAATGATCCACATATCATATAAAACAACATAATTTGTATACTTTGGACAATGGAGTAAGGCTAGGCATTTTCAAGTGAGGCAAAGTAGGTTCAATTAGTTTGAATTGATTTACATTCTATTTTGGTTGCTTTCATTTGATTAGTGCACACACTTCATGGGTAATAGGTCCATTTGATTATTGGATTAGGGTTATTGATTGTGATTTCCTATTTGTATTGAATTTATTGATCTTTAAATTTATTCTTGTTTATGCAACTAATGGCCCTAAATTTTATGGTAATTTTGACATACAATAATAAAGATAAAAATTAAGGAATTTAATTTTATCCCTCACCACAAACATAAATAAGGTCCAAACTTGCATATATGGACCTTGATTTTACCTTTTTGGTAGGTCATTCACATATATTGGAGTGGCATGAGTATACTTTGTACCTTTTTGACATGGTATGTTCTCTCATTTCTCTTGTATGCACAATTTAAGCTAATGCTTTGATTGCATGCACTTGAGTTGATTCTCATTTTCTAACTTACAAATTTTGAGTAGGTTATAGGATAACATAACAAAGGTACTATCAATTTAACCCCATTTCAATGGTGAGTACACTTGTCAAACTTAGCATAAATGGTATTTTTAAGATTACCACATACTATGCATGATCCTTTTTTCCTATTTTTAAGGTCCAAATGTGAGTAATAACATAAGTATAGGTAAGTGTAGGTATCACATGCCTATTACAAAAAATGAACCCTACCTTCCACATAGATTATCAAAACCAAAGGAATAAATATGTAGGTGCTTAAATTTTATAGGCATACATGATAGTTTGATCATTTGGAACTTCAACTCACAACCCATGTGGTGTGAATAAACCATCTCTCAACCTTTTTAACTCTCATGGAAATGTATGCTCAACCACTAGGACCCCCTCCTACATTTTTTTTGGCCTCTCTAATATTTCACCCTATATTTATACCTTATATCCAACCAAAAACTATATTTGACCCTATAATTAATGATGTCACACAAGTTTTCTTGGGATCACTAGAGAATCTTAGGGGTCACCCATATGACCCACCCTAATAAAATGCATGACCTCACTAGTAAAGTGGTTGAACTTGGCATTCAAGATTGGTACATGAGAACTCCCAATTTTGGTCATTTCTCCACCAAATTTACTTATAATTATGATATTAGAGTAGTCTTGATTACACCTACCCCTATTTCTCTTGATTTCTCCCCCTAAATCCATGATTCTAATTAATATTTCCCTCCCCTCAATCAATTTTTTGATTGGATTTTCTAAACCTATTTAGGCAGCCTCATTCCCATTCCCACATAGTCTTTAGTCTTGAAGAGCTTTAGCCTAAGATCTTTGCAAGCCTTCTATATGAGTTCAATTCTACTACTCTTCACCCATACTTACTTAGGTAGAATACTAATTCAATTCTAAGGCATCCAAGAAAATTTATATTTTATACAGAATCCATCCTCCCTACAAGCCTTAATAGCTCTTTCTTATTGAAGCTCCAAATATTTTATCGTCACAATAGTCTACCACTTATCCCTTAAGCTTAGTTCTTTATCCTTTACCTTTCTTCCATGAATTGAAACACCCAAATCTAAAGAGAAGATAAAAGTTGAGCCCCTAAAGACTAATATGCAATAACTTCATCAATCATCTATCTATCAAAATTCCAAGTGCGAGCTTCCAAATTTATTTTATTTTGAATTCTTAGTTTAGTTTTCTTTGAAAATGTACTAGGTTAAAATTGCAATTAGCTTCACTTTTTCCTAGATTTATTAATTTTTTCATCATATCACATATTAGAATTGTTAGCTATAATTTATTTGTCATTGCCATTTTATAGCATAATTAGATTAGATTTCACTTCAAATTGGTATTTTCAATTCAAAAATCATATTAGAAATCCCTTGTTAACAACATGATGCAACAAATTCAAAATCTCTTGCTAACAACACAAGGAATTCACAAGGTCAAAATCTCTCAATAACAAAAAAGGCTTTCAAAAAAATAAAAATAAAAATATTATCTTAACTTACATTTAGGATCATTTAAAATTGTTTAATTGTAGTAGTTAATTAAATCACACTTCAATTTGGGGAAATAAAAAAGGATAGTGGGAAAAAATACAAAAAAAAATAGAAGAAATGTTTATTTTGTGTATTTAAGCTAAGATAATTAGTAAATCCATCATCACAATGAAGAAAAATATATCAAAATCCCTTGATAACAACTCAAGACACTCAACAAAACCAAACAAAATGAACAAAGAAAAGCCACACAAGTGTTCATAACAAAGCATAGCTCTTCCTTCTTATTATGCCTTACATACACACCTCATCATTTTTACTTAAGGAAATTTGGAGACCCTCTTTGTTCATTATCATTTCCTCTTTTGTTCTTATCGTTTTTCATTGTTAATTGTGTTAAAGATATTTTTTTCCTCTTTATTATTTTTTGTGTTTTAGTAAGTTTTTGTTGTGTTTTGTTACCAAGTTCCAAGGTCTTGACAAATCCTAGCACCCATATCAGTTTTGGGGTTTTGACAAATCTCAACACTCATATCACTTATGGGGTTTTGAAAAATCCCAACACTCATATCACTTTTGGGATCTAAGGAAGGTTTGACACTTGTTATGGTTTTGAATTTCCTTATATTTCTAATAAGTTTTGGGGTTTTAAACAATATCAAAACCTTTCCTTGTTTGGTTCTTGGATCATCATTCTAAGTTTATTAGAAAGAAAAATTAGGGGTTCTTATGATATTTTTTACCAAGTTTTAGACTTCAAACTTCTTAGTTTTGGGTCCTTAGCCTGGCTTGAACCTCGACCATAAATATTTTTTTTAAATAAATCTTGAAAATATATAATGCAAGCTTTAGACCCCACCAAGAGTTTATTTTAAGTCCAAATCCTAAGCAACTATACTCTCTCCTCATTCCACAACCAAAATGTGAAACTTTCTTTAGGAATTTCATAGGTCAAGGGCCATGGTAAAGACAAGGAAATTTTCTAAGTTCCTATTTTTACTCTAACCTAAAAATTTGCAATAAAAATTGTCATTAGATTTTGGTTTAGCAACAAGGCAAAAAAATTTGGATGTCAATCAAGTTTTTTGCAAATTTCAAAATTTTGAGTGTGTGTGCAGTGTTTTTACCCCATCCAAAATGCAAGAAATAAACTCAAGCAAAAGGATAAAAACAAAACAAAACACTCAAGATTGGGCTTAAGATGAAACTCAAACTTAAAATGACAATAAAACCAATTTTTACCTTGTTTGAGTTTGATGAGTTTGTTTACTCTTTTTGAAAGCTTGATATGTGTGCTCTATATTGATTTCGGCAGCATAATAGCTTGGTGTAGCTTGATTTGGTCACCAAATGGATGCAAGATTGCTATGGTTGCAAGGATTTGGATATGGAGATAGTGTGAGAGCTTGAGTGTGCATGAGATGGTTAGGGTTTCAAAATGCAAAAAAGGATAAGTGTTAGTCATTTATCAATGGAGATTGAAATGGATGGTGGAGATTGAAAGGAGGAAGGAAGATCAAGGGTTGAGATCAAGAGTTTACCAAAGGAATTAAAAATTCATTTTTTAATGTGCATGAAAAGGATAAAAGGAATTTAATATTCCTTGGGAAAGAGAAAAGGAATTTAATATTCCTTGGGAGATGAGAGAGGAATTAAAAATTCCTCAAAAGGACCTTGGGAAGACAAAAAGGAATTAAAAATTCCTTGGGGGATGGAGAGAGTTGACCAAAGGGTAGGTTGGGATATCTAATCAATGATTAGGTTGTGTAAGTGAGGGATCAGGCAAATGATTTGGTGGGTAATGAGGATGATCCACTTGCATATTATGGAGGATGTGACACCTCCCTAGCCAAGGATTAGTAATGTGCACATCCTTAATCTAGGATTATGCAAATTAATCAGGATTAGAAAAAGGTTATGGAGGATGTGACATGAGGGGAATTAAATAAATATATTATTTATTTAATTCTTTAGAGGATAAGGGATAAGGGATAGGAGTAAATAATTAAAGGTAATTATTTACTTTAAGCTAGGATTTAAAGAGGATAGAAGAAATAAATTAGGATGAAGGGATAAGGGCTAATGAATATTAATTAAATAATGGGGTATTATTTAATTAATATAGAGTATATGACATTAGTTGATTAGGGGTAAATTGACCAAATTAAAGTGGTCAATTTTCAATGTCTACATTTTTCCCCTCTTTGAGATGGTGTTACAAAGTAGTATCATTTCAAAGAATATTAAAACATAGAAACTGGAAGAAGATGGTTAGAATGTGAAAAATGCCCCAGTCATTCAAAGGAGTGACTAGGAGGAAAGATTATGGGAACAGAGATTAGGGATTGAGGATGCCCCCTTGAGAGGACATGTTGGTTCAAGAGAACATGAGTGTTCTCTCAAAATGGATGAGGTGATGCGAGAGGAGAAGATGAGAAGTAAGCAAGAACAAATGGATTCAAGGACAAATGTTATGTTTCCCCAGTCAAGCTACAAGCCAAAATGGATTGATGATGGATGGAGCAATGTTGATGAGGGAAGGATTCATCCCAAAACAATGCAAAAGGATAGGGAAGGATGCATCTTAATGATGATGACGAAAGTGTTGTTGATGAGGGAAGGATACATCCCAAAACAATGCAAAAGGATAGGGAAGGATACATCTCAACGATGATGACGAAAGTGTTGTTGATGAGGGAAGGATGCATCCCGCCGATGATGATGATGGGAGTGTTGTTGATGAGGGAATGATACATCCCAAAACAACACAAAAGGATGTCGCAAAGCTAGGAATAAGACCAAGTATGTGATTAGATGATTTGTGCTATATTGAACAGATTAGGATTGGATGGAGATGTGATATTGTTGAAATGAATGAAAATAATGGAAGAATAGATGCATAGAATAACAAATATATATTATCCTAAGGATATTGAAGAGATGATGATATGATGGGGATGGAGGAAGTGGATGGATGAAAATGGATAGGTTAAAGAGATGAGGAGAGTGATTAAGGATGCATGGATGAGAAAGATCTAGGGTGAGGGGATGGGGGGATGTTGATAGAGGAAAATGATAGATGAGAGGATGGGAGATGGGGATATGAAAGTAGAGTGATCAAATAAAGAAATTTAATTGCTATGCATTATGATGCCATGTAATGAGCACTTAAGTTGATATAGCATGAGATACTATTCACCAGGGTATGAGGAACCAAGGTGAATCTGTATCACATGCATGGGACTAACACAACAAATAAAAGGTTAGTCCAACATCCCAAAGTCATGGGGGCTTTGGTAAGACCAATGTTGGAAAACCACAAACACAAAGGATGCCCCCACATAACACAATATCATGGGGATCTTGGTGGGTACTGCATGGGAAAACCAAGAGGACAAGATCACACAGAAGATCAAGATATGCCCCTAGTTCTACCAGTCAAAGCACACCATGATATGATGGATCGTGGTGACCCCGACAAGGTATAATAGGAAGATCAAATGATAAACAAAATTTCAAAAGCATCAAAATATCACAATAACTTTCAAATGTCCTTTGCCATAGGATCAAAAGGGTGGATGGGATTGATTCGGTCTGATTAGGAAGGATACATCCTATTAAGACCAAAAGATGGAGGATATATTACATGATTGACATGACTCTGGATATTTGAAATTGATTGGACCTCATGATATCAATGTATTTTGTTTGTTAAGAACCATCTAGGATAGGGACATACTTGATGACATGACACGAGAACAGGGCACACCCTATAGACCTAGGGGCTTGGGGGCTGATTAGAGATTAGCCTTGCCTACGTGAAAGCGTAGAGCCCTCGTAGTTAGATAAAATATTGATGACTGACCATGGATAAAAGCAGAAAGAGAACAATGGAGACCACGATGGATGACAAAGACTGGACTGACAAATGCCCTGGGGGATGATCAAATGATTGACCTTGCCTATGTGAAAGTGCAAGGGCAACGTAATTCGACAACAAACTCAAAGTATTCCCCAACATAACACAAGATCACGGGGATCTTGGTAGGTACTATGCAGGACAACCAAGAAGACAAGATCACATAGAAGATCAATATATGCCCCTAGTTCTACCAATCAAAGCACACCATGATATGATGGATCATGGCGACCCCAACAAGGTATAATAGGAAGCTCAAATGATAAATAAAATTCCAAAAGCATCAAAAGATCCCAATAAATTTCAAACGTCCTTTTCCATAGGATCAAAAGGGTGGATGGGATTGATGCGGTCTGATTAGGAAGGATACATCTTGTTAAGACCAAAAGATGGAGGATATATTAGATGATCGACATGACTTAGGATATTCAAAACTGATTGGACCTCACGATATCAATGGATTTTGTTTGTTAAGAACTAGCTAGGATAGGGACATACTTGATGACACAACACGAGAATAGGACACATCCTAAAGACCTAAGGGCTCGAGGGTTGATCAGAGATTAGCCTTGCCTACGTGAAAGCGCAGAGCCCTCATAGTTTGATAAAATACTAATGACTAACCATGGATAAAAGTGGAAAGAGAACAATGGAGACCACGATGGATGACAAAGACTGGACGAACAAATTCCTCAGGGATTGATCAAATGATCGACCTTTCCTACGTGAAAGCGCAGGGGCAACGTAGTTTGACAAAAGGCCAACAACCAACCATGGATAAAGGATGATGAGATGACCATGATAAGTGGATAAAATGATGGAGCCGATACGATGAGACAAGATAAACCTGGGGGATAGGATGGTGATAGGAATGAGACATGGATTATGTGAAGCTGAGGGATGGGATAGTTATCCAAATCATCAAAAGATAAATTGTGAGGATGATATGATGGACAAATGAGTGATTGAAAGTGATAGGAGATTGGGAAGATGCGTGAAATAGGTGGGATTGATCATAGTGAGATAAATGGAATTGGGTTGCACGAGGGGGAGCCTATAGCCAGATACCAATGACAAGGGATTATGAGATGGAATGAGGAAAGGGATGAATGGATAGGGAGATAAGGGTGGGGGTGGAAGGGATGATATGATGGGGGGAGAGGAAGATAAGTATGGGGAGATGAAAAGGATTTTCACTTGGATGGATAGGGAGATAAGGATGGGGAGATGAAAGGGATTGTTTGGATGGGTGGGAATACAAGGACGTGGAGATGGAAGGGGTTGTTTGGATGGATAGGAAGACAAGGTTGGGGAGATGGAAGAGGTTGTTTGGATGGGTGGGAAGACAAGGCTAGGGAGATGGAAGAGATGATAGGATTGATGAATGATGTATCCAAGGATTATGTTACAAATCCAAAATATGCCCCACTGTAGATATGGCATGTATGATGAGGCAAGAGAGATGGAATATAGAAGTATGGATAACTAAGAAAAGGAGATGCATTGTAGCATGATGGGTGGACAAGGGAGGTAAATGGATGTTGATAACATGCATGGATAAGGAAGGTGGATGGAGGAGGATAAGGAATACGGTAGTGAATGGACAAGGGGGATGTATACCAAGAGGTGTCCAAAGCATGTATATATGTTTTCCCCTATCTACATCAAGATCGCAAGGAGGATGGAGGGATTGGGATAAATGGGATATGACAAGTAGGACATGTAAGATAGGTGGGATGGAGGAGATGGGTGAAGGGGATGCAGTTTCCCCCAAGTGGGGAAGTAAATTGGATGGGGTATTTACACATGACACCTATTTTCCAAGTTTTCATCATGGTACTTATCCAAGACGCTTTTTTCCAAGTTTTCACCATTGGACTTCTTTTTTTTTGAATTTTTTGTATTTTTTTTTACTTTTTTTACTTTTAGATTTTTGGATAGTATGCACATGGAGATGGATAAGGATAGGTATGCGGATAAGTGGATTTGGAAGACATTTGATAAGGGGATAGATGGACTCAAGCATCAAGTTCCATACGAGGTAATAAGAGCCCATGTTAGAAGTGACTATTGGATGTTGGTACAACCTTATTAGGATGGATGGATGGATGGATTATGCAAAAGAATGGATTAAAGGGATTTGATGGGGGATATATGTGGGTTAATGGATGGGATGTTGAAAAGTGTATGGATGGAATGATGGGGTGGATGTGTGATGGGGGAATGTTTTCAGGACCAACATTGGCACATACAGTGGGGGATGTGAAATGATAGGAGTAATGGATGGAGAGTGTGGGGATAATGGAGGAGTTGGGGTAGTGAATTTTGGGACATAAGGACCCAAAATAGATTTAGGAGATGGTGGATGAGGATGTGTAGCCTTGGTATTATCAACTTTGGATGTTATTACGGATTTTTCATGTGAAGGAATTGCATCTTTTTTCTTTGGGATCCACATGGTTTTGATTTTTGCTTTAGTGGGCCTTTGTGGCCTATGGGTTTGATTTGGATTTTGGATTTTATTTTTCTTTTCTTTAACATGTCTTTTTAAGGGGACATGAGGAGTTTTAGATTCATGTGGATGTTTATATTTATGCTTTTTTACTTTGGCATCCAAAGTGCTTTTAATAGCAATGGGATGAGTATGAGGAGATGGATGATGTGGAGAGGATATGAATGGAGCGATGGAGGTAGTATTTTTGGGATGATATGTGGATGGAGGAGGTGTAGGTATGTGCCTTTTCTAATCCTAATTAGGGGATATGAGAGTGGGATGTTTATGATGGGTGATATGGATAGGTGATGGATGGATAAAATGATAAATAGGGCGAGATGGAGGAGGTGATTTCAGGATATAAGGGCCCAAAATGGACTTAGTACATGGAGAATGTGTGATGGTGGATAGAGGGACATAAGGACCCAAAATGGATTTGGAGGATGAAGAAGGAATATGGATGGTTGTTTTGAGGTAATATGATGGAGGAGGGGGGATGGTAGCAAATGATCTGGAGGATTGATGGGAGGAGCCTCTTATTCTTTTAGAAGAGGATCGTTGAGGATGTAAGGAGGTTGTACCAACATTTTTTAATTGTGATTCATGAGAGGTATATCCAAGACCTTGTATACAGGGGTGTTCTTTGACCTAGATGGGCTCTAAAATACCTTGCTCATGAAGGCCTGAACCTTTTTGTTGATAGTTCATGCTCTTGAGCACTTGATCTATGGTAGGATTCTTATTATTTTGGAAGCATGATGCGAATCCATTATTAGGTGGAGGAGGATGGGTGGTGTATATTTTTTTTTTATTCTACAAGAAAACCACCATGGATGAGTGTAATGGTACCAAGGTGATATAAAAGTGGTGTTGGGATGGTAGGGTTAGGTGGCAATGGGGGATCATGAGATGGATATGATGGGATAGTAGCACCTGGATTTGGAGTGAGCGATAAGGGATCAAGAGAGGGATCCGGTGATATGATAGGATTTGTATTTGTCGCAATGGGTGATAAGGGCTCATGCAATGGAGTGATTGGATCTTGAGTGACAAGGGGATCTTGAGTTGGAGTAGATAGGATGGTAGGATCTTGATGTGGAGGAGGGGATATGTTTGTATGCTTTGGATCAATCTCTTGGAAAGCTTTAATGGGTGTGGGTGGCATCATGATGGAGGAATGTTGGATGGACTCCTCGAATGGGGTGGATGGAAGGATGGAGGATTCATGAAGTTCATGGGAGTGGATTTCTGTGATACTAGGAGTGGGAGGAGTGGATTGGATTTGGGTGTCTTCAATGGATTTGGTGGATATAGGAGTATAAGATGGGGATTCAATGGATTCGATGGGTTTGATGGTTTCAACGGTTTCAACGGTTTGAGTGGTGCTAGAGGTGGTAATAGTAATGATAGGTGTGGGATGGAAAAGGGCCTCATCACTAGTGACCGTACATGGGGGAGTGGGGCAGCATGGTTCCATGACTTCAAGATGTGGAGTTGGGGATGTATTATTTGTCAAAAGTCCTTAGATGTCATCAGGAATGAGGTTCTTGCTTATTGTAGGCTTAGATGGTGTGGTGGGAGTAGATGAAGGATTATGAATGGGTGGAGGACTAGGATTATGGATTGGTGGATTAGGATTAGATGGAGGAATAGGATTGGAGGGAGGACTAAGAGTAGGTGGGGGATTAAGACATGATGGAGTGGAAGATGGAGTGGCATAGGAGGATGTGGATGGTGGATTAGGATAAGAGGACATGGATGGTGGATTAGGAAAAGAGGATGTGGGTAGTGGATTGTAGTAGGAGTATTGGGATAGTAGATTAGGATGGGAAGATTGGGATGGTGGATTAGGATAGGAGTATTGGGATGTTGGATTAGGACAAGAGGATGTGGGTGGTGGATTGTAGTAGGAGTATTGGGATAGTAGATTAGGATGGGAAGATTGGGATGGTGGATTGAGATAGGAGTATTGGGATGGTGGATTAAGGTAGGAATATTGGGATACTGGAATGGGATAGGAGGATGTGGATGTTGGATAAGAGAAATATGTAGATGAAGGATATGATGAATATATGATAGCATATAGATGGGGAAGATATTAGATATCCCTTGTCAAAGGTAGCATACGGGTTGCTAGTGGATGTGGATGAAGGGGGTGATAGGATAGCTTAGAGGAGTGATTGGATTTTGGAAGACGATTGGGGAAAGCTTTCTAGTAATGATAGCATCAAGGAGATCTATATCATACACATCTTGATCAACAAGACTTTCATTATCATCATCAACATAATTGGGATTTCCCTTGGCTACTTATTTTGGTTGCATTGATGAAGGATAAGAATTCATGATGTTGGATTGGATGGACATGGATTGAAAATATGGGAATAGATGATTAGAAGGAAAGAAAATATGATGAAAAGATAAATAGGAGTGATTAGAATAATATGGAAGAAGGGATCTTAAGATTTGTTTCGATATCAAAAGATCTTGGATGTGGATGGACTAAAGCTCAAATTGGGATGTAGATTAAGCTCAACTTGGGATTTGATTTAAGCTCAGATCAAGACTCGATTGAAGCTCAAATTAGGATTGGATTGGAGGATGTGATGGGATTGATTCTAAACCAAGTTCAGGGGTTTAACTAGACGATGTATGATGCTAATGACCGGATTAGAGTGTGAAAAGAATGATTGCGACACTGAATCTACCTCACGATGGAAGTAGATTGATTGGGTCAAAGATGATTACTAACTTAGGATGGATGACAATCCTAAGTAAGTGTGAAGGATGATGATCAGGGTCATACACCTAAGCCAACTTGGATAAATACCCCTAAAAAAAAGTCTACGTGATCGGGATCAATGAACCAATCATGGATATGTACTCTAGAGATGTCCTATGATGAACCTATATGATTTGACTGAGGATTTGATGACTTTCAAAAAATGTAGACAGACTAAAATGATAGTTATGGGTAGATGGATGATGATAAAAAAAATTCGATCGCGGCAAAGGACTCAGAAAACAACAAGCTTTCAATGGCCAAAAGGATTCTCTCTACAATTTGTATGGGAAATGAATACACCTCTGTGTCAAGAAAATTCACCTCTCTAGGTTACAACATCGCCTATCTAAAAGGAGAAAAATTGTCTCTATGTTGATCAAATTTTCCTATTTTGGGAGATCAAATTCGCCTAATTCTTAAGGGTACACAGAAAACAGGCGAAGTCAAGGATCAAAATCGCCTAAATCTAGGATGACACAAGAAACAAGTGAATTCGCTAAGAAAATTTGCCTATCAGAGAACAAGTTCATCCAAACACTGATGAGATCACCCTGACTCTAACAAATTTTCCTTAGAGGACAGCAGGGTCGCCTAAATCTAGGGGAATGGGTGGACTAGCTTAGAAAAATTTCCTAACGAGATGACAACTTCGCCTATATCTTAAAACGTACAGACAAGAATGGACTCACCTAAAAATGGGATCACCTATTGGACAAACGAGTTCAACTAAAGCCTTACTCGGGAAAATGGGGAGACTCGGACAGGAAGCAAGATTGCCCTTGTGGAGAGAAAATTTTCCCAAAGAGGTGGAAAATTCTCATGTTCTAAGGGAACGGGTGAATTTGACAGACCAAGGGATGGATGGGAAGACTCAGACGAAGAATGGGATCACCCCTGTGGACAATAGGTTCGCCCCAGGAGATGGAAAATTTTCCTATTCTAGGAGAATGGGAGAATTTGCAAACAAGGTTTAACACAAATTTTCCTAATAGATGGAAAAACTCGCCTATTCCAGAGAACAGGCAAAAACAGGGTCGCCCAAAAAGTGACCCATAGGAAAATTTTCCTCTAACAAAGATGAATTCGCCTAAGGAGATGACCTGGACTAGACTCAGACATGGAATCGCCCTTTTGTAGGGGAAAATCAGTTGTCTATAGTACAAATTCACCTCTATAAGGGGAATATTCACATCTAAAGGCAGGGGTTGACTGTGGCAAAGGACAACAAACACGGCAAACAACAGACAGAAAGTTGGATTGACTCAACTGAGAATAAAAGCACTAGTATTGCACAATGAGGACACACCAAGCAACACAATCTTAAAATTAGTGATAAGGGTTTACAAACTTGATGTAGGCCCACCTCCTTGAGCGGACAACCCAAGGTTAATACTCTATGATACCGAGGTGGTTCTCTAGATCATCCTTTCTCGTGAAGGTGGATAGCTAGCGTTCTAGTGGCACAGGGTCATCAACAGACGCCACATGCTCACCTTCACACTCTCACTTGAAGACTATCATAGTCCACCATGAGGATTCCTATCTCAACCCAAGGGAGTATGTGGTGAGTAACTTTTGGGTACGATGTGCATCCCCTGCACTACACCAAGCCACGACTAAACCACAAGTCTCTATCTAAGCAATTCAGGCTATCTCGTGAGTCCCCGATATATGCAAGGTACGTGGGGCCAACTGTGAACACCATCCCATCACAAGCATGAGTCAGGAGCCCCTACGAGGTACTAGAAACTAAAACCAACTTTGCACGTCTTATCTAGGTATCACCCTAGCTTCAACACTTCACTAAACACGATGTGACTAGATTGGGGTACAACTTTAGCTCTCCCCCCTTTATATACCCCCCTGGTAACATGTGGTTGGAATCATCTCCCAGGTGATGAAATCTCAGGCAGGTCCTGCTAAAGGAAGAAGATACTAGATGCTTCGGCTAGTCCCCAGGCTCACACGTAGCGCAAGGGGAGAGCTTAGATGTACTAACACCTCCTGGATAGACTGGACTGGAGTAGAGTAAATTGTGATTTCTCATCACCCAAGATCGCCGAAAGGCGCAAGGGGATTGGACACGTCAACAATCTACTCCCAAGAATAGAAAACAATGTATATTGACCCTTTAATTAATCTACGTGTGCCTAGCTAGTATGAAAATCAATAGGCAGACTACCTAAAGGGGTCTTCGACCAATTGTTCTACAAAAAATACATTAGTAATTTTGACCATCGATCTTGGACAAACGAAAGACAAGCAAAAATTCTCCTCTATATTAGGAAAGTTCACCTATTCTACTAATAAAATTCACCCTTGTTCTAAGAAAATTTGCCTATTTTGCTGGTCAAATTCACCCTTGTTCTTAGAGGATAGGCGAATTTGCTTTCGCCTCTGCAACTAGATTGTTTTCACCTGTTTCAGGGAGGGCTCTGCAAATTCACCCCTGATTCGAGAAAATTCACCCTTGATGTCAGATTCACCCCTTTTTCACAAAAGGATGAATTTTCTTTCACCTTGTTGAATGTGAATTTGCCTTTGTAACTAGAAAATTCACCCCTGATGTCAAATTCACCTTTTTTGAACTATAGTTTTTCCTCTGTAAGGCACAAATTCGCTCGTCGGGGTGGATTCGCTTGTCGAGGTGGATTCGCCCCTGCGTGTAAAACCTGAACTTGCAAAACTCAAACAACAACAAACGTAAAAGTGCAAACCTATGACGTGGGTCCCACCAAGCGTTCCAGAAATGTGTGCAGTTTTTTTACCTAGTCCAAAGTGCAAGAAATAAACTCAAGCATAAGGATAAAAATAAAACAAAACACTCAAGATTGGGCTTAAGATGAAACTCAAACTTAAAATGACAATAAAACCAATTTTTACCTTGTTTGAGTTTGATGAGTTTGTTTTCCCTTTTTGACGGCTTGATATGTGTACTCTATATTGATTTCAGTAGCATAACGACTTGTTGTAGCTTGATTTGGTCACCAAATGGATGCAAGATGGATATGGTTGCAAGGATTTTGATATGGAGATAGTGTGAGAGCTTGACTGTGCATAAGATGGTTAGGGTTTCAGAATGGTTCATAAAGGTTCAGAATGCAAAAATGGTTGTGTTAGTCATTTAGCAAGGGAGATTGAAATGGATGGTGGAGATTGAAAGGAGGAAGGAAGATCAAGGGTTGAGATCAAGAGTTGACCAAAGGAATTAAAAATTCATTTTTTAATGTGCATGGAAAGGATAAAAGGAATTTAATATTCCTTGGGAAAGAGAAAATGAATTTAATATTCCTTGGGAGATGAGAGAGGAATTAAAAATTCCTCAAAAGGACCTTGGGAAGACAAAAAGGAATTAAAAATTCCTTGGGGGTGGGGAGAGTTGACCAAAGGGTAGGTTGGGATAGCTAATCAATGATTAGGTTGTGTAAGTGAGGGATTAGGCAAATGATTTGGTGGGTAATGAGGATTAATGATCCAATTGCATATTATGGAGGATGTGACACCTCCCTACCAAGGATTAGGAATGTGCACATCCTTAATCTAGGATTATGCAAATTAATCAAGATTAGAAAAAGGTTATAGAGGATGTGACAAAATAATTAAAGGTATTTATTTACTTTAGACTAGGATTTAAAGAGGATAGAAGAAATAAATTAGGATGAAGGGATAAGGGCTAATGAATATTAATTAAATAATAGGGTATTATTTAATTAATATAGAGGATATGACATTAGTTGAATTAGGGGTAAATTGACCAAAATAAAGTGGTCAATTTTCAGTGTCTATAGAGTGAACTTAATTTTCACCATTCATTTAAAAAAAATTCCTAGAGTTTTGTTGCGAACTTTGGATCCCATTCCAGACTTGGAACTTTAGGTTGCATATCCCAAGTTCCATTCAACTTCCACAAACTGCCACTTAACAATTAAAGTTTTTTTTCCCAATGGGGATTCAAACCCAAATGTAGACTTGGAACTTTGATTTCCAATTCCTTAATTCGCTTTAACTCCTAAAACTTGCCACATAAAAGGTGAATTCAAAACCAAAATTTTCAACATTGGTTAGAACCCCAAAAAATTTAGAACATAAAAATAAAATAAAAACCTAAAATATAAAAGAACGTGATCCTAAGGTCCTTAAAAAACTCAAGATCTTGTCATACGTAAAGAAAAAAGTCAAATCTCTATTCAATCATGGATTCGTGGTTTTAAAGATCATTTTCACTAGGATTTAAATGTATATATTTCTTTGGAGATAGGGAATTTGTTGTAGTAGGTTGTGATTTTCTGAGACCTTAGGGATTGATGTATGAGATAAACAATGTATGTGATTGGGAGGCTAAGAAATTATATTTCACAAGGTTTTTACATTGTTGTCACCCACTTTCCTCCTTTTGGGGGTGTTGTGGACATAATTGTTTTGCAGAATATATTTGGGAGGAATGGTACAATACTGATATATGTATTTCTTTAATGGGTATTGATCTTGTTGCTGATCATTGGTGCTTTTTTATCTTATTTAACAAGAAATTTTGTAGACTATTTTGGGCTCCACCCTCCTTTTCTTTGTTGTAATAGGCTCAATCATGCTTTGAGTAATCAAGAACCTAGATTTTATAGAAAAATTGTATGTGACCAACATGCTATAGAGATTTCTTCTTTGGGTTATTTATATGTTCATAAGAATTTGTTTGTTGTTCAAGGTATGTGTAAAGAGAGTTTTCTTTCACTTGTTGAAGAGACTACTAAACCTAGTTTGTGTACTGTTACCTAATTTTGCTTCCAGCTAAATCAGGTAGACTTATGATTGTGTTTGCATTTAAACAATGAAAGATACATATCACTTTCTGCTAAGTTTCATCCATGTGCATAAAAGAGATTATCAAAAGATTGCATTATTACAGTTGTGCCATTGCATACAATAAGAAAGAGAGTCAACATTTATTGCCAATGAAATCTTTATTGATGATCATAAGTGTAGAGTGTCCCTCACAAGTCGAGGGACTAACTATTCTAATGCATATAAAGAAAAGACTATACATTTATAGATATAGAAAAAGAAATGCACATAAAATGAAGAGGGACACATCATTTCCTAAAATGATGAATCTTGTTGACCTTGCCTTGCATTGTCTTCAATTTTCCCCGCTTGTCCTGCTTCCATTTGACGCTCTCCTTACTGCTCCTAGGTTCCCTGCATCTATAAAAAAGAGTGTCATTAAAGCAATGAAAGGTCACTAATCAGAATATGTGCAAAACATCCATAAACATATAATATGATGTCCATAAGCATTAAAATAGACAGCATACCATAGGTGTCAAGGAAAAAAAAGAGTAATCAAACACACCTATCATATGTTTTGTTTATCTAACATGTTTCCTCCTTGTGCAAATATAGGAAAAATCTTTCTTACTATTTTTATTCAGCTAATTACAACATGTGGAGTAAAATGTGGCTCCCACAAGGGTTGATCCCAGCATGCTACCCTCTTATGTGTTAGGAGGGATAGGAAATTGAGAAACTTGATCAAATCAATGATAAACATATTCTTGATGCATTAAATCAATATGGAATCACACCAGTTGATCAACTTTCATTATCAGATTCAAAAGATGCAACAAACAGTGTGAACTATCAAGAAATTTACTCATCTTTTCACAATGAATCAAACAATAGGTTGCCATCATGGCAAAAAGGGGTAGTACTATGTTGGATATGTCTTTCAATCTTCTTAAGTGGATCCAAAGTCCATTTAAATAATGATGTGAGTTGTATTTCACTGTCATCATTTTCAAGGGGCGGTCATTACATTTAAAAGAGGAGGAAAATAGTTTGTCTCTTCCCAAGAAACAGATGAGTTTTGTGATAATGGTGAAACAGATGCATCAAGTTCAATTATGCATTCATCAATAAACAGTAGCATTGCATTAAATAGATAATCATCAAACAAATCATAAAGTGGGATCATCATAGAATTTTGCAGGAGTAAACAGGGACAGCATGAAGGTCATGTAAGATAGATCTAAGAGATTATAATAGTCATCATTGTCAAGTGATTTGTTGGAGACCAAGAGGAATAACAATAATCATTCAAGCATCAAAAGACATAAAATTCACTTCTTTCAAGTGGTGGTGGTCTTGGATACAACATTGTAGAAAACAACATTTTATGAAGCCATGTTTTGTAGTGGACAGTCATATGTATGCAGTAACAACTTTGATGTGCATAATTTTGGCTAATATAGAAGCAACTCAAGTTTTGAGCCCAGTCCCAAAAACCCATCTCTAAGAAGTAGAAAAAGCATACTTTATCTTACCAAGTGAGTATTATACATGACCTGCACCATGTGCACAAGAGTATTATACATGAGATTTAAAGTCAAGAAGGAACCATAATCGGACTATGAAAATGGGGGTTTCAAGTGAAAAGGCACTGGGAAAATGAAGATACCCATATTCAGAAATCAACAGAAGGAAACCATATAAGGGTTGAGTTTCAAAAGGTGTGAGTAAATGAAACCCACGGCCATAAATGAGGAGAAACCCTTGTATTTGCAAAAGAATGGAAAGGACCCCTCAAATTTTTATAGAAACATACAATGGTGAAATAGAGAAATGCATGAAATATACAATGAAACACAGGGAAACAATATATTCATCTGTTTGCAAGATAAACTCGAAGTGAACACTTCTTCTATAGAAATGACATGAGAAAATGGAGCTCGTAATAGCTTTTCATTCACAGGTAATAAGAAAATGTTGTAGGTTCTACAGAAAATGACTTACTAGAGCTCGACTTGTTTATATTTTGCAAGAAATCCATGTATGAAACTCTAATTTCCACCATTGAGGGCTCAAGGTAAATCCATGTCGGCGCCTAGCAACAGAAAAATCAAAGAAGTGGGGAATTTTTGGTCACAAATCTGTCATGAAACCATCTACAAAGCCTGGACAAACCCTATGGCGGCAGAGAGCTTCCAAAAAGCTTGACAGTCAAATGAAATGCTTTGCAATTTTTTGCATTGTTTTTATTTTTAGGGTTTCTACCCTAATATGCCAACCAACTTAAGGTATTTTTTCCTTGTGATTAAAAATTTGCATTAAAACTATTACCTTCGTATTTTGTCCTCCTATGCATGTATTAGCTAAAACTAATACATTTGTCTAGGAAAGTTAAAAGTGGCTTAGGTATTTTTTGTTTTTGTCCAAGGTACATTTGTCTTATGCTTTATTTTGCATCAATTTGAAATGTAAAAATTCATTATTAAGTGATGGATTTTAAATCACTTATTAAATAATGTATATAATGCAAGATAAATCATGTGTTTTCAAAGAGTAAGTCAGTGGTATCCCTTTTTCTTCTTACATTTACTTGCAAATGTAAAACATTTAGTTAAATGGTGTAATTATAAGCCATTTAATTAAATGTTATTTTAAATGCAAAATGAAAAGGCATGTGTTGATATGTTTAAGTAAAGAGCATATAGTTGAGTCTTATGCTTTTGCAACCACACTAAAGGTGTGAGTCAGAACAATTTGGAGGCATGTGAAGAATTTGGAATATTGACCAACATGAGGAAGGTGTGAAAGTTTGTCTTTCACTTTTTTGGAGGGAATTGGCTATTTGGAGGCAGTTTTGTCACACTTTTAGTGTGACTAGGGTCTTGGCTTGACCTCGCTTCATTTGGAGGATAGTTTGGAGTGATTTTAGAAGGTTCTTTTTGGCCTTTTCTTTTGCATCCGACCAGAATCTTCTAGAAGGACATGTGTGAAGTAGTTGTTTCAAAATTGGTTAAGTATCTTCCAGCTGAAGTTTAGAGGAGTTCTTTCTTTCTTTCTACAAGCATTGAAGCTTACTTTGGAGCTTTTTTTAGGCAGAGGACAGCATTGTGACTCAGTATCAAACATGTATTGTAGTATGTAACACCTTTTTATTAATGAAATTCAGTGTTTACCTTCTTTGAAGCTATCTCATTGTGTGCAATGTGGTGATTGATGAATGTTCTTGTGTGTTTTGGTAACTCCTTCATGTTTTTCTCACTTTAGCACCTTTAGGTAGAAGAAACATGTATTTTTGCAAGTTGTAAGCTATGTGGTGGTTCAAATAGTTTTTTAGTTGTGAAAGATTTCCTTTCCTTCAAAAAATGTTAAGAGAACCAAGCCTCCTTGCGAAACACTTATGCATCGATATATGAAAATATCTTAGATGTGTTAGAATAAGTTGAGTCATTGATAAAACTGTGTGCAAGCTGTTTGCAGGTCTTAGTTAGTATTTGGTGTATCACCCTTTAAATTTTTCAGTTAGGTTTCATTTTCATGTTTATCTCTTACTCTTTCCTCTAGAAATCATTAGTTTAGCAGTAGTTTAGGTGACACTAAAAGGGGAGCTAACCCATAATCTGGAGGTCTACATTCACAATAGGATACCCACAGCCTGAAAGTAGTCTCATGTTGCACCAAATTTGTTGAGTTTCCACAACTTGGCAGGGGTGCAAATTTGGATAGTTAATAGTTTTGGCATCCCCGGTGGGACTGTGAACTGATTCTCAGTCCTTTTATATGTTTTTCTATTGTTTTTTGGTGTGTACAGTAGTTGGTTACTACCTTTTGAGATGTTTCAAATACATACCTAGAAACTTCAAGAAGTTTTACTAGTTTCAATATGATCAAGTGATGGTTAGTTTCAAGTAAATCTATTTTTTGCTTATTTTTCTAGCTTCTGAGTAAATAAGCATGTCTTCATTTCATGGAAACATGACCTTTCACCCTCCATATCACAAAAATCCTGCATATGTGCCCTCTTACCAACCATACCAAGAAAAATATACTAATGGTTTTTTCCTCAATAACCCACCAACAATAGAAAACTAGCATGTTTAGTGCTCTTACCACCCACCCACCTCTGCTCAATGGCAACCAGTATATGCTCAAGATCAATCCCAAGGCCACCATTTTTCAAGCAATCAGTAGGTCAATCCCCATGATCAACTTCAAGAGTTTCAAAGTTTGGAGGATAAGCTCAAACAAATTCACAATCTATATTTAAGGTTGAAGATAAGAAACATGTTTCTTGAAGAGTAGTTTAGAAAGAGTGAATTGAATGTGTAACAAGAATAGTTGGTTTGTCTAGCCTATGATTTCTCATAGGATTATAGCCTTGAATATCAACAAGAATGTGATTTACAGCAGGAACAAGAAGCTTACAAAGCCCATCTCCATGAGGAGTTGGAGGCACAAAAGAGGTAATTTGAGGAGAATCTTGCTCAACAGCTTGCTACAAAAGATGTAGAAATGAGGTTAAAACTTGCCAAACAGGAGGTTTCCAAGGTCAATATTCCAAGATTCAAACAAGGTGAACCTCTTAAGCCTGCTAGATTTTGAGATTCCAAGTTTTAGAAATCCTGTTCCAATTCAAGAACCTGTCCTTGAGCAAGCTCAACCTGTAGAGGAGCCTAAAAAATTTGCATTCCTAAGTTTTAGGAGCCCTCCTTTTGTTCAAGAACATGTTATTGAACAAGTGAATCCTTGTGAAGAACCCATTATGTTCTAGAACAGCCTAAAAAAGAGGAGCTTGTAGAGGAAGAGCCTTTTTTTGTAGATACACTTATGCATGGGGTCCAAAATGAAAAATAAAAGTTGTTACAGATGATTGACGAGCAAAAGCAGTTGGGACAGCAGGGTAGTAAACAAGAAATGAGTGTTGAACATGAGGTTCTAACAAATTTGTTTGTTGAGCTGCCTAGTTTGGTTGAATAGAGTGAAGATAAGCAAGAAGAATGTGATGGAGTTTCATTTTGGGACGAGTTGGAAGATTTTTGCTCAAACTTGGATTATGTAAAGAGGGTCCACATCTGTTGTGCTTGAAGAGTTTACTACCTTTGTGGATGAGAATGAGGATAACACAGGCATACTAACATCAATGCCTAGTTTTGAGCAGAGTAATGAGATAATGACTGGTATGTTTAATGAACTTCCATTGTATGTCGATGATGATGAGGACACCATGCTTGTACTAACATCATTATCAAGTTTCAGACAGCAAGAGGAGGAGGTTCGCTTTGACAGGGTGTCGGTCCATCAAGAAGCAAATGGGGACAGCCTTGTCTTAAAAGGTAAAGAGGTTGGTATGCCTGAGCATGTTGGTCAAATGGAACAAAATGTGAAGCAAGACATTAATTTCAGAAGTATGAGTCTTGAGAATTGTCATAAAGTTGAAGAACCTGTTTTGCATGAGATAACTAATTATGAGCTAGATGAAGATATTTTTTCAAGCATAGTAGAGGAATTTTGCTCAAAGCTTGATGCCAAGTCATCACTAACTGAATCTGAAGAGTGTGAGAAGCATAACCAAATAGACAGAGGAGTCATGATTCCATTTGATTCACATGAAATAACTCTTCTCAGCCAACAATATGAAATTGAAGAAGCAACTGATAAAGAGGCAACCAGCAATGGAAGTTCAAAGTTTGTTCATTTTGGGGGCTTTCTAATCATGTATTTAGCAAACTTGGAGGCCACTGAAGTACCAGAGGTCATGCTTGCACCCAAGTATGAGGATGCAATTGAAGAATAAGTTGATTTTGGAGTTGCAGCTAAGAGTGATCAAATTCAGGTCACTTTTCCAGTTCAGGACAACAATAGGCATGATCAAAATCAAGGTGTAAGTGAGTTTATTTGCATCTTTCATGAAACATTGCAACAGTCTTTTGAATATCTACATGTGTTTCATTTTCTTTCAGTAATACATAATCATGTAATGCATCAGTTCTTGATTAGAAAGGGGTGTTATTTTTGTAAAGCCAGTCAATGGTTTTGTTTGACCAGCTTCTTGGCTGGTTAGGATAGGTTAGAATAGGTTCAGTTGTAGTTTTCATTTCCCTAAGTGTTGTTTTGCACAGTTCGGTAGTTTTCTTTGGCATTCTAGTGTGTTTTGAATAAGTTTCAAGGTATCAAGTATTGATCTAGTGAGTTACAACAATATTCAAGACTATTTTCAAGTTGTGTCATCTTTTAGGTGACTCAGTGCCCAATGGATAGGCTTCATGCAACTGGTCAAGATGTTTTGTAGGAAAACATATAGCAGATGTCACCAAAAATGTTACTTGATTTTGTTTCCAGCTAAATAAGGTAGACTTTTGATTGTGTTTGCATTTAAACAATGAAAGATACATATCACTTTCTTCTAAGTTTCATCCATGTGCATAAAAGAGATTATCAAAAGATTGCATTATTACAATTGTGTCATTGCATACAATAAGAAAGATAGTCAAAATTTATTGCAAATGAATTTTTTATTGATGATCATAAGTGTATAGTGTCCCTCACAAGCCGAGGGACTAACTATTCTAATGCATATAAAGAAAATAATATACATTTATAGATTTGGAAAAAGAAATGCACATAAAATGAAGAGGGACCTATCATTGCCTAAAATGACGAATCTCGTTTGCCTATTCTTGCATCGTCTTCAGTTTTTCCTGCTTGTCCTGCTTCTGTTTGATGCTCTCCTTGCTACTCCTAGGTTCCTTGCATCTATAAAAAAGAGTTTCGTTAGAGCAATGAAAGGTCACTAATTAGAATATGTGCAAAACATCCATAAGCATTAAAATAGAAAACATACCATAGGTTTCTAGGAAAACAAGAGTAATCAAACACACCTATCATATGCTTTGTTTATCTAACATGTTTCCTGCTCGTGCAGATATAGGAAAAATCTTTGTTACTATTTTGATTCAGCTAATCACAGCATGTGGAGTAAAATGTGGCTCCCACGAGGGTTGAGCCGAGCATGTTTCCCTCTTGTGTGCTAGGAGGGATAGGAAATTGAGCAACTTGATCAAATCAATGATAAACATATTCTTGATACATTAAATCAATATGGAATCACACCATTTGATCAACTTTCATTATTAGATTCAAAAGATGCAACAAACAGTGTGAACTATCAAGAAATTTACTCATCTTTTCACAATGAATCAAACAATAGGCTGCCATCATGCCAAAAAGGGGTAGTACTCTATTGGATATGCCTTTCAATCTTCTTAAGTGGATCCAAAGTCCATTTAAATAATGATTTGAGTTGTATTTCATTGTCATAATTTTCAAGGGGCAGTCATTACATTTAAAAGAGGAGGAAAACAATTTGTCTCTTCCCAAGAAACAGATGAGTTATGTGATAATGGTGAAATAGATGCATCAAATTCAATTATGCATTCATCAATAAACAGTAGCATTGCATTGAAGAGATAATCATCAAACAACTCAGGAAGAGGGATCATCATAGAATTCTATAGGAGTAAATAGGGACAACATGAAGGTCATGTAAGACAGATCTAAGAGATTACAATAGTCACCATTGTCAAGTGATTTGTTGGAGACCAAGAGGAATAACAGTCATCATTCATGCATCAAAAGACATAAAATGCACTTTTTTTAGGTGGCGGTGGTCTTGGATACAAGGCAGAAGTACAATCATCATAGATGGGGTAGCAAATGGCAATTTGTAAGTGTTACTTGGCAGTGCTAAACAAGCATTCATGGGATAATGAAGAAGCTATAAACTTATGAAGATACAGTGACCTTAATGACAGTCATATGTAACTAAGCTTCTTGTGGAATACACCATGAATACAAGGAAATTATCACCATAGAAATTAGTCACATTTTCATGACAAGAGAAGATGCAACACTTTTTCAGTGGATAGAGCAAAAGTAACACACAAAAGCAATTTCTATTCTATGTCAGGAGAACAGTTTGGTATGCATTGATGGAGAGAAATAATGCATTTTGACAATATTCAATGATCTCCCAAATTGTGGAGGATAATGCATTGAGTATTCATGATAACTCAATAAGAGAAGGATGGACAGTGAGTTATATTGTAGAAAATAGCATCTTATGAAGGCATGTTTTGTAGTGGACAGTCATATGTATGCAGCAACAACTTTGATGTGCATAGTTTTGGCTAATATGGAAGCAACTCAAGTTTTGAGCCCAATCCCAACAACCCATCTCTAAGAAGTAGAAAAGGCATACTTTATCTTACCAAGAGAGTATTATACATGAACTGCACCATGATCACAAGAGTATTATACATGAGATTTAAATTCAGGAAGGAATCATAACTAGACTATGCAAACGGTGGTTTCAGGTGAAAAGGCATTGGGAAAATGAAGATACCCATATTCAAAAATCAACAGAAGGAAACCATATAGGGGCAGAGTTTCAGAAGGTGAAAGTAAATGAAACCCATGGCCATAAATGAGGAGAAACCCTCATATTTTTAAAAGAATGGAAAGGACCCCTTGAATTTTTACAGAAACATGCAACCATGAAACAGAGAAATGCATGAAATATGTAATGAAACAAAGGGAAACGATATATTCATCTGTTTGCAAGATAAACTCAAAGTGAACACTTCTTCTACTCAAATGACATGAGAAAATGGAGCTCATAATAGATTTTCATTCACAGGTAATCAGAAAATGTTGCAAGTTCTATAGAAAACGGCTTACCAGAGCTCGACTTGTTTATATTTTGCAAGAAATCTGCGTATGAAACTCTAGTTTCCACCATTAAGGGCTCAAGGTAAATCCATGGCGGCACCCAACAACAGCAAAATCAAAGAAGTGTGCAATTTGTGCTCACAAATCTACCATGAAACTATCTATAGAGCTTGAACAAACCCTATGGCAGCAGAGAGCTTCTAGAAAGCTCAACAGTCAAATGAAATGCTTTGCAATTTTTTGCATTGTTTTTGTTTTTAGGGTTTCTACCCTAATATGCCAACCAACTTAAGGTATTTTTTCCTTGTGATTAAACATTTGCATTAATACTATTACCTTTTCATTTTTTCCTCCTATGCATGTATTAGCTAAAACTAATACATTTGTCTAGGAAAGTAAAAAGTGACTTAGGTATTTTTTGCTTTTGTCCAAGGTACATTTGTCTTATGCTTTATTTTGCATCAATTTTAAATGTAAAAATGCATTATTAAGTGATGTATTTTAAATCACTTATTCAATAATGTATATAATGCAAGATAAAGCATGTGTTTTCAAAGAGTAAGTCAAGAGTATCCCTTTTTCTTTTTACATTTACTTGCAAATGTAAAACATTTAGTTAAATGGTGTAATTATAAGCCATTTAATTAAATGTTATTTTAAATGCAAAATGAAAAGGCATGTGTTGATATGTTTAATTTAAGAACATATAGTTGAGTCTTATGCTTTTGTAACCACACTAAAGGTGTGAGTCAGAACAATTTGGAGGCATGTGAAGAATTTGGAATATTGACCAACATGAGGAAGGTGTGAAAGTTTGTCTTTCACTTTTTTGGAGGAAATGGGCTATTTGGAGGCAGTTTTGTCACACTTTTAGTGTGACTAGGGTCTTGGCTTGACCTTGCTTCATTTGGAGGATAGTTTGGAGTGATTTTAGAAGGTTCTTTTTGGCCTTTTATGCTGCATCCGACCAGAATCTTCTAGAAGGACATGTGTGAAGCAGTTGTTTCAAAATTGGTTAAGCATCTTCCAGCTGAAGTTTAGAGGAGTTCTTTCTTTCTTTCTACAGGCATTGTAGCTTACTTTGGAGCTTTTTTCAAGCAAAGTACAGCATTGTGACTCAGTATCAGACATGTATTGTAGTATGTAACACCTTTTTATTAATGAAATTAAACCTTCTTTGAAGCTATCTCATTGTGTGCAATGTGGTGATTGATGAATGTTCTTGTGAGTTTTGGTAACTCATTCATGTTTGTCTCACTTTAGTACCTTTAGGTAGAATAAACATGTATTTCTACAAGTTGTAAGTTGTGTGGTGGTTCAAATAGTTTTTTAGTTGTGAAAGATTTCCTTTCCTTCAAAAAAAATTAAGAGAACCAAGCCTCCGTGCAAAACACTTATGCATCGATATATGAAAATATCTGAGATGTGTTAGGATAAGTTGATTCATTAATAAAACTATGTGCAAGCTATTTCCAAGTCTTAGTTAGTATTTGGTGCATCACCCTTTAAAGTTTTCAGTTAGGTTTCATTTTCATGTTTCTCTCTTACTCTTTCCTCTTGAAATCATTAGTTTAGCAGTAGTTTAGGTGACACCAAAAGGGGAGCCAGCCCATAATCTGGAGGTCTACTTTCACAATAGGATACCCACTGCCTAAAATTAGTCCCATGTTGCTCCAAATTTGTTGAGTTTCCAAAACTTGGCAGGGGTGCAAATTTGGATAGTTAACATGTACATATAAGGGGAAATTGGATGTGGATCTTGAGGGTATTGTTGATTGTGGCACTTAGTTGGGTTTAGAGAAAGGTTATCAAAGGGATAAAAAAAATGAAAGGGTTTATTTGGCCAATCATGAGGGTGAAAATGATCAAAATATTTAGGGGTTAAGCCTATATAGGAGATTTCCTTGTCAATCTCTCAACTCGAGATTTTAAATTTTCCAAACCAAAGAGCACACTCTTGTATATGAGATTAGTCTCAAGAAAATCAATGGGAATAAATTGTTGGTTTTCATGGAGTTACAATAAAAAGGTTTTTACAATTTTTCATGGTTTCTTTTCCTTCGTGAAATTTATGTGGTGAATATGTATGCATGTTTTTTTATTTGAGTATTTCAATAATATTAATGATGAAATATTAGTTAGATTTGTGCTATCTAATTAGGTACTTTCATTAATTTTTGCAATTTTAAGCAATTCAACTTCCTTAGGAGGTTGCATTGACTTTGTGGCTTTGTGATTTAATCTAGTTAAACAAAGTTTAGTTTATTTTTAGATTAAATTATTCATGCATGTTATCATTCTAGCAGAATTTCAAAGTTAGGATTCTCCTTCTTTCCCTTCCTTTTGATGTTTTATAAACTACTTAGAATTAGAAAAATAGTTAAAATATTGAAAATCAACTATCTTATAATGTTCCCATAACTTAAATTTTATCATATTAAAGATCAAGGAACCTAATTTTAGGGTTTTGAAGTTTTAAAATTGATTTATCATCAAGACCAAAGAATTCAAATGGAAAAGGCAAGAAATAGAAACAAAATATTCTAAGTTCAATGAGCAAGCCAAGAAATCGTATTCATAGGATACCTCATATTCTTCTTCCTCTTCTAAAGGGGACTCGCCTAAGAAGGATTGAGCAAAATATGCATATTTCACAAAGATAGGACATGATGAGCATCAATTTTATGCAAAGCATATTGATGAGTTGGAGCATCTTCTGTAGAAGAATCATATTCATTTTCCTCCATCCTTTTCTTCCACTTTAAAACCTTCCCATTGAGGGTCAACCACCATGGCACATGGAATCGACAAGATGAAAGTTCATGCTCTCTTTGCATCCACAAATCTATAGTCTAACAGACATCTTGATTCAAGAGCCTCGCATTACATGGCTTCATCTTCAAGTATGTTCTCTTCATATGAGCCTTGCACATAACCACATTTTTTGATGGGGAATAACACTTATATGAGTGTTACTAGGAAAGGATACATAGATTTTGATGATGGAACATTTCATGAAGTACTTTGTGTCCCTTCATCATCTTCCAATATCCTTTCCATCGATCAAATTGCACACAGTGGGTCAAGAAATACAATAGAGTTCACACCTAATTTAGTGCTTCTTAGAGACCTACATAGTAGAGAGATTCTTGTAGTTGGTATAGTAGATCATGCATGTTGATTATATGCCTTCTCTCATTTTTCTACAAATGAGCATGCACTACCATTGATTGGCCTTCACTCTCATGCATCTAGAGTGGATCAAATATCTGAGAAGTTTGGTCACCTAAAACTAAGTGTACTTTCATTTTCCAACTTGGTTCATGAGATTTATGTTGATCTTCCTCCTCCCACACCTCTTGCATCTTCAGAGAACAACTCACTTCAATAGGATGTTACCAATCCTTCAGTTTCATATTTGTGGGATGACTATTTTCCAAACATTGTAGTGTTATTTGTTGAGTTCACATTGTAGATATTAGGGGCACACTTGAGGATATTCACTTCCTCATTGATGATAGCTACAACCCACCAGTCATCACATCAACATTAAATTTGGAGGTTTTTCTGCAGGCATCTTCATAGTTGTTTGGATTTGCTTCAATTTATTTGGCTTCATTTGATTCATACATGTGGACCCTTAAGCATTTCTCCATGGCATCCATCATGAGAATTTTCCTCCTAGGAGAGTTTCTTCTTAATGCACCATTGGATGTGTTTCTTCCTAAGGGGGGGAACAATGTTTTCTTTTTTTGGATCGCCTTCAACATTCTTCTTTGAGCATTCACTTTTGGCAAAGGAACTTCTTCCTTCTGGGTGGGATTCATTATCTCATCCTTTCTCTCTTATGGTTGGATCTTGATTGTACTTATGTGACCGACACTTGGGGGGACATGTTGAGTCCTACATTATTTTATCACATTATGATTTCATTTCCTTTATCTCTCTTTTTCCCATGAGTTTTTCTCCTTTTCTCTGATTATGATATATTTCAGTTGCTTGTTCATAGGCACCTCATCAAGCCTTGTAGTCGGGACCCATTCTACATTCATATTAGCTTCCTTTATCATTTGTTTAGTTTCTCCCTAATTTTATCTTAAGGGAAGGTGTTAGATTAGGTAGGTCATCACCTAATAATTAATTAATCATTAATTAATTATTAGATACCTTTTTACTTTAATTACTTAAGCTAAACTTAGAAGTTTCTTTTTATATTATATTGATCTATATTTAGCACATGTTGTCTCATTGCATTAGATGATGAAACTTGTCTCAATCCAATCAAACCCTCATCTAGAGTTTTATTTTTTTCTTTTCCAAGAATTCACCTTTCAGTAATCAATCATTTAGGTTATTGCATCAAAATAATTTCTCAAGTTGTTGACCACACAATCATGCTTTGATTTCTCTTTTGTGATAGGATAATTCCTTATAGGTGACTTCTGGAGCTATGGGGTTAAATTATCAACTCTAAAAATTGTGGCTATTGTAACCCAATATTTTGAATCTAAAACTTATCTAATGAACTCAAAAAACCTTGATTTTGGAGAAACTCACCATGTAAGGTATTTGAATGCATGATGTGCTTTGAATAATAAATTTCAAACAAAGACCCACCTGGAATCCACATGACATGATTCACTGATATACAAAGATCCTTTCCAAACACTATCTACTGTGAGAAGGAGTATGGTTGAGTTAGGAGCACTTGAACCACCTAGTTGAATGTAAAAATAACCATACACTATTTACAGTGTGGGTGAGATTTGTATGAACCTCGATAATGTTTTGTGGTTTTCTTCTCTTGCTTCTTCAATGTGGTCTTTCAAGGCAGAAAGATAACCTAACCCTAGATTTTTTTTCTTCAAAATCTTTGACATTTTCCAAAACAACTTCCCTCCTTAACTCATGCGTGTGGATTTTGAAAGATAATAAGATCCTTAGAACATGTTTTTCCAACAGTAAGGAACATCACTTCCAGCCCTGAAATATGGACATAAGACACTTTAACAACTTTATCCTTTAAATATATTCAAATCCTAAGGCCTAAGACTAGACCAAGACTCTCAGCCTTCCAAGAGTATCATTTTATTTAGCTATTTAGGTCCAAAGGGAAAAATATGCTAACAACTACAAAATAGCATCAATATATAGTCATAAAAATTATTACCAATGTGTCATATAGGCATACAAAATATCTTTATATATGTAGTAAATACATTATGAAACATTTGGCCACTCTTTACCTAACTAGAAAGTGAATCTCAAACCTATAAATCAATTCTTACCTTGCATTATTTTAATCACATGTGCTCCATGTTAGACACCTCAACCTATATATATATATATATTACAAAATTAGTGTCATGTCATGTTTTGTAACTAAAAAATATTTTAAAATTAAATAAAAAAACACACTTATAGCATATAAATAATCTATTTTTCCTCACTTATGACATTAGCATCATCAAGAGAGGCCTATCCTCAAACTAGAGTGTTTGCATCAATCTATAATATAACAATAGTATATAATAGTTATTAGAAAATATCTAATGATGTTAGTTGAGATAAAATAATCATAATTAAATTTATGCATTCATACTTGTACATGTGTTAAAGACACTGAGGATGAAACTACAACAACAACATTGGCATCTAATTTTCCTCATATACCAAGAGGCATGATAATTGAACTCGTCAACTAAAGAAATAATAATAGATTTAACCAAAAACATCAAGTACACATAATCAATACCATTAAATTATGTATTTAAAATTTTAAAATATGTTATAACATACCTCAATAAATATAATGGCATAACATAGACACTACCAACAAATTTAATATTACTATGAATACAAATTGACTACTAATTTATCATGAGATATTTAAAATTTTCCTAAAAGTTGATACATACAGGACCATAAAACTCACTAGCAAAATGGTCGATGTTATACCACCCTATGAAATTAAATCCTGAAATATATAATAAATATATTTTTAATTTAATTATTAAATTAAAAACCAATTTACATGTTAACTTATTAAGTATAAAATATAAAATATATATGTTATAAATTCATATAAAATTACCTCTACATGATCACCAAACAAAATGTGCACTAGCTCATCAATGATCACCATATTATCTAATTATTTTTGTTTTACTACTTGATCACTTCTAAGCTCCCAATACATGTGAAATAATGAGTCAATTTGTAGGAGGTGACACCTATACATCCTATAGATTATAGTCTCCTCCAAAGCAAATATGATAGAAAATGTAGCATAAGTGGTAGGTAACAACAGTAGAATTGGATGGTCATGTTGCATGGCCATCTAATAAACCATGAGGCTAGGACATCTATGTGTTATATTGTACAAATTTATTCATGAGGATAACAATCATATAGAGGGTTTGCAACTTTGTAGTTTCCTTAATGACTAATAGCACCATTATACAAACATATATATTCCAATGTACTTGTAAGTGATGCATGGTGGAAGTTTTCTATGGATGTCCTTAATGTTGAAACTAATTCTAAAATTTGAATTTTTTTTGTTCTAAATGCCTTAATAAATCCCCTTGACTTTCTGGAGGGCCTTGAGGCAATTCTTCATCTAAATTATTCTCTAAGTTAGGGTTTACAAAAGTTGGTATAAAAATAGTAAAAATAAGAAATCAATTCTAAAAAATTAAAATTTATGAAAATACAAATGAAATTTGATAAAAAAAAAAACATAAAAAACCTAATTGCTTACCTCTTTTATGACATGGAATTACAAAATAATATGGGAGGGGGCTTGCAAATGATGTTAATAAGAAAAAAACACCTCATTTTTTCTTTTCTAACAAATCTTGGCCGCAACAATCAAAAATGACTTTTTTTGTTGTAGTGTTGAATAATGTATGCACAATATGTAATGTGCATACCTTACATAACATATGTGCATTTGTGGCTTGGTAATTTTTGAGTCATAACACATGCATGTTATTTTAACTTTTACATAATGTGAATGTGTTTTATTAAAAATTACTTATTTGGCTACTCTTTTCCCCAACTTGACGCACACACTCTTTTAAGAAAAAATAAGTATTCATTAGTTTTAGACTGAAGCCTTAGATTTTTACTTTCCTATAAATATTAATGGGAAAATATTAGTTAAAGTTAAGTGTTAGTGGGTTTAGGATCCTATATTTTTATTTATATGATGTGTTTTCTAAATATTTTGGACTTGGTTTATCACAGAAAAAAAAAATTAGTTGAAGTTATTTGTTAGTCAATGTAGACATTTTTATCTTTTGTTTATTTTAAAAAGATTTATCTTTATAAAATATATACAAATTGTTTGGATCACAAAAATTGCAACCTTTCATGTAATATCCATAAAGAAAACCATGAAAAAAACTCAAAAAAAAATTATCCAACATTTTTTCTTTGAATACAACATCTAAGAAGGAGATGCACACAATAAAGTAGGTGCCATCACCACGTGCAAATTCCACTTGGTTCTACACAAAGAGAGGAAGAGTCATAAAGGGGAAGTGAAGATGTGATAAAATAACAATTAACCGTAATCATGGAAGTAGTAAGGCAAAGAGGCTAACTTGAGGGAAGGAGTATGGGTGGCACACATCCCCACGTAATACATCGACCTTTAATAAATGAGTGCTTTGACTAGTCACAAATGTTATACAATGTCTCCCAAATGCAATTGGGGTTAGGTTTCCAAATATACAATTTTCCAACCATAATAGGGTTAATTCACCCCAAATTAATCTTTACCAAAGTATAAAGCAATATTATAATATTCCAATTATAACATAAAGGAGGGGTAAAATTTTTAATAAAACAAGAAGAAGTACAAATCAAGGGCATTACATAGCCCTATCAAGCTCCACCAAGTGATCCAGCTGTTGAGACAAATCCAGGGGTAACTAACCCCAGTCCACCAAATTCCAATCATGAATATGATCAAAAGCCCATTTAGCCAAACAATCAGCAACAACATTCCATTCTCTAGGAATATGAGTGAAAGTAACAACCTCCAAAGAAGCACAAAGGTTAAGAATTTGTTCAACAATCAAAGCCAACTGCTAGATAACATCCTCTAAATGTCGCCTATTCAACAATTTCACCACAACCTGAGAATCAGACTCACATATGATCCAGCACCACCCCAATTGACTTCCACGGTCCACAGCCAATAAAATGGCCTGAGCCTCCATTAAATTATTAGTATGAAGACCCTTATAAATAGAGAAGATAAACTAAACATCTCTAGAGTTGTCCCGACCAACACCACCAATTCCTACATGACCCGGGTTTCCTCTAGAAGAGCCATCTGTGTTGATTTTTAAGACTCCCTGAGGTGGAGGAGACCATCTCCCCTCCTTATTCACCTTTGGAGTAGGATGTCTACATCTATTACATGAGTCGTCATTGCGGAGGAGGAAGATGAAGACGATTACAACAACCAACATCACAGGGGTCCACTGATGCAGTCAGATCACACTTAGCTGCAACAGTCTCTCCCATAGAATACAAAATTCTCCACCATAAGCGAGGGGCCACCAACATCACATCCTGAAAATTTTGACAATTCCTCTCCAACCAAAGGTTCCAAATAATAAAGGATGGGCCCAGAGCCCAAGCAGCTTGAAGGAAGGAAGTAGAATTAGGGGCCCTGCCCCACCGATCCATAAACTCAGCTAGCGAGGAAACATGCCAACAGGGCATATTCCACACCCCCCACCAAAAATTCCAAATCTCCCTAGCATAGGAAAATTGGAAAAAGAGATGGGAGACACTCTCCTCATAGTTACAACACAAAACACACATAGAAGGGCCTTGGAAACCTCGCTTACATAAATTATCCCAAGACACCTATTTTGAGCAACTAACCACATGAAAAAATTGTACTTGGGCCACGACAACTTGTGCCAAACTTGCTTCCACCAAGGGACCTCAATATCCCCAAACAACTGCCTACCAAGCTGCTTATAACCAGCAGACACAGAGTACTTCCCGGACAAATCAGAACCATCCCAAGCTAGGACATCAGGTCCCCTCAAAGAATTACAAGCACAGGAAGCTAGAAGTTGAGCTAGCTCACGCCTCTCCTTCTCAAACCCCCCAAGTGGCCACTCAGAAGGATGCTTCCAACGAAAGCTAACAATCGATCCACAATGTTGTGCAACCTTATAATGCTCAACGATATCCCAGCTAGCCGCAATAAAAACATCAGAAAGGGACTGGAGGTGAGGAAAAGTAGAGAGAATAGATGGGTGACCATCCCAAGAATCTAACCAAAAAAGTGCCCTCTTAATCAAATTTTCCCCCACTTTCAAAGTCTACCAGATCATAGAACCACTACCCTCTAGAGGATATTCAGGAACCTCAAAAGAATCAACACCCCTAAGATATTTATGATTGAGAATGAGGGCCCATAACTGGTGTTGATTGGTACACCAACCCCAGTAAAGCTTAGCAGCAAGAACTTGCTCGTTTAAATATATTTTAATATAGTCCATAATATTAATATATTATTTTCTTTCACATTACATTATTTATTATATTCACTAATAATATATTTGTAAGTTATAATATTCAACATATATAATATAATTTAATAAATTATATTGTATAATAACAACTTATTTTTAAATCGCATACTTGAAGGTATCTTGCACATTGATTGCACAAGTATTTATTAATTTTACACTCTCTACTCAATTTCATTTACTTTTCATGCTCAACTTTAGTAATAATTTCTATTTTATTTTCATATTCTTTCCTCCATGGTTTGTGGGCACACCTTTGTAGCACACATAGTTTGAGGGTATATTATTACTAAATATATTTGTAGTTTGTGCATAATTTTCTTGGTGATTTTTGTTTGAAGGTGTGACATGTTCAATAAATACTTGGTACATATCAAGGACAAAGGGAGAAAAATTTTCTTCCAAATTGATTAAGATTTAAAAACACATAAAATCCAACCTATTATGACTATTTATTTCATTTATTTCTACTTTGCAATGCTTTCTTGTATATATTTGTGCACTCACCAAAGTGAGGGAAAATCTATAAGATAAAAGGTGCATCCCTTGCATCTTTACCCCTTAGTTATACACCACTTTGCACATATTCTTATGTTCTTAAGAAAGACCACCTAGATCTTGCTATCTTAACTTGACTTAAGTCTTTAAAGGTCTCAAGTTTCATGCCTAGGATTTGTATTTAAGGACATCATCTTAGGTCATAAGATCATCAATCAATATCACAAAATAAATCATATTAGAATATTTCAGTCACACTTGCATTAGTCTCAATCTCAAATTAGCCTTAGTTACATTAGCCTCAATTGCATTAGCATTAGCATTTTCTACTTAGCATGTTTTCAATCTTGTTGAAATGCCTATGGGTTTTCACTTCTATTATAGAACAATGATCTTTCATTTATCTATAGGAGACCCCCAAAGGTGGTATTTGGCACCACTAAGTTTTAACTATAGGTACAAGAATAGGAAAATAAAATTATGTAGGTTACAAGTGACAAGGATAATACCACATTGAGAAAGGCATAATCACGTCAAGAAGCACATAATCTTGTAAAGAGGGATAGACCCACACAAAGAGGAACATATTCATGTGGAGGACATATTTGTGTGGAGACAAAGTGTCCAAGGACTAGAATGAAGATGTGAATCCGTCCCAAATAACAAAAATCTTAGAATGTTTTCCTCAAAGTCTCTTGATCTTTGTTCTAGTGCCAAATCTTCATTTACAATATTTTATCATAATATCTTGAAGTTGGTGAAAAAAGTCGAAGTTGACAACATATAAACCAAATAAGATCTATATTATTCTCTTAATTTTTTCATTTTATTTTTCTTACTCATATCTATGTTTGTCATTATTATTCATAGTTTATGTTAGGAATCTAGAGGATTTAGTCCAATTAACATTTTACCCTCTAGATTCCTTTATTGTAGGTTGAAATTCATTTCCTTACAATGTGTCATAACTAATCATCCATTTTTTTAACTATTATCAATTAGCAACAAGATTCTTCAAACTCCCTTAAGCTTGCCATGAGAGATAAGCTCATTTTCTTTTAAAAATATATTTTTTTCATGCGTGAGTTTTGGAAAAAGAACAAAATGATACATGTTATGTGTGTTGAACTTAGATAAGCTTTGTGTTGATTTGTAAATCTTTGTGTTTTTTTTCATTTATGTGTTAGTAGAATGTGATTCTACAATAGTGTGTCCCACTTTTTTATCTAAGCGAGACTCAAAATTAGTTTTTTTTGTCAATTATAGCAAACAAACAATCAAGAAGTCAGTGATAATGTAAACTATTGAGTTGTGACATTTACTATGTGGACACAAGTTATAATATTTTTAATTTTTTTTTTAGATCATTTATATCATTTTCAATTTTATTTTTATTTTCCAATAAATCTTATTTTTTCTTTTTTTTTTGAGTGATATTTTTTTATCACATAATTTTCACTACAAATAAAAATATATATAATTTATTAGAATTAGATCATTACTCTAATGTCTAATGCACAAATATTTTTTAATTTTTATTTAATGTTTATTTATTATTAATTTTTGAATTAATACTAATAAAAAATAGACCTATACTATTCTATAACACATTTCTCTTAACATATATATCATTTATTTATTTTCCTTTTTCAATGAAATAAAGAACATCCATGTGGAGTGCAATGCATTCTTGTGAGTTTTCTAATAATGTTTTTGTTATTTTCCTAGTGTCTTGACTAGAGGTTGTTTTCTTGCAGTGGAGCAATATTATAAAATTAAAAAATATATAATTTGTTTAAAAAACATAATACATATCATAATTTCTAAAAAAAAATAGTATTAAGGGCTACATAATTACAAAATGAAATTTTCAAATGACTAACTACATTTGGTCCCCCAAGAGGTAAAGCAAAATTTATTTTTTGGCAACATTTTTATAGGCACAAAGGAGACTTCATCAAGGGTTTGATTTAAATCTAAGAGGCTTGATTTAACCCCCTTCAAACAAACCTCCTTTGTTATTTTCTCTAAAAAATATTTGATTTCAAGCAAAAATCAAGATGTCCCACAAATGAAACACGGATCACCCTAGAGTGCATATTTACTATTTCTTTGGGCATAAGTTGAGTGGAGATCATCTCCCTATTCTTTTTGGTACTCTTATGTTGGATTCATGCTTCAATCTTTTTTTTGGCTTTCCCTCGTTAATGTTCCTACTTATTATTGTTGGAAAAATTAATGGTATTATTATTGCTTGTGATCTTGGAATTATATGAGATTTTGGGAGTTTTGGTGGTGAGTTGGAGGTAGTTTATGGTGTTTAGACATTGTGGGAATATTGATTTTGATGGTGAGTATTTGTGATTCTTTTATGGGGGGTTTGAGAACAACAACCTTACGCTCTCGTGGAGATTTTTTTTTGCTTTCTCTTACTATGAACCAAGAAGCTTGTTCTATGTTAAAACCTTGTATTCTTGGTGTATCCATCAATTTGTATATGTGTGCCAGTGTTTTCCCAATCTTTAGTTGCTTCTCCTAACTTGGGCAATTGGGTAGAACCTTGAAATGGATTGATGATGATGTGGTAGGAAAGTGAGTACCTTCTATTGGCATTTTGCCCATGGAGTCTATGGATCTTGGAGCTTCTTGGCCTAGTTGGAGATTCTTTTCTTTTGAGAGTTTCTAATCCTTTTTTAAAATCTTTGATTACTTCAATTTTATTTTTGAAAGAGATGTAAAATTGTAGTATTTAATTTGTGGAAGGAGATTGAAAAATTTGTTGAGAATTGTAAATTATGTTTATAATCTTTGGCCAAATTTGTTAAGCAAATATTAGTTATCGAGTTGGCTACTTGAAAATTATTTAAATAAATTATATGAAGATTTTTGTCAAATGGAAAGGTTCTAAAAATATTGCTAATCACATTTAGAGCAAAATAATACTTGTAGTTTAAAAAATAATGCATTGGTTTTCAAGTTAGAAAAAAATAGAAGGGGAAAGAAACTAGTTTTATTTGAAATTCAATTTTGTTCTAAATATCTTAAAGATGGATTTTCTCTTGATTATATGGTGTTCTTCTTTTATACAAATGAATACTAGGATATGTTTCTTTTAGAGAAAAAAATAATAATTCATTTGTAAATTCTATGATTGAGACTTATATTTAAAATATATTTATTCTACATAAAATTGTTCATTCATGTCAATTAAGTCCCTTAAACTATTTATAGATTTGTTCCAAGATGTGCTATCTTTCTAGAACATTTTAAAAATATGAAATTTGTTGATAAATGAAAAATTTGTTGATAAATGAAAAATTTATCATAGTTCAAATAGTGTTGCCTCACCATGTCATAACATTGAAATTTTAATATAATATAAAACTTATATGTGTGCATAACTATAATATTTATGATAAATTAATTTATTATATTTAATTAATCATAGTCGCATACTAATATATAATATAAAAATTTAAATATTAATAAGTGAAGTTAATAAAGTGTAATTACAAATGTATAGTAAGTGATGATACAAACATGTAAATAACATTTTATGTGAAGTTTAGATAAAGTTATGATGATTACATGTATATATCATATATTAAAGATTATACATGTTATTTATGTGAATTTTAGATAAAATTCTAATGATTGCATGTATATATCAGTCTCATTGATAAAGAATATAGAGATGGAAGAGAAGTCAGAGCATGCTATAATGAACCCTAAAATTTGTATGTGTGTTAATGGGTCATCACAAGCATATGAGAAAATAGATGTGGTTGAGTGAACTAAAAGAATCAATTTAGAGAATCCTAAGCTTGGCATCAGATTGTGGGAGAAAAACATAATATTGAGATGGAGCTATAGGCCCCCTAGGAGGGTAACCAAGAAAGCATTGAAGTAATCCTGAAAATGCAAAGAAAGTTGAATAGTGACCAAGAGAAAAGCAAGAATGTATCATTTCCTTGTGAATTGACAGTGACATTTTTTTCTTATGTAGATCTTATGGGTCAAAACAAACAAGGTAGGCTAATAAGGTTTCTAATATGAAAGTGATATAATAGAGAAGAGATTGTAAAGATGTCAATGCTAAAGTTTGGGGAGGGGGTGTTAAAGGAGATAGAACATTATAGTGAGATGGGTCTCATAAGATGAATTGGTTTGTTGCAGTTGCATTTGCCTACTCTTAACACTTGGATTGAACAATCTTTGTGTCGTTTCTTTGTAGCTCCTATGGTTATTTGCCCCTATGCTTAGGGCTTCTTTGTTATTTTTTAGTTTTTAGAAGATAGAAATAAGGTTTTAGAGAAAGGGTTGTAGTTTTGGGAGGTTGTCTCTTCATTTCTAAAGTTGTGGTTTCCTCACTTCAACCCTTTAACCAAAATTTTTAAGGTATTTCCTTTATGAGTAAAGCTTTCAAATCTACCTCTATTTTCGAAAGCATTCTGGTTTGAAGAATATAGACAATGTTTTGAACAAATTTATAACTTTATCTCCAAAAACCTATAGACACTCTTTAACAAGTACAATTATTCTTATAGAAATAAATATTAAGTAATGGTCTACCTAAAAAAATGTTTGAAAGTAGTTAAGAAATTTGTTTGAAAATAGTTGACCTTTTGACTCTCAATAAGGACTAGCTACACTAAAATTTGATAAAAAAATTGATAAACTTGGTGAACTATTTTGACACTTGGTGGAACATGGATAATTATTTTAGTAAACCTCGCCACAAAATCAGTGGCAATTCTAAACAGGGAAGATATTCAATTGGTTTCTCTTACACAGAATTATTCCATCAAGTTTGATGCCATTAAACAATTGATCCTCTAAAATGATCTCCCAAGGTGCTAGAATCTCTCATTGTGGATGTAATCTGCTCAATTCAATGACATATTGTATAGGATAATTAAGGACTCTACTATCATTGGCTTAGCATAATTTGTTGATCGATAGCTCAATAGTTTCCATAGGGGATTAACAGTAAAATCAATCATTTTGGTGGGAATTGATTAAAATTATAATGAGTTCTTGTTGATTGATCCATTTCTCAATGAATTATTGTTGATTGATCCATTTCTCGTTAGCCCCATTAAGTAGGCATACCTAGAGATGTAAACAATAGCGAGAGCAAATTGCTCGTCCAACATAAGGAAGACAATCCCATTTATGCTCTCTATCAACTTCTTGAAAGAGGTTAAGGCAATCGGCCAATGTCAGGGCATGGACTGCACTCACCTAATAGGTCGGGCAAGGCATTCAATCTCCTTTACTGATCAAGCACCTCATCCTTTACTACAGTTTTATTGAAGGTGGATTGAAATTTAACATATGTATTTATTCATTAAGGTCTTTTTGATTACCTAAGAAATAAATTTATCCAGAAATATCTCCTCCCGTTTCTCTTATTTCCTTGACGTGAATCATTTCGACAAAGTTGTTGCCCTTCTTTTCCCATTAAAAATGGAGTAAGGTAACTCACCAGAAGACTAGTAAAGGCGACAGAGGCAGAAGGCATGCCACCAATATGGCTGGAGCCGAAGTGAGAGGTTTCCTTAGTTAGCGTAGCAAAACCTGGGGCATGCCTCTAGCATTCGGAACAAGGGGTTGATATTCAAGAAGCATGTCACTAGAGAAAAAAGTAAATGAATAGACAAGTACTTGCATGATTTGCAAAACCTCTACTGTGGCTTAACTTACTTGCAACTCCTCTTTGGGAAAAAAGTTGATGGAGATAGTAAATGCTGGCAATTGTCAGAATGGATAAATACTCAAGGAGAATGGTAATTCGCTTACGTTTTGCAATTGTTCATACATTGGCAAAAACATTGCTGGTGCATTGTTGGTTGCAGAGTAGTTTGCACCGTGCCCAGCAACTAAAGTTCCTTCTATTCCCAAGTATATCACCATTTCCTATTCCCAGGATATACATGAAGCATATATAGACTGAAAGCTCAGTTCATGGGATTCAGGTTGTTTGATATGTGCCAATACCATGATCATGTTTTAGCAATTTCAGTTAATTGGATGCATTTCAATAGTATATCTTTTGGTTTGATGTATCGTGGGCTTCTATAGGACTGTCATCAACATGTTAGTTTTCTGCTCCAAGCAATGGTTTCGTCATTTAGAAACAAATGACTGTTATTTTCCAGATTATGATCTTTTTTATTTCATGTATGAGCATTTATCAAGAACTTATGGGGATGAGTTTAGAGAAGGAATTGATGAGATCACTCTATTGAGAGATTTGGTTCCTCATGCCTTGTTCCATAAAGTTTTTGTTGTTAAGTCATGGGCCTATGATCAAGTCATGAACCTGTCAGAAAGAAAGAAAGAAAGAAAAAAGAAAAAAAAAGAACTGCATTTTCATTGTGATAGGATGATCACATCGATATCGTTCTCTTGTGCATAGACTGTGATGGTACCTTGAGGGGCCTGGTTCTATGTTAAATATGCTAACTGCATAATACATTCAAGAAATCTGTAGTTGTGCAGATTGTTTTTTGTTGTGTTGAGTTTGGCACTCTCGAGAGGAGTAAAAGTTGGAAGAAAGAGTTATATCAAAATTCAATAAAGATAAGTTTCTTTATTCCCTCATTATGATTCTTCGATATATTTCTTTTATAGGTTGATTTACTTATTCATGTTTCAATATTGTTCATAAATTCTTATGTATTCATGCTATAACCTGAGATAGTAAACCTTGTATGATTCTAGCCTTGATATTTCTTTGGATAGTTATAAACAGTTAGTAATCTCTCTCTAAAATGCTTCCAGGACAGATCTAAGAGCAGAAGGTGTTGAGAGATTTCATAGTGATGAAAAGTTTGAGGCATCTCATGAGGAAGTCATGCCGACCAAAGAAATGATCAAGAATGAAGTCACATCTTGCAGCCATGGGACTGAGTTGGTGGCTAGAGGGAGTTCACTTCCAGAAGACTTCTTTGCAATCTCTGAAGCAGGGATCAAGAGGGAGTTAAGTGAAGGTTGCAGTGTTGCAAGGCCAAGTGTTAAATCCTTGAAAGACCTCTTCAGCTGCTGAGATCAGAATTGCTCTAAGACTGTCATCTGGATTTGATATTGGTAGCTCCGCAAACCTATTCAGAATAGAGTGATCTGCTATAAGGTCAAGGACGTCTACCTTGAACTCTCTACAGTACCAGAGGTGTGCACTGGAAAACATTTATCTAAGGCAAGTGTTGCAAGAAATCTTGAATGATGAGGTCAGAAGGTTGATGCAAGTACTTAAAGATTCAGAGGGAGCCTACTGAACCTATAGAAGATGGTTGTGTTGTTGATTGAAAGAGCACCTCTGGATGTTGTTTTAGGTTGAGGTCTGCGATGATATCTTGGTGTAGCAGGAAGCAATCTTTTGTGGCACTGAGTACAACATAAGCCATATATATTGCAGCCTCTATGGGAGCAAGAGAAGCAGTATGGCTCCAGAAATTGCTTGTGGGATTATTTGGTGAGCCCTTGAATCCTACTATTATCCACTGTGACAATCTGAGTTGTATTAAGCTTTCCGTGAATTTAGTATTCCATGATAGATCAAAGCATATAGAGATTCCTTACCACTATGTGAGAGACATGGTAGAAAGGAATGTGATCCAGTTGGAGTATATTAGTACAAACGATCAACAATAGACATGCTCACCAAGCCTCTCTCCAGAGTTAAAGTTGAAAACTTTAGGAAGAAACTTGGTATGGTTGAATTGTAAGTTTTGTCGAGACTCCAATTGTACTAATATATAAAGATGTTTAATGTGTAAACTCTTTTGTCATGTGTGAGATTTCATGACTTTATGGGCCTACCTCCCTCATGTACATTATTGAAAGGTGACGATCTTTCTAATAATGAACACTTGTAGTTGACATTGTAAAGTGACAACTCTACAATGATAAACTATCATGATAGATATCATGTGACTTGATATCTGTGGACATGTCATGATAGTATCTCTTGAACACTTTGATGGATATCATGAGACTTGATATCATCTAAAGATCATTGTGATCATTAAGAGATAATCATGGTGGATATTTATATCCGTGGATATGCCATGAATTATGGTAGACATCATGTGACTTGATGTCAGTGCACATACCATAATGAAGATGTGTTATCAAGAATGTCATGTGACTTGACAATTTTGAGAAAACATATCATATCTTCGATATCACGTGTAAAGGTGATATCTCCACTTATTTGATTTGAAATATCTTCCCTAAGCTAAGAGGGAGTGTTGATGAATGGTAGCTTAGGTCAGATATAAACGATGATTGCTATAAGCATCATCATCGTTTATATAAGATCTATTGCTCTTCATGTTTAATATTTCTGGAAATAAGTAATCGATTTTATAAAGCATGTATAAAATCGAATTCAAATAGATGATGTTCAAAATACACATTGAATAAAGTTCAGAATTCATAGTTGTCATGTGTGAGGACGCGTATATGTTAAGTCTATTTAATTCGGATGATTATCGGCTACAGGAACCCGCACACTCAAAGGAACACGTCCCTTGAGCGGACGTGTCTCCAAGTGTGGAGACACGTCCTCTCGAGACGTATCCCTTGGAGGCGGGTCTCCGTACATACAAAAGCTGATTCCATTCTTAATATGCAGGATATCGAAATCTATTAATGTTCTGCTCTTGTAGATCGAATACCATTAAGGAAAAATTCAAACTTGAGAATTCATGATCAGTATTTTCAATATTGATTTGGCATCAACTTCATATTTATCAAGTTCAACATTTTGCATATAATCTGATCTTTAAATTTAACAGTTTGCAATAAACATGACAGAAAACTCAATTTCATTAAATCAAAGTATTTCAGTCATATAACTTTGTAATTTCATTTACTCTCATTCATCTATTTTGTTAATACACTCTGTCTCTGCTCTTGGACTTTTCCAACTGTTCTCCTCAAAGTCTATCTCCCTATTACATATCATTTCTTCACTGCTGCAATTTGATTTTTTTTATCTGCCCTTTGTATTAAGTTCAACCCCCTCTACTCCATTTGCTTAGTCTTCTCCCAATTTCAAATTGACACATTAATCTTCTACCACACACCCTTGGTTACTTTGTAGACTTCTTTCTATGAGCAGCCCTTCCTCCTCTATGTTGCGCTCACTCTCTTAGCAGCCATCCCCTTCTATTTCTTTTTTTTGGCTATGTGATTTCCCAGCTGCGCCCTCTCCTACTTTGCTTTTAATCCAGACTTCTTTTTTTAATCTTTCTCCTCCATTGGCGTGGCTCTTCTTTGTCTTCCTTTGACCTCTCTTTTCCACTGGCATAGACTCTTCAAATTCTGCGTGTCTTTTGTTTACACTACTGCGACTTTGCAGCCTAAACGCTTCACATCAAGGTTGCCTTATTTTATCATTTTTTTTTAATATGTATATTTTTATATACACTGCCCCTTCATCTTTTTTAAACTGCCTTTTCTTTATTTTAATACACATAAATAGATTTAAATCAAGAAGAATTTCCGCATAAGTATCAAATCTGACATTCAATACGTGGCATTTAAAATTGTCAAGTATTATTTGATTTTCAAATTCCATATTGCTTTCTTTTATCTGCAAATATTAAAGAATCAAATTTTCTCATTGCATGTCTTTGCTGTCGCATCCGTATTTGCCTGCTAATAAAGAACCAAACAAGCCAAAACTGAAAATTAAACTGCAAATCTTTTGATTGATGCGGATAACCCACTTGCCCGGGATGTTCCTGCATCAGATCTACTTATTATTCAAACTTAAACAACATCAATTAGGAAGTCTATTTTTAGTCTCTTTTCCTGTTTACATATGAAAGGCAATCTGTAAATCTGTTTTCTCATTAGATCGACAGATCCCCAATTTTGATCTATAAAAAATATAAGACTTATGAGTTTAATTTAATTTATAAATATTTAATTGATGTGGTAGGTTTCAAATTTAGGTTATCATTCTGCAAGAGACCTGACCTCTTTAAAATTTATTTCACTTGATGTATTCATCCTCGGAGTTCTGTGGGAGGTTTGTTTCATATTTATTTCACTTGATGTATTAGCTTTTCAAAATTCGTTTATAATTTAAGAGAAATATTATAAGGAAAAAGATTAAAACAATCAGTAACCATAGCATATTAATGCTGAGAGCTGCTAATTCATCATATTTTATTCTGATTTCAGAAAGCACCATTGCATGACTTGTAATGAAAAAAATAGCTAGCTGTCACCTACCAAAGAATAAACGATTCATCCCTCAAGATCGGCTACATAGGAGTAAAGGCATATCCATGTTGGCTGCTATTGGTAATTACGAAACGATATGAAATCTAATAAACAGAACTTCAATGATCAAACTGTTCTGGCAATGAACTGCACTCTTGCCTCTATGCACTGTAAACTCCTACATAGGAAGATATTTTGTCGTTTTAAACTGCAGATACATGAACCCTTTAAAATCCGTTGCCTAGATATGTTTCTATGTGAGGTGGCCAATTAAGTTTGACTCAGACCTCCATTCCTCTTCTTGAGGTTTACACTGCACGTGACAGACTAAATCTATTCACAGAAAAGACTGCAGAGTTGTTTAATCATTTCCTGGTTCCATCATAATTCTTGAATCACCATTATTTTTTCCTTTTGAATCATTGCTTTTCTTTCCTCTTGAGTCTTTTTGCTTTACTACTGCAAACTTTGGGTTTTTGTCTGCCTTGGAGACTATACTAGAAACTGTAAATCCAGAATCTTCAAAGAACCTTGCTCTGTCTAGGATCAAAGCATCACGTAATGTAATGTCCACACCATCATAAGTCCACACTGCTAATGTTGCGTCACCTTTAAGGCTTACTGACAACCAACCAATACCTGCTGTGGCAATGTCCACAGAATTGAAATCCCAACTGTTTCCGGATACTTGTAGTTCCCTTTTCTGCCACTCACCAAGCTCAGAGACCCTTTCCTGACTAACTGGAGGCTGCACAGACCAGGCAGAACAATAAATCTTTATTAACAAATAGAAAAAAAGTACATGCCTATTTTTAATAAGACCACAAACTCGAATTCAGTTTTGATTTACTTGAATACAGAGAATATATAGATGATAAATCCAGGAAACAGGAAAGAGAGCCCACTCATTTGGATTATCAAGTACTTGGTCCATGAAACCAAAAACTATTCAGGGAATCTTGATCCAATAATATGTTCAACTATCACAAGTGCTATCTGTTCTTGCCAAAACAATAGCTACCATGTTCTGAAGAGATTCTGCAGCATTCCCATGCTAATGTCATTAAGAATTCATAGGGAATATCATGAGCCTGTGATTCTAGCTCATGAAATAAATACTGCAAACATGTATATGTGGTGAAGTAATTTCCAAAAAGTTCCATCATAGTTCCCGGTTATGGTTTGATAGCCAAATGGAAGACCTAAACATAATTTTTATGTCATTAAAGCCATTGATAGGTCTTTTCAAATGTAATTTATTCATGTTCTATAATACTATCTGTTCCCTCCAACAATGAGAAAGAAAAGGAAGATAACGTCCATATTCATGCCTACAGCTGATCAAAATACACGAATGGGACTTGAGCACAGAAAATTACAACAGCTAATCAGGACTGCTAAAGGGAATTCCTGGACAAGTCAGTGTATACAAACAGTAAAATAAGCATAAGCACAACATCAAAAAAGGAAAATCAGCAAGAACTAGAACAACCATCACTATGGAGAAGAATTATATGCAAGCAGTTCATGACTAATCAGAAAAGTAACAACTTTCCTCTAGCCTACCAACCTTCCATGGTGGATGCAAGTGATATGTGCAATGAAAGATAGTATATTTCACAAAATTTTAATGCACACTCCAGTTTACTGTTTAATAGAATCTATAGGAACTCAAGATGATCAAAAACAATATATAAATAGAATATAAACGAAAGAAATCAGGATAATCCAGAATACAGAAGACAGTTAGTTGTTCATCTAGATGACAAATGTTAAAACTATAGACAAAGCATTACGTACCTGCAACTGAAGTCCAAAATGTCGTTCTTTAACCACATCTGCATTCTCTGTCTTCCCCAAATGTAATGGAACAAGAGGAGAAGCCCAGATGGTTAGATAGATTGTTTCCACAGAAGCCTTTTCTATATCAACCCTCATCAATCCACCAACATGTACAGATTGACCAACCTGCAATTGATTCACTGTCTTCTGCTATCAGAAATAAGAAAAAGAATTTAGGGTTCAAAAGCATCAACAAAGTAAGTACTTCTATCTCTAACCATTAACCAATATTGGAAACAAAATTCAACTGAACATGGTAAAAATTATTAAAACTAACAAACAACAACAAATCAGGCATTCCAAAAACTAGAATTAGATGGGACATCTCAAATTAAAATAACACTTCCACAAGGGATTCCTGAAATATGAAACAATATGCCTAAATGGAAATCTCAACATGCTTGTGAAGCCTTGGCTACTTTTCTTTATTATTTTATTTTATTACCTCATGCAGCCTCTCCTATTCATATCTTAACATCAGAATTACAGTGCTAGCTACAACCCTATTGTACAAGTGAGCTGGCAGCCAAAAAACAACTGCATTCAAATCATCAAGAAAGACACCGACTTAAAGAGTGACTGCCTCCACATATAAAACAATTGACACATGTAGCATGGGCAAACCAAACCCAGTTACTTGAGCATTATTTCAATCCTTCTAAAAGGGTTAATGGTTACAATGTGACTGTCAATTACCAGCTCCATTCAGTGCTAAAAGGTTTCAACACATGAGCTCGATTAAAAAACTTTAGGGCTGCAACTGGAGTGATGGAGAAGATCCTCTGTTGCCATCTTCCCACTCTAAGGGCGCCTAAGCTATTCCATGGCTTCACTCTCTTTCAGGGACATCATGTCTCATAATTGTTCTAATGAAGTTCAGAAGTCCCTGCCAAAACAGATCATCTCTGAAGCTGCAGATAACCAAAACCAATCAAAGAGAGAGAATCTTTGCATCATTAAAAGAAGGGAAGAAATTCCCACAATGGATATCCCTCAAGGTCAAACTGATGACATGTTGATCAACCTTTCGAAGCTGGTGCTGGTGGGTAAGCTTTCAGGTACATGGCTGTCTTCAAGAACGCCGGAACAATTGGTGGATAGAGAATGGAGGAAAAAAATTCATGGCAGCATACAAATCGCCACTGCTACCTTCTCTAACAAAGATGAGAGGATTTGTCTTCATAAGCAGTCCTTTTTTTGGGGATCCTTGCAGCCTCTATCTAAATAATTGGACCTGCTTGAAGAGATTCCCTCTAGATTGTCAATTGGGTGCGGCTTCTTTTCATCCCCTTGTATCTATGGCATGAAGAAGCATTAAAGGCCATAGGCAACTCAATTGGGGTTTACAAAACATGGGCTAAACCCAAAGAAAAAAAATCTCAATAGCATGTATTTGTATGGAAGTGGACCTCATTAAAGGGACTAACCGGAGCTATCAACTTAAAGACAAAAGATCTGATTTTCTCTGAACAACTAGATGATGAGAAAATTTCTTTCAAATGCAATATATGCCATGAACATGGGCATTTTTAAAGGGAATGCCCAAAAAACTAGAAGGAAACCAAATCTCATGAAGCAAAAAATGAAGGGATTCCAGCAAGCTTGCCTAAGCAACAACAAAATTGCCCAAAATTCAGGGCAATCAAGCAAGGATATCACCAATTCCAAAAAATTTATGGTTCTAGATCAAGAGGACCTTGTTGAGGAAAAAGAGATCAATGACAAAATGGAGGAAGAAACTTTGCCTACCGTAAACATAGGAAAAGAGCAGCTTAAGCACATCACTTATTTCCTACCTTCTACCTATCCAATCCCAAAGCTCAAACTGGTAAAGGTGAGAAAACGAATACATAAGTGCAAACAATCGGTTCTTTCTTGGAACGTAAGGGGTCTAGCTTATTAATGATACGGAATTTCCCCAAATTTCATTAGAAGCTAGGGAATCAAACTATGAACCTATTATGCTTCTTAGAATCCAAAAGATAGTGGACTTTGGAAGGAATTAAGGTGCTGCTGCTACACTAAGAAATGAAAAACTGAAATGTAGAATGCAATAGAGAGTTTTGATCCTAAAGAAAATCCCTATGAGAAGCAAAAAATCCAATTGGTAGAGACAATTGCTCTCTACCAAAGTTTATTGCTTAATATATTCAATAAATAAGTACAAAGTGTTTTACAACCTCTATCAAGCCTATCACTATCTCAGCCTCCTGCTTCTCAAAGATACAACATCCAATTCTTCTCTTGCTTTTGCTTTGAGCTTCCAATTAGTTCTTATAGAGTGTTGTAAGACTTCCCTTGTATGCAGAAAGCCTTCTACTTGGAAGCTGATGAGATAGGGTCCTTGATCCATTTCAAATTCTACTTATTTTTCCAATTATGGTGAAATACCCATTTCAGTAATAGGTGATTGCAAAACTTCCTCTGACACTTCCAAAACTGCAACTATTGACAATTTGTACCCTTCTTCCAAACACCATAACTTTTGCCTATGGACTCAAAATGTGGTTGCTTTTTTAATATTGCATAAAATTTCAAGAGGAACATGAACGCATAAACATATTCAACTTTGATGCCATAAAAGTACAGTTTTTGGCCCTACAACATTCTTAAGTGTCTTCTCCCTCGAGGATGAGCTTTGCTCCTAGATCCAATTATTGGAGAGCTTTTGGTCCCAAAAAAGCATATTTATGAACCTTTAAAAAATTCCCATCTCTGAAACCTGTGTCCAAAACTAATTTGTTTACTCCTAGATCCAAAATAGATCATACAGCCCTAATTACAGAGCTTTTGGTCCACAAAAGCTTACTTATGAAACTTAAAAGAATTTCCTATCTCTAAATGACTAAATCCTATGTGTCCAAAACCGCTTCGAACAAAACTCCCTCACATGCTCCTAGTGGAAACAAAGTGATGCCCATGCAATTAAGTGTTCTGAAATAGAAGGTAGTAGTGCTATTTGTATCCCTTGGGCTTCTTATGCTAGATTTGGAAGAAAACCTCTTCACATCTACAAATTTATGCTCAACACAAATAGTGTCCCAAGGTAGAAGGTTGGGGATGCTCATATCCTATTTTTTTATTAGAACAAAACTCCCTCACATCCAAGACGATGCTCAACACAACTGATGTCATGCCGTATAAAAGTAGTGATGCTCTAACTCATGTATTGAATCCCAACTTTGTTTCCTTACCATTAACAACCCACAGTGACCACTTATTCAACCCCCTATGTTACATGCAAATGTGCTATAGTGATTGCCATGCTACAACATACCCTACTACCATGATTCATGATTGGTCCTTCTTATCAATAAGGTACTCCTTACTACATCTTGCACTATGATGGTCATAATTTTTTACAGTTTTAACAATGAACTTGAAAATTGACTCTTCATCCTACAACCATACACATGCTATGGTTGTGACAAGATTTTGTGCACAATACAATAAGTCCCATCACTGTTATGCTTTTGATGTCCTCGTGCTAATCTATAATATACAAAGTGCCTCCCTTGCCCATACAAGTGGATTCGATTGTTTCCTCTTCTTGACATATCAACCAACAAATGAGACATGCTACATGATACAATATGTACATCGCAACGTGTCATGTCCCCTCCACTAAAGGGAAAGTTAATTCTACTATTAATATTTTAAAAGTGTTTCCTTAACACTATAATAATAATAATATAAATATTATTAATTAGCTGATAGGCTATTTATTGTGGGCACAACCCACTGATTCTGTCTCACGCCTGAAAAAAAATCGTCTGAATAACCGAAAAATCCCGTCGATCAGTAGCCCACAAACTCCCATATTTTCAGGGCAGTTAGAAAATATTCTGCCAGTTTGAGTTCTCTGCCGGACGTTGCTGCAAAAATCTTGTTTCGAGTTCGAGAATCTAGGAACCCTAAAACCCGATATTTGTAGGTATACTCTTTGTTTATTGTGAATAGATTGTAGTAGTTGATGTAGGGAGATTGGTTCTGCTTTGGTAGGGTTTTGTAACATATTTCTTGCAAACTTGGCCCGTTTTTTCCCATCAGCTTCCAACTCTACCCATTTTTCTCATTGGCATTGTTGAAAGGACAATCATGATGTAAGTCGCTTGCCATGGTTTCAATGAGTTTTTTCTGGGGGAAATCCTTAAACCCAGTGAATATTTTTTTTGTGGTGTTTTATTTCATTCTATAACAAGTCTGTTATTGTTGTTATCTGTTAAATGAAGGCATTGGTTCTGTGGTTTTATCTATGGCTCTTCATAAAATTAAATACTTACTCTTTGCTATTAGACGGAGCATTTTACTGTATGGCTTTGTAGCAAAGAAGTGACAAGCCAATTAATGAGGTATTTGAGCCTCAAAGTTGTTTTGTTAAGGCCCAGTGCATCTACATGATCAAGATGTCTGCAGAAGACCTGAGGCTCCCTCCTGTTCCACCGATCTTCATCGTCTGCCTCTGTAGCAGGAAGGATTCCATCCTCTTGATAAAATGTCACTTCAGATTCCTCTCCACTCTGTTCAAAATAATCCTCATGTTCTTCTAAGCTATAAGTCATTCTTCTGTTGCTGCTAAATCTATATTCCTCCAGACCTGGAAATCTACCACTTGCAATTTTTCTTCCTCCCTCTTACCCAGAAGCCTAAATGCCCCCTCTGTTTCTCGTCTTATACAACTTTCCTTTGTTGTGCATCCATTTTCCACTGGATTTTGCTTGCTTCCAAATGAAAAACAAACCTTTCCAGGCTCTTTTGGTTCATTTACTAGGCTAGAAGTGGCATTTACAATATTTTGTTTTGCATGGATTGGACGATCCATGATGTGCTTATCATCTTTGTCACAACTACTTATTTCAGAAGAGACAGACTGAACAACTTCCCCTGCAATGCCCATACTTTGTTCTGAAGTATGACTTCCACCTTTGCCTTTGTTATCATCTATTTTGTTACCTGCAGAAACAGAACCTTCACCATCTAAGTTAAAAGTTATCCATGTCTGCTTTGGGAATCTCTGTGAATCCACTCTTCTAGAAATCCCCATCTCATCTTTTGAGAGAAGGTTATCTCCTTTACTTGATCCATGTGAGAAACTGTTACCATTTGCCTTGCTGGGATCTTGGTTTGCCTGTGACTTTTCTTGGCCATTGTAAACAGATTCTCTTGTATCAAGTTCTCTAGACTTTTTGTGTGTTGCTTTCTTAATTATATCCTGCACTAAAGACTTAGAATCTACCAATTGCTCGGTATTTCCTTTTGCACAAGAAGTCTGTTCATCAGAAACCAATTTAGTCTGAGTAATATCTTGTGATACAGATGACACTGCTGCATCAAATGACACTATTTCATTGTTCACACCCAAACTCTTCTTTTCTTCATCATAAATAGGACTATTTCCATATCCTTCCAATGAAGACTTCGATATGGTTTCAGTAGATATTTTTTATGTTTGGTTCTTTGAGAGAACCCATTGTGGAGCTGGCGCAAACCTAGATTGCTAGGAGGACTCTTTCTGAAATTCTCTGAAGTGTTTAGGCCACCTGGACTTTCACCCAAGTCTATGCACATCAAATCCTCATTTTCTTCTTCACTAAAAATGGGACTTTTCATAATCTCATCTATTGAGAGATTATCAATCTCCTCACAAACTGTACTAGCTCCATCCCTGTCAGAATTGTTCTCAAATTCCATTTCACTTTCGAATACATCCCTTACTTGGCACCAGAGAATGCTGGAAGATGAGGTCCAATAGGGAACTAAAAACCATAACCATCATCTTCTTCTCCAATTTCATTAGTTCCATCAGTATCCCGCACCGTGCCATCCCGACGTTCTCCAGAATCACTCAAGTATTGAGAAAAAACAAGAATAATCCTTACCATTCCAGTTCCTCTATTTCCTTTATTTTGGAGACAAACCAGAACAGAGTTTTTTATAAAAAGGCATCCAAAACCTGTTGGATCTGATCCAAACACCTTGTAAAATGATGTGCTAATAAAATCAGGCCTAAAGAGTGACAATCCAAGGGAATCCATGTCTTTTGGACCAAAGCACCTGCATCTAGCAACACATGCCACCTGTTCTGCTGTGCAAGAGACATCCACTGGTAAGAATACTTGGCTCCAGTCACCCTGGACTGGACAGGAAAACAAAAAGACCTAGTGCAGAGTCTTTTTTTCTTCTTTTCTTATGTTGAAGTTGTTTCCTAAGTTCAGAGCTACATAGACTCAGTGTTGGCCACTTGAACCAAGCACTGTGTACTTTGGCATCCTTCTCCCTTGCAGTTTGTGCCATCCAGTTAATTGATTCACTTTCATAGTCGTACATAGTTAGCAGCCTCCTATTCTGATGAAATGGATATGCTTCTGCAAGAAGATTGAAAGCGGAGCTTCTACTAACAGTGAATACCATGCTGTACTCACTCTGAGGAATACTAAGATAATCCATTATCCTATTCCTGATATCATGCTCAGCAGTACCTTCCTCAGGCAGCCCATTTAGTGCGTGTGAGCTCAAGTTTGCAGATATTGCAGACAAACCAAATGAAGAGGATTCCCAATGCTGAAACTGCTGCAGGTAAGAAAAGAGCCCAAATCTACAATAATCCAAGCAGACCTTCAAAGTCTCTTCTAGATGCCCATACTCATCACTTCTAATCTCATTCACTTCCTCTGTACCATCAAATTTTGGATACATCTTCTTGAACTTGGCATAGGCCTCATCTAGCCCAAGAATACTTTCCTCACTTTCGAAAAACCTATCAGCAGCCTGTGCAGTGGTTGTCAAGAAGTCTCTCTGGGCTTCAAACGAACTAGGGTCCTGGAATGCAAGATCCCAGATTTGGTCCCCGGAGTTGCAGCAGTGACCTCTTCTTCATCCTTTGCCAGAAGAGCCTGTGATTTCGAACAGAATCCATCCTCCGACGCTTCTTCAAGAGCCTGTCTCAGTTTCATTTCCTACTTCTCCTTCAAGCCAGCTGGCGTATTGGAAGTCCCTTGCTGTGACTTCCCTTTCTTCTTGCCCTTGTTGAATAGCAAGGCAGTGCAGAGGGCAACAATCTTCCATATTGTCAGATGCATGATTTCAACTTGCCCCTTACGAGGGTGCCACTGCCCTTCAAGAGGGTTCTCAAGAGCTCTTGATCTGACGTGGTTAGCCAGGAAGTGTATTTCAGATACTCAAATATAACCAGAAACAAAGGATCGCCAAAATGAAAAATAGTACAAAATTTTGTAAATTTTGAACACTTTCCTCAATATTTAAAAAAAAGATAGCACAAACTTAACTCATCCGATAAACCTCAAATCACAAGTCTTCAAGAGGTTACTGGCAACTCTTTACTCCAAAAGTGTACTTGGCAACAAATGAAGACCCGTGCTGCTAAAACAATCATATCATGGATGAAAAATAATGCTAATTTAACTCAACTGGGAGCCCCAAAACCATAATCCTTCAAGAGGCTCTTCAATAGCTTTCGCTCCAAAGCCATACTTCAATAGGCTCCTCAACAGCTTTCGCTCCAAATTGACCAGTACAAAAATGAAATCGTAAATCCTCAAATGTTACCCCCACAAGAGGGCCACCTTAATGGAAAATAAAACTAATTCAGCTCAGGATCCATCAAACAGGGAAAGTTGAAGCATTTCTCTAAAATGGAGGAAATGCTTAAACAGTCTCAGAGCCTCTAAAAATTCCAACTACAAGATTTGCCCACAACATCCCACAAACAAAATTGTGCTATTGCATACATGTGAAGCCCTCAAGAACACTTTCAAAAAACTAATACAGCCTTTGAAAATGTCATCATAGCACCAGTCAGACCATGTGAGGCCTCAAACTTCGCTCTGGTCAGGCCAAGCGAGGCGCTCAACAACTCTCCAAAATGATATTGCAATCCTTCGCAATGTTATTACACCATTAGTAAGACACATTACACCCAAAAATTTTATGGTTGGGCCATGGGAAGCCCACTTCAAAATGATTTCACAATCCTTCAAGATCACATAATAATATGCATTGGAAAGGTTAGAAACCAACAAATGGGTATCTCGGAGTCACATAAATCTCCAAAATACAAGCTTTGCCAAATGATACAAAGGACCTGATTAGGTCATTCTCAGAAACATATTGGGTCCTCCATCACTAATGCAGGACAATAAAACAGCCTTGATTATCAATCTGCGACATTGTTACTGCCCAAATGGAACAAGTAAGATTCTAATCAACCCATTAGAAAACAAAAAATAAATTACAGAAGAAAGAAATATTGCAGGCCTATCTGTGTACTGGAGCTTCAAGGCTAGGGTTTTAACACCTCTCAGTGCACACTCAACCTGTTAAACTGCTCCACAGCTCTGTAGTAATAGCAATACAGACACCCAATGAGTTTTTCCTACTCTCCCACGCCTCGTTTTGCCAATGTGAATTTGCTAATTTTCTGCCTAGAGGATCCCCCCTTGCCGTAATACGCTTTCCAATACACTAGCACTTGCACCGGAAGGAGGTGCAATGGTTACGCCAATTGTGATTTATATAGAACGCCCTATAAATTTGAAAGTTGTAGTAGGTCAATAAAAACACCAATAATATAAAAAAAAGATCTTAAAAAATGTTTATTGACTTGCTAATTTGAGATAAAGTCTCAAAAATGGTGAATTATTTTGTTTTCTTTTAACTATGCTTCCTATTGGACTAAAATGTCTACATGATTAGTGATACTTGTGCATTAAAATCACAAAAATAAATATTTCGAAATAATTATAGAAAATAGATAATAGAGATTGTCGTAAATCACACAAGATTCTATGAAAAATAGAATGCGATGTTGTAATATGCAGGCCATGCTTTGCATCAAAGGATCAATTTCGAGAAAGCTAAATGCAAGGAATGTGTGTCCTAGAGTACCTCACAAATAGAAGTATGTCACTTAAACGATGGCATTGGTTCTGTTAAAACAAGTCTGTTGTTGTTGTTATCTGTTAAATGAAGGCATTGGTTCTGTGGTTTTATCTATGGCTCTTCATAAAATTAAATACTTACTTTTTGCTACTAGACAGGAGCATTTTACTGTATGGCTTTGTTGCTGTTATATTTCTGATAAAACTAGCAATCAACAGAGGCAATAGATCCGGCAACCAATCTGCATCCCCATTCAGAAAACGAGTCAGCAGAGCCAAAATCAATGTATTTTACTTAAATGATGGCATTGGTTCTGTTAAAACAAGTCTGTTGTTGTTGTTATCTGTTAAATGAAGGCATTGGTTCTGTGGTTTTATCTATGGCTCTTCATAAAATTAAATACTTACTTTTTGCTACTAGACAGGAGCATTTTACTGTATGGCTTTGTTGCTGTTATATTTCTGATAAAACTAGCAATCAACAGAGGCAATAGATCCGGCAACCAATCTGCATCCCCATTCAGAAAACGAGTCAGCAGAGCCAAAATCAATGTATTTTGGTACAAATCCTAAAATTTTGAGGAAGTGGACATGGTCCAGTGGTGAAGTTATCATGACTTATATTTCTCAAAGAATTGCACTTGATTGAAACTCATCAATATAAAAGCTTGTGGGTATACCTGGTAATCTAGAAATTGGGCCTCTATACTATTCTGAGACTTTGACCTTATTACAATGTTGACCTCCTAGATCCAATTTCCCTAAATACTAGACATCCTATCTATGAAAGATTCCATTCATCTTGTTCTGATTTGCAGTCTTATATGCTCTCAACTACAAAGTACCTACTCTAATTCTACTCTTACTGCAGATACTTCCTATCAATGTCAAAGGCATTGCTGGTAGTGTAGCAACGGTGGCCAATTGGTCTCATTCCTGGGTAGTGACAATGACAATAAACTTACTCTTAGAATGGAGCAAAACAGGTAAGTTCTATGACCATATCATAAACTCCAGTTTGGGAACCAAGGATGGATTTCATTTTTATTGTTTCTGGGACCATTGGTATAGAATTGCAAACTAAAATTGAGCTCTGTTCCTTGCAGGATCATTCATGTTGTATACCCTGTTCAGTGCTCTTACCATATTTGTGGTACTGTTTGTGCCTGAAACTAAGGGAAGAACTCTAGAGGAAATTGAGGCATCACACAGATAAAATTTGGGGCGGTTAGAACTTAGGAACCATCAAGAGTATTCTTGGATGATACATTGCTATATAAGTATCAGGCTCCTGCAATAGCTGTGGTGGAATAAAACTTGTCTGCAATGATATTGGAAGATGATACACCATACATTGGGAATTATATTTTGTCCTCAAAATTTGGGTTGACAAATTCTCACTACACCAAATTAGGTGACGTCTATACAGCTACCCATATTGGGGAATCCATGGCCTAATTTGATAAAGAAATCTTTGCACAAGGATCTCATAATAAACTTCCGGAGCATTTGAATAGAAGTGGACATTTGGTATTGAATAGTGAATGTTGTTCTTTAGGCTCTTCACTTAGCTTAAAAATATTGATCATGTGGTCTGTAAAAATTGCACTCCAAATTTTCTGTGCATGAAATTAAATTGGATTTATTTAATGGTACTCTTTGGTGCAGTTCCATCATGGACTATGTATAATGATAAAATAAAAAAATTGATATTGACAAGTAATTCTTCTTCAAATTTGACCACTGAAAGAAACTTGAATATGAATTCGCACTTAAGATTTGTATCATTTGTTTTTGTTTATTTTTTTTTATTTGACAAAATTCAGATTCAGATATATTAAATAAGTTACAAAATGAAAAAAAGTGGCAATAGAGTGAATCAAATCCTTGCAGAGCCTAATAAAATCAGATCAATCTTTTAGATGGATGAAGAAAGTTTACAGAGGGCATATGATCACAAAGAATATCAAAATTTAAAAACAACAGTTATGATGAAGTCAATACTACCCTCCCATAAGGGCAGCTGATTGCATGACAATTACCACAGAACGTTCATAAAAGGAAAGTAAACAAACGAAAATTTCATGCAATAGTTCCCTTAGGAAGAGAACGTGGTACCTCAAAGTTGTTGCTTTGGGCTGATTCCTTATCTTTAGCATCCAAATGCTCAATGACTTGTACCTAGGGCATCAAGCTCTTAATATGATTCTCTATGAGATCTTCTACCTATTTTGATCATTGCAAAAGAAGAGATCAAATCCACAGTTTGAAGGAAAAGCAAACAATGCGCTACTCCTCAAGAGAGAGGAAAAGAGGAAACTATCAGATTGCTTAAAATTTAGAAGCTTTTTGAGGAATCACAAACAATTATCTTAGGTTGTTAGGAACTTCTAGAGCTGTGAGATAAATGTTCCACCCTTATTATTTGACTTTCCCGCAAATAGAAAGGTAACTTTTAATTGCTAGAATTGTATGCCCTTCTTCCCCTGATTTCTTGGTTTGTTCATGGGCTTTCAAATTCGCTTGGTTGATCAGTGAAATGTTCTGTTCTATTTGATTGTGTGCATGGTGAACAATGAAAATCCCATCCCTTGTGTGTTTGTTGAATTTCCTTGTTTACTGTGGGAGAGGAGGGAAATAGTATTGAGTACTAGTATATTTGCAAATTTATTTCTATTTGGTATATAGAGGTTTTTTGGTAAGTAAATGATGGTTTTTCCAGGGCCTTAATTTGGAAAAATAGGAGATTAAACTAGATTCAATTATATTATTTTATTGAGTTTTAAAGTATTAGTATTTACTATAATGGCATTGTTATAAGCCTAAATCACTTATGGTGAGGAATCACTTGGAAAGCAATATCAAAGACCATAGTTCAAACACTTCGTGAGTACTTGCCAAAATTACAATGTTTTACTCATTGCAAGTACTCAATGAGTCTACCACATGTAGACTTACCATATGTGGCAGACCCGCATCTGAGCATGCATATGCAGAAAAATTACTTGTCAACAGACTAACGAAAGATTCTTAGACAAGTCTGTGGTGGAGACCCATCACAACTACTTTGTGAGTTTGCCATGTAAACTCACCGTATCTGTTGGGTTCACTTCTGAACATGTATATGCAACAAAAACGCAATAAAATGCAATTTTCTTTTTCTTTCTTAAAGCAAATTCACTCCTTGCAATTACTTCACACAACATTTGCAAATTTGTTTGAGTGATTCAAATTGTTAATTTTAAGTGAACAGATTAAATGCACAGAAAATAATTCGAAATCAGACAAAATAACACAGCATATACCTTGGGAAAACCCTCCTCTTGGGGGAGAAAAACCCAGCAACAAAGATCTCTCTTATATTTGATGTAACAATGGCAACTTTACATATTACAATGAGGTCTAACACAAGACCGATATTCAGCACTGGCAAGATAAAAAAACATATAACAGTCTGCCAATTCGTACCTGTTATATATGAATTGACTGTCTACAGAAATAGCATTTGACAGTACTCACAAACGCTAATGGTTCTCAACCTGTTAGATATGAATCCGCATCATAATGCTTCGCACTGATCTTCTCCCTTGAGTACTTGACATAGTTCGCACTTAACACAGATCCGATATGGCAGAGTTCGCATCTAACACAGATCCAATATGGCAGAGTTCGCAACTAATACAGATCCGATATGGCAGAGTTCGCAATTGTTCGCAGTCTCTTATTCGCACATGATAATTAGTTTGCACTTGATACAATATTCGCACTTGATAATACAGAGCTGAAATGAAAATGACCGAGCTTCTCTAGATGATTACAAAGGACGAATCAAGGTGAATAAATACAAGTGAATGGGAGAGACACATCCCTCAAAGACTTTCAAGTCGGCCTCTAAGAAATCACAAATATTCTTTAATGATAGTCGGCCTCAAATAAATATTAAATGACTTCTAAGAATTTTGAATTCTTTTATGTCGGCCATAGTATGAAATACAAAACAATAAATATAAATCGAATAGCCAACGGCTATCATTCAATTTATGTCTTCCACGAAGGAGGTGAGTTGGAAGGAACTACCGAAGCTGCTATAACATTAACACTCCCTCTCAGCTAGGGAGAGAACTTCCAGCTGCATAATACAAATCATCTCCATATGAGGTTCATCTGCCACCATTGCCTGCAATCAGATATAAAGAGAGAAATATCACCTCAACGTGATATTTGATATCGTCTCGATATCAACCATCAAATGGTAAGTACTAGTGTTCATCACTTGCGTGATGTTGTCACCTCAACGTGACTTTCACCATGGCTCTCCCAGAGGGTGAAACACAAGTACAAGAAGATCATCACGGACTCTCTCACGTGATGTTGTCATGGAGTCACACATGACATCCACCATGACTCAGCTCAGAGGGTGGAAACGAAGGGCTTTCACCTCAAATTCTTCCGTCACAGAAGAAAGTGCAATAGTAAGTACAAGTGTTCATCACTTGCGTGATGTTGTCACCTCAACGTGACTTTCACCATGGCTCTCTCAGAGGGTGAAACACAAGTACAACATATGTCATGGAGTCACACACATGACATCCACCATGACTCACTCGAGGATGGAAACGGGGCTTTCACCTCAAATTCTTCCGTCACGAAGAAAATACATTAACAAGGGATTTCACCTCGAACTTCTCTCAGAGAGAAGAACTCATTAAGCAAGGCTCACGTCTGAGACTCATACTCGATCAAGGCTGGATTCTCCACCATACCAAGCTTGTCTCAAAGTATACAAACTTTATCCTGGCGAGAGGCTTGGTGAGAATATCTACCGTCTACTCATCGTGCTAATGTACCTCAACTGCGCCTTCGCGTACCATATCTCGATATAGTGGTACTTGATCTCAACATGCTTGGATCGTCATGAAACAGGATTGGAGCTTCACACAACTCGATTATCACAATGAATAATAGCAGGCTCCATTGATTGTCCAAACAATCCTACAAGGAGCTTACGAAGCCACTGCTTCTCGAGTTGCCATGCAAGCTGCAATGTACTTAGCCTCTGCTGTACTCAATGCTCTGAAGGGCTGCTTCTGCTGCACCGGAAATCATAGCGAGAACCAAAGTGAAGCCAGCCCGGAGGTGCTCTTCCGATCTGTGACACAACACCCAATCAAAATCGGAAACCAAGTAACTCCAAGTCATCACGAAGTATACTTCAACCCATATCCAACTGTGCCACGCAAGTATCTCATGATATGTTTAGCTGCAACAAGATGTATCTGTCTCGGATCACACATAAACTGGCTAAGTGCACTCACTGCATAGCAAATATCAGGTCTAGTGTTAACTAGATACATCAAGGATCCAATCAGCTGTCTGTACAACGTAGGATCCACCAAATCTGAACTAGCTGCAGCCTCCTTCAATTTATGAAGATTGGTCTCCATAGGAGTAGACATGGATTTGCAATCCATCATGCCAAATCTCTTAAGTATATCAATGGTGTACTTCCCTTGATTTAAAATCATACCATCTGACTTCTGCCAGACTTCTAAACCAAGGAAGTAATGCATGAGCCCAAGGTCCTTCATCTCAAATTCAGAAGTTAAATCCTTCTTACATTCAAGAATCAGGTGATCTTCTCCAGTGAGGATTAGATCATCAACATATAAAACCAAAATTAATGCATCACCATTGATTACCTTGAAGTAGAGATTTGAATCAGCATCATTCTTCAAGAAACCCAAGCTTGATAGATACTGATCAATCCTTTTGTACCATGCACGAGGAGCCTGCTTAAGACCATACAAGGCCTTCTTCACTTGCAAACATGTGACTCCTTCCCATGAATCTCAAATCCATCAGGTTGCTCTATGTAAACCTCTTCCTCAATCACTCCATTGAGAAAGGTTGTCTTCACATCCATCTGGTGAATCTTCCATCCTCTAGATGCAGCGATAGCAATGATGGTTCTGACAGAAGTGTAGCGAGCAACAGGAGCAAAAGTCTCATCATAATCAACTCCCTCTTTCGAGAAAACCCACGAGCCACAAATCTTGCCTTGTACTTCTCAATGCTTCCATCTGCAGCATGCTTAATCTTGAATAGCCATTTAGAAGATACCACAGACTTGCCCTCGGGTCTAGGAACGATATCCCAAACATCATTCTTAAGAATTGACTGATACTCCTCTATCATAGCATCTCTCCAGACTTGAAGTCTAGATGCTTCCTCAACACAGGAAGGCTCAGATTCTATAATCTGACTCATCAAGGCAACATAACTGGAGAACTTATGTGGCCTTTTGCTTTCTCTGAATGTGCCTCTAGGAGCTGCAAAGCTTTCAGCCTCTTGCATAGTGCAACTAGCCCATAGAGGTCTCTTTCTCCCAATAACAATGTCAGTAGGCCCATCAGTAGGTTCCAAGGGTTCAACTGGATCAAGATCTTCCTTTGGTTCCATAGTCTCCCTCTGAATCTCAGGAGTATGGTCAACTTCCATGTCCTGAGGAGACTCTTCATTATCAATCTCCATATGAATCCCTCTGGATCTCCTGAATGCAACATCTTCCTCAAATGTGACATCCCTACTGATCTCTATCAACTTCTGACCTGGAATGTAAATTCTGTAAGCTTTTGATGTCTCACTGTAGCCCACAAATATTCCCTTCTTGCCAGAAGGCTCCAGCTTGGTTCTCTTTTCTTTGGGAATATGAACATAGACAGGACAACCGAAGATCCTCAGGTGACTGACTTCAGGCTTCTTCCCTGTAAAGGCTTCTTCTGGAGTCATATTTTCCAAGATCTTATGAGGACTTCTATTCTGAACATATACAGCTGTCCTGGAAGCTTCTGCCGATAGGAAGGTTTGCAAATCTTGATCATGGATCATGGCCTTTGCTGCTTCCACAATCGTTTTGTTCTTTCTTTCTGCAACACCATTTTGTTGAGGATTATAGGGAACACAGAGCTCCCTCTTAATCCCTGCATCAATACAAAAGTTTCGAAAACTACCAGAGGTGTATTCTCCACCATTGTCAGATCTGAGGACCTTAATTCGTTTACCAGAAAGATTTTCTACCAAAGCTTTAAATTCTTTTAACCTATCCAATACTTCCTCAGATTCTTTAGTTTTCAAAAAATAAATCCAAGTCTTCCTAGAGTGATCATCAATGAAAAGAACATAATACAAAAAACCACTCGCAGAAGGAATGGACATAGGCCCACATAAATCAGAATGAATTAGATCTAAAATACACTTAGATCTATTTTCTCTACTATGAAAAGGGGCTTTTATATTCTTACCTAATGCGCAGCCCTTGCATGCACCTTCGTGCTCCTGGTTGAATTTAGGAAGGCCTGTCACCATCTTCTCCATAATAGGTAGGGCTCGGAAGTGTAAGTGAGCCAATCTCCGATGCCAAAGATCACAAAGACTAGAAGAGTCATGAACCAACGCTTGAAGAGAATGTGAGCAAACCTTGTAGAGGTTATCATATCTAACTCCAATTACTTGAGCATCCTTGAATCTAGAGTTCTGCATCCACACTAGAACTTTGCCTTTGGAGAAGGCAACTTGATATCCTTTATCTTCCAAAGCTGAAATAGAAATAAGATTACGCTTGATTCCGGGAACATAAAGAACATTACCCAATTGAAACGATATGCCGGAATCCAAATGAAGTGTGGAGTTCCCAATTCCTTTTACGGAGTAGCTGGCATCATCTCCAATGATGACTTGTTCAGAGGATTCCTTTTCCACCAAACTCGATAAGTGCTCCTTGAAGCCGGTTATGTGACGAGAGGCACCACTGTCGATTATCCAAGTGTTGGTGTCGGAAGGTACACTGCTTGATAATGCTGAATGGGACAGATATTCACTTGAGTCCTCAACCTTCAAATCATACACCATCTTGACAAACTGAACAAATGGGATAATCTGAGTGCAATAATCTGATCACGATCCTCAAACCCGCTGTGATACCATGTTAATTTTAAGTGAACAAATTAAATGCACAGAAAATCATTCGAAATCAGACAAAATAACACAACATATACCCTGGGAAAACCCTCCTCTTGAGGGAGAAAAACCCAGCAACAAAGATCTCTCTTATATTCGATGTAACAATGGCAACTTTACATATTACAATGAGGTCTAACACAAGACCGATATTCAGCATTGGCAAGATAAAAAAACATATAACAGTCTGCCAATTCGTACCTGTTATATATGAATTGACTATCTACAGAAATAGCATTTGACAGTACTCACAAACACTAATGGTTCTCAACCTGTTAGATATGAATCCACATCATAATGCTTCGCACTGATCTTCTCCCTTGAGTACTTGACATAGTTCGCACTTAACACAGATCCGATATGGCAGAGTTCGCATCTAACACAGATCCAATATGGCAGAGTTCGCAACTAATACAGATCCGATATGGCAGAGTTCGCAATTGTTCGCAGTCTCTTATTCGCACATGATAATTAGTTCACACTTGATACAATATTTGCACTTGATAATACAGAGCTGAGATGAAAATGATCAAGCTTCTCTAGATGATTACAAAGGACGAATCAAGGTGAATAAATACAAGTGAATGGGAGAGACACATCCCTCAAAGACTTTCAAGTCGGCCTCTAAGAAATCACGAATATTCTTTAATGATAGTCGGCCTCAAATAAATATTAAATGACTTCTAAGAATTTTGAATTCTTTTATGTCGGCCATAGTATGAACTACAAAACAATAAATATAAATTGAATAGCCAACGGCTATCATTCAATTTATGTCTTCCACGAAGGAGGTGAGCTGGAAGGAACTACCGAAGCTGCTATAACATTAACACGAATGAGGTTAACGTTGATTTGAAGAACAAAATTCTGCAATTTTCACAGTTCTAAGCCAAATATTTTTTTTCTATTATTTCTCCAAAAAATTGAAGAAACTTATTTCTTTCCTAAATATTAGATTTAAGTCTTTAAGCATGTTTGCAAAGCATTAACTTCTTTTTTTCACAATTTTTAACATTAATTTTGTGTTATTATTTATGAATGAAAATGTTGATTTTGTAGTAGTTAGCATTTATCAAATTATGGTATTAAAAAACATTTTATTTCAATTATTAATGTTGTTTATCTATGTTTGAAATGTAAACCATTTTATTTGCTAGAAAGTTATATGCGTACTTATCCTAAAGATGGGGATTTGATTGTCAAGATTAATCTTTGACCTCATTCAAAACTAAGTTGCCCTTAAGTTATTATAGCTTGCCATACAAAACACCCCCAATAGGATTTTAAAAAAGTCTAGAGAATCTGTGTGAGCTTCTCAAGGTTCACCAGATTGAAAACACACCCTATATTTTTCACATGAGTATGCACATATCCTTTTATCTTTGTACCACTAGGTCATTGAATGAGAATGAGGTTAAGGTCTTGAAGCAAAGAACATAAGATCTGTACCAAGTCAATGTGATCCTTGAAAATCTTCCTACATTGGATATGCTTTCCTTACCTTCTATTTGAGACCAGTTACTGGAAGCTTACTGTGTAGGGGACTTATGAGGAGGATCCCCATGACCCCAAGCTTCTACTGTTGAGTGGGGTGAGTGGGAGAATGTAAGCCACCTATTAGTATTGCTATTATTCGTGAATTTCACTACCAACCAAACCTAGCAGTTAAGGTTTTATGATAAGCATGAAATGCACATATATGCATGTCCACAATTTTTAGTGTTGTGGTGTGAAGTGGTCATATCAGAAGATTTAAGGTCTTGATTGCCCAAAGCATCTTGAAAGATAGAAAAATTCATTATCTAGTGAGGCTTAAGAAAACCATTTAATTCAAAAAAAAATAGTCATGAAATGATACATAAATTTGCGGGCTGGGTCAGATGGTATGGAACTACATTGACTTCAAAATATTAGTTTGGAATGTCTTTTGAAAGGTACACTAACAGAATTTAGGAGTGCATTGTTCAATGTATCCTACATTGGAAGTTGAGTATGCAAAATTGTATTTATTTGTTATCTCTCCTTAATTTTGTTTTCACTTTTGTACACATTGTGTAATCAATCTACTGTAGATTATATTTATTCCTTTAATGTTTTTTGGCTATTAAATTTTGGCAAGAAGCACCTAAAACATATAATGTTTTTTGTTAATGATTTACTGATATACTTCTATTTGTGAGGTACTCTAGGACACACATTCCTTGCATTTAGCTTGCTCAAAAGTGATCCTTTGATGCAAAGCATGGCCTGCATATTACAACATCGCATTCTATTTTTCATAGAATCTTGTGTGATTTATGGCAATCTCTATTATCTATTTTCTATAATTATTTTGAAATATTTATTTTTGTGATTTTAATGCACAAGTATCACTAACCATGTAGACATTTTAGTCCAATAGGAAGCATAGTTAAAAGAAAACAAAATAATTCACCATTTTTGAGACTTTATCTCAAATTAGCAAGTCAATAAACATTTTTTAAGATCTTTTTTTATATTATTGGTGTTTTTATTGACCCACTACAACTTTCAAATTTATAGGGCATTCTATATAAATCACAATCGGCGTAACCATTGCACCTCCTTCCGGTGCAAGTGCTAGTAATAAGAAAATAAATTCAAATTTGTGAATGTGGCGGCAAGTTTTAGGTCCTTGGGACCTATATTGTTTTGGTACTTAAGCGCACTACTCTTCTTCTTTAAGGGGGCAACTAATATAATAATAAATAATAATAAGACAATTAAATTAAATTCAAAGAAAAGTATTTTTAAATACTTGGAGGGAATTTTGGGTTGAGGGTCCCAAACTGAAAATGGTATTTAAAGAAAGCACCCAACCTCAATTGCATCATCCAGTTTTCAAGGGAGCAATTCTTCACTTTGGGTTTGAACTCAATTTGCACTCAAGGACAAAAACCCTTGGCTGCACACATTGAGAGGTTAGGACGAAAATCCTAGTCTCTTGCTTGGCAATTCTACACAAGGATTGCAAGGTGGACTAAAATTGCAGTTTGTGCAACTTACAAGTTCAAAATTTGCAAGCAAATCAAGATCATTGGAGATGTTTGACATTGTTGGCACATTTCATTAGGGAACCTCAAATTAGGGAATCGCTATACCATAGCAAGCTCAATTATCAAGAGTCAGCATACACATCTACCACAGACCTGTACCATTTCAAGGGCGAATTAGGACAAAACTCAGTGTTTCAGGGTTTGAAGCTGGTCGTATCTTTATATATCCAGTCGCCATAGGAGTGGTCCCCAAGGAACATTATCAGGTAGATTTATTTAAGGGATGCACTCAGATTTGACTAATCGCCATCACTGGAAACTCTTTGGGTGTGCTTAGGACTTCATGCTAGTTTGAGGATAGAAGTACAACCATCAAGGCTACAGACTGGAAGATTCATCATACTTGATTTCCTTCTAGAATTTACCAGTGCTGCTTTAGATCTGATCCAATCAACATACATCAGCACAACTCCATTGGAAGGAGAGAAATAGGATATCGGCTAGATCCAAGTTTCATACAATCAGCCATACCTTCCCAGTAGGCTGTACAGGCCACACTCAGTGCTGCACTAGGTCTTGGAGGATTTGGCACCATTCAGCAGCCTATCAGGAGTTATAAAGGCAGATCTATCCCTGCTGCAGCAATCGTCAGGCTGTACAACAACGATTTCATCTTCATTAGGGCACAATTCCAATTACAAGATCAGTTGTATCTCATATTTACGTTATTGAGTGGATTTTTGTTTCTGCATACCAGCACTATATCGGTATACCTCAAAACTGTGTGTTTATCATGAAACAATCTAATGTTTGTCATACTTTCAGCTGATAAGCTTTGCAGAGAATTAGTATACTACTCCTAATAATGTGCCCTAAATTCTGGTGGTTGGTACTACCACACTGTAGCTGTTTATACCTCTCAATCTGCAAATTTACAATTTCATTTGAAGGATTGATCAGTGATTTGTATATCACCATGCCAGTTAGGATTTGGTTTCATTGTTTATTCATAACTAGAAAACACAGAAAGAAATTCAAATATTTCAAAAACATGGGTCAGGGCCATTACACAATGTCACAATGCATGCTTGCAACACCTGAGAACATGCTCATAGTGTTTCCTATGCTCAAACAAGAAAGTACACATGATTACAACACCCAAAAACATGTCATAGTCCTTCGGCCTTCCTTCCCATGCTCAACCAAAGAAGCATACATGCTTACAACACCCAACAACATGCTCATAGTGTTGTTCATGCTCAAACAAGAAAGCACACATGATTACAACACCCAACAACATGTCATAGTCCTGCCCATACTCAACCAAAGAAGTATACATGCTTACAACACCAAGATTGTCGTAGTGTTGTCCATGCTATGCAATCAATGGAAATCTACATGCCTGAAACACCCAAAATGCATCATAGTGCTGCATTGAAGTCTGCAACCAAATGCTGCCAAAAGTATTTTCATGCCCACCATCCCTCTAATTTATACACCCGAGAAAATTACATGGAATTACCAAGGCTGCAGCTTGCTCAGATAGAGACCAAGAAGAGTTCCAATAAGATCCACAAGAACGGGTCCAAATGCCCAGTGTTAGTCATTGGTGTAATGACAGATGGCATATTTATCATCTAAAATATATGAATCGAAAAGGAACCCTAAAATGGAAAATGCGGTTACTACCTTTACTATTCAAAACCCTGCAGATTCTTTGTAAGTATGTTCTGGGTTCTGCATTTGCAGTCCAGATTCACCAAGGTGCATCCATCAACATACCCAGATGAATCTGCCCTGCAAATGCAGAACCCTATCCACACCCACAGTGAACTGAGACTTGTACCCAGATCCAGAGCAAATTGAACCAGAATCCAGGGCTGCAAGCAAGTGAACCAGTAACAGAGTATTAAAGATTGCCTGTTTCCTATCGAAGTATTGACACATTTTATTTCTAATTTTTTTTCTGCTCTGAATCACCATACAAACTATAGCTATCCACATTCAGTATCTTTCCAAATAGTCTGATGAGATTCATTTTATATTGTAACTGGTACCCACAAGTTTCAGTCAATTCCTAATGTTGTCTCCAATATGAATAGTAAACCAATGAAACCATATCTCCTGATTTCAGAAGCTCTACTCAAACTGGATCAATGGAAGAGTTTTCGATAAAAGTGTGAAAACCTAACCATTCTGTCAGCAAGAGTGACAAAATAAAGGCACAAGTCATACCCTGAGAACCTAGGAGTTCTCACTGGGGTTTAACATTAGCTCTCCAAAACATCATATATGACTTACAGTTATTAAGAAACCTAAATTGCACCAAAAAATTTAGGAGGGATTATTTCTGCCCTGATAAAACATTTCAGAAGGGATATGGGCCATAGACATGTTTGGAAGTTTGGAAACAGCCAAAAGCGTTTGCTTTGGAATTTTCAGATCTTGTCTGTGGGAAGCAATTCTGGCACGTTTATGAAAAGTGTCCAGTTGTATCGGTTTCTTATAAATGTCTTTTTGATGGAGCGTCTGGGCCTCACTCAGGGCTGCAAATATATTATGATTTCTTGTCCCAATTAATGATCCTATTCTATAACCTAAGGAACATGCATGAAACGTGGAAAAAATGGAAGCAAAGGACAGGCAACAGACCTTCAATCTGTAAGTCCTGGGCTTAAGCTCCTTGCTAATGTGGATCAACTTTTGCTCTTGTCTGTTTAAGCGGGTTGACATCTGATGAGGATGAAGAATACCAGGCGTATCGAACAAGTTGGCTTTGTCAGGAAGGATACCTTGAACCCTGATAATCCCTAATGTAGTACCCGGCACAGGGGCTTGGGTGAGCTGAGTGACGCTCCTGCCATTCCCAACATGCTTCCCAATTGCATTGATGAGAGTAGACTTGCCTGCATTCTGAGCTCCAATGACCCACACATTGCCACGAGGCCCTGCCAGCTGTTTGATATGCTCGGTCAGGTTGTCAATTCCCCAGCCCTTGTGCGCACTCACCAGATGCACACCCTGCAGCTTAACTGCCCCAGCAATGCGAGCGCGCTGCCTGACCCACTTTTCTAGCCTTTGGGGGGTGACTAGCTGGGTGGGTAGCAGGTCCAGCTTGGTGGCAACCACCACCAAGCGAGGAACATTCCCGGACTTACCCTCCCTCCAGGCAGAGGCCCCCTCTTCTATGGCCTGCGACACCATCCTCGCAGCTCGGCGAGGAAACGACCCGTCAAAGTCCACGCTGTCCACCACCATTAGCACTGTGGAGCGACTGCCCATCGTGTGCATTAGTCTAGGCCCTACCGTTACCTCAAAGTCAAAATCAGGCAGCAGATTCTCCACGCTCCCATCCTTCACCTTGCCATAACTGCGCAGGGAATGGCATCTTGCACAAACCACAGGCTTTCCAGTCCCCCCTTGCTCTTCTTCATTTCTGGCTGTGAATTTTTGTGGTTGTTCCTCGTCAGGATCAAGTACGATTATCTGCTCTAATTTCTCGCTTGGCTGCACATCTACCCACAACTTATGCCTATGTTTATGAGGTATAAGAGAGGAATTAGAAGAAGGGAGGAAGAAACCCGGAGCTTTGGGATCCTTGCTCTGCATGTTAACTCCACATCCCGAGCACACCAGATCATTAACATTGGTATTGGTATTGACATTAGCTCTGGCAATGACATTTGCGTTTGTATCCGAGGAAAAACATCGAAACCCAGGTTCAGATTGGAACGTGGAATACAAACCATACCTTGTGTTGCTTTTGTTTTTCTCTTCGTCTAAGGGTATCTTCTGCTTTGAAAGATAGTCCCATGGTGATGGTGATAAGACATTCGAAGAGTTTGTCGATGAAAAGATGATCCAAGATGAAGTTGAATACAGAAACCTATTTCGTATTAGCAATCTCTGCAACATTTTTCAGCTTTTAGGCCTCTGTTTTGGAGTCTGAGGGTTTAGGGTTTATGGCGGTTGCACTACCTTTGCTTCATAGCAATCCATGATGCATTGAACATCTAGTGACTTCATCTCATTTGAGACCAAAAATTAACCAGCAGACTGGTTGCGTTCAGCTCTTGCAGCGTTTTGGTGACTAAAATTGTGTGAGGAGGGGAGTGGAACGATTGTATACTAGCAATCGCACCTTGGAGTGCAATGGGTACGCCGAAGAGGTGTGGAAGGTCAATCAAGAAAGAAATTGGTCAATTTTTTTTTCAAACATTTTGTAGTAAGTGAGGTCAATTGGTAGGTTATTTAGTAAATGATGTTGTTTGTGCAACAAAGGTCTCAATGGAGAAGTGATAGCTATAAATCAACCATGCAACTTTTCCAAACAAAACCTATGAATGAGGAAGATAATAGGCTCGATTACCAGCGGGATCATGTTATGTTTGTAGTAGAGAGAGAGATACAAATAGAAAGAGGGAGATATAGAGGGGGAAGAGCAAGAGAGAGAGGGGGGAAAGGATGTAGATGAAAAATAGAGTGAAACTTAAAGAACAAAGAGAGAGGGCTTGAGAAAAAGAGGGATATACAAAGAGGGAAGAGGTAGAAGGATAGAGAAATAAGAGAGATAAAAAGAAATAGATATCAAGAGAAGAGAGATTAATAGTTAAAATTGCATCTATAATACCTAAAAAAATATCCTTCCATTATGTTGCGATAGATGTCATACCCTATTGTAGAGCTCCTATACCAACATTTGCAACTACAACAGTTGACATGTGAGTCACATTTTTCATTGAATATGTACTAAGTTATAACATGGTTGTTTTTTTGAATCCATTGTGATTGACCACAATATATTTTTTCTCACTTCTCTTGTTTACACTTTTTTTAACACTTTTGGGAGTCTTAAATTACATTATGACATTACTTTCCTTATACCCATTTTCATCCATGCAATGCTAGAGAAGGGATGCAAGACAATGAGAGCGCTCTCATTCATTCATAAAAATATTGTACACATGAGACATTGGATTCAATGAAGTGTAGCTAGCAAGCACAATGCAAAGATCAAGTTTAAAGTTTGTGTGTGAACGAAGCCTTTCACTTTCATATAGGCCTGATAGGCTATATTAGTTATGATCGAGGAAACAAGGGGAAAATTGTCTGTTAAGGTTGTGGAAATTAACACCGTTTTGGCTGTGAAAGCTAGTGAAAGAATTCCTCTAGATGGCCTTGTGATATTTGGTACAAGTTTTGTACATGAAAGTAGCTTGACAATTGAATTCGTACCTATGGAAAAAGAAGTGGGTAAGGCAATGTGGGGTGGCACAACGATTATTTTCTTGATTCAAAGGTTTTGTTCCATTCATGTTTGGATCCTTGTAAATGGACACATATCACTTCTCCATTGAGACCTTTATTGCATAAATGTACCCAAAAAATAGACCATTTTTTTCAAAATGACCTTCCACATCTCTTTAGTGTACCCATTGTCTAGTATAATATTATTGTACAAAGAAAATTGTTAATATAGAAAAATGTGGGGTTAAAATAATTAAATTGATGTGTAACATCCTTTCTTTCTTATATTATTAAGATAAGCAAGTTGTGTACTATGTTCTTAAGATCATATTTATACACATGATCTAGAAGTGTAGATGTATAGGTTTATATGGATATCCATCAAAGAAGAATTTAGGACCAAATTTGCACAGAATCCTTTCAAGCCCTAAAGTAAATAGAAGTACATTATAACTTCAATGTGTGTGTGTTGTATCAATGAGAATATATACATGTATATGTTCATATAAGCCTATGTTATATGCCTATCAATAAAATGTGTATTTAGAAACCAACTTACAATTATTTCTACCAAACTAACTAGTTTGAACTAACCATAGGACCCAATGTGTATGCACATACATGTAGATGCATATTTAAATTTTAAATCAAATAGGCATTCAGAAAAGTAGAGACAATGTCCTATCAAGCCTACTAAACTATGTGTTCTCTCCCTAGCCAAGTGAGATCCATAATGTATAGAAGGGCATTGTTTTCCACTTACATTGTATATTGCTCAACAAGGTGTATCACCCCTTCCACATTCAAATCGGTGCCTTTTGTGAAATATGAAGGAAATCAGTAATAAGGAATCATTCTCGTAGATAATCTTATCATGCCTTGAAGCAAACTACAAGTATATACACAGAATCTTATGTCTATACAAATTGCATATGTAGAAATGTACATGATGTGTTTATATATATCGATCTTCAAAAACCAAACTAACATGGATTCTATCAAAGATGATATGTGTACTCTAATTACAAGTCACAATGTGCATACACATTATTCACACACAAATCTAGACATATCAATGAAATGGATATTTAAGAATAAGACTTTGTAAGAAATTCTATCCAGTATTGAATAAAATTATAAACCATACTTACAATGATTCCAAAAATTCCTTGAACCATAATATATGCACTCTAAGGGCCCAATTTTTATACATATTATACATATAAATATAAATAGGCATGGACATACATACAAATGCTTATATGGATATGCAATGGAATGGATATTCAACAATAAGACTTGTTGAGAATTCTATCCAACACTGAATAAAACAAAAAAAATAGACTTACAAGGATTCCATCAAAGCCTTGAATATACTATGTATGCTAAACACAAGGTCCAATATATATACATATTAGACACATACATACACACAAACATAGACTTAAAGACCTGTGCCCATATGTATATCAATGAAATGAATATTCAACAATAAGACTTCCAAAAAAAATTATTGAGTCTAAAAAATTTTTTAGTCTTAAAGAAAATTGAATATATTTACAAGATCTATAGCTTTGTTCAATGTTGAAAAGATTCCTAGAAGTTTGGAATGTTGAATACCCACTTATATTCAATATTTTTAGTTTTCTTGTATACATATATACAGTATGGATATAATATAAAAAGGAATATATATTCACTAGATCTTTATAGTTTAATTTAGTGTTTGATAACTTCTTTAACAAGTCTAAATTGCTAAATAACCATTTCATTGATATGCATGTGATATGAGAACATGTATATATATGAAATGAGAGTTTAAAAATTATACTAATATTTACAAAGAATCCTCTCTATATCCTAAAAATATTAGCAGTCTAAAAGCTATAATAGGAAGAATAATTGTTGTTGCATAGATCTCCTATGTTTGTGGATGTGATATGTCTCCTACACAATTTAAAACATGTACCATTTTATGGCCTTCAATCCAACTACATCCAGGGATGTTTTCAATTCCTTGATCTTTCATCCATTTCCTTGTCATTTGAACCTCGCCCCACCTGCCCACTTTTGCATAGATGTTTGAAAGAACATATGCCACAACATTTATAGTATCCAAATCAAAAAGCAATGTTGTTGTAAATACTCCTAAGCCTATATTCATATGTGATCTACAATCACCCAAAAAACACATCCACACAGCCACCATAGGTTTAATGATCAACTAAAGGTGAAATGAAATAAGTGTTACTCATGTGATTGAAGTATGTACAATCCTCATCCATTAAACCTGCATGACTACATTCATATGGAACGGAAGCAAAGCTTATAATGTCAGGATATGTTCCAAAGTGCTTCATTAATTCAAATATTTTGAGAACATCCTTGCAAAATCCATATTGTGTGTATCTTGCAATCATTACATTCCATTAGATGACATCTCTTTGGGGAATTTTGTCAAACAATTCATGTGCCTTTTCTATGCTTCCACATTTTGCATACATGTCCACCAAGGCAGTTGCAACTACAACATCTAATAAAATTCTTCTATTATTTATGCTTTGATGGCAGTTGCAACTGCAACATATGATAAAATTCCTCTATTCTTTATGCTTTGATGGATGTCCATACCCTATTCCAATGCTCCTATTTTGGCACAGGTAGGGAGAATGCTAAAAAAATTATGGATTTTGGCTTTACATTTGCCAATTGCATTTGCTTGAAAGTTTCAAAAGCTTTTTAAAAAAAAAAAATTGTGCATATCCTGCAATCATTGCATTCCATGAGATAACCTCTCTTTGAGGCATTATGTCAAATAGTTCGCATGCCTTTTCTATGCTTCCACATTAGCATGCCTACCAAAATCCTCCTTCCATGATGCTTTGATGGATGTCCATATTGTTGGCCTCCTCTAATGGTTTAATAACTAAGCCCTAAGAGCTGTAACTTAGAGATTAGACATTTGCACTAAGTAGTTATCTTACTCATCATGAAGGTGCATTTCATTGTCAACCCAGGGACGTAAACTTGAAATCGGTTAGCACTATATGTGCACTAGGACTCCACTGCAGTCATCCTTAAACTAGAAAAGAAACAGTACTGAAAATAAAATGCTAGAAAGAAATTAACATAAGCACTGAGCATCAACAACTGGACTAAAAATGGATGATAGAAATAGAAATCTTAGCAAATAGACAAGAAACTACTTTGTCTGCCTTAGCTGCAGAAATAGTGACATAACAGAGTTTTAGTGGCTGCAGGAACAGACAACTATTGAAACCGAAACTAATTACTGAACAAAAAAATAACTTTTAAACTAAATGGGTGGAATCCTCACCAAGTGGCCCCCCTTGAGTGAGTCTTCCTTAAGCTAACTTGGATGCAGCAAATCAGAATATCATTTTATTCCTTGAAAACATGATTACAACATATCAACAATATGACTAAATTACTTAAACTAGAAATGCAAGTACAATCTCAGAACATCCAACCTTATGAAAAGGGGCATCTAACCATTATTTATAGATGGAAAAGCTTCTAATTAACCCTAACTAACTACGCAATTGACTCCAACAAAATAGGAGAATGCCATTTATTGAAAGCATAGAAAAGAGAGGGAGGAAGTTATGCATGTGCCAAATTTGGTCAAAGCAAACTTGCCCCAACGAGGATCCAACACAACACACTTCCTAGATTTTTTCAACTAACAAACATGATCATTTAAAAGGTAGTTACAATCTATCATTCAAGCTAGGAATTTCCCTCCATTGGAAGTTTCCCTCCTTTGACCTCGTAATGATCATCTTTTTTACTTCCTTAGCAACCGAACAACTGGAAGGAGTTTCTTCCACTTTGCAAGCTTCGTTTACATTAACATCTTAATGTGAACCTACATGATGTCATTAGCACACACAAACGACTGCATATCCATAATTACCTTAAAGTAACATCCATTCAACCACATGTAAAATTAACATAGATAATTCACATAGCATGTTAGTGTCATCAAAAGTCACAAGGATAAGTTTATGCCCAAGGTTTATGGATTTAAGGAAATAACATGGAGAATGTCAATAACCAAGTGCCAAAGTCTATAGTATCAACAACAAATATATGATAAACCCTATCAAAATTGAGCCATTAATTGGACTCGTCATTCTCCCTCAACCTAATGTTTTGTTGGTCCTCCAACAGAGGGAGCTCTATTCCTTTGCCTAGTCAAAGCTCTAAAGTCACTAGCTGCCAACTATCCTAGATCAGTCTCTGTGGTATTTGAATTGGGATCCCAGTAGAATCCTTGCTTGTTTTCCAATCTGCTCCACCTTGGCCTTTTTGTAGCTATGTCATACTAATAATATTTGTAATCTGGTACTGGCCACAACATAGTAGGTGGTTGAAATGTCAATGGAAGCCAATACTATTGCCTCATCCTTCTGATTTGTATGTACCTAGTACATCATTTACATGATGCAACATAATTTTGCAAGGAGTGGGGTTCAACTTGTTTCAACTAATATGTCAAACTATTCCATCTCTATGATAGGTACCCCATTACTGTTTTCCCTATAGTATCAGTTACCTACTCATACTCTTGATATGCTTCTTCCCTAATAGGCATGATTCTATTTTTGTAGCTTGGGTGATAAATAATAATGTGCCATGTATAATAAATGTATGAAGGGTTGTTGGATTTAGCTTTGAGAGACAAGGGGGTATGAAGTTCTCTTTCCCTGTAAGTTTTAAACTATTGTCCCTAGCTGATTTCATTCTGGATCCATGACATGAATGCCCTCAAATAGATATCTCCAAGGTATAGTAATGGGTTCCAGTCATGATCATTAGGCACAACATAATTATGCAAGTATAATTCACACAGTAGGTTTTTAACTTCAAGAGGAGAAGATTTGTAGGCTTGGAAAAACTCATGTGGAGTTTCAATAGAAGGGCTTAAACCTGAAATAACCCTTGACAGCTTGAAGGAAAGATTTCGCTCCTTCAAATGCAATGCATATACTCTAGGAGGAGTTTTGCATGCCATCATCTGGGGCACTAAAGCTACCACATTATCTACCTTATCCTTCAAGGTAGCAATCTCTGCATTCTTTTCTTCAATTTCTACATTTTTCTTTTTAACTTCTTCCTGTAGCTTGCATCTTTCCTTTTTCCACTCCTCTTTCCTTTGCATTTCACTCCATAAGTTCAGGGCTACAAGATTCCATGAAAAAGTGGGAGGCTTATGTTTTCCTACCAAGATCTTTCCTCGCACCGATTCTTGTTGTGCAAATGGCACCAATTGCAACAATTTTGGTTGTTCATCTTGCTCTGATTGTAGTGGCTCTTGATTTTCAACCTGTTATGCAATAGCAGCAAGCTCTACTAATCTTATGTTTGCTTGTTCCTCATAAATGTCTTTCACTTCAACATTTACCTGCCCCACAGGGGCTTCTGTCTCCTTCCTAGGTGTTCTTTTGAGCCTAAGGCTTCTTTTTGGAGGCATATCAATAGCTGTCTCAACTAGTTTTGATTTCTTTAGAGGGATTTATGTTTTTCTTCAGCTATAGGAAGACCAGTGTCATCAGCTTTTCGTTTCCTAGGGCTTGGTGTTACTTTTTCTGACATTTTCTTCTTGGCTTTCCCTTTTCTAATTTCTTTCTCTCTTCTAATGGCGGCCCTAGTTCAAATTGGGGTTTTGGGAGGAACATTGACATCAGGTTCTGAGGATGAACTTCCTTCATCTGAATATTTTGATTCAAAGGAGCCAATTTCTATTGCCGATTCAGCTACATGAGGGTTTGTGCTAGGGTTTTTGCCAGAGGTTGAAGCTCCAGGAGTGGTTTTAGCAACCCTCTCACCCCTACTAACCCTATGAGCTTGAGGCTGACCTCTAGGATGCACATTTTATAGTCTAAACTGATCAATGTTCACAAATTCTTTCCATGTCATACCAGGCACTTCTTGTAAAGATTTTTCTACCAACAATTTTATCAAACAATGATGGGAGACAAAATTGTCCCTACCTTTTTTCATTTCAACTGTCATAATTGCAAGGAGGTTGTATAACACATTGGGCACGTTTATCCTTCTTCCATGTCTCATATGCTTCAGGAGCTTAAAATGCACATAATGGAGGCATGATTGGTGGCCCTCACAAGTGATATTTAACAATGTAGACAACAACTTGTTTCCACTTTTCTGGCAAAGAAGTTCTCCTTGTCCCTCGCTTATCTACAACCAGTGGAGGATCACTAGGTTCAGTGAATTTTGCCCTAGCTGACCTCGCATCCCTGGAAGCAGGGTATGGATCTCCTTCGGCAGGAAAACCCATTACCTCTGTAGTTCTCTCCTTAGTGGCTATCACTTCTAGCCCTTTTACCATTGCCTTCTCATCAGAAAGTGTTTGTGCAAATTCCAGAGCAATGTCCTCATTGAAGCTGTCAAGTTTCAAGAAGTAGTCCAACCATCCACAATTCTTGAATTTGGCCAGAGAGAGTGCATCCTGCAGTATCAAATTATGAACTGTAGGTTCATTCCTAATTAGCTAACCTCCCATTGTTTTTGCCCACAATCAAACAAACACTTATGTGAAATTTTCTTTCTTGCAGTCCTTCTCTGAAAACCCAACTTCTTCTTCTTCCTACAACTCTTCTATAGTGCTAACGACAATTTCATATGAAATTTACCTTTTTGGAAACATTTAAGATTATGACTAAGGCAATAAAGAAACATACATGAAGGGTATCATCAAGAAAAATGGCAGCGGTTCAGTGTCATATCACACATGCAAGTCATCATTTCAACTATATCATTCAAATTGCCTCTTTTCAAATTTGCTGACATGTATGACACGTGGACATATGGGTTCACACTCCCCACCAACCTAAATTAGAGCATGTGTCCGCACAGGTTGGGTGGTAATTATGATGTGACAAGGTAGAGTACAAATATATGCTATGTGAAATATCAACATTAATATACAGTAATTAAATAAATGCACTTAAGATAATTATGATATAACGAATTGTCACGCACGTACCTAAAAATTTGGAGTATCTTTTGCAAGGAATGTGGAGGAAAGTACTGGTTACCTTTAAAAGTACAGTTGAGCAATTAAATGAAGTGGTGATGGAATGAAGTGATGGTGAAGTGAAGTGATGGTGGAGTTATGGAAGAGAGAATGGATGGAGATGGATGGCGAATGGATTTATTGATGGAGAAGTGGATTCCCATAAAAGTGGAAATCTTTATTATGATGTGATTGCATGCATACCTTAATTAGTCAGAAGGAGGGACACTAGGTCTGCTTCCTTTGGCTATAGGAAGTTTGAAGGTTTAGTGTTGAATAAATTGTTGCATGAATTCTTGTTTGGAAGTCAGCTTATGATATAATCTGAGACAGTGACTGTTGACCAAGAGCTTGAATCTGACAGGGTCAATGGTTGTGAGTCGAACAGCACCATTAGAGAAGACTTCTACAACGTCATACAGTCCCAACCACCTGGTCTGTAGTTTTCCTGCATTATCTTGATACTTGAAGTAATAAAGGAGTGTTCAGTCACCTGGCTGGAACTTCTTTTCCTTTATGTATTTTTCATGCCATTTGACTCTTTGATTTTGCACTATCTCAGTATGATGAAGGGTTGACTTTCTCATCTCATCCAATGCATTCAGCTGCATGATTTTTTCCTTTTGTGTCTTGGATATGTCTATCCACTACAACAAATCCATGTGATTTGCTCCATTTTTTGCTTTGTTTTTTGCTTCCACCCACTGTTTTAATGCATTTTTTGCCAATTTTTTGAAAACGTCAGTGCTATTTATCAGGATGGCGCTATTTTTGGTATTCATTTGCACCGATCAGGACAAGTCGACACTAATTTTGGTGCTACCTTGTGCTGACATTAGCACTGCCTTTAGCACTAATATTGGCTTCGAGTGTGGCGCCACTATTAGCATTGTATTTGGCTCTGAGTTTAGCTTCAAGTTTAGTGCCACTTTTAGCTTTGAGTTTAGCTTCGAGTTTAGCTTCGGGTTTAGCATCGGTTTAGACACCCCTATGTCAAAGAGACTTATTTATATGTCTCATCAACAATGTAAAACAGTGAAATGTCAACAAGATGCAAGCATATTGAGGAGAGAATCACTTACGTCACATTGACAAGGTATATCTACAAGTGCTCAGCAAAACACAACTCTTGGATATAACAAAGTAATGTTGATGAGACATTGAGATATCAGTAAGACAAATAAGATTGTCTCATCGACATTCCTCGAGTAATGATTAAAAGCATACACCGCTATACCATTGAGAAGGTGAGCAACATATGTGGTAGAGCGATATACACCGCAACCTCACAACAAGAAGCCTTGGGCAAGGTGGTAGTGCAGTAAACAACATAAGGAAAGGGAAAAACACCGTCATACCGCAACAATAATAACGAGTCTCCCGACATGGCAGAGTTACACCGATATATAAAGAAATATTGTCGAAGGAAAATATTGATGAGATAGTAGCATATCGGCAAGAGATATTAACTTGTCTCATTGACATCAACAACCAATATTAGAGGAACATAAGATCTAATGTCGATGAGACATTGAGATATTGGTAAGACAAATAAGATTATCTCATTGAAACTCTTCAAGTAATGATCAAAAGCATACATCACTATACCGCCAAGAAGGTGAGCAACATATGCAATAGAGCGGTATACACCGCAACCCCATAGCAAGAAGCCTTGAGCAAGGTAGTAGTGCAATAAATAGCAAAAGGGAAGGGTAGAACACTGCCATACCTCAGCAGGTATAATAAGAGACGATAGTAGTATGGTAATCATGCCATCATTACAATTTACAACACTAAATGCAACAAATCACATCAGTCACAATCCATTTGAATATAGCCTGCCAAAATACTCTAAAACTCTAATAAACGTACTCTAAAATTTTTGTCGAAATCTTATTTTCAAGCATAGCCCGCCAAAATGGAGTTTTCATTTTAATAAACATACAATAAAACCTTTGTTGAAACCTTATTTTCAAGTGTAGCCCGCCAAAATGGAGAAGTGTTTCAGTAAAGAATGACATAGAATGGTAAGGAGATGTGTGTGATAGGAGGCATAGGAGGCATAGGATTCATTGCTCTAATCAACAAGGGTTACAATGTTCACGCTACTGTTTGTAATCCAGGTATTTAATTGACATATGTTTGCATAATCTCAAATTCATTAAGATGCTTTTGAAGTATCAATGTATCCTATATAGGGTTTAGGATGACTTCTTTTAATTTAAAAAATTAAATCAGATGCTTTTGAAGTATCAATGTGTCCTATATAGCGTTTAGAATAATTTCTTTTAATTTAAAAAAATAAATAAATGATGTATTTTCTTGTGTTTAGATAATGTGGAGATCTCCTAAATCTGCCCTAGCACATTGTCCTCTTTCGCATTGTGTTCATTACTCCAACCGCTAGGGTTTTGCATTTGACATCTTTAATATCTTCATGATAGTGGCTTTTAAATAGATCTCAGTCTTTTCTTTAATCTTTATCATGTAACCCTTGAGTTCCATAATCCACCTTCAATCTCTTCTAAGAACGTTGTCTTAAGCTAGACTACATAGTATGCATATAAAGCAACTCCTTCATACCTGCCATTGTTCCAAACCACCACTCACCACCTCACTTAAAATGTTGCCTCCATAAGCACAATAGCATGTTTTAAAATCATGGTTGCTAGTGATTGACCATTAAGGTCACTACTTTCATCAAGATACAATGAGATTTTTGTCTTCAAAATTAAGGCATTATGCAAGATAACATTGTGAATTGTTTGTTGTGTACAATTTGATTTTCTTGCACATTTACTACTTTGCTAACTACCTTTAATATTGGATATTGCACCACCAGCTGCATTCTCAAACAACTCACTCACTGTCACTTGAAGATTCCTTTCATGAACATCCTTGTATAAATTCAAACTATGCCCTATAGACTGCCTACTTACTAATATAGGGGACTCATTTTTTCATGGTATTTTGAGTTTTATTTAGAAGGGGTTAATATGTGGAATTTTTATGTGCAGGAAAAATAGATTGTGATGCAACGTTCAGGTATGGACGGTTCAGGAAAAATTGGATTTCTATCGGTGTCATAACCAAGTTGGATTGTACCTTGAGCTATATGAAACACTTCCAGGTGTTTTCGCATTGAAGCAAAACCTAAGTGTAGGAATTTCCAAATATTCGACAGAGGAAGTTCCTACATTCTAAAGATAAAATCATAAATCTTCTTATCCAGTTTCTGATCCAACTTGACATCTTTAATATCTGATAGAGAAAGTCTGTACATTCTAAGATAAAATCATAAATTTGCTTGTCTTTGTACAATCGCTCGTTTGAATTGTTTCTTTAACAGTTTTAGGGCCACGTCCACATACATATCTTCTTCTTTTTCTAGTTGAACGCATAGGCTCTACATTTTCTCCAATCTCCATCTAAAATAATCAACAACATGCATTAATTTATGATTGTACCTTGAGCCGGTGTGAAACACTTCTGGGTGTTTTCGCTCTAAAGCATAACTTGTGTGTAGGAATTTCCAAATATCCGACAGAGGAAGTTCCTACATTCTAAAGATATATTCTATGAAACATTCCTTATTTTCTATAAAATAGTGTATATATTCTTGTACTTGTAAATATTATTTTACTGTTATGTCTATTAAAGAAAACAGAGTTTGAATAAAAAATGATTCACCCTTTTTTGTAAGTGAGTATGTGAATTATTGTTTAAGGAAAAATCTTACAGTGTTTACATTCTCAGTTTACTAGTTTCAAATCTTCATTTTCTATGTATATAAAATTGTATGCGCTCTTTATCTCTAATGACATAAAAGAGTAATGTCATCAAAATTAGGGTTTTCAATTTCAACACCACCATTGTCCACACTTTTCATATCCTGTTCACTTTTAAGTACAATCATTAAAATTTTATTTTTATTTTTTGTCCCAGTTAATCTTGATTCCTTTCAACACAATACAATAGGTTGCATGTTAAATTTCAAACATTTTCTTTCCATTTTTTTGTATATATTATTTTCTCAGTGCATCATTATGTAACAACAATTTCACTTTTGAGATATACAATAAAAATAAATGAAAGCACATGTTTTCTTTGTCAAGGGAAATGTATGGTGAATACCCTATGTCTTTCAAATAAGTGTGCAAGCGAAATAAGACATAACTGATTGAATTTGATTTTCTACTATACAATTGTTTTTTTATGCGGAGGCTGCAACAGTTTATCATGGATTAGTTTTGGCTAAGAAACAAGGTGTTTCTAAACTATGGATAGAGGGGGACTCTCTTAATGTGATTAATTGTCTCATGATGAAATGTCCTCCTTCATGGTCAATTGCCAATTTTATTAATGACTCGATATCTATTATTAACTCTTTTGAGGAGATCAAAATCACACATTTTTCGTGAAGCAAACATGATGGTTGATGGGGTTTCCAACGTGGGAGTGGCTGAGAGATATGAGTGGGATTCTTTTGAATCGCTAACTGTATTTCTAATGATGACTAGTTGGCTTGTTTCTAGGCAAGATGTTCTCGAGGAAAGGTTTTTCATTATGATTTTAAGTTGGGTTTTGCACATCGACCTTTTGCTCTTTCAATTTCATTATTCTTTCCTTGGTTTCCCTGGAAGGATGGACTAATAGTTTTGGTAGGGTTAATTGGAATGATAAGCCCACACGTATTGTGGGTATTTGTTGTATTGTTTTGAGTAGCGCCTGGTTCATTTAACTTTTTCATTTCTTCTAGGTGTTCTTGGGTTTTCATTTGTTGCTTGTCACTGTGGGTGGTGACAGTTGCATAATTGAGCCGAGTTCCTGTGAAGAGTTTCAGAAAAATGCTATTGTGTGGGAGTACTTGGAATTGGGGCGGGGGGTTACTCAATTTATGTAGAGAATTCAAGGCCCGGACCCTGATGTAATAGATTTCTTTTTGAAAGGATGGAATGGGAGGTCTTTGCGTTACCAGGGTGTTGAGTTTCAAATTGAAGAGAATTTTACTGTGGAGGTAACTGGTCTTTCAATTGTTGGGAGAAAGTTTTTCAAAGACAGGGGAGCGACTAAGAAGGATTTTGTGAATTTTTTTAAACATGATGAGAGGAAGAAGGTTAAGGAAATTGGAAGTGGGGGTTATCCTAGGAAGTCCCTGAAGCCGCTTTGGAGGGACCTCGTGTTGGCCATTATGCACTACTTCACCCTTGAAGGTAGATTCTTTATGGTTTACACTCACCATTTTATGCTCTTAAATCATTTTAGGCATAATGTTTTAGTCTCGTTTCCTTTTTACCTATTACATTCTATGGAGAAGAGTATTGAAGACCACAGAAAGAACCCTAAGAAGGCAGTTCTTCATCAAGGGCTTATGTGTTTGATTTTTGCTCATATCAAGCTAAAGTTGATCTCGGTCTCCCCTAAAACTCCTAGTAAGAAGGAAATTAAAAATGATGGGTATGAAATAGGGGACTTTGCCGGTGAATGGGTCGGTAGTTCGGAGGAGGAAGATTCAAAATATGAGGATATGTTTGTTGATGAAGAAGGCTCTAAGGAAAGGGATGAGGAATCAGAAGAATGGGGTAAGGGCTATGAGACTGATGTGGAGTTGCGGGAGACTATGGCTAATTCTATTAGAAAATATTCAAAGGGGAAAACCAAAGGCATGAAGAAAGTTAAAGCTTCCGCCAAAAGGAAAATTCAGGTGGTTTCCCCTGGTTCGAATGTGAATCTCACGTTGTCTTCTGGAAAATAGGGTTTGAAGGGTTGTCATCTTGTGGGTGATGCGGATCCTTCAAATTTTGATTGTGTTCAAAATGCTTCTTTGGGGAACCCTATTCTTGGTAAGGATGGTCTGCTAGAGAGATCCCCAGTGCAAGGGCTCAAGGTGCTGGTTAATTTGGGTGGTCATTTGAGTGGCCTTGTTAATATGGGAAACTCTAAGATGGAGGTGAAGCCCAATGAGATTGGCCCCGTGGATATGTAGGGGATTGATGCGATTAATTGTTCTCAAGATTTTTCTGTTGTGGAGAAGGAAGTGAAGAAGGAACGTCTAGAGGCATTAGCTGATTTGGAGAATCTTCCAGATAAGGAGAGGATAAAGGTGGATGTTGTGGATGTCGAGGATTCCCCAGCTGAAGAAGAGGATGAACAAAATAGGGATTGTTTTGATGCCCCTGTTGACTTGGAGCAGAAGGGTTAGCCTCCAGTTAACTTGGATGAAATTGACATGAATATGTTTTGTAGAATGGCCGAAGATGGGATTAGAAACCTGCTTTCCCTGGTTAAGTGGTTATTTTTTGAGGTTAAGGAGCTTGAACTTCAAATGAAAAATTAGAAAGATGTTTGTGTTGCTATGCTAAGAGGTAACCAAAAGGAGTGGGAAATAAAAGGCAAAGTGAAATCAGTGCATATTAAGCTTGATAAGCTATTAGTTGATGCTGATCATTTGGGGTTTTCTCATGAGGAAAGAATTTCCTCTTTGGAAGTTATTGTTAATAAAATGTTAGAGGATTGAGTGGAAAGTTTGGAGGATAAAATGGGAAAGATGTCAGAGGACTTGAAAACGGTGTTCAATATCAACAATAACTCTTTGAAGACCACTGCTATGGGTCTTTCTATTATGAACGAGAAAGCATTGAATTGGACAAGAAAACCACTTGACCTGGGTAATATGGAGGAAAGGATTGAAGATATTAGTGGCTCTTACCTGGTGGAGAAAGCGGAAGCTTCTACTCCTATGCTAGAGAAGGACATGCAGGCGGGTTCGTGCCTTAGGATGAGGAGCAAGATGAAAAAGAGGGTTATTGTTGTTGTTGAGGAGCTGAAGGATGTTATCAGTATCCATGAGGAGGTCATCAAGGAGAACATGGCCTCGGCTAATGTTTTAGATAATTTTTTGTAGCTGGTGCTTCCTCTTTTAGTTCAACAGGTTTGCTGATGTTTTTTGCTTTTGGATTTGCTGACGGGTTGCTAATGTTGCATCTTATGTCAGCTTTTTGGTTTTTTGGGCTGCTAGGCTTAGTGGTTTAATTTCTCTTGTAGCTTGGCATCATTGTAAAGGGTTTTGGGGTCCCTTCAAAACCTATTTTTCCTTATCAAAAACTGATTCAATCTGATTTTCTATTGTACAATTTTTTTTTATGTGCTTTTTACTTTTTGCATGTGGATTGCCCTTAGAAAGAGACTACTTATCTTTTCTTAAATGAAGCCTTTACATTTCTTTTCTATGAAAGGAATTTACTGCTTGACAACAGGTTCGTGAACTTCATACAAATTAAGATTGGTGTAAAAGGCCATCCCTGCAAATGTTGTTTGGTCTAGAATTATAATGGAAAACAAAAAAGCTTGTTAGGAGAATAAAATAGGTTTTCAATTGTCCAAGTACAACATAATATTACTGAAGCATTTCAAAGTTTAGGCATTTGAGATTCATGGATCTCCTTGGAGGTCACCCACCTAATATAATAATAGTAAATTGGTATGAACCTTTAGTCATAAATTAAAATGCAATATAATATATCTATGTCTCTCACACATGAACGTTTCATATAACCACATATCTTGTAAATGCTAACAATCGACTTATGGAATTCCTTAATTCAAATGTAAGACAGGAATCCCCCCTAATTGCCAATGGCATGATATACTATCAAACACATTTATGAAAATTAATAATATTCAATTTTCACAGTCCATGATAGTTATGTAAAAATTTGCACACAATTTATCCAGAAATCTTACTCACATAACATTTATGAAAAGGTCATTAGTAATTTTCTCACACAAAAAAATATCAAAATAAATTTAGTGCTTAATCAATGTTGACTCATCTATTTCCACCCACTTTCCTCTCAGCGATTTAGTATTTTTACGTCATCCACGTCCTCTCTCCATGGCCTCCTTGTGAATAAAAATGTTGCCACTAAATCTTTCACTGCACTACCGCCAAGAAGGAAGAAGCAACTTACGGGACCGTGGTAAAAACCGCTCTACTACACTGAGTTGATGAAGGAGCCACGGGACAGTGGTGGTCACCACACTACCACACGCCAATGGTAGAGGACTTGCGGGAGTCACTGCAACACCACCAGGAATAGAAGGAAGACTCATGTGCCACCATATAAGCTTCACCGCACTACCACTGAGAAGGATGAAGCACCTTGCGGGACCGCGATAAAAACCGCTCTACCACATTGAGCTGATGAAGGAGCCACGGGACATCGATGGTCACAAAAACAAGGTAGGGTTTGGGCAAGGCAACATTTTGATTTTCCATTACCCAATGAATATAAATTCAACATTTGTAAATCACTTGTTCAATTCTATATCTTTTCCTTTCATGTAAAACAATGTAAATCACTTCTTTGAACACTGCAACTGAATACAGAATGAAAGCATCTATTTTCTTTTATGCAACTCTTTAATGTTGTAATTGAATTAGACAACTTAAACACATTGCATCTTAGAACTCAAAAATATTTTAAACACTTGCAATGATTAAACATCTACAGAGGTTAATTTTGAATTTTCACCTTAAAATAAAACTTTGAACAAAACAGCTCCATCAAATTGAGTTGTGAAAATTTGATAACAATTAGTTTACACTCATTTACTTGCATTTGTAAGCATTCATATTTTTGTGTTGTTACCCATGCATTTTTTTGTGAGTAAATGGTGAAAGAACATTGTATCCTTATCCACATTTTACAATTCATGTTGATTTTTGTTCACTGTTAAATAATATAATTGATTTCACATGAATTATCAAAATAACTACTTAATAGAAAATAAAGAATGTTTTATGATTTTATACAAGTGTAGCTAGCTAGTGATGTCGAGAAATATTTGCATTGTTTGGTCAGTGTAATCGAATTGAGGATGAGAACTTTGAGTCACAAGGCTAGACTCAGAAAAACGTACAATGATAGGCGCTCAATTAGGCACACTTGGCGCCGCCTTAGGCACCCCAAACTAATTACATTAACGGCCAAAATTCAGCGCTCAAGTTGGTGTTAAGGAAGAAATCAGACGATAAAAAAGGGAAAAAAAGGTAAAAATGCCACGCGGAGGAAGAAATCAAAATCAAAAATTTAAAAACTTCTCGCATGAAGGAAGAAATCAAATGACATAAAAGGGAAAAATTTCGTGCAAAGGAAGAGAGTAGGGCACTATTAGCAACTAAAGAGAGCACGAAGCCAGGATGCACGGAGGAAGTCCGGTGAGGAGAGTACGTAGGTATTTGAATTTGCTCATAAAATTATATAAAATTTATTAAATGATATTTAATTTTTTTCTTCGATCAGTGATAATATTTTTATTTCATTTAAGATAAATTAAAATATACAAAGCTCCAAATAAAAATTTCTTCCAGCACCATCACATCATGTTTGTTAAAATAGAATAAAAACCTACAGATCAAAAATCCCTACCACAACCACCTGAAAACTATCCAACTAAACTAATACCCAAACACCAGCTATTTACAGTATTGAAACCAAAAGCAGGGCTTATCCCCTTAAGCTTATACATCAATATCTAGCTTAAACACAGTAAACTAGTTTACATGAAAGTTCCAAAAGCACTGCCCAGTTGCAATGGGCACATTTCCGCAAGCGGCTTCACCTTCTTTCTTGGACGCAAACCCTTCTTCTCACACAACTCCTCTTTGGCGATGGCTTTGAGTCCCGCTATTATCTCCTCAGTCTCCATTAATTCAACACACAGTTTCAAAGCTTTTCACCCCTGTTTCATACCCTCTCTCCACACGGCTCTGGTTCTTCCTTCTGGCCACCTAATGAAAGGGAGATTTATCTCTGCTACTTATGAGTCCACACCTTCCATGCCTTTGCTCACAAAGCCTTTTCCTAGTATAGCCCTTTCTAGGATACTCTCCATGTTCACTACGAAATCCCTATGCACTAATGCTCTCATCACTTTCCTTACAACCTCCACCAACTCTCCTAAGTCTAGTCCCCACGCCATGATCAGAGAGTATATATCCATATTAGTCTGATATTTGTGCTTCAAATATTTGAATCCATTACCAAAAATGATTTGCACATATTGTGCCACCTTCACATCCTTGTACAGGAACAAGCCACATAGTCTCTTCACCATCACTTTGCCATCAAAAGGATCCAATTTCCTCCTCGCTTTTAGAGTGAAGTTGGCCTCCATTTATTCTCTAGTATGTTAGCCACCAGACTACTTCACACCGCCGACCCGCAAACCAAGAAGCATCAAAGGAAATGCAAGAAAAAACTTCATTACGTAGAAAATTTACGGCTATCAACATTAATGTTGAACGTACGTCCAACGCCGACAAAAAGAGCTAATTCTTCAATAATTTTGAAAAACATTCCTTCAATAATTTGTAAGTATATTTAATATGTTAAATAATATTTTTTTTATTTCCTTGGAAAAAGTAAATGATTTCATATTAATTAGTTTAAAAGTAATAGTCTTCAATAAATTTATCTGGATCATCAATAATAGTCTTCAAAATTGGCTACCAGTTCAAGTTCATTTTGCTTTCATAATACTTTATATCCATGAAAACCAAGCTCTATAAATGGTATATCAAACTCTAGTTCAAAATCTTTTAGATGAGGCTGCTCTTATAGCTCTCTTACTCGCTTGAAAAATCCTTGAAACTCTGACTTCTTAACATTCAAAAGATAAATGGAATGTCCTAAACACCCAGTAGAGCTATCCAAAAAAGCTAACTAAAATCTAACCCAATTTTTTAGTTTAATAATTTAATTATAAAGTTTAAACTTTGAATGCTAATTTTTTTATGTGTTATTGGCTTATTACAAGTTGTAACATTGTTTAATATTTATATCTATAAATTGTCTCTATCACATTAGTAGTGTGTCAAAATGGAAAGGAACTTGTTAGAAGCAATATGCTCTAAATTGCCAATACTTAGTGAATCTAGATCCATAGTTAGTAATGTCCAAACAAAACTTGTCCTAGTAGCCATAGGGAAATGGGCAAAGTTAATGGGTAATAATCAATGGGCTACGCAAGAGGCTATCATACTGTCAGTTGATTACCTAAGCCTTCCCCCATGCCCATTTCCTTATGGCTACTGGGACAAGTTTTGTTTGGACATTACTAACTATGGATCTAGATTCACTAAGTATTGGAAATTTAGAGCATACTACTTCCAACAAGTTCCTTTCTATTGTGAATGTGATAGAGACAATTTATAGTTATAGATATACTTAGTATTGGAAATTTGGAGCTTAACACTTCCACATTTCTTTAATCAATTTGGAGCATAAGACTAAGACTACTAAGATGACATTGTAGCCAGGTAAAAATTTATTAAGGGCAAAATAGTAGTATACTTGTGTATGTGTATTTCCTTTAGCTAAAATTTTTGTTTATACTTAAGTGATCAATGTATACTTGTGTATGTGATCAAATTTTCTTCTATTTAATGATATTATTGTGTATTTAAGGTCTATTTAATAAAGGGTGTGTGAAACAAGTTTTAAATCCTTAAAAATCTTTAAATTTCTAGGGTTTTTTCATTTTATCGAGTCTACGTCGAGTCCCCGAGTCAAGTCACCCTAGCTGAGTCCGAGGAAATTCTGAGTCTCGTTACTATGGTTGTGATACAAAAAAAAGGTGCTTACACATTGGCTGAATATATCCTCATCAAAATGACTAGAAATAAATTTCAAATTTGTAAGTAAACTTTGACAGTCAAGAAAAACAGTCATAAAAATTGGAAGTAAACTTTGGCAGACATGTAGGTGAACTTAATTCATCTAACTTTATGCCTCTTGGCAGACATCAAGATCTCCCCTCCTAAAGTTTGGACCACATCCATTACCTCCACATAAAACTAGACATCCTTGGTATTCTTGGTTCCCACACCATGATATGGTTATGCAAATGAAAATGAAGCAAAGTAATCATCTCCTTCTTCGCTAGCTGGAATAATGCATGCTTAATGTTTTGATACATGATATCAGCTCTCTCTTCTGCTCTCATGGTTGAATACCAAAATCCATTATGGTGGGCCTCCAGAGTTCCAGTCATCTTTCATCCTTTTCCACCAAATTTTGGCCTGATCCACACGTCTGCCAGCCTAATTGGCTTTGTTTTTGAAAGCTAAAGTTTCTCTTGAGTCATGAGTGTAGCTCTCTCTACCTTTTCAGACTCTTTCATTGCTACAGATCATCTCTGGTATTTAATCATTTTCACCACATGGTTGATGTGCTTTGAATCCTTTCATCTAAAGGAAATTTCCTTAACATAAATACTGCTAGGGAATTTCAATGTTGCCATTATAGCTGGCATTAAAGTCGGTACCTGCAACATTGAAAATAATCATTATATAATAATTCCCTCCATCTTGTTGGATTGTAACACTCTTGATGGTGGCTACATAAAATCTGATTCTGATTCCTCTTCTACACCAGAGGGTTCATATCCTTGATCCGACTCTTTTGAATTATCATAATCAAAATCACTAGATTCCATATTCAAAAATTCCCAACCACCATCTTCAATAAATTTATCTGGATCATTAGTAATACTCTTCAAAATTGGCCGCCAGTTCAAGTTCATTCTGCTTTCATAATACTTTATATCCATGGAGTTCAGTCATTCCTTGATGCCATCAAGTGAAGATTGAGGAATGGAGTCAATGTGGAGTACATCTCGCTTGAAGTCTTTGAAAACAATAGCCATATCAAATTCCTTTTGCCCAAGTCCTACTCTCTCAAGATTAACAATCTCAATCTCAGTAATAGGGATTACTAAGAAAGGTAATTCCACCAACTCTACCAAACAGTTTACCGTAGGAACAATAAAAGCAGAGGCTTTGAAAGGAACTCCATGAAAACCAAGCTCTCTAAATGGTATATCAAACTCTAGTTCAAAATATTTTAGATGAGATTGCTCCCATAGCTCTCTTACTCGCTTAACAAATCCTTGAAACTCTATTGATTTTATTTTTCCTGTCCCTCTCTTGTTGTTCTTCCTCAATTTTATTAGGATCATACATTGACCTTCTTGCCCCTCCTAAAGTTTGGACCACATCCATTACCTCCACATAAAGTAGAAATCCTTGGTCTTCTTGGTTCCCACGCCGTGATATGGTTATGCAAATGAAAATGAAGCAAAGTAATCATCTCCTTCTTTGTTGGCTAGAAGAATGCATGCTTAATGTTTTGATACATGATATCAGTTCTCTCTTCTGCTCTCATGGTTGAATACTACTGAAATCCATTATGGTGGGCCTCCATAGTTCCAGTCATCTTTCTTCCTCTTCCACCAAATGTTGGCTTGATCCACAAGTCTTCTAGCCTAATTGGCTTTGTTTTTTAAAGCTGAAGTTTCTCTTGACTCACCAATATTAGCTGTAACTTTTTTGAAATTTTATTATGGTATGTGCACTTTGATATGATGTAATATGATTATGGTTTATTCTCATATGTTGTAATATTAGATATATAACAGAAAAATAAATTATTGCATGAAATAAACAATAAATTTTCATTTTAATTTTTTTTTTTAAAACATGAGTCTTTTAGAAGATCAAGATGATCCTCAACATGATATAGATCCACAAAATATTGGTTCTGCCAGTACAAATCACATGGTATAGGATGATGATGATGCAGATATAGAAGACACCGAGGCCAATGATAATGATGATGATGACGACGACGACAATGATGACAATGGTGATGATGATGATGAGACAGTTGGTGATAGTAACCAGTGACATTCATGATCATATAGACTACATCATAGATCATTGTTGATATATCATTATGATGACTCTTTTCATTGTTACTATCATATGTATCATTTTCACAACCTACAATACTATATTGTTGAGTTGTATCATATTGGAATGTATCATTTTCACTATATCATTTGGACATGTATCATCTTGACTTGTATCAATTTGAGTTACATAATTTATCAATTTTATTTATATCATTTGTACATGTATCATTTTCACTTATGTCAACTGTTGGACATGTATCATTTTGACATGTTTTGATGTACTGGCATATTTGACTTTCACTTGTTTTAGTTATATATGATGATGATCTTATCAGTATTGACTTGTCAATTTATAAATATTAAAAGTGGTCGATATTTTTGGATGGATATTTATTAAGTATGATGATTTTAATTTACTGCTCAGGATGGATGTTGTCAAATTCAATTAAATTATAGATATTTGACTCACTTGTTTTAATTATAGATGATGATCATGTTACAATAATTATATTTTTATTTAATCATATGAGTTAAATAATTAAATTACTTACTCTATAATCATATGAGTTATTTAAGAGACACGATATATTTAACTAATTAAATTGAAATAAAACATATTAAATTAATAAATGGAAGCAAAACAAGAAGCATTTTTAGAAGCAACAATGGAAGCCAAACTAGAAGCAAACCAGAAGCAATTTTGGAAGCAAAATTAGAAGCAATTTTGGAAGCAAAATTGGAAGCAAAACCGGAAGCAAAACTAGAAGTAAATTTGGAAGCAAAACTGGAAGCAAAACCGAAAGCAAACTTGGAAGCAAAATTGGAAGCAAAACCGAAAGCAAAACCAGAAGCAAACTTGGAAGCAAAATCGGAAGCAAAACTAGAAGCAAAACTGGAAGCAAAACCGGAAGCAAACTTGGAAGCAAAACCAGAAGCAAAACTAGAAGAAAAACCAGAAGCAAAACTGGAAGAAAAACCATAAGCAAACTTGGAAGCAAAACCAGAAGCAAAACTAGAAGCAAAACTCGAAGCAAAATGAGAAGTAAAACTAGAAGCAAAATCGGAAGCAAAACTAGAAGAAAACTTGGAAGAAAAACTAGAAGCAAAACTGGAAGCAAAACCAGAAGCCAAATTGGAAGGAAAACCAAAAGAAAAATTGGAAGCAAACATGGAGGCAAACTTGGAAGCAAAACTGGATGTCAAATTGGAAGCAAAATTAGAAGCAAAAATGGGAGTAGACATGGAATCAAAACCGAACGCCAAATTGGGTGCCAATTTTGGTGCAATTTCTGATGTTACTTCTTGGCGCTATTTTAGGCACTTTTGGAGGCACTACGATTTCTCGATGCTAAATCTAGCGCTACATACAACGGAAAAATTGTCGCAAAATCCGACACCAAGTTGTCCATGGTTGTTTGTGTTGAGTTTAGCACCAACCAAATTGTTCAATTCATGGCTCAAAATACACTAAAATCCAACACAAAAGTCAACACTAATTGCTTGTTGTGCTATTGTGATATCCCAAGATCTAGTGCACTTCTAAGATTTTTATGCTCAAACTCTATATGCATCATGACCTTTTTCCCATACAACAATTCAAAAGGTGTAAAACCAATGTTTGTCTTCCAAATGGTTCTATAAGCCTAGACAACTTTTGGTAACCTATTTGCCCAATCCTTCCTGTGAATAGCCATTGTTTTGGTCAAGATAGCCTCTATTTCCCTATTAGTCACCTTAGACTGGCCATTGGCCTGAGGGTGATAGGGGTGGATTTCCTATGCCTTACATTATATTCATTGACCAATGATGTGACAAGGGTTGATGTAAACTGAGCTCCTTGATCTGTCACTATCTTCTTGGAACCCCATAACGTGTGAAGATTTCTTCATAGAGGAATTCTGCAACTTTATTATCTTTGGCATATTTCATAGCTTTAACCTCAACCCACTTGGTCACATAGTCAGTGCAAACCAAGATGTAGGATTTTCCATTTGATGGTGGATCAATGGGTCATACAAAATCAAGTCCCCGTTTATCAAATGGTGTGATGACTACCTAGGGGTATAGAGGCATCTCATCAGATTTAGTTGGTCGGCCCCTCCTCTGACATCTATCACACTTCCTAGTATACTTGCCTCCATCCTTATGAAGTGTGGGCTAGTAATATCTTGTATTAAGAATCTTCATTGTTGTCCTCTTAGCTACAAAGTGTCCCCTATAGGGTTCATTGTGACATGCATGCAGTATATAATATGTTTCATCTTCCCTTACACATCTCCTCATTACATGATCTGGTCCAATGTAGAATAAACATCCTGCAATCCATGAGAAAGGAAAAGTTTTCTCAATAAGCACCCTTCTCTTCTGGAGAGAAATGAGGGGGAAATCTCCCTATAACCAAATAATTGGCTATATTTGCATACCAAGGTGTGTGCACACTGATGGAAAACAAATGTTCATCAGGAAAGGAGTCATCAATGACTTGAGTGTCTTCAAATGTAGTCAATCTAGAGAGAAAGTTTGCCACAACATTTTCCTTCCTGGTTTGTCAACAATGGTGATGTCAAATTCCTGCATCAACAACCACCTAGCTAGCCTTCCTGAAATCAAGGGCTTATTCATGAGGTATCTTATGGCTACATGGTTTGTATGGACAAAGATCTAATATCTTGTTATGTAATGCTTGAACTTGTTAAGGGCATGGATGACAACCAACATCTCCTTCTCTATCATTGTGTAATTAAACTCAGCTCCTTGTAGGTTCTTGCTGACAAAGTAGTTTGTATTCTCAATTGCTCCCTCTTTTTGTCCCAAGATAGCTCCTATAGCATAATCAGATGCATCTGTGTGAATATGAAAAGGGAGTTCCCAATTAGGGCCTTTGAGTACAGGAGCATGGGTTAAGGCTGCTTTCAAATCGAAGAATGCTTTATCACACTCCTCTGTCCATTGGAACTCAACATCTTTAGTTAGAAGATTGTACGGTGGTGCTGCCATCTTACTAAAATCTTTGATGAAGTGCCTGTAGTATCCCGCATGTCCCAAGAAACTTCTAATATCTTTTTGCTTGGCGAGAATAGGAAGATTGATAATCACCTCAATATTGGTTGGGTCCACTTGAATTCCTTTTTGAGAAATGTAATGGCCAAGGACTACTCCTTCCTGCATCATCATGAAGCATTTCTCACTATTCAAGGATAGATTATGGTATTCACATCTTTGCAAAAAAAATCTTATATTTTTTAATGCTTCTGCAAAATCAACACCATAGGTAGTAAAATCATTATGTAGATCTCCATACAATCATGTGAGATATATGAAAATATACTAATGACTGCTCTTTGAAAGGTTGTAGGTGCATTACATAGACCGAATGGAAGTACTGAATAGGCATAAGTCCCCCAAGGATAGGTAAAATTTGTCTTCTCTTGATCCTTAGGTGTAATTTGTATCTGATTGTAATCACTAAATCCATCTAGGAAAGAAAAATATTGCTTACCTGCAAGTGAATTCAATACTTGGTATATGAAAGGAAGGGGAAAATGATCATTTTTGGTGGCAGGGTTTAGTTCTCTATAGTCCACACAAACTCTCCATTTACCTCCCTTTTTAAGCACAATTACCAATGGGGACACCCATTGGTTGTCTGAGATAGGGTAGATAAATCCTACATCCAATAATTTCTGCAATTCCCCTTTTACAATCTCCCTCAATGTAGGGTTGATTCTCCTTTGTGGCTGCCTTACCGGTGTGCAGTCATCTCAGATATATATCCTACGAGTACAGAGCTTGGGGTCCAATCCTTTCATGTCATGGTAATCCCATGCAAATGCATGTTGATGGGTCTTCAACAGGTTTGTCAAGGACAACTACTGCTCTTGACTTAACTTCTTGTTAATATTCAAATGTTTCCCTTCTAACACTTTCACTTGTGTGGTTAACTCAATCATGGTTGTTTCACTAATGCTTTTCATTTTTAGTTCATGTTGTAACAATGTATGAAGCATATCTATTGTTGCAAGAAGTTCAAGTGTAAGATGGACATACAAAAGTGTCTTCACTGGACCTGTAGGGCCAAATTCTTGAGTGGATGATTCTTCATGCACCTCACAATGGTTTTGAATTATATGGGACAATAGTTCATCTTCTTCCTGAAGCTACATGAAAGGACTTATGCCTATCATCATGGGTTGTGCCACTGAATTGACTTCCTCTGCCTCTTCTCCGACATGTGGCCATATGGGGTTATCCATATCATGGGATGGTTGAGCAGGAGGGTAGAGAACAAGCTTTTTAGTGCTTCTTCCATCAAAAATAGTCATGTCCCCTAACTGACATCAAATGTAAGCATCTGTTGTGGCTAACCACGACCTACCTAGAATAATGGGATACCCTCCCAGTGTAGCTTTAGGGGAGAGGATCATGAATTTTTTGGGTACTCCCAAGAGTCTAGAGTTACAACAATGTCTTCTACTATATCATCTGGTTTGACAGTGGAACTATCAACAAGCTGCAGGATAGTAGGAGTAGGTCTCATATTTGTAACATTCAATCATTGCAAGATATCCTTAGTCATCACATTTATTACTGCTCCCAAGTCAATTAGAGCATTCTTTATTTGGATTCCATTTATAATAACTCCTACCACAAGACTACCTGGGTTGATGTATTTAGGAACAATAACTTCCCAAGCATGATATCTGCCAACTATCCCACCACATGAATGGTAGTGGGGTCTTTCTTTTTCCTCTTTGGATTTTTGAGACATGCTTCCTTGATTGCTTTGCTATATATGGGGACATCTTTTATGCCCTAAAACAAAGGTATCTTAACACATATGTGTTTCAACTGATCCAAAATGTCAAAGATTGTTTCTTCCTTCTCTTCCTTTTGTTTAACAGCTTCTAACTTTTGAGGAAATGGTGGGTCTTGATCAGATTGCTAAGCTGGTTTAGGATTTTTAGGCACACATGGTTGAATAGGGAGATTATAATGCTCCTCTTCTTCCATAGGAAGCTCAGTGATGATAGGAGTGGAAGGAGTTAGAAAAGTGGTTCCTGAGACTAGATGGATGTCACTCACACTCACAACATATGCAAGAAATTGATTAGGATCTATAGAGTAGACCGGTTGCTGCTATGGTTTGTTATTTGGGTTAGGTATGGGTTGAGTTGGTAATAGAGTAGGTCTAGGTGTGCTAGAACTTGAGCTAGCAGGAGGAGGCATTATGGCAGGCTGTTGAGGCTATAGAGATGGTTGCATGTAACTATTTGCCTAGTTTGGCCATTGCTATCCTCCCCTCCATTGGGATGGTTGTTTCCAGTTTCCTGGAGGTGGCTACCAATTCCCTTAGAATTGTTGTCAATTCCCCTAGGATTGCTACCACTAGGGTTGTGAGTTTTGGTGATTGGGCCAGGTGTTTGGAGGGTTGTTCCAAGGTTGACATGGATATCCTCCATAGTTGGATGGGTAGGTGGGTTTCCATTGATTAACAGATGCATAAGAATTGAAATAAGGCCTAGTAAAAGATAATGGATCTAGTGGCATACCTTGACTTGGGGCCCATGGTCTCCTTTGTGCAATGTAGTAGACTTGATCATCGTCACCCTGGATTGGCTTGAACTAAGGTGGGATCTGCTTGCTTTCAGTGTTGGTTACCATTTTGCATCTACAGTCCTTCTTTTGTCTGCAATGAGGGCAATATTCTACCAACATTGCCTTTGCCTCATGTTTATTCTTTGCTTGAAGTGTATCTAGCCGAGTAGCTAGATTGTTTATGATGTCTTGCTTGAAATCTACCAACAAGTGAGTAATCTCCATCCTTGAAACAACATTGGTGGAAGATTTACCCATAGGGGATTGGTAACCTCTTCCTTTCTTTAAAGCTTCCCTAGAGTAATTCTAACATATCTTCTTAATATCATCCCAAGGAACTTGGGTGATATCTCCTCCTCCCATCAGGTCCAAAGCATCAATGCAACTTTCATTAATCCCTCTAAGGAAGAGAAACTTTTGAGACTCCTCATTGAGTGTATGATGTGGATATTTTTGTAGGAAAAATAGGAACCTTGAAATATAGTCCTCCAAAATCTCATCTTCCTTCTATTGCATCTTGAAAATATCATCTCCTCTCATATCACTGCCCCTACAATATTCTTTGTACTTCTCAAGAAACTTTGTTTTCATATCATCCCAAGTCTCTACAGTATTCCTACCTAAGCTCATAAACCATCTTAATGCAGCTTCTTTCAAGGTGGTAGGAAACAACTTAAGCCTATGAGCATCAGTAGTATAGTCATAGCTTCTTTGAGGATATCAAACTCAAACAAGAAAGTGTTAGGGTCTTATGTGACAAGCCCATAAAACTTAGGAATAACTAAAGCAAGGTTGTTCTTGAGATTGTCAACTTCATTCTGATGAGTGACAAGAAATGGAAAAGATGGTTGGTTGGGTCTGTTTCAATTTGCATCAGCCATACCTGCTTGATGGAGTTCCAAAGCAAATGGATTCTCAATTAGGTTTTGGGCAGCTTGGTCTTTAGAGGAAGTTTCAGAACTGGTCAAATTGGGAAATGCATCAGCAAAAGGATGTGTCTCTTCTTCCTCTTCATCTCTTGGCAGATTTTTGAAACTCAACTAGTTGGTTATCATGATTAGGGTCATTAGGAAGGAATCTCCCATAAGCATCTCTTCTCCTACCTCTATGTATGTGATATTAACTCAATATCAACCAACTCACACAAAGAATTGGTGAAAGAATAGCAGATCATTACTTTTCTAAATGAAGGGCATGCTAAGAACAAACTTCAGAGATACTAAAGCAAGAAAGAAACTATAAATGACTCCAAAGAACTTCCTAGTTTGACACCATCCTTGACAATGGCGCCAAAAATGTTAGCCTTCTCTAATGGTTCAATAACTAAGCCCTAAGAGCTATAACTTATAGATTAGAAATTTGTACTAAGTAGCTATCTTAATCATCATGAAGGTGTATTTCATTGTCAACCCAGGGACATAAAATTGAAATGGGTTAGCATTGTATGTGCACTAGGACTCCACTGCAATCATCCTTAAACTGGAAAAGAAATAGTACTAAAAATAAAATGTTGGAAAAAAATTAATATAAGCACTGAGCATGAATCAACAACTACACTGAGCATCAACAACTGGACTAAAAATGGATGATAGAAATAGAAATCTCAGCAAACAGACTAGAAACTACTTTCTCTTCCTTGGTTATATGAACAATCACAAAACAAAGTTCCAATGGCTGTAGGAACAGACAACTGCTGAAACCAAAACTAATTACTGAGCAAAAAAATAACTTTTAAACTAAATGGGTGGAATCCTCACCAAGTGGGCCCCCTTGAGTGAGTCTTCCTCAAGCTAACTCAGATGCAAAAAATCAGAATATCATTTTATTCCTTGAAAACATGATTACAACATCTTAGCAATATGACAAAATATGACTGAATTACTTAAACTGGAAATGCAAGTACAATATGAAAACATCCAACCTTATGAAAAGGGGCATCTGACCATTATTTATAGAGGGAAAAATTCTAATTAACCCTAACTAACTAGGTAGTCAACTCCACCACAATAGGAGGATGCCATTTATTCAAAGCATAGAAAAGAGAGGGAGGAAGTTATGCATGCACCAGATTTGGTCAAAGCAGACTTTCCCCAATGAGGATCCAACACAACACACTTCCTAGATTTGCTCAACTAATAAACATGATCACTTGAAAGGTAGTTACAATCTTTCATTCGAGCTAGGAATTTCCCTCCATTGAGAGTTTTCCCTCCTTTGACCTCTTAATAATCATCTTTTTGACTTCCTTAGCAACCGACCAGCTGGTTGGAGTTTCTTCCACTTTGCAAGCTTCGTTTACATCAACATCTTAATGTGAACCTGCATGACGTCATTAGCACACACAAACAATTGCATATCCATAATTACCTTAAAGTAACATCCATTCAACCACATGTAAAATTAACCTAGATAATTCACATAGCATGTTAATGTCATCAAAAGTCACAAGGATAATTTTATTCCCAAGGTTTATGGATTTAAGGAAATAACATGGAGAATTTCAATAACCAGGTGCCAAAGTCTATAGTATCAACAACAAATATATGATAAACCCTATCAAAATTGAGCCATTAATTGGACTCATCGCATACCCTGCTCCAATTGCATTGGCATAGGCAAGGAGAATGGTGGAAAAAGTTGTGGAGTCTAGCTTTACACTTGCCAATTACATTTGCTTGAAAGTTTCTAAAGCTTTTTAAAAATATCTATTTTGTGCATATCCTGCAATCATCGCATTCCATGAGATAACCTCTCTTTGAGGCATTATGTCAAAAAATTCACATGCCTTTTCTATGCTTCCACATTAGCATGCCTACCAAAATCCTCCTTCCGTGATGCTTTGATGGATGTCCATACCTTGTTCCAGTTGCATTGGCACAGGTAGGGAGGACACTAACCAAGGTTGTGGAATTTGGATTTACACCTACCAATTGCATTTGCTTGAAAGTCTCCAAAGCCTTTTCAACAAATCTATTTTGTACATATCTTGCAATCATTGCAGTCCATGAGATAAAAATTTTAGTATTTTGTCAAATAGTTCATGTGCCTTGCTAATGCTTCCATTTTTTGTGTGCATGTCTACTATTGTAATTGCAACTATAATATCTGAAAAATTTCCTCTATCCTTTATGCCTTTGACGGATGTCCATACTATTCCAAAGCTCCCATTTAGGCATGGGCAGGGAGGATGCTAGCGAAGGCTATGGAACTTGGATTTAAACTTGACAATTGCAGTTTCTTGGAAATTTCTAAAGCCTTTTCAACAAATCCATTTCATGGATATCATGCAATCATTGCAGTCCATGAGACCACATCTCTTTGAGGCACCTTGTCAAACACTTCACATTCCTTGTCTATGCCTCCACATTTTGTATACATGTCTACTAGGGCAGTTGCAATTACAACATTTGAAATTTTTTCTCTATCCTTTACGCTTTGATGGATGTACATACCCTTTTCCAAAGCCCCCATTTTGGCACAAGCAGGGAGAATGGTAGCAAAGGTTGTGAGTTTGGATTTACGCCTACCAATTGCATTTGTTTGATACTACATGTAATGATTAACTGTTAACATTAATTTCATAAACAATTGGGATAGATGATCAAGTGAATAGATTTATACAATTTTATTGGGATATTTAGTAGTGATGTGGAACTATTAGTTTGAGATGGATGGTATTTTATAGTGAATGTTGTTATCATGAGAAGTTCTTGACTCCTACTACAAGTATGAAGTTTTTTATAGTTCTTTCTAGATCAATGGATGATGTTTATCTTGATATTACTCAAGGATGTGGATAACTTATTGCCATAGAGAGCTCTAATGCACTTGGGATTTCTTGGTTCAGCTATTGGCTATGATTTATCAGGTAGATACAAATGATCTTTCTTATGAAGATACAAACTATGGAGCCATAAGGAGCTCTTAGAGTTTGCATTTGGAAGTAGTTTAGTAGTTGAATGGTACTATCACCATGTAAATAGCTTTATTCTAAGGTAAGTCATGTAACTCATGTTATTCTATTAAATTTACTAATTTCTCTTCACATTCCCTGGCTTTGCAACATATTGAGGTCTTAGTTGCATTCTAGACCTATCTCATACATAGTTTGTAATGGACTTGTTGACTTAAGGTTTACCATAATTCTTGTGCATTCAGTATTGAATATGTGAAGATGAGACCAATTTCTTATGTAAAAGGCTCTTAGAAGACTATTGTGATGATTGAAGCATTGATGTAAGTATTCATTGACTTGATATTCATAATATAAGAAGAAGAATGAAACTATGCAACTAAATGGAGAAACACATTCTATTGGTAAAGACAAATAGGAATAAGAATTCATCATCTTATATTTCTTGTTTGTATGCTCCATTATACATGATTTTGATAATATTTTCCAATTTTATACATAAAATTTCTTGTCTTTACATCATTTAGAAACTTGGACTTAATTTTAGAATCCACTAGTGTAAGTTTGAGAGAACAAACCACTTCAAGTTAGGTCACTTGGTTAACTATTTGATGTAGGGCTTGAACTATGTATGAATTTATTTAAAATTTACAAGATATTTGTGGACCAATTTAATAGAATCTAAGTTTTTAAGACCAAATTTGGTTATGTGATACTTTAATTATATGATAACAGGAGGATAAAAAGGAAGACATGATCTTAATAATCATTTTATATACAAATATTTTAAACGTCCTTTTGGAAGGATCTTATAAATATATACTATGCTTAACAATAATGTTAAGAACTTGATCATGTTTTTTTAACTATTCATTTATGCAAGCCTTGCTATTATAATTGAGATTAAAAAATATTCTATCTCTTGATGGTTATTTAGATTGGATTTGTGTTGGCAAAGATCCTTTAAAGCAAGGATTTAGTTTCTATATGGCTCAAAATTATGGATGATGTAGCAAGATACGAGGATGATGGGGCAAGAAGGAAAACAAAATGTTTCAAGATTGAAAAAGTTTATTTATAATAATATTTTAAAAATTTACACACATGAATAATATTGACCCCTTACCAATTTCTTAAGAACCTTGATCAAGTTGCACATGGGGATTGTTAGGTCTCAAAATGTTGCTCCAATTCCTAGAAAAAAATCTCATTCACAAGCCAAGGTTGTCATCATGCAAGTGGGACCAATTAATCAACAGACTGTGGAGGGTTAATGGCCAACTCTATGAGAGTGGGTTAAATCTCCTGTGCTTTAAGCTCAGCTTAGACTCGGGAGGGTGTTCCTAGGGGTACACCTTAACAAGTATTTGAATCACATAAAATGAATTTAATATTGAAACAAGGATAATTAAACCCAATATGATGTCTTAGCCCCAAAGGTTGCTACTAGACTAAGAACAACTAGTTGCATATAACCATCATATAGTTGATAACCATATGCAATCATGATCCACATAATATAGTTTCATTTGAATAGCTCTCTTGAAGATAAATCCATGGTTATAATACTAGGTCGTGAATGCACAAAAAACTATTCCTATTCTTATTCTATTGATTTGTGTTTGATTTGATGGTGTGAGATTGGTGCATGGTTCCAAACCAATCCCTATCTATTGGGAAAAAAAACACAACATTGGGAAGAGAAAAAATAAGAAAATAAGAACATGCAACTATGCTTTAACACACACCAATCACTATGAAACCTTACAATAGAACATAATTAGTAATCTAGTTCCCAACTAATATATTGATACATAAAGTGAGAAAGATCATTACAAACCTTGCAATATTTTTTGAATATTGTCACATTCATCTAACTCAACATTTATATTCATTCCAACAAGTGTGGCAAGGTAAAATCCCTAGTTGCACCTAATGAATATTCCTAAATGCATATAAAGTACCATGGAGACATTCAGTAACACAAAATCTCATTAAAGTACAAGTCTTCTTTGATTTTGTAGGTCTATAATCTCTCAATAAACTAGACTATGATGTTAATGGATGTCTTGCAACTTCCTTAGCATCTCGATACCAAACAAAGACCAACCTCCTTCAAAAATAAGAACCCTTTCATAACATATACTCATAGGCACCAAAACTTAATTGCATCCTAGCAATGTATTCAAAATCCACAACAAAGAACAAATCTCGCCCAAACTAAGCACTCCAAATTGAAAGATGGGCTATACGTTAACTTATGGTAGTTGGGTGAATGATGCCATAAATATAGGTAGATGAAACCAAATCTGCACACTAAAACCTCACCACCCAAATACATTCATGAGGTCGCAAGTAGACCAGTTGTTGAAATATTGCATTAATGAAACCTAACTTGGAAAAGGAGTAGGTGACAAACAATCATAGAGCTAAAATGATGAAAATCCAAATGCTTAGATACCATTAGAACCTTTTAAATGCTAAAACAAAGATTTACAGGCCTCGGGGGGCATCTGGAACAAATGTGAGAGAACAATTGCCAACTACACCTATGCAAAAAAAATGGATTGGAAATGAACCTATAGAGAAAATCATCTAACTAGAATAATAAGGCTTTGAATGGTTCAACTCAAATGGGTAGGGGAAGTTTACATGGGGTGACATCAACAAGGATGATGTCAGCACGACACCACCAATTGATTGGGGGGTTTCAGATGAGGTGACATCATGATGACGTAAGCAAGGTGGGATGACATCAGTGTTAATGTAGGTTTTTATTTTCCTAGTTGGTTAATTTATTTTCCCTTAGTCCTAGGTTTTTCCTACACTTTTGTTAAGCTTGCTTAGGTTAATAAAGTGAGTTTAATTATTTAATAACTAGGAGATAAGTTTTTGAGGTGTCACCATCCTAAAAGGGTGGAACATTTATTATTTTGATCATTTTATTTAATATTAGTGGTCACTCCCTATTGGTTAGACTTGCCACCTCCACTCTCTCCATAGTTCTATATAAAATCACTGCCTATCTTAAAGATTTATATATATTCATATTCATTATTGCATACTTTGGCATACATATACATTGATGCACATAATTATTATTTTGTAACTTTGCTTTGAACTCCTAATGCAATATTGTAATTTTAACATTTGTACATCTCTTGGAATTTTGGGTCTGTAATTGTATTATTTCATTAACTGTTTTATAGCTTATCTCTCTCATAGAAAGATCTCGGTTATTCATCTATTTCAAATTTCTAATATGGCATTAGAGCTTTGGTTTTGATATTTTTGAGTACTCAGATTCTTGATTAAGAGATTGGAGTTTTTTATGATCTTGTAAATTTAATCAAAAAGAAATTATGAAGATCTATTAATCTTATATTTGCTTGTGTATTTTTTTTATATCTAGTGATTACAACTATTTTGGTTATAGTGGCAACATTTTTATTGTTCCATTGCATTCGAAAGGCTTGATAAAGTTAGATTTAGCTTTTGTTTCACTCAATTTGGCCATGTATGACACAGTAGCAAATAAGGGTTTGAAGTTTAAACTTGGAAAATAACTTTTTACTGGAGGGTTTTTTTCCCAAATAGACCTTGTCATTGTGCTTAAGAGGTTGATTAGATGAATTTTGACAATAAATTTTCTCATATCAGTGCCAAGAGCTTTTGAGACAATTTTTTTACTTGGGAGGTCACACAAACCCCTAGTCACAATCTGTACTTTTAAATAAATAAATAAGCATTTTAGCATTGGGGGTTAACCCCCATGAGCCCTTAAGATGTGGGTTGCATACTACAAATTGTGTGGTTAAGGTCACCCACCTACACCTAGTTTTTAGATGTTGACGAAGGAAATGGGTATCTGAATTTGAAGATTCATATTTGTTCCAACATCAAACAATGGAGTATTTTCCCACCTACACACACATGCAAATAAAATAAACTAACTAAACACACATGCATGCTGTAGACATGCAAAATTTACATTATGCATTCGATCGGATTCGGTCAAATTAGATGTCGCATTAGGACCATTCATCAATTAATCAAGTGCATTTTCATCCATTCGTTTATCAAATAAACATTATCATTCAACCTTCATCTTGCATCATCCATTTAAATTAAATAAATCAGGACTTCATTTAAATCAAATCTTAAATTGTATTCCATCATTTTCTGATTTAAATAAATCAAATATCAAAGTCCAAAATGTCAACTCACCTAATCAGCATTAAATCAGCATAATCATCATCTAATCCTAATCTAATGCTAATCACATCCCACTTGCATTATCTAGATCTAGCCACTTGCACAATAAATCAATTTTATTGATTTATTAAAACCTCATTTTCTCTCAACATGACAAGTCAAACAGGGCATTTATTGCTCTTCTTTCTTGTCCCCCTCTCAAAATTTATTGCAAATTTGAATTCAAAATTTCCCCCTCTTGGGCACTCTTCCCAAATCTTGCACACACATCAACTAATCACATGATGACAAGTGTCCTCCTATCATTGGCTTAATCTTTAGTCCCACATTGGTCCCTCTTCAACAATCTTAGCATTTGAAATCTTCAAATAGAGGCTTCAACATTGAGCAAATCCTTCACAATCTTCACAATTTTAAGCAAGGTTACTCTCTTCATTTGAGATTTGATCTTGTTCATCATCACTTCACCATCTCCATTTGCATTTTCATCATTTGAGCTTTGATCAAGGATTGGGAAAGGGTCACTAGCACATGTGACACCAATCCAACATGGAATAGGTAGCTTGCTTTTGTTTTCATAATGCTTTAGTCTTTACATTATCATTTGTTGCAGTTTTGAAAGTATTTGCAATGTATTCCATGGAGGTATTTGCAGATTTGTGTGTTATACTAACCCTTCTAATGAGTTTTTGAGGTTGGTTTTACATTGCAGATTTTGAGTACTTCACATGCAAATGGATTTTTGTCTCCATTGCCCTCCTATCATCCAAGATCTTGTGTTGTGAAATAAATTTGCTCTCAGAGCACTATGCACAAGAGCCTATGGCTAACGAAGATTAAGAGATTGAATGCAAATGATATGAAAGAACAAAAGAAAACATGATAAACTAAAATGCTAATATGCAACTATCTAATGAGCTAAAATGCTAAAATGATATCAAAAGAGTGCCAAAAATGCTAAGAGAAAATGTAAGGATAGTGAAAATACAAAGATCATGAATGTTGTGTATGATCGAGAAATGAGAGAGGGAAAGGTTTAAATAGATCTCCTCAGGGGTGGATCCAATATTAGAGCGAATGTGAGATAAAATGAAATGCATGCAAAATGGTAAATGAAGGAAATATGCAAATGGATATTAATAAAATATGCAAATATATAAATGTATGGATATTTTAATGATCATATGAATAAATAAATGATAATGGATAAATTATTATGCAAATGGATTTAGTGAAATGATTATGCAAATGGAGTTTATGGGTATTGATAAATGATTATGGATAAATAATATTTTAATGATTATAGATTTATAAATGATTTAATGAGATGGATTAATATTTATAAAATGGTTATGCATGAAATATGAATATGAGATGAACTATATATAGAATGGATAATGGTACTAATAATGGATCCACATATTGATAAAACTTTTTATACTATTAGAGGAAATTTTTATGTGTCTACGTTAGACACTTGTGGCTTAAAAGTCACCGATATAAACCACTAACGATGGTCTTAACCACCCATGGTCAACCGCTAATCTCAATTGAAGAAACAATGACCATACCATCCAAAGTCCACCGAGTTTCTGCTAGAGCTCCACCTCAGTTGGAGGCACCACCCAAGGCCCACCAAATCCCTCATATAGGCCAAATTGGGCCTTTTTCAAATTTGTATAACTTTTTCCACATGTGTTGGATTTTAGAAAACAAATAGTCGACGAAAAGATAGAGATGAGCACTTTGTATCCATAAAGGTTTTGAAAATATTTTTTTTTCCTCTTTTCCAAATATTGTAGGTTGAAGTTGTTTGTTGTGTTTTTCTTCAACATGCCATAAATTTTGCCTTAGAGCTCCATTTTTCGTAACTGAATAGGAGTTGGAAAGGTATTGAAGATAAATACAAATCTACAAGGTTAGTTTTTCAAAATTTTGTATCAAGTTCATTTTGGACTAAAAAAAAATGGTCATTATGGGTCTTAAAAGCATTGTGATCTAGTAAAATCCATGTAATCTCATTAATCATAAAGTGCCAACATTGTAACCTTTGGGGGTGATCTTTGAGACTAGTGGAAAGGGGGATGTCTCTTAGTGTCTAGATTTTTCACTTTGCATTCTCTTTTTCGTGCACTCAAAAACAATTTTATTTTTGGCTTAAAATGGATCAAGACGGTTCTTATGCTAACACCCTACAACTATTATTATTGGAAAAGTAAAATGTCACTCTACTTGAAAAAGTATGGATTACGATTGATGTAAAAAAGAACAAATGGTTTAATAAGTGTGATGAAGCATTTGGAACCTTGTGTATGTCTATGTCTCCAAATTTTCTCTTTCATATTGAATCTTCGTTTGCACCAAATGAAGTTTGGACATTGGAAAAACTCTTTGATAAACAAGATGAATGAAGAGGTCATCAATTAGAGAATGAGTTGATACGGTTAATTAATTTAAGATTTGATATAATATAAAAATTCTTATCCAAAATAAAGGCCATAATATTGCAATTGAAACAATGTGGAATTGAGAAAGATGATAAACAATTTATCTTAAGTATTCTCTCTAAACTTCGTCCAACTATTCAATATTTGTTTCTACATTTTATGCCACTGAAAGTGTCTTAGGATCTTCCTACACAATGCCTTTTCTTCATGTTTTTGATAATTAACTCACAAAATAACAAGATAAGTTGGTTCAAATGGGCACTATCAAATCTTCTAGGTCTCATGCCTTGGTTGCAAATCAGGGCACTAAAGATCAAAAAGATAATGGAAAACAAAATAAGAAACAAAAGAACTCGGGAAAGAATGATTCAAATGAATCTTTGTCTGCTTCTAATGTGGACATTAAAACTTCTTCAAACCATTACAAATCTAAGAAGATTAAAGGTGCTTATTGAAAGAAACTTGGCAATGATGAACATAAATATATGCAAAAATGGATTGACCATCTCACACATCTTCTTGATAAGAGCAACAAAGGGGTCACTAAATCCCCATCTTCATCAAACCGATATCTACTAGTAAAAGGAATAAGGTCATGCTAGTTATGCTTCTACATCATATGACTTCTAGATTCAAGAGCTTCTCATTGTATTGCTTCTTCACAGTCCATGTTCTCTTCTTTTGAGCCTCGTGTTATGCCACCTATTTTTATGGGTAATAATACATATATGAATGTAATTTGAAATGGATTTATTGACATCAAGGATGGAACTATCAGTGATATATTGTGCGTACCTCATTTGGCTAATAATCTTCTTTCCATCTACCAGATTACTCATGGTGGAGCAAGGAAGACTGTGGAATTCACTCTCGATTTAGTTATTATTATATATTTGGAAACCAAAGAGATTATTGCTATTGGGGTGGTTGATCATGCATCTCGGTTGTACACCTTTTCATATTTTGCTCCCGATGATGGCTTTGATCCTTTGGATAATGATCACACTTCTAGTGTGGACTTTGATTTTGAGGAGAATTTTAATTACTTGAACTTGGGTATTCTCACAAGTGATCCAATTCTTGAACCTTATATTCAATCTCCTCCATATATTGTTGCTACTATAGAATTTAGAGTTGATTCTTTGAGAGCTTCCAATTATTTATTGCAACAAGACATACATATTATTTTAGATACAACATTGTGGGATGATCTATTGATAGGTATTTCAAACTTGTTTATGGAGACACATATTACAGATTTGGGAGACACTATTGATTGCTTTCATTTCTCTTTGAAGGATATGATTCTTATTTTATTGTTGAGAGGGAAAAAATTGACCCTCTTATTCATTATCCACATGATCATTCATCATAGTTTGACAAGAATGTGGATACTTTTGAACAACATTTGGACCTGAGACATATTCAAAGGAGATACTTGAGTCTTTTAATTGTGTTCTACATTAGTCTTTAGGAGATTCTAATTTTTTTATTTTCAACAGTGTGGCCTAGAACGCTTGCTTTGATTGTGATAGCCTTCAACATCAACATGGGACACTTGATCCAAGTTCAGATACTTCATACATCTTGATTTTCCTCCTAAATATTCCTTACAGGGATGGTAAGATAGATTGTAAACACCTTTGGTTTTGTTTCTTCCTAAGGGGAGGAATGTTGTTCGACGATCGTGGACCATCTTCTACATCCAATTTTGAGCATCTATCATTGGATCTCTTTGGGGAGGCTTACTGGTCCTTCAACTTCCTTTAGCTCTCTATTATGGCGGTGTACTTATTTTTGGTGGGAGGAGGCTTCTTCTTCTTCTTTGGAGGGATTTTATATGTATAGGGGTACCTAACATGGCTTCAATTTTTGGGACCCATCATCATCTTTGTATCTACCTAAGCTACACTTAAGGGGGTGTTAGTGTAGGTTTTTATTTTCCCCCAGTCCTAGGTTTTTCCTACACTTTTATTAAGTTTTTTAGGCTAATAAAGTGAGTAAATAATTATTTGATAACTAGGAGATAAGTTGTTTAGGTGTCACCATCCTAAAAGGGTGGAGCATTTACTATTTTGATCACTTTATTTAATATTGGTGGTCACTCCCTATTGGCTAGATTTTCCACCTCCACTCTCTCCATAGTTCTATATAAAATCACTACCTACCTTGTAGATTTATACATATTCATATTCATTGTTGCATACTTTGGAATGCATGCATATTGATGCATGTAATCATTATTTGAAAAAATTTCTTTGAGATCCTAATACAATATGGTCATTCTAAAATTTTCACAGCCCTTGGAATTTCTAGTCTATAATTGTATTCTTTCATTTATAATTTTATAGCTTATCTCTCTCATTAAAAGATCTTGGTTATTCATCTATTTTAAATTTATAATAGACAACATGACATCATCAAAGTATGAATGCAATAAAATGATATGGAACAAATTTTTAGATGAAGGCATTTGAACCAAATGAGAACTTTGGAAATGGGCATTTAGATGGACGGGAAAAGCTTGCAAAAGGAAATATGCAAGAAAATAGAAGTGAACTAGAAAAATGTATCAGGAAGGAGAAGTTCACTTTGAAAAGTATGCAAAGGGAAAATGATGTCACCGAAGGCAAATGCGGGGAGTACAACTCTATCCACCCATAAGGACTTAGCTAATTTTTCATGTCAACTACATTTGTAGGGAATCTATGGGCAAGTGGACATGGAGTGGTTCACATGAAAAAGCTTGCAAAATTAGATGGGCACAAGATTTTTTCAAAGCATAGTAATCCAACTAAACCAAACCAAAGCAGGAAAAGGTGAAGGTTGAGATGAGCGACAAATTCTCAAAAGATTGACACAACCATTATTCACGTTTTAGAACCTTTGTGGAAAAACCTAACTGACCTGCACCATGTGGGAAAAGGAATCTAAATTAGACTTGGGCTAGATGGAAGGAGAAAACTTACAAAGGCATAACTTTCACCCCTTAAATAATTTTATAAAACTTCAAAAAGCAATTAGGCCTATTTTTTTATGCTCTACCCAATTATGTAAAGAAATTTGGAAAAGACCACCCAAATTAGATATCATATTAGTTATAAACTTGGAAAAATAATGGCTAAGGCTCAAAGAGGGGAAAGGACTTAAGTCAAAAATAAAATTTTGATTTAAGTCCTAACAATAGCTCTAGTTGGGAAGTTGTGCCTCTTACAAGCACAAAAAGAATCTAGAATTTCTAGGTAGACTAAAAAAGGGAACAAGGAATGGTACTTACACACGAAGGAGAATAAATATATATACAAGAACATATACAATGTTTACAAGGAGAAAAATAATCTTTATCCAATAATATGAAGGCACATGACTTTGAAGATATGGTGTCACAAACTTACCACTTTATTTTGTAGGTCAATCCCTACAGGAAAACCCATGACACTTGGCGATGGATAAGTTGTTATATCCTCTTGCCTTTATCAAAGACAAGCTCATTGAAGGAACTAATTTCCCTTGACCCATAGTTGCCACCTTCACACAGTTGCAAAAAATGTAGCCTTCTCAAATTAAGTACAAATCTATGATTACCATGGAATATGTGAAGACTTGCTCCACCATTGACCTTTCCATTGTATGGAAACCACATAACATAGGCCACCAAACTTCTTTTCATTATATTCTTCATTTTTATAGCAGTTGGGGGTACCAATTGAAAACTCAAGTCAACACAAAAAGAAATTTCAATATTTTCATATATTTTGACCTCTTTGAGTGGATTGAGGAAAAAAGAGAACACCTCAAATTCACATGGCATAGAAAAATATGCCTCTTCATTTTGTTGACCTACAGAAGGGAACTCCTCTCTAGTAAATTAAATTAAATTTTTTAAAGCTCTATCATAAAATAAATTTGACCAGTAGGCTAATCATTAGCATGGAGAACATGTTTCTCAACACCATCACAAGATATATGTTGGTCCCAAGTGAAGCACTCAAACTCAGGAATGTCATTGTCCATGCTATAAGAAACTACACATTTGTCATAAAGGAAAGCATCATATTTAATTTCACTCACCTTAGGGATAATAAGCAAAAAAAAAACCTTGAAATCACTTATAATGATGAAATATCCATCAACAAAACCATTTAAGTCGTGAGACACCTCCTATGAAGAGCTACACTCTTAAAATTATCTCTTTGTTATGGTTCCTCTTGATAATCTGTTGTGACACATTTTTCAAAAATCAAACATAAGGCACACCTCTTCTTCCACATCCAAATCTATAGCAACACTTTAATATGACTCATTTGAAATGCATTATGCATGAGGAAGACTACAAGTTGCACACCGAATAAAAAGGCTCTCATATTTGTCCATATGATCACCAATAACACATTCATCAAGTACAATCTCTTTATATTGATTATTACCAATTGTATAAACACTTATCTCTACATGCTTATTTTTATGTAAAATTGTTCCTATGCTATCCTCATGCAAATAATTTGTAGCAACACCAAAATAAAAAAAAGGGACAAAGGAAGGCAATAGATTAAACAAGAAGGAAAATTATTGTTCATCACTTGCATCGCCATCATGTGCATGCTTTGTATAATCAACTACCAAAGTTGATTCATCTTATGAATCTCTTACATGCATATCCTCTTCTCTATCCATAATTTTGTAACAAACAACAAGGTCATATTCATCATTCTCAAGTTCGAAATAATCATTGATTTCTTCACTATGATCACCCACATATGATTGATCTAATTAAAGGTAGGTACACATTTTCATCTTCATTTTTATTTATGTCACATAGTTCACCAAAATATCTTCTTCTACTCACCTATAAAAATAATCATCACTCAATATTATGCTTCTAATTCATACCATCTCCAAATAGTCACTATCATCAACAACTTTCTCACCACCAACAACTTTTTCTCTTGAGGATAAATATTTTGCAATAATATCCCTTCTCAAATCATCAAATAAATCAATAAACTTATATGTCTATTGCATGTTAATCAAATGAAATATTTTTGTACTGACTCAAAACCTAGAGAAACATCATAGGATATAATAAACATGTCAATATAGGCAAGTATAATAGGTCTGCAATCATTTTAGATCTAATGAATGGAAACAAAAAACCTATGACTAAACTCCATACTAGACTCTCCCTCTTGCCATATAATTTTTTCCAATTCTTCAACAAGATCAATAGGGTCCAGATGTAAAGCATAGTCCTCTTAAAATATAGTCACAATTTGACTCCACGAAGCAAAAGAATGCTTGAAAAAAATTTGATATCAACTCTTTTCCTTTCCATTCAATGACCTAACAAAGAATCTCATCCTCATGTTTTCATCTTCAAATTGATATTTCTCCATGAAATTTGAAAATTACACAATATGTGGATTCCCTTGACAAATATCATACCCATAAAACCTTGGCATCAATCTATAAAATGAAGATCTCATCATTTGTCTCTCATAGTTGACCCAAGAAAGGTCAAGTTTCTTATAAATGGAATCAAGTAGATTAGGGGGTATCTGTGATCATATGGCCTTGATTCTTTCTTCACAATCCATCTCTAACTCAAGAATCCTATCCAACTTCAACCTATTTTTAAGTATGGATGCATGTATGTTTGAATGTGAACTTTTCTATGTATTGGCTTGTAATAAAAATAGGGTGATTCATCCTCATAGTACTCTTGAGCATGCATTCTATCATACTTCCCAAGGTTTGAATCGTATATTATATTTGATGAAGCATCCTTATGGCATATGCATCCATTCTAGCTCATCATGGTTGGTTGCAATTACTCATGCAAGGTAGAAAGAGAGAATAAAGAAAATAGTTTCTTTATGTAATAACCCATTCTAAATTATTACTTAATTTATATTGTTGCAAATGACATTATGAATATTCAATTTAAAAAGGCATAACTAAGTAGCTATAGTCGATCATAGCAACACATGTCTAATTAAATGAGTCAAATATTTATATATTCAAATCAAGTGTCAAATTAAAATATCCAAGTTGACTTGGCTCTTAGGCCACATAGTCAATACAATGTAATAAATTTACATCAATATTACTTCAAGGTTACATCATAGACTAAGGTAGTGTTATAATATTCAAGGTTCCTCGTGATGCTCACCTCCACTAGTGGATGAGAACATGGTCGAAGTGCTTTACTACCCAACCACGAAGCTTACACTTCCCTGAAATTCTCCCAACTTGAAGAATACCCGACCCTGCATGGAAAGTTTAGTAAGAGAACAACCTGCAAGGTGGAATCTAGTGTGTGTGCATACATCAACAAGAATTTCTATCTACAATTTAGAAAAGAAAATGCAAGATCTATGCTAGGAATGACAAAGAGTGTTATCACAAAGTCAATACGTACATAATGAACTAAATTGCTTGGCCAAGCATAAAAATAATGTTGCAAAAGCAAACAATAGGTTTTGGTAAAGCAAGCCTATACTCTTTGAACTCCATCTCGACACCTGTTCTGGAAGGTAATTTTCAATATCAAGTTATCTCATAGCAACTAACTACCCTCTAGCAACATCTACCCTTAGGTGCTCTAGTCTATTAGGTGTTGTTGTTCTATTCAATTTACAATTCAAAAAATAAATCTAATGGAACTAATCAAACATTATCCATCCATTAAAAACACATGTCACATGATTACATTCATCATAATTCAGTATTCATTTAAGTATAAGAAAATAGGAAACAAAAGAAGATATGCCACAAGTATGTGTATGTACGTAGACGAAGGTCTACGTGCATACACATATATGTGCCAACTTAAGTTATGAATTTGTGCATACATTTTGAATTTTAAATCTATAGTTCAGATTTCTAACATCCAAATAATGTTCAAATTAACACATAGTTGTCAGTTTACTAGAAGTAAAGAATTTAAGAACAAGTCTATTTGAACATTTTCCCACATATTGTTATGTTGTTTGTATCAACCATGCTATAATAACAAACTCTACTATTGTAATCACACAGTTACCATTTTTCATAACGATGTTGTTTACAACTAAACTTTCATAGTTTAAAATAAAACAATGTTGTTTACAAATGATCACATATTGTTTATAACAAAACAATGTTGTTTTCATCTAGAAAATCATAATTTATAATAAAACATTGTTGTTTCCAAATGATCACATACTGTTTATATAGAACGATGTTGTTTCAACTAAACAGTAGCAGAACGATGCTATTTTCAGCTAAACAATCACAATTTATAATAAAACATTGTTGTTTACAAATGATCACAAGTTGTTTATAACAAAATGATATTGTTTTCAACTAAATATTTACAGAATGATGATGTTTTTAGCTAGACAATCACAATTTATAATAAAACATTGTTGTTTACAAATGATCACATACTATTTATACAAAATAATATTGTTTTCAACTAGACAATCACAGTTTATAATAAAACATTATTGTTTACAAATGAATACACACTTTTATAACATAATGATTGTTGTTTACAATTTACAATCAAGGTTTATAACATAACAATGTCGTTCACAGAGGTTTTACAAGTTTCAGTGCCCTTTAAGTTTGCTATTCAGATTTGAGCTAATCAATACAACCTTTTTTTAAGAATAGAATAACCATTACTCTAGTATTCAACATTTAATTGGTACTATTTACCTCAGTGCAAAACTAAATGTAGAATGATAGGTTTTTCGTTGTGAAAACCCAAGGTAATTATACAAGTCAAGGAACATTTTTTAGTATTTCTAGGGTTTTAGAAAAGAACCTGCATTGCTAATATTATTAGCAAGATAGAAAAATTAATTAGACCACTTAGTCGCTCCAAAAAAAATGATTTTCAGATAAATAAAGTTTCTATGTTACCTTAAGCAACATTAATGCCCTTCAAAAGCATATACAACTAAATATGCAAGGCTTAACCTATGCTAAATCACTTGTGGCCAGCCAATCTTGAAGATCGATTTCAAACAAAATGCAAAGATAATAGCAATACATTTGATCCTCCCTCAATAGAGGAGTTTGATGCCAACATTGCAACGATTTAGATATGGTTTAGAGATTATAAGCATTCCAGACATGCAAGGGGCGTAGCCTCCTCCATTCGGCCTCGCCGAATGTAGCATCATATATCTTATTAAAAAGGTAGAAACATCCATAGGATGGCATTAACCAATCGTTACCCTATAGGGAATGATTGACATATATATAAATTTACATTTGATAGCAAAAGATGCAAATACTACTAATTGAATTTAAATTTGATAGCCATAAAATGACTCTTACATGCATGGAAAAACATATAAGGCGATATTATATGTTGATTCTTGGCTTGGAAAAGATCAACCAACATGCCTAAGGATTTATATTATGCATGATGAATAGCTTCAAGGTCGGCCAATAGGCCATGGTTACCTAGACCCATAGTCGATCGATCCTCATTTGATCGACATGGGCTAAAAGTTGATTCCTATTCAATTGAATACAAATTGGAAAAACTGATTATATCATTTTCGACAAACATAAAGTATATTGCAAGCCTTTTGAATTAAAATATAAAGAAATCATGCATATTTTCCAAAGCAAAAATATCTATTACCTCAAGTCAAGCTTTTCCAAGCTTCCGGTGATTTTTCCTCACAACCGAGTTCTTTTTCCTTGCCTTTTGCCTAAAAACCAGTTGATATGGTTTGTTCTTTTTGCCAAAGATATGTCTTTCAAAATGGAAATATTTTTGCATGTAGTTGGGTCATTTTCTCCATAATGGCATTATTGCTATTGTCGGCACCCACTATATCCATTTTAATTATTCGATCATAATTTCAATTCAGGCCACGACCTATGGAATCTTCTCATAATTTCCATTCAATCTCTTTTCAATTTGATAATGAAAAAATATTGATTTCAAATTCAATTGCTCAGAAATATAAATATATATTTTGATATCCATATACTTTCACTCACATAAGTATGTTGTTTGATATATATTCACATATATATACATGTATATATGTGTGTATATTTGTGTATGTGTTTGTATATATATATTTCCATGTACATATTCATCATTGAAATAGGAATGGACTTTCATTTTCATTTCAAACAATAATTTTTAAATACATAATTGAAATACATACATTCATTCACATGATAAGTCTCATTTTTGTTTTCCCCTAAATTCTCAAAATACAAGCTCAAGTTTGAAATTTAAATATAACTTTCACGTAGTTTACATTTCACAAGTACATATTTTCAATCAACTTAATATAATTTTCCTGTTTGAATTTTCAAATGCAGTTATCATGTCATTTTATGGTGTGTGCACGCAGATTCCATCTAGCTTACCATTCGATCACGCTAAACGATCCTACTTCAACCATGTTCTCTTCCTTCAACCTATCACTCTGCAACTACACACACTTGCACTTGAAAAATTCATCAGTAACATTCAATTCATGATAATATATAAGATAACTCAAAAATATCACATAGTCAACTTCTTTCAATCTTTCCAAAAGTATCAAAATTTCCATTCAACCTATTGAATTCCCTCAATAATTCAATTTACCATATTATAATTAAAAATGCAATAAAATTGGGTTATGACATCCTTCCTCCCTTGGAAGAGACATCGTCTCGATGTCTATTTAATAAAAAATTAAGCATATATGTCTATTTCAACATCACATCAAATTGTTCCAAGCCAAAACATCATAATATTTCAATCCAAATTTTTCAAGAAAATTTATCAAAGTCTCTTTCTCAAGGAAGAAAATATGGAAAGGAGAGTTCTATTTCTTTTGCATCCTCCCAAGTAGTACTATCTTAAGAATACTGGTCCCATTGGATCTTAAATTGAGAAGTATCTTTGCTTTGCAACTTAACATTGCGTCTATCCAGGATTCTAATGGGCTTCACTAGCACCACTCCTGGATCCTATATCTGCAAGGATTTCCAATCAAGCACATGAGCTACATTAGGATGATATGGATTAAGAAAAGAAACATGAAACACATTATGAAGTTGAGCTAGAGCAAGTGGTAGAGGAAATCTATAAGCAACTAGTTTAATACTTCCAAGACTTCAAACGGTCCCACACATCTCGGGGCCAACTTGGAAGACTTTCCAAAGGCAATGGAAATTTTATGAGGTCTGACTCTTAAGAAAACTTTGTCCCCTGCCACAAAATTTCTAAGAGTTCTATTCTTTTCGACATAAATTTTATGTTGGTCTATCGCCTCCTTCAGTCTGCTCTTAATGATCCTCATTTGTTCTTCTATTTTCTTAAGCATTTTAGATCCTACTATCATCTTGTTCTCCAATTTATCCCAACTAATGGGTGTATGACACTTTCACCCATAAAGAGCTTAAAATGGTGTCATACCTAAGGATGTGATACGAGTTGTTGTAAGAAAACTCTACCAATGGTAAATATTCTTCCCATTTATACTATTGGTCCATACAATACATTCAGAGGAGGTCTTTGACTACCTGATTCACCCTCTCTATCTGTCAGTCAGTATGAGGATGATAAGCCGAGCTGAAATTTAACTTGGTTCCTAATGCGACATTCAAGGTCATCCAAAATCTTGAGGTCATCCAAGTGTCTCTATCAGAAATGATAGTCTCTAGCACTCCATGCAAGCGAAAGATCTCCTTTACAAATTTCTTGTCCAGGGTCAACGATCCATCTTTAAGGTTTCCTAGAATGAAGTGTACAACCTTAGTCAACTTATCAATCATGACCAAGATAACATCATGGCGATTCTTGCTCAATGACAACCCCTATAAAAAGTCCATACTAATCACCTGTCATTTATACTCAAGTATGTCATGTGGATACAATATCCCAGTTGGATGTGCATGCTCAACCTTGACTCGCCGGCACTCTAAGCATCTGGCTACATACTCCACTACATCCTTCTTGAGTTTAGGCCAAAAATAAAAAGTTCTCAATTCTGCGATCATCTTGGATACTTCGGGGTGTCCTGAATAAGGTGCATTATGAACCTCCTCTACAACCAACTTCCTCATCTCTCCAGAGTTTGGAATATACATTCTTCTCTAGCATCTCAAAATTCCATTTGGTTCGATCTCATACCCATCAAACCAATGATCTGTAGGATTTTCTACTAGGGCGCTCTTTACTCTCTCATAGTGCTCATCCCCCGGTAGATGTTGTATCACATGTTATCTCAAGTTAGACCTCATTGAGGTCATGACCACCAGATGTCTTTGTATACTAAAAGCATCGATCACCATATTCTCTTTTCCCTTTATATACTCAATTCCGAAGTCATACTCACTAAAGATTTCAACCATGTTCTTTGTCGTGCATTAAGGTTTGGTTGAGTTAAAATGTATCTTAAGTGGTTTGTTTTGAGTTTAAATGGATTTCCCAAGAGATAATTCCTCCACATCTATAAGGCATGAAATATTTCGGCCAATTCTAAATCATGTGGTTCGTAGTTCACCTCATGCTACTCAAGCTTCCTTGATTCATACGTTACCACTTGTCCATATTGCATTAATACTGCTCCCAATCCCTCTCCTGTAGCATCTATGATTATTGTGAATCTTCCATTAGGATCAAGGATGGTCAGCATTGGTGCCATCGTGAGCCTCTCCTTTAGGATTTGGAATGTATACTTTCATTTCTTGGTCCATTCAAACCACATTCCCTTCCTTTGAAGTGATGTGATTGGAGATGCAATCTGGGAGAACCCTTGCACAAAATTTCTATAGTATCTTGTAAGGCCCATGAAGCTACAAACTTCTGATACATTATAAGGCACCAACCATTCCACGATCACCTTGATCTTTTCAAGATCTACTAAGACTCCCTCTACTAAAATAATATGGCCTAAATAGTGCACCCTACCCTGATAGAATGAACACTTGGATAGCTTCCCAAAGATTTTCCTTTCTCTCAGCCGCTATAGAACTATCCTCAAGTTCCTATCATGCTCTTTGATAGAATTTTAGTAGACTAGGATGTCGTTAATGAAAATCAAAACAAATTCATCCAAAAAGCATCTGAACACACTGTTCATAAGGTTCATGAAGGTTGCAAGTGTATTAGTCAAACCAAAAGGTATCGCGGTGAACTCGTAATGCCCATATCGAGTTTGAAAAGCAGTCTTCGAAATATCTTCTTCCTTTATTCTCAACTGATGGTACCTTGACCTGAGATTGACATTGGAGAACACTATTGCTCCCTTCATTTGGTCAAACAACTCATCGACCCTTGGGAGTGGATATCGGTTCTTAATGGTCGCCTTGTTCAACATTCGATAGTCTATACACAGATGCAAGGTTCCATCCTTCTTTTTCACAAAGATAACTAGTGCTCCCCAAGGAGACACACTGGGTCTTATGAGCCCTTTATTTAGCAATTCCATTAACTAGGCCTTCAACTCATAGAGTTTAGTGGTGGTCATCTATTAAGGTGCTTTAGATTGAGGCTCAACTCTTGGTACAAGGTCAATAGAGAAATCAAATTCTCATTTCGAAGGTAACTCAGTGAGTTCATCAAGGAATACATCTTGGAACTCCTTGAGAATAGGGTGGTTATCAAGATACGATTCCTTGCTCTCAGGGTTACTGATATGCACAACATAAATTGTACGTCCCTTTCGATGAGCCTTTTTGAGCTGCATAGCATAAATCTGTCTAAGGTCTAAGGGTCTTTGCATTCCACAAATCTTGACTGGGTTTACAAAATCATCCAAACAATTAACTACCTTATCCTCATAGTTCACTATAGCCTTATGCTCGGTTAACCAATTTATTCCCAAAATTACATCATATGAGCCTAAAGGTGCCACATATAGGTTGACCTAGGTTTGAAAGGTTGGAATCTCTAACTCGTTGCAAAAGAGACAGGTATAGACCCTGCGCTCTGCTTGGTTACCATACTAGGTTGTCCATGAGTTTTCCATATAACCAGGTCTAATAGGTATCTTATATATTACTCTAGGATCTATGAAACATTTAATAGCTTTGGTAACAATTAAAATAGAGATAGTTTGACCATAGAGCTTACCCGTTAGCTGAATTGGCGAGGCCTGATACCCTACCTGCTTGTTATCCACTGTAGTGTGGATTTGGTGATGTTGAGTTTGCTGATAGTTTCCTTCCTTTCATGAATTTGACCGATGTGGAAAATTTAAGGCATAATGGTCACCTCCACAAGTGTAGCATCCATCATGAGGTCCTTTTCAACCTCCTGGCTTGTCCTTTTTGAAGCCCTTCTTCTTTTGGTCATCTTCACCCTTAATTTTTTTTCCTTCTTGTTCTTTCCACCATTACCATCTTCACCTTTCTCCTGCAACTCACTTCCCCTCTTGAGATTGTGAATCTGATGGTTCTTGTATCCTTTTATGAAATTTCTTATTACCAAACCGTGACTTAGGGTTTGCATTATTGTGGTAGTTGAATAACTGTTGCAGTTTTTGCTCTTGTTTGGTGGCTTTTTGGAAGACTTCGTTCATGGTAAGTGGATCATGCATATCCACTTCAGCTCCAATGTGGGGTCTTAGTCCCAATATGAATTTTTGGATATAGAAATGTTTGTCTCCCTAAGATTGGGGTAAATAATTCAATAGGTTGGTGAACTTTTCCTAATACTAAGTCACAATCATGCTCCCCTGAGTTAAATTATGGAATTTTTTCACCTTCTTGTCGAAGAAGAGTTGTGGTAACCATCTCTTCCTAAAACATTGGAGGAAGAGTTCCCAAGTAATCTCAACAGGCTGAAGATTCCTTTTTGATTTTTCATTACCCCACCAAGTCGTTGCTTCACTGGAAAGCTGATACGTATCCCATGTCACTTTAGTTTGGTCAGATAGGTTACAGAGCCCAAATTATTTTTCCATCTCAATAATTCATGTCTCTATTCTCGATCCAATAGCCTTACCATCAAACTTCAGTAGTGCCACTCTTTTGAGATCTTTTATGATCTCTTCCTCAATTCAACCTGGAGGGCCTACTCCTGGATCACTGTCTCCTTGATTGACTTCTACATTCTTGTGGTCCCAATCCTCGCATGCCACTCGAACCTCTTGTTCTATGTGGTCCATGCGAGCCCCTTTCCTATTCAAGAGCTCTAATATCTGTTCTAGCCTCTTGTTAGGTCTATTATTTTGCCCAGTACCACCTATCTCTTGCCTGGTGGTCACCATGTTGACTCACACTTAACCTGTATCACATTCATGTCTATCGCATCTTAACATCGGGTTCTATGAATAAACGTTCTAATTGTACATTTCATTACATACACATGCATATATCACTCATTCATCAAGGACACACACATTCATGCATTGAATACATATTTTGGAGTTCTTTGTTTGAACACACCAAAAATATCATCTTGTTTTATTTATAATGAGGGTGGGTCAATAGACCTTATTTTCAAAGCTTCTTGTTACATTATTCTATTTTATCGTTATCAGAAAGAGGACATTCCTTTGGGTCCTCATCAAAATTTATATCAAGTTTTGCAGAAGAGGATGGTTGAGCATGCAGGCTCTCCTTTTCCTGCTTAGTTAACAAGGGTGTGTTGGATCCATGCGCTAAAAGATAGTCTCTGATTGCGAAAAGCTTTTTGATCTTAGGTGCTTGCTTCTCCTCAATCTTCTTGCCTCTCTCTAGCTTAAGTCGTGTAAGAGCTTGAGCTAGAGTCTCATTGTCGAGAATCTCTTGTTCAACCCTAGTCTTAGTGCTTTCTTCTTCTGCAACTTTCTTATTTGAGGTCCTAATAGTTTTCCCTTTCTTTCATCCTGCCTTTGACATTCCCATACCTGCATTCAATCCAGGTTCGATCAATTTTTAGGACAACTAAATTTGGTCAAGGATCAACTATCCCCTAGTTTAGGCTATGGTAGACTCAAAAGGCCTATAGTTGAACCCTAAGCTCTGATACCAAATGTAATAACCCATTCTAAATTATTACTTAATTTATATTATTGCAAATGACATTATGAATATTCAATTTAAAAAGACACAACTAAGTAGCTATAGTCAATCATAGCAATACATGTCTAACTAAATGAGTCAAAGATTTATATTTTCAAATCAAATGTCAAATTACAATATCCAAGTTGATTTGGCTCTTAGGCCACTTAGTCAATACAACGTAATAACTTTACATCAAGGTCACATCATAGACTAAGGTAGTCTTATAAACATCAAAGGTTCCTCTTCATGCTCGCCTCCACTGGTGGATGAGAACATGGTTGAAGCACTTTATTGCCCAACCACAAAGCTTATGCTTCCCAGGAATTCCCCCAACTTGAAGAATACCCAACCATGCACATAAATTTTAGCAAGAGGAAAATTTGCAAGGTATAATTTGGTGCATTCCCATACATCAACATGCATTTCTATCTATGAGTTAGAAAAAAAAATGCAAGATCTATGCTAGGAATGGATGAGAGTGTTATCACAAAGTCCATACGTACATAATGAACTAAATTTCTTGGCCAAGTATAAAAATAATGTTGCAACAACGAACAATAGGTTTTGGTAAAGCAAACCTATACTCTCTAAACTCCATATCGGCACCTGTCCCAGAAGGTACTTTCAACATCAACTTATCTCATAGAAACTAACTACCCTCTAGAAGCATCTACCCTTAGGTGCTCTAGTCTATTAGGTGTTGTTGCTTTATTCAATTTACAATTCAGAAAATAAATCTAATGGAACTAATCAAACATTATACATCCATTAAAAACACATGTCACATGATTGCATTCATCGTAATTCAGTATTCATTTAAGAATAAGAAAATAGGAAACAAAAGAAGGTATGTCACAAGTATGTGTATGTACGTAGACAAAGGTCTACGTGCATACACATATAGGTGCCAACTTAAGTTATGAATTTGTGCATACATTCTAAATTTTAAATCTATAGTTCAGATTTCTAACATCCAAATAATGTTCAGATTAACACATAGTTGTCGGTTTACTAGAAGTAAAGAATTTAAGAACAAGTATGTTTGAACAGTTTCCCACATATTGTTATGTCATTTGAATTAACCATGTTATGATAAAAAAACTCTACTATTGTAACCACACAGTTACCATTTTTTCATAATGATGTTGTTTACAGCTAAACTTTCATAGTTTAAAATAAAACAATGTTGCTTATAGCTAAAATTTCACAGTTTAAAATAAAACAATGTTGCTTACAGCTAAACTTTCATAGTTTAAAATAAAACAATGTTGCTTACAGCTAAACTTTCATAGTTTAAAATAAAACAATGTTGCTTACAGCTAAACTTTCATAGTTTAAAATAAAACAATGTTGTTTACAAATGATCACATACTGTTTATAATAGAACAATAATGTTTTCAGCTAGAAAATCACAGTTTATAATAAAACATTGTTGTTTGAAAATGATCACATACTTTTTATATAGAACAATGTTTTCAACTAAACAATTACAGAACAATGTCGTTTTCAACTAGACAATCACTATTTATAATAAAACATTGTTGTTTACAAATGATCACATACTGTTTATAATAGAATGATTTTTTTTCAACCAAATAGTTATAGAACAATGTTGTTTTCAACTATACAATCATAGTTTATAATAAAACATTGTTGTTTACAAATGATCACATATTGTTTATATAGAACGATGTTGTTTTTCAACTAGACAATCACAGTTTATAATAAAACATTATTGTTTACAAATGAATGCACATTGTTTATAACAAAATGTTGTTTACAATTTACAATCAAGGTTTATAACAAAACGATGTCATTCACAGAGGTTTTATAAGTTTTAGTGCCTTTTAAGTTTGTTATTCAGATTTGGGCTAATCAATACAACCTTTTTTTTAAGAACATAATAACCATTACTCCAGTATTCAACATTTAATTGGTACTATATACCTCGGTACAAAACTAAATGTAGAACATGTTTTTCATTACGAAAACCCAAGGTAATTATACAAGTTAAGGAATAATTTTTAGTATTTCCAGGGTTTTAGAAAAGAACCTGCATTCCTAATATTATCAGCAAGATAGAAAAATTAATTAGACCACTTAGTCTATCCAAGAAAAAATGGCTTTCAAATAAATATTTTTTTTGTGTTAGGGAGCTAATTATGAGAAGTAACAGGAAGTACAATGGGGTAATGGCCAAGTTGGGTCAGGCCTTACGCAATCTTTATTTGTGGTCTTGTCTTAGCATTTGCATATCTGTACGGATTTTCAAATTCAAATTTGATGTGACTAATAATTATGGCATGAAGCTCTTGCCTTGTCTTATCAACTCCGCTAAAAAGCTCCTAATGATAAAAGGCGGATATTTAGGGAAGTCTAAATCTGGCCCCATGACCAACCATCATCGGTACTTGTGCTATGGCAATGTGGAAGGAAAACCTCTCAATATCATCATTTTTCGCAAACCTGGTGTTTAAAGATTTTCATTAATGGGCTCGCGAAGATTGCCTTTTTGGATTTAACTCCTAAAGTGTGTGTCCTACATACCATCTTGATTTCCCAAAGCCTTCTTGGTTGCTTAAAAGAAGAAGTGTTTGGGCAACCTCTCACATTAACAAAATTTATAATCTTTTTCTCTCATAGGTTTCCTAGTTTTTTTGCAGGGCAAAGAGTGGTGAAATGGGTGGTGACAGGGTGAAGACGGAGCTAGACAATTGTGGGGAATTTCGCAAGGACCCATTGGTTTGGCACATCTGTGTCAAAGGAGGGCTAGTGCCTTTAATGGAATGCTTGGTTGGTCATGATTTGAGGATGTCGGCGTAATTTGTGAGCTCCTAGAAAGATAGAAGGGTTACGATGGGTGGAATCGCCTTCAAGGTTGATGAGGAGGTGATTGCTTAAGTGACGAGGCTCTCTTGTACTGGGAAGAAGTATCCTAAGCACACCAAGGCTCAGGATAATGAAAGCCTTAATGCCTTCTTTAAAGGAAACAAAAAACTTGTCCACTCCTAGTCTAGATTTGAAAGAGAAGCTATCCCGCGGCCATGGGACCAAGTATGTCTCGCTCTCATGAAGTATGTCACTTTAGAGGGTAGGTATAAAACTTTCTATTAGTATCATTTGCCTCTTTTAAATCACCTTCTCCATAAAATGTTGTTGAGCTTCTCATTTTTCTTACTCACTAATTTGGAAATCTCTGTTGAGAAATGCTTAGACTTTGCTGCCCAAAACCTTGAGGATTCTCCTCCCCTATCGCTCCACCAAGGCCTCATCTTGAGGCTTTATAATTTTCACCTCGCACTCTGCCCGACCAAACCCATCCCCTCTATCCATATTGAGGAACTCAAACCCCCTGCTCAAACCAATATCTCTCCGGCTAAGTCTAAGGGACCCAAAAGGAAAACCCCTATGGGGAATACTAAAGCCCCCGAGCCTAAACTGCCCGCCAAAAAGAAAAAGGGTAATGTGGGGCTTGCTCAGTCAAATGTTACAACTAGGTTATGTGAGCTCAAATCCACCCCCGACAAGTCTGATAGCAAACCTGCAGCCAAGAAAAAAGGGTAAGAAGAAGGGAAAGGTCTGGTGGAGTTGTCGACCACTGACTACGAGCAGAAGAATGCAGTGGGAAGAGACTCCAAGGGGGATAATGTGGTTGTTCCTACGGTGGAGATAGGGGTTGAAAATACCAGCATTAGGAGATTTGGTAGTGTGGTGAAAAATAGCAAGAAGATGTAGATTAATGAAATTTCTACTGATGAGGAGCAATCTTCCAGCAAGGGAAATCAAAATGAGGAAGACACAGAGGAAGAGGAGGAGGAATTTGTTGAAGGGCCTAGCCACTTTTCTGACCTTAACAAAATGCTAAAGGAGAATTTGACTTCCCAGTCCTCTGAACCTCAAGCAATGGAGCAAGAAGACATAGCGAAGACTATGGAAAAAGGGGAGGATCATCACATGTTGTTGGAGCGGGTGGAGAAGCTCAAGAAGAAGTTCACTGGTCTGGCTCAGTTCACTATCAAGATGGTCCGTCGTGCGGCTGGCACCCTTTCTACTATACTTAAGGATGAAATGGATAAGAAGGCTACAAAGGAAGGCCCCGATTGGGTTGGGGAGGATGTTGTTTTCCTCCTCTCTCAGAATTAGGAGAATGCTAGATAGTCTACTATTGTTGTGTCTTGTCTGCTGGGTTGCTTTTTTGTTGGTTGTTTATCTGCTATTATTGTGTTTTGTTTTGGTGGTTTTTTGTTATGTTTCTATGGACCTGATCATTTTTGGCCCCTAAGGCTTGATGTGTAAAGGGTACAACACCCTGTAAATGCTACTTATCTTATCAAAAACATCAATTCCCTTCAAAAGCATATACAACTAAACATGTAGGGCTTAACTTGTGCTAAATCACTTATGGCTAGTCAATCTTGAAGATCAATTTCAAACAAAATACAAAGATAATAGCAATACATTTGATCCTCCCTCAATAAAGGAGTTTGATTCCAACATTAGCGATGGTTCAGATATGGTTTGGAGATTCTAGACATTCCAGACATGCAAGGGGTGCGACCTCCTCCATTCGTCCTAGTTGAATGTAGCATCGTATATCTTATTGAAAAGGTAGAGACAACCATAAGATGGTGTTAACTAGTCATTACCCTATAGGGAATGATCAACATATATATAAATTTACATTTGATAGTAAAAGATGCAAGTACTGCTAATCGGATTTAAATCCAATAGCCATAAAATGGCTCTTACATGCATGGAAAAACAAATATGATGATATTATATGTCAATTATTGGCTTGGCCAAGATCGAACAACATGCCTAAGGATTTATATTATGTATAACGCATAGCTTCAAGGTCGACCAATAGGCCATGGTTACCTAGACCTACAGTTGATCGATCCTCATTTGATTGACATCGGCTATAAGTCGATTCCTACTACAATCAAATACAAATTGGAAATTGATTATATCATTTTCAAAAAATATAAAGTATATTGCAATCCTTTTGAATTAAAATACAGAGAAATCATGTGTATTTTCCAAAGCAAAAATATCTATTACCTCAACTCGAGCTTTTCCAAGCTTCCGACTGATTTTTTCCTCACAATCGAGTTCTTTTTCCTTGCCTTTTGCCTGAAAACCAGTCAATATGGTTTGTTCTTTTTTCCAGAGATATTTCTTTCAAAATGGAAAGATTTTTGCATGTAATTGGGTTGTTTTCTCCATAATGGCATTAATGCTATTACCACCCACTCTATCCATTTTAATTATTTGATCATAATTTGAATTCAGGCCATGATCTATGGAATCTTCTCATGATTTCCATTCAATCTCTTTTCAATTCGATAGTAAAAAAATATCAATTTCAAATTCAATTGCTCAGAAATATAAATATATATTTTGATATTCATATACTTTCACTCACATAAGTATGTTGTTCAATATATATATATATATATTCGCATATATATACATGTATATATGTGTGTATATTTGTTTATGTGTTTGTATATAGATATTTTCATGTACATATTCATCATTTAAATAGGAATTGACTTTCATTTTCATTTCAAACAATAATGTTTAAATGCACAGTTGAAATACATACATTCATTCACATGCTAAATCTCATTTTTGTTTTCCCCTAAATTCTCAAAACAAAAGCTCAATTTTGACATTTAAATATAACTTTCATGTAGTTTACATTTCACAAGTACATCTTTTCAATCTTTGAGTCATTTCAATTAGCTTAATATAATTTTCTTATTTGAATTTTCAAATGCAGTTATCATGCCATTTTATGGTGTGTGCGCCTAGATTCCATCTAGCTTACTATTTGATCCGGCTAAATGATACTACTTTAACTGTGTTCTTGTCCTTCAACCTGTCACCCTACAAATTCACACACTTGCACTTGCAAAATTCATCAATATTGTTTAATTCGTAATAATATATAAGATAACTCAAAAAGATCACATAGTCAACGAAGGTAAACTTCTTTCAATATTTTCAAAAGTATCAAAATTTCCATTCAACCTATTGAATTTCCTCAATAATTCAATTTACCATATTATAATTAAAAATGCAATAAAATTGGGTTGTGACACTTTACCAAAAAAGAAACCATGCTTTGAAATGAAATAAAATAGGGTACGTCATGACCAACTATAATAACTTGATATGTGCTCATGAAACATGACTAGTAGTAGCAAACTTCATTATTTGACAATAGAGTCGCCACCTCATAAATGTAAGTAAATCCTTGAATTATACAAACCTTCAAGGCACAAATTTTGATTATGGGTTGCATCCACTAACAAAACCATTTAATTTGCAAGACACCTACTATGAAGAGCTACACTCTTCAAATTATGTCTTTGTTATGGTTCCTCTTGATAATTTGTTGTTACACATGTGTTGCAAAAATCAGACATAAGGCACACCTCTTCTTCCACATCCAAACATATAGTGACACTTTCATATGACTCATTTGAAGTGAATTATGCATGAGAAATACTACAAGTTGCACACCAAATAAAGAGGCTCTCATATTCATCCATATGATCACCAATAACACATTCATCAAGTACAATCTCTTTATATTGAATATTACCAATTGTATAAACACTTATCTTTGCATGTTTATTTTCATGTACAATTGTTCCTATTCTATCCTCATGCAAACAATTTGTAGCAACTCTAAAATAAAAAATAGGGACAAAGGAAGGCAATAGATTAAACAAGAAGGAAACTTCTTGTTCATCACTTGCATTGCCATCATGTGCATGCTTTGTATAATCAACTACCAAAGTTGATTCATCTTATGAATCTCTTGCATGCACATCCTCTTCTCTATCCATAATTTTGTAACAAACAACAAGGTCATATTCCTCATTCTCAAGTTGGAAATTATCATTGATTTCTTCACTACAATCACCCACATATGACTAATCCAACTAAAGGTAGGTGCACACATTGTCATCTTCATTTATATTTATATCACATAGTGTACCAACATATCTTCTTCTACTCAACTATAAACACAATCATCACTCAGTATTATGCTTCTAATTCATACCATCTCCAAATAGTCACTATCATCAACAACTTGCTCACCACCAACTTTTGTTCTTGAGGATAAATATTTTGCAATCATATCCCTTCTCAAATCATTAAATAAATCAATAAACTTATATGTCTATTGCATGTTAATAAAATGAAAATCTTTTTGTACCAACTCAAAACCTAGAGAAACATCATAGGATATAATAAACATGTCAATATAGGCAAGTATATTAGGTCTACAATCATTTCAAATATGAGAAATAGAAATAAAAAACCTATGAATGAAATCCATACTAGACTCTCCCTCTTGCCATCTAATTTTTTCCAATTATTCAACAAGAGCAATAGGGTCCAGATGCAAAGCATAGTCCTCTTCAAAAACATTCACAAGTCGACTCCACAAAGCAAAAGAATGCTTAAAAAAAAATTGATATCAACTCTTTGCCTTTCCATTCAAAGCATTGTTCATATGCTATCACCATGCAAACAATTTGTAGCAACTCCAAAATAAAATCCAGGGACAAAGGAAGGCAATAGATTAAACAAGAAGGAAACTTCTTGTTCATCACTTGCATCACCATCATGTGCATTCTTTGTATAATCAGCTACCAAAGTTGATTCATCTTATGAATCTCTTGCATGCACATCCTCTTCTCTATCCATAATTTTGTAACATACAACAAGGTCATATTCCTCATTCTCAAGTTGGAAATCATCATTGATTTCTTCACTACGATCACCCATGTATGACTGATCTAGCTAAAGGTAGGTGCATACATTGTCATCTTCATTTTTATTTATGTCACATAGTGCACCGACATATCTTCTTCTACTCACCTATAAATACAATCATCACTTGATGTTATGCTTCTAATTCATACCATCTCCAAATAGTCGCTATCATCAACAAATTGCTTACCACCAACAACTTTTGTTCTTGAGGATAAATATTTTGGAATGATATCCCTTCTCAAATCATCAAATAAATCAATAAAATTGTATGTTTGTTGCATGTTAATTAAATGAAAATCTTTTTGTACCAACTCAAAACCTAGAGAAATATCATAGGATATAATAAACATGTCAATATAGGCAAGTATATTAGGTCTACAATCATTTCAAATATGAGAAATAGAAATAAAAAACCTATGAATGAAATCCATACTATACTCTCCCTCTTGCCATCTGATTTTTTCCAATTATTCAACAAGAGCAATAGGGTCCAAATGCAAAGCATAGTCCTCTTCAAAAACATTCACAAGTTGACTCCACAAAGCAAAAGAATGCTTAAAAAAATTTTGATATCAACTCTTTGCCTTTCCATTCAATGACCTAACAATGAATCTCATCCACATATTTTCATCTTCAAATTGATATTTCTCCATGAAATTTGAAAATGACGCAATATGTGGATTCCCTTGACAAATATCATACCCATAAAACCTTGGCATCAATCTATAGAATGGAGATCTCTCATCATTTGTCTCTAATAGTTGACACAAGAAAGGTCAAGTTGCTTCTAAATGGGATCAAGGAAATTAGTGGGTATTTGTGATCATATGGCCTTGATTATTTCTTCACAATCCATCTCTAACTCAAGAATCCTATCCAACTTCAACCTATTTTTAAGTATGGATGCATGTATGTTTGAATGTGAAATTTTCTATGTGTTGGGTTGTAATAATAATAGGGTGATTCATCCTCATAGTAATCCTGAACATGCATTCTATCATACTTCCTAGGGTTTGAATCATATATTACATTTGATGAAGTATCCTTATGGCATATGCATCCATTCTAGCTCATCACGGTTGGTTATAATTGCTTATGCAGGGTAGAAAAGAGAGAATAAAGAAAACCATTTTTTTACCAAAAAATAAACCATGCTTTGAAATTAAATAAAATAGGGTACATCAAGACCAACTATAATAACTTGATATGTGCTCATGAAACATGAATAGTAGTATCAAATTTTCTTATTTGACAATAGAGTTGCCACCTCACAGATGTGAGAAAATCCTTGAATTACACAAACCTTCAAGGAACAAATTTTGATTATGGGTTGCATCCACTAACAAAACCATTTAAGTCATGAGACACATCCTATGAAGAGCTACACTCTTCAAATTATCTCTTTGTTATGGTTCCTCTTGATAATCTGTTGTGACACATGTGTTGCAAAAATTAGACATAAGGTACACCTCTTCTTCCACATCCAAATCTATAGAAACACTTTCATATGACTCATTTGAAGTGAATTATGCATGAGGAAGACTACAAGTTGCACACCAAATAAAAAGGCTCTCATATTCGTCCATATGATCACCAATAACACATTCATCAAGTACGATCTCTTTATATTGAATATTACCAATTGTATAAACACTTATCTTTGCATGTTTATTTTCATGTACAATTGTTCCTATTCTATCCTCATGCAAACAATTTGTAGAAACTCTAAAATAAAAAAAATAGGGACAAAGGAAGGCAATAGATTAAACAGGAAGGCAACTTCTTGTTCATCACTTGCATCGCCATCATGTGCATGCTTTGTATAATCAACTACCAAAGTTGATTCATCTTATGAATCTCTTGCATGCACATCCTCTTCTCTATCCATAATTTTGTAACAAACAACAAGGTCATATTCCTCATTCTCAAGTTGGAAATTATCATTGATTTCTTCACTACGATCACCCACATATGACTGATCCAACTAAAGGTAGGTGGACACATTGTCATCTTCATTTATATTTATATCACATAGTGTACCAACATATCTTCTTCTACTCAACTATAAACACAATCATCACTTAGTATTATGCTTCTAATTCATACCATCTCCAAATAGTCACTATCATCAACAACTTGCTCACCACCAACTTTTGTTCTTGAGGATAAATATTTTGCAATCATATCCCTTCTCAAATCATTAAATAAATCAATAAACTTATATGTCTATTGCATGTTAATAAAATGAAAATCTTTTTGTACCAACTCAAAACCTAGAGAAACATCATAGGATATAATAAACATGTCAATATAGGCAAGTATATTAGGTCTACAATCATTTCAGATTTGATAAATGGAAACAAAAAATCTATGACTGAACTCCATACTAGACTCTCCCTCTTGCCATCTGATTTTTTCCAATTCTTCAACAAGAGCAATAGGGTCCAGATTCAAAGCATATTCCTCTTCAAAAATAGTCACAAGTTGACTCCATGAAGCAAAAGAATGCTCGAAAAAAATTTGATATCAACTCTTTTCCTTTCCATTCAATCACCTAACAAAGAATCTCATCCACATGTTTTCATCTTCAAATTGATATTTCTCCAGGAAATTTGAAAATGATGCGATATGTGGATTCCCTTGACAAATATCATACCCATAAAACCTTGGCATCAATCTATAAAATGAAGATCTCATCATTTGTCTTTCATAGTTGACCCAGGAAAAAGTCAAGTTGCTTATAAATGGGATTGTTAATAAATATTTAACAAGCTCCCTTTGGGTGTATTTTTCTCTATGCATCAGCCCGTGCACCGCGGGTAATTAACTCGGCCTTTTATCTAAGTTCTGCTCTCCCGCTCCATGTGTCTACTCTTCGCAACCCCGCAACCCCAAGTTTCTGCATTCCTTTCGCATCTCGGGAAACCCCGCTATGCTTCCACGTGTTGTGGCTGCGGGATATATTTTTTATCATTATTTCTTGCTGCCTCATCAGGCTCCTCTCAAGTGCCATGAAGCCCTCATTCCCAAAAAATTTGGTGGGCCCCACAATTGTTATCTGTGGTGTACTCTTGCAATGTGTCTGTTAGTCGTAAAACTTTCAGCGTAGAGATGAAGTAACAACCGCAGGCAATGAAATGCTGCCACGCGTCTCTTTTACGCCCGGCTGGTGATCATTCCCTCCACTATTGGTTAAGTGCTCCGCCCATTTGACATGTGTAGCCTTAGCGAAAGTATTCAATGGTGAGAGAGAGAGAGAGGTTCACATGAGCAACGAAAGGTTGCCACGTGCCTAGTCAGCAGATCTCATATTCGGGCGATGGACTAGATGAACCAAACGCTGCTATTGGCCATTACGTGTCATAATCATTTGTAGGGGATGGTGACACTTGTCTGATTAAACCTTGTGAGGACCACCCCCATCATTTGCAGAGGATGCACTTGTGCCTGGAATGACCAGATGCTTGGTTTCAAATCGTTTATGTTGCAATGGATTGGGGAATATTCTGATTTTTGTATCATTGTCAAGGGATTGCAAAATCTTTTTTGTTATTGCTCTCCGAAGCGTTGGGGGTTTTTTCCTGCTATATATACTTTTCTCTATTGTGATAAAAGGGTCTGGAATTCAGAGGAAACACTGGTTTTGGTTGAAGACGCCAACCCTTTATTGTTGTTTTATTTTATTGCAAAAAACTCTCAGACTGTGCCAATTGTTTAGCCTTTCTGTTCTTTTATGCTATTTGATCAAACTATAAATTGTGCTTTTATTGTTTGGACATTTCATTTAAGAACTTCTATATATGTTGAATGCAAGTTTTTTGACCTAGACCATGTCTAATGACTCTTCCTGGCAGTAGGAATGTATGAAATATTATTTTATGTCAATGAATGGATTGTCTATGTTGTAATCTTCAGTTTCTAATTTTTTGGAACATTACAAACACCAATCAGGCCCTTAGATCTATGATTTATCATTCCTATCATTAATTCTTGGCGCATCACCTTAGGTTAGACATTATTTTATTATATTTTTTTCCTTTTCCCTTTTCAAACCCCCATTATAGAAGAAACCAACTTCTCTAAAAACCCAGAGGTCACTTAGTTTAGCGCAAAGGGTCCCCCATAAACTGAGTTTCCCATAAGACACTGTTACCTCATCGAATTTTGGATTCAACAATTTGTTCTTTTTTCTGGAATGCTCAATGGGACTGAGCTTAAATGAATTTGCGTTTTAGAAGGGTGTATGAGCCATTGGCCTGTAACTAGACCCCAAACCGCAGGCAACCCTAGTTTACTATTACCTCCACTAGGAATAGTGCAAGACGCAAATCAGTTGGTAACCGTTCCACTCCCGCCACCTGTTCCTCTAATCATGTTGTCGGCCGCCAACAAAAATTATGTGGCATGGGATGTCGGAAGTCCCCTAGCAGCCCCAGTAGCACTCGATGTCTAGGGCGCTATCCCAGTTTCAACTATGAAAGCTATACCCAAGTTTACTGGAGATGGCACAAGAACACCCACAAAACATTTGCAAGATGTTGCAGACGTGTGTCTGGTACACGAGATTACAACACATAATGTAGCTCTGAGACTTCTCGCTGCATCTTTTAAAGGCAAGGTGTTGGATTGGTACCGAACACTATCACCTAGCACTATTCGCACCTAGGACAAGCTCAGAGATCCGTTCTATGAGAGGTTCTCAAATGACGAAGATCGCTCTTCACTGTACTATCAACTATTTGTCATAAAATGAGCCCCCCAAGAGGCTTTGACAGACTTTAATGCCCGATTTTACACAAATTGGCAGAGGATCCCTGTTACTATACACCTGACTCCTAAGTTGGCATTCATATTTTATCTGAAGTCCATCAATTCTAACATTTCTATGATGATCAAGTCTTTGGGAGGAGCTACTCTACCAGATGCTTATGGTGTTGTTGTCAAAGCCGAGAATCATTTGATAGATTGTGGAAAGTTGCCTCCTTGACCTATTATGTTAATATTTCCCAAAATATCGATTCCCACACAAGAAGTCGTGTCAACTAGCATGCCCACAACTCCCTAGTCAATGTACACATATGTGGCAACCCCACAAAATGTAGCCTCTACATTGGGTTCTTCCAAAGATGAAATGAGCAACCTTAAAGAGATGTTGCAGACCATGGAAAATGATATAACTAATCTTAAGCAGAACCAATCAACACCTCTAAAGCCTGCATATCAAAACTATCAAGACGAGTGGTCCTCATATCAACATAATCAGTATCAGGGCGTGCCTCGCACTAATCCATCAGCTCTGACCACCAACCAAATGGTGTCGGTGCCTGCTCCGTTGATGAGCGCTTCACCAAGCTCAAGTAGGGAATTAACCGTAGGGCAGAACAACCTCATTAATGATATCAATCCGTGGTGCTTCCCTTGCAGCAATGCACATATGCCCCAAAACTGTCCACGTGGCAACTTGCAACAAAAGGTGGCAAAGCAACGTAGCCAAGGCATGGTGACATATCACGAAGGTTATATATATATGTCTCACCACAAATGGAGAGTGTGGTTCTTACCACGCAAATGCAAGGAATGTCTCTAGAACAAGAATCTGATATCGCTCCTGATCACGCGCTTTTTTCCTAGATGGAGGAAGAAGAAACAGTGTTTGCTAATGATACGTTCATATCCAAAACACCACAAGTACAATTTTATTATAACATGCACTCAAAGAGGAGATTTACCGGTGAGTCAGTTGTTCCAATCTAGCCAACCTGCAACTCAAAGGTACTTTTGATCAAATTCTTGGCACTTCTACCGCCCTGCCACCATCTCAACCACAAAAGGAAATTATTACAGCAAGAGCTAAGGAGCAAAAACCTCCAAGTTTGTCACCTTTTAATGTGGTAGAACAATTGAAGAAGTCATCCACTAATGTGTCTCAATGGGACATTCTAGCTATCCCAGAGCAAAAAACGCTACTACAAAAGGCGCTTCAAGAAGAGGTCAACACAACACAAATAGAGCAGTTTTCCAGTGCAGAGGTTGTTAATCAAATACCGCCGGCTAAATTCTTTGCAAATAATACAAAAGAATCCCCTATCAAAGTTAGACATAAGTTAAAACCCCAACCTTTCTTTTTGACTCATATTATAGGAAAAAAATTATTGCACAATGCTATGATTGATTCTAGCGCTAGCACCACAGTTATGCCTAAACAGATAGTTGAAGCTTTAGGACTCAGCTATGAACCTATGAAAAGGGGGGTAATGTAGCTTGACGGGAACAAAGTTGAAACCTTAGGTGTCATCAAGGCACATCCTTTAACTCTATTTGCTTGCCCTAGTATCACGGTGCTGCAAAACACTATGATCATAGATGTTCCTCCTATGTTTGGTCTCTGTCTATCCCAAGAATTTACTTCAAAGGTGGGTGGATACCTGTCCTTGGATTGGTCACACCTGATTCTCAGAACCAAGTACGATAGAAAATGAAGATAGAATCGAAGGCTTTGCATTCTGAACATGTAGTGGACGAAGCCTTGATCAATTTTGAAGTCGCGCATACCTCTATCACCAAGCAAGAAATGTATTGCGTTGAATTACTAGAGGAAGAAAAGGTGAGAAAAGATCGAGATGACCAAGAAGATGCTCTATTGAGTGAACACATGGATAGTGACCCTTTCATAAATTATCATTGGACAGGATTGGGCACCTATGTAATTTATGATGAAGACCAAGTACTCCCAAAGGTTGCCAAAAAGTCTGAAGGTAGCCAAGCAAATGAGTTATGGACACTGTACTTTGATGGATCAAGAGGTAAAGTAGGTGTTGGAGTGGGGATATGTCTAATATCCCCGCAAGATGAAAAATTTCTAAGGTCTTTCCATTTTCATTTTGCTTGTCCAAACAATGAGGCTGAATATGAAGGATTAGTTCAAGGTTTAAGCCTTACGGAGCGAATGGGAATTAAGCAATTAATGGCGTTCGGAGATTCTGAACTGGTAGTCAACCAAGTCCAAGGGATTTTTGTGGAAAGGAATGTCCACATGAGATCCTATCGGCACTGAGTTTGGGACTTGGTTGAGAGTTTTGAAGCCTTTGACATCTAGACTATCCCCCGAGGACAAAATAGTGATGCAGATCGCATGGCCGTGATTGGTGCTCAGTTTGATCCTACCTCTGACCTTATACATAACGAACATTCAGTATGAGTACTAGTCCGACTGACGATTCCTGACAATGATCAGAGTTGGCAAGTTTTTGAAAGTGATGAACACATTGCCTCATTCATCTAGTAGTTGAGGGAATTTTCCGATCAACTTCAACCAAAGATTGTCGAAGCTTATGAAGGAAAAATTATGCAGCTCAAATCTAACAAGATTATGAAAGGATTGGTTACTCTCAATTTACTTTTTATTGTGATGATGCAAGAAATGATAGGCAGAAGTTTGAGGCAGACAAAAGTGATTACGTGGACCTTCGGGTCTCAGATGGTCGAATCTTCGAGTCGGGAAAGATGTCTCGCACCATGATAAAGAAAGACTCATCAGTTTCTGCAAAAAATATGTAGTGGCCTGGTCCTATGATGATCTGGAGGGATATGATCCTGATATCATTTAGCACACGATCAAGCTAGCACAAGGTGCAAAACTAGTCTGACAAAAGTAGAGGCCATTAAACCCTAAAATTGAAGCGCTAATGGCGCAAGAGTTAACCAAGCTAATTGAGTCATGCATTGTCTTCTCAATCAAGCATAGTACTTGGGTATCCAATTTGGTCCTAGTTCGAAAGAAGAATGAAGATATTCGCTTGTGTGTGGACTTCCGAGACCTAAACAGAGCATCCCTGAAGGATCATTATCCGTTGCCTTCTATGGAGTCAATCTTACAAATGGTAGCATGATCAAAAATGTTTTCTTTGCTAGACGGTTTCTCTGGTTACAATTAGATCTAAGTTAAAGAAGAGGATCAACACAAGACCACGTTCACCACAAAGTGGGAAACATTTGTATATGCTAAAATTCCTTTTGGTTTATCCAATGCAGGGGAAACATTCTAGCGGGCGATGGACATCGCATTCAACAAACTAATCAATAAGTTTATTCTAGTTTATTTGGATGATCTTACTGTGTTTTCTAAATCTAAGGATGATCATTTTGATCACTTAGAAATAGTTTTTCAAAAGTTCCAGGAGTTCGGGGTTTCCCTAAATTCAAAAAAATGTGTATTTGAAGTACCGCAAGGCAAGTTGTTAGGACATGTGGTATCTAAGGAAGGAATTTCAATCAACCTCGAATGGGTGAAAGCTATCAAGGAACTTCCCCTTCTGGTGAATAAGAAAGGTGTTCAGTCCTTCCTAGGCAAAGTAAATTTTGTTAGTAAGTTTATTTCTGACTTTGCGAGAATAATTTAGTTGATCACCTTAATGCTTAAGAAGGATCAGGCATTCAAGTGGATGATTGAAGCTCAGGAGGCCTTTGAAAAATTCAAGGAAGCTATTTACACAGCTCCGGTACTAGTTAATCCAGATCTACTAAGGATTTTATAATGTATGCATTCAGTAGAAAGTCCAGTATCATTACTGTCCTAACCCAAAAAGATGATGAAGGAAAGGGAGAACATCCAGTGGTGTTCTACTCCTGGACCCTGAAGGAATATGAGATGAATTATAATTTCATCAAAAGGAATACTTTTGCAATAGTGAAGGGATTTAAAAAGTTCTGCCATCTAGTTTCCTGCAACAAGGTGTTTGTTTATGTCTCACATTCCAGTGTGCGCGAATATATCATGGAGGGAGAAATCACAAAAAAAAGAGTTAATTGTATCACCAAGATCCTTGAATATGACATTGAGGTCAAACCCACTAAAACTATCAGAGGAAGAGGACTGTGTGAATACATGGTGCAGGATGAGGAGATAACCATCGTAGGGGAGCAACCAGAGCTTGTCCTGATAAATAAGCCAGAATCAGAGGGTTGCTGGCTGATAGATAGAATGAGGTTTATGTGAACATGAAAGTATCCTCTAGGTCTCTCATCCCAAAAGAGGAGATACTACCAGCTGCAAAATTGTGGATATACACTAGTGGAGGGAGTCCTTTTCAAAAGAAATTTCAATGGTCTACTTCTATGATGCGTTACTTCAGAGCAAGCAAAGAGGATCCTTACGCGTTCCACAATAGCACTGCGGGTGGACACTTCTCTGCTAAGACCACCACCATAAAAATCATGTGCTCAGGTTACTATTGGCCTACACTTTTCAATGACTCCCACTCTTTGGTAAAATCTTGCAAAAAATGCTAGTTCTTTACTGATAGAAGGAAGAATTCTGCAATGCCTCTCAAACCTATAGTGGCAAACGAACCGTTCGCACAATGGGGCTTGGACTTCATCAAGATGATTAATCTAGTTTCTAGTGTCAGACACAAGTGGATTCTAACTGCCATGAATTACTTCACAAGATGGACGAAGATCGTTCCGCTTAAAAATGCAACAGAAACAGAGATTGTGAATTTCCTCGAAGAGCTAGTGACAAGGTTTGGTCCTCCGAAGACTATCATTTTTGATAATGCCAGAGCTTTCTTAGGCACAAAGGTATGTCGCTTTGCATTAATGAATGGCATATTCCTTAAGAAATCATCAAATTATTACCCGCGGGGAAACGACCTAGCAGAATCAACAAACAAGAGCCTAGTCCGACTCCTTAAAAGAATTGGTTTAGAACACTAGAGGGAATGGCATAAAAACCTTTGAGTAGCGCTCTAGGAAAACCGCATAACTCCCAAGCAAGTCCTTAAGAATTCACCTTATGAGTTGGTATATGGGAAAGGGGCACTGCTACCTATATCTATGGAGATTACGACACTCCAACTATTGAAATCTCTCGAGATAGAACAAAATAGCAACACAGAGGTTTGGCTTCTCGAACTGTTAGAAGTACAAGAAAAAAGGGAGAATTCCCTAATAGCCATGACAAACCACCAACAAGTGGTCAAGCGATGGTTTGACAAGAAGGCTTCCGACCAAGGCCTAAAGTGCGGAGACTTAGTACTGAAGTATGATAAAAGGGTTGCTAAGCTAGGTCAACATGGTAAATTTGATAGACTATGGGAGGGCCCCTTTAAAATCATTCGGTGCAAGGAGCATAACACTTTTGAGTTAGAAAAATATGGAATAGGAACCCTTAGGAATCCCGGTCAATGGGATTCATCTTAAGCTGTTCCATTAAGTGTTGAATTCTATTTTTGTACATATGTGAATAATGCTTTTATTTTATTTCTCTTTCTTTGGCCGGTCTTTTTCAAAATTGGTTTTTGTTTCTGTGAAAATAACCCATTATTACGGAGGATAGGGCAATGGGATTGCTTTACATTTTAAACACACCCATGTGCAAAGAAAATAAACACATATGCTATAAAAGAGCCCATAAAATTGGAATACAGAATGAAAGAAAGAGCCATGGATTTTTATAAAGATATATATCTATTTATATATATATTCTTTTGTTTTTACATTACAAAATGGCTAAGGAAGCCATAATCCAAAAATCATATGACTATTCAAGCTTTTCCTTCATATATGCCAAATTTATAGCCTTTTTCAGGATTATATACAAAACTGTAAGGCAGGCGGTGTATGCAATAGTAGGAAATAAAGAAACTGTGAGGCATTTTTTTCAGGAGCAGGGAGACTTTTCATCCAAGAGCATGGGAGGCAGTAATTGACGCATCAATGGCAGCGTCTACCACTTCTTCTATGATGGCATCTACCGCGTCTTCGTTAGCAGGTTCTTCGGCAGCAGAAGCAACATCATTCGGCACAACCGCCATTGGCGAGGGAAACACCAGGTTTCTAAAGTTAGTATACCAATTGATGTCGTAGAACGGTATCATGTTGTAACTGCGGAATAGAAAATGCAAGGCCTAGGTAACCCTTTGCTGGTGCTCGTTGCATGTCTGAAGGTGGAATCCACTGAGAAACGGTAGCCAATAAAACTACCGCTTCTTCCTCAATATAGCTACGAAGGTCGTTGGCTGATGGCAGGCCTACCCCATATGCAGTGTGAGCAACAATCTCACCTAGGCCATTCAAGTACTTTCTTGGAAATATTTCCTTGAACAACTTCAGGATGAGAGGCCTGGGGATGCCAATGTCTAACATCAATGCTACAAAGTGTGAACAAATATTAGTATTCACATGGTATTTATCCTCGTACTCTATGCAGTCCCTACCTAAAACCCATTTTATGGCTACTAGAACCAAGGAATGCTTATTCTTGGTCATTCTTTTTAGCCGCCTAGTGGAAACCTCCCCTAGAAACGATGTCTGTGAATTATAAGAGGTTAACCTAACAGGCTTATCCATGATTCTGACACTATGCTTATACCTTCTAACCAATATTGAAACTTACCTACCACCTAGCCTATGAGAAAACTTGCTTAAAACTGTGCCAACAACCTATCACTGCTCAAATGCTAAGTGTGATTTCTTCACTACTTACCGGCCTATTTATAGAAAATATGAGAAGACACATGCTAATCCATTTTGAGAAGAACGTGATGATAACTAGATGCCAACTTGAAAGGCGTGCCTATGTTTGGTCGCATTTCTAGACCAGTTGCATCTGCAAAGGTACAATTCAATGTGTGATAGATTAATAGGAGCTAATTAATTAGGTTTACAAAGGTGGCGCTCATCAACAGTAAGATGCACGACCGTAGGCTATTGTGTCATCTCACAGGTGTCTCCTAGAGCCCAAGGAAATATCCATATCTTTTCATGTCGTGATCATTTGCTTTGGCTTAATCATTCCGTCTAGGATATTAATTACCAGCACATACTAACGCAAGGTTAGAAAGCAAATTATCTACTAAATTTTCAAGGGAATCACAACATATCACACAGTTGCCAAAGACAATAATGAACTCTTGCTACCTCAAAATGGCAAGTAGTTCATTTTGCACGAATCGCGAAATTAACGGTACATGCCGAATTGAATGCAAAAAGCATGCTTTCCTCTACCACCTTGAGAAAATATAGCCATATTGCATAAAAATGTTTAATGATTCAAAGTCTTTTCAAAAACTCCAAAGCTTAAGGTGCAGAGATTTTTTTTTTAGTGTATCCAGAGCTGAATAAGAATAACAGAGTCTAGAACTTGCAGAAGTCTTCATCTGAAGAAAAATGTCAGAGAGTTCATCTCAACAAATGCAGGAGGAGATTGGCCAGGAGTTGTTTATAGCCATACGATCATCAAAGGATGTGTATGTCTATGAGGATTTGGCATATGCTATGCCTGGTATACCAAGCAAGCCGAAGAGGGCGTATACGATAGAGCTAAGCAGACCCAAAGATTGCAGAAACAAGAAAAGAGTTGAGGAGAAATGGGATAATATTTATGACCCACAGCTCGCAAAAAACCCTAAATCCTTAAGAGAAGCAGCTTGTGCAAGGTTGATGGCACCAAAGGTGGACACATCTACAACAAGGAAGGTTTGGTACAGTGGTCTTCCACAATACATGGTCTCGCTGGTGCATTACTGCCCGAAGATAGTTGACGCTGCCATCCAGTGCTATAACCCTAACACCTGCTACATCAAGGGCCGAAACTTAAGAGTTCACATCACTCCACAGGCCATTTGGCATATGCTATGCATCTCAGACCCAAGTAAAAGAAGAAAGAACATTAAGTCCTTTTACCCTGACAAAGGAGAAAAAACATGGAAGACGATGAAAAAGAACTCAGATTTCTTGTTGGAGGAGATTGGTAAGAAAGGTGTCCCAAGTGCTAAACTACCAAGTATTTTGTTGCCGCGCGGTGCATTACACAAGGATATGCAAGATGACATGTCCATGCTAGCTTTTGTATGCAGCTGAGACTCTGATGAGATGGTGGAAACTTTTCAACTAGGATTGACCTTCCAATTCCGCAAATAACACGATACCTTCTGGTATGATTTCGCTGAGTTCATGGTAGATGAAATGATACGAAAAATAAAGAATTACCCAGCGGAGGGAAAGTTTAGATTTCTTTATTTCTTCGTTCACATGTTTCTACATCAAAACCCTGATTTCTTCGCCCGGTATTTTGAATTATCAATTTTTGATGAACGGGGTAAGAGGAAGCTAGTATCCACATGGACGCCCTTTCTTTCTGTGTCTTATGATTATTATGCATTTTCATATTATCTCATAACTACAGTCTTGCATGATTTATGAGGAGAAGGTGACATAATCCGACTTGATAGGGATCAGACCGGATATAACAGAGTTTCACTCCCGCCTATGACTAGTTCTTAGGAACATATTTCACGATTCTCCAGATGTGAGGCTTCATTGGTCAACCTTTCCTTCTCCCAGTCTACATCACAGATAGGGTGCTCGTACTTGAAATGCGTAGGTAGGTGTGTATCATTGATTTTACCTTCTGCAACAACAAAGGTGTCAAGAGAAAATGATTCTTCACTTGTCTGAAGAATTTCAAATCCATGACTCTGTTAAAGAAACATTTAGATCAATTATTGCAAGATAAACTAGCTCATTTAGGGTTGGTTTTGGTAAATGACAAGTGGGATTACAACCCTTTCACTGACTTGTCAGAGCTGCACATGAAAGTAACACATGTTCCTTGACCTTATTTGGAGAAGCGACGTAACCCACAGGCAAACAAGGATGAAAAATTTGTTGAATTGGCACGTATTCCCATGCAAGATAATAGAGGGCCATGGCACAAGTTCTACTTTGCTATGATGGTGGCCAAGGATAATGTTCACATGGAACACACCATGTATAACAAGTTACAGAAGGATGAGGAATGGACTGATGAAAAAATAGAAGCTTTCTAGAAATATCGCCAAGAGATAGGGCAATTGGATGCCCCTTATGAAAGTTTGAAGGAGGACAAGCAATTTGAACAATGATGGGATGATGACCACCCTAGCCCAAACTCTAGCATTAATAGGAGCGAGGACCTGGAGGATGATTCCGAAGAGTAAGAAGAAGAAGCGGAAACTTCTGCATCCTCCGTGCTGAAGGAAAAGGGATCTAGACAACCCCCTATGTAGCCACGAATGTGTGTTTTAATATATCAAAGGCTTCACATACACTTACTTGGGTCATTAAGGCAACCACGATATCACAGCAACAAACGAAAATAGCTACCAAAGCTCGGGAGACCCCGCTTGCAAAGCGGTAGCACACAAAGAGCATTATCGAAGAAGGTTCGCAAGAACCCACCGAAAAATAAGTGCTTGCAGCTAGCTAGGAGCCTGAGGCTGGGGAGGATTCACCAACAATTATAGAGCTGCCATCGACCAGTCAATAGGTAAAATTTGCTCCTTCTTCCTTTGCTTCTCATTCCTTAGTATTTGCCCCTACCTCAGCAACGATCCCTACTACGAGTACTGGCCCTCTATTTCCCACTTTTAATCCAACATATACAGGAGGTTTCACCCAATTCTCGCAGCCCACTCCACCCAGATTTACTCCTCCACGAACCCTTATGCCCGCTGCTACCGCTCAGGCTCTCCTTACCTCACTTTCTAAAAACCTGCCCCTTGTAGGTACCCCTTCTTCTGCTATTATTGCGGATCATCTTCCATCACAACAAACTAACTCCGCAATGACAACTCCACCATCCCAGCTTATGAGTCCTCTAACTGATTCACCAATTCAATCATGGCAAGTGACTAGCCCTTATGTTGGTCCTCAAACCAAGATTTGGAACGTTCCCCACTTCTCCCCACAAATTATCACTCTCCAGAAGAAACAAATGCATGTGCCTATGAGGGTTACCTATCCCTATGCCCTACCTTCTGGTGCTCCTTTCGCAGGTAGACTAGTTTCATCCCCAACTGAATTTATGGCATAGATTGATTGTGAAAAGGAGGCACGCGCAAGTAGAATGCAAAAGCGCAGGGAAAAAGATGGCAGTGCTTCTGCTGAGCCAAAAATACAAACTCTTTATGATGAGACCCGACAAGAATTGAAGTTTGCAACCATATACTCGAGAGTAACCAAGCCTTAGGGGGAGATGCACCCAGAAGATTATGAAATATATGCGGTAGGGCTTGACATGAAGGTGGCCTGACCACAAGATAAGGTTGAGATTATGGAAAAAACACAACGGGTGGTCACCTTTGACTTTCTCAAAACTGGCTACCAGTTAAAGAAGAAGGATGAGCAGATTAAAGTGGTAAGGGAAAGAGTTAGTTTTTTAGAGAAAAAAAGAGAAATCCCTAGAGGAAAATGTTGCACGTATGACAGAGAGGGCACTGGAAGCGGAGAATGAAAAGAACAGGCTTCAAGATGAGTTTGCGAGGATTCAACCTATCGACCCTGATATGGTAAAGGAGTTGTAGGCTAAGAATATGGAAACAGAACAAAATATGTGGCTAAAGAATGAAGAGTTGGAGCGACTTCGCCTTGAGTATAGTCAAGGAATGGCAATGAGGAATGAAGCTTTGGAGCACTGACAAGCTCAATGTGAGCAGAAAATACAAGAAAAAGAGGTTGAATTTAAGGGCCTAAAATCTCAATTAGAAGAGCTACAAGAGACAAAGTCTTCTCTGGATGTACACTTAGAAAATCACTCCCAAGCCGAGGAGAATTGGAATAAAGAAATGAGCAGCTCTGCGGAATAGCTAGTGTCTAAGAAAAATAAAAGGGTAGAATTGGCTAAGGCCATTAATTCAAAGGATGCAGAGATTGCTTCTCTTAAAAGCTCTCTCCTATCTTCCCCTACACAGCCAGACATCATTCCATTGGTTAGGAAGTGGTACATCTCTCACTGGGAAAAGATTAAAACTTTTTGCCTAGCATTGAGCCTACCCTTTGATTCATCACCAAGCCATCAAAGTTGAGCCAGGAGGCTCATGATACGATTGAGAAATTCCCATGATTTATCTTGGAGAAGGTTCAGGAAGCAAGAGATCTGCTCACCAAGCTATACTCGGTCTCTGATGAAAACCTCGCCAAGGCAGGAATTGAAGATCGAGATGTTGTTGCTTAGACAGAAAATAACTTTATTCATTGCCACTCTGCTTGCCAGCACACTAAAGCAACCGTGGCTACTCTAAGCAAGACACTAGACAACATAAGGGGAGTTTCTCTGGGCTAAGCAGGATGGGTTTGTCGTCCCTGTTCCTTGAAAATGGCTCTATTGCCACAACTGAGTAGATTGCGGAAAGAGTAAAAGAGAAGGAAAATAATCTGAAAGCTTTCAGGAATTTTACTCATCCTCCCATGATGACCGACATTGAGGGAGTGATTCATTCGCTTGCACAGCTATTGTTTCATTATGAAGCAGGGGCTAATTTACCTAATGCACTGCCTCATAAAGAAACTATTGATCTAAGTGGAGCATAGGAGAATTCGCGCAACATGGTGAAGCCATCTGAGGATGAATGGTCACCTCTGTAGGTGGCTCTTTTCAATCTCTAACTCCATTATCTAATGAAATGGCACTCTGGCCTGTAAATTGGAGAAATTTTTGGTTCTCCATTCCTCAAGTGAAACGCCCCTGATAGTCACCAAAAGCTATTAATAAATATTTAACGAGCTCCCTTCGAGAGTATTTCCTCTATGCATCGGTCTGTGCACCGCAGGTAATTAACTCGGTTTTTTATCTAAGTTCTACTCTCCCGCTCCACATGTCTACTCTTCGCAACCTCGAGTTTTTGCATTCCTTTCGCATCCCAGGAAACCCCTCTATGCTTCCACGTGTCGTGGATGCGGGATATTTTTTATCATTCTTTCTTGTTGCCTCATTAGACTCTGCTCGAGTGCCACGAAGCCCTCATTCCCAAAAATTTTGGCGGGCCCCACAATTGTTATCTGCGGTGTACTCTTGCTACGTGTCTACTATTCGTAAAACTTTCAGCGTAGAGATGAAGTAACAACTGTGGGTAGCGAAATGTTGCCACGCGTCTCTTTTGCGCCTAACTAGTGATTGTTCCCTCCACTATTGGTTAAGTGCTCCACCCATTTGACGTGTGTAGCCTTAGCACAAGTCTTCAGCAGTGAGAGAGAGTTTCACATGGGCAGCAAAAGGCTGCCATGTGCCTAGTCAGTAGATCTCATATTCGGGCGATGGACCAGACGAACCAAACATTGCTATTGGCCATTATGTATCATAATCATTTGCACGGGATGGTGACACTTGTTTGATTAAGCCTTGTCGAGACCACCACCATCATTTGCAGAGGATGCACCTGTGCCTTGAATGACCAGATGTTTGGTTTCAAATCGTTTATGTTGCAATGGCTTGGGGAATATTCTAATTTTTGTATCATTTCTAGGGGATTGCGAAATCTTTTTTGTTACTGTTCTCCGAAGTGGTGGGGATTTTTTCCTGCTATATATACTTTTCTCTGTTGTGAGAAAAGGGTCCTAAATTTGGAGGAAACACTAGTTTTAGTTGAATACATAGGCCTTTATTGCTATTTTATTTTATTGCAAAAAACTCTTAGACTATGCCAATTGTTCGGCCTTTCTGTTCTTTTATGCTATTTGATCAAACTGTAAAATGTGCTTTTATTGTTTGGACATTTCATTTGAGAACTTCTATATATGTTGAATGTAAGTTTACTGACCTAGACCATGTCTAATGACTCTTCCTGGCAGTAGGAATGTATGCAATATTATTTTATGCCAATGAATGGATTGTCTATGCTGTAATCTTTAATTTCTATTTTTTTGGAACACTACAAACACCAATCAGGCCCTTAGATCTATGATTTATCGTGTCTATCATTAAATATTGGTGCATCGCCTTAGGTTAGACTTTATTTTATTATATTTGTTTCCTTTTCCCTTTTCAAACCCCCATTATAAAAGAAGTCAGCTTCTCTAAAAACCCAGAGGTCACTCAGTTTAGCGTAAAGGGTCCCCCATAAACTGAGTTTCCCATAAGACACTGTTACCTTGTCAAATTTTGGCGTCAAAAGGGATCAAGTAGATTAGGGAGTATTTGTGATTGTATGGCCTTGATTCTTTCTTCACAATCCATCTCTAACTCAAGAATCCTATCCAACTTCAACCTATTTTTAAGTATGGATGCATATATGTTTGAATATGAAATTTTCTATGTGTTGGGTTGTAATAACAATAGGGTGATTCATCCTCATAGTACTCATGAGCATGCATTCTATCATACTTCCTAGGGTTTGAATCATATATTACATTTAATGAAGTATCCTTATGGCATATGCATCCATTCTAGCTCATCATGGTTGGTTACAATTACTTATGCAAGGTAGAAAAGAGAGAATAAAGAAAATAGTTTCTTTACCAAAAAAGAAACCATGCTTTGAAATGAAATAAAATAGGGTATGTCAAGACTAACTACAATAAATTGATATGTGCTCATGAAACATGAATAGTAGTAGCAAACTTCATTATTTTACAATAGAGTTGCCACCTCATAGATGTGAGCAAATCCTTGAATTACACAAATCTTCAAGGCACAAATTTTGATTATGGGTTGCATCCACTAACAAATTCTTCAATGTATTTTTAACCTGGCTACCCATGTCATTCTTTAGGCAACATTATGTTGGTATAAGTTGATGGGATGCCAAATTCAACATAAAATGCAAACTACTTACCATTAGCAACAAAAGCAAACCACCCTTAAGTTCTCCCCGACAATGGTGTCATTCATTTAGACATGATTTGATGGGTTATTGGACTCACCCAAAAAAATGAACAACTACAAACTTATGTCACTATGGTGTTTAAGATATTTCTAATTGGCTAAGACTTGACAATGACTAGTTCATCGTTGATAATGGTGTCATTATGTTAGGTATCAGAATTCCACTTCCTAGAGAAAAATTTCACTCACAGTTATCCAGGGTTGTCATCATGCAAGTGAAATCATATTATTAAAAAATCATGGAGGGTTAATCGCCAATTCTATGAGATTAGGTTAGATCTCCTATGCTTCAATCTCATATTAGACTTGGGAGGGTGTTCCCAAGGGTATACCTTAACAAGTATTGGAATCACGTAAAATAATTAATATTGAAACAAGGACAACTAAACCTAAATTTATGTCTTAGCCCCAAAGATTGCCACTATACTAAGAATAATTGGTTGTATATAACCCCTATATAGTTGATAACCATATGCAATCATGACCCACATGATATAGTTTTATTTGAATAGCTCTCTTGAAGATAAATCCTTGGTTATAGTACTAGGTCATGAATGTACATAAAACTACTCCTAATCCTATACTAATGATTTTTGTTTGATTTGATGGTGTGAGATTGGTACACAGTTCTAGACCGACACCTATCTATTGGGAAATAGATTCACAAATTTGAGAATTGAACAAATAGGAAAAGAAGACCATGCATTAACATTCACTAATAAATATGAAACCTTGCAATAAAATATACTTAGTAATCCAAACACAATTGTGTATATTCATACATAAATTGAGAAAGATGATTACAAGCCTTGCAATATTTTTAAAATGTTTTCATATTCATCTAACTCAACATTTACATTTATGCTAGCAAGTGTTGCCAGGGAAAATCCCTAGTTACACCTAAGAAATCTTCCTAAATGTGTACAAAGTGTCATGGAGATATTTTGTAACACAAAATCCCATTACAATACTAGTCTTCTTCAATTTCATAAGTCTCCAATCTCTCAATAAACTGGACTATGGTGTTAATGGATGCCCTGCAACTTCCTTGGAGTCTTGGAACCATACAATGACCAACATCCTTAAATAATGGGAACCCTTTGACAACATATACTCTTGAGCTATAAAACCTAATCACATCCCAACAACACATTCAAAATCCACAAGGAAAAAATCCCACCCAAAACAAGCACTTCAAATTAAAAAATGAGTTATGCATTAACTTTTGGTAGTTGGGAAAACAACACCATGAATGTAGGTAGATGAAACCAAATTCGTGCATTAAAATCTTGTCACCCAAATTCATTCATGAGGTTGCTAAGTAGACCAACCATTTAACTATTGCATTAATGAAACATAACTTGGTAGAGGAGTAGGTGAGAGACAATTGTAGAGATAAAATGATGAAAATATAGATGTCCAAATACCATCATAGCCATTTGAATGCTAAAATGGAGCTTTGTGGGCCTCAAGGGGCCATTTGGAACAAATGTGGGAAAACAACTACCAACTACACCTATGCGAAAAAATGGATTGGAAGTAAATCCATGGAGAAAAATATTTGATTTGGAATAATAAGGCTTTGAAGGGTTCAATTCAAATGGGTGGGGAAAGTCTACATGGGGTGATGTCAACATGACATCATCAATGGACTGGGAGTTTTAGATGAGATGATGTCATGATGATGTAAGCAATGTGGAATGATGTCAACATGATGTCATCAAGGTACATATGTGAGAAAATGATATGGAATAGGTTTGTAGATAGAGGCATCTTAACTAGACAAAGAACTATGGAAATGAATTTTTAGATGGATGGGAAAAGTTTACTTAGAGAAGTCCAAAAAGGGAAAATGATGTCACCAAAGGTGGATGTAGGAAGTTGCACTCTATTTGCCTGCAAGGACTTAGTTGATTTTTCATGTCAACTACATTTATGAGGAATCTATAGATAAGTGGACATGAGATGATTCACAAGGGAAAAATCCCACAAAATCATATGAGCAGAACATTCCTGAAAAGAAGAAAAATCCAATTGAATCTGACCAAAGTAAGCCAAAGGGAAGGTTCAAATGAACGATGAATTCCTGCAAGATCAACATTTAAGCATTTTTTACATTTTATACCCTTTGCAAGAAACCTAACCAAACTGAATCATGTGGGAAAAGGCATTTGAATTGGACTTGGGCCAAATGGAAGGGAAAAACCCACAAAGGCATAATGTTCACCCCTTCGAGAATTATTGAAACTTCAAAAAGTAACTAGGCCTAATTTTTCATGCTCTAAAAAGAAATTTGGCAAAAGACCACCTAGATTAGATATCTTAGATTGGTTATAATATTAGGAAAATAACGACTAAGGCACAAAGATGGGAAGGGACTTAAATCAAAATGAAAATGTTGATTAAAGTTTTGACAAGGATGGTGTAGCAAGATGAAGGAAAAGAAGATATTTCATGATTGACAAAGTGAAGCTTTGCCACAAAATATGTATTTATAATGACATTTTATAAAATTTTTAATTCCTAATATTAACCCCTTATCAATTCTCAAATATATTATTAGATTCATCTCCATTGTTATGAGTTTTGATTTCTTGCACTATTGTATGCTCATTGTCCATTTTAAAGTTGCACATATAGATATCAAGTAGAAAAGAGTGTGAATCAGTATCTCTTTCAAAATCCTTGTGATATAGGTCATTCTCAATCATGCATTCAAGAGCATTCATAATAAAATCTACTCACATAACAATCATAATCAAGCATCAATGGTTCAAACATCATTTCCTTTAAAATTGTCATATTGAATCCTTTGAAATTAAATTTTCTCTCTTCACTCTTTGTACAAGAACTATCACATGGATCATTTTTATCCTCTAACTTTCACATGCTCTGATCCATATACATTAATTATTACTTGAAGCCTTGCATTGAAAATAAAAAACTATCATAATTTTATGGACCAACTTTCTTTTTTATTAAGAGGGGTAAACACTTTTGACCTAGAGCTATGAATTGGTGAGGTCACAAATGGGGGACGTCATCCCCAATATAAATTCTCAAAAATTACACCACAATGGGGTTTGAACCTTTATGGTGAGAATAACAACACAACTTAACCATTGCACCATGCCACTATTGGTAATAGACCAAATTTCTTGATCATAATATCATTGTATCTTTATTCACAATTATGGTTTGTACCTAGTATTCCATTCAATATTTATTTTTGTGATTTTTTTTTTAAATTCATTCTTTTAGAGGATAGATTTTGAAGATCAATTCATAATTTTTTTTGTGATTAACATGTTAATTAATCCTCTTATAATTTTTTTCTAATCATATTATTATTGCATTTCATCCTATTTACTTAATCATTATGCACAACATGATGAAATTGCTATTCATAGATATTATTTTAAACAATAAAAATATTGCAATCACTATCTATTAAAAAATGTATATGTATAGTCGAACATGCTGAAAACTATGAATTTTCCTAAAGCTAGGGCTTCTTCTGGCATTGATGCTTCATTCGATTTGGCTTCCAATGGGGCTTCCACGGCTAGGGTTTGTGGCTCTTTGTCAAGACAACTTGTTTGTGCCTATGTGGGCTCTCTAGATATTCTGGTCGCTGCTCCTTCTGCTTCAATTGATTCTATGGCTTCTCTAGGTGAGGCTACTAGTGCGGCTTTGACCCTCCTTCCTCCTCCACTGTCAGATTGTGATGGTGCTCCTGCAGGCTATGTGGGTTCTGGTGGGACTGCTATGCCAGGGCAAAAGACTCCTACACTAGCATATGGATCTTCTCCTTCTGGGCGGGGTGTTGTGGGGCTTAAGCCCTCCTTTTTGGAGGCGGCCAAGTCTGGTTCACCTCCTCCTCTGTCACCTCCACAAAATAAAAAGGTTTAAGCAGACAACAGGTGATTTATCCAGTGCTTTGATGCTCCCTTGTCGTTGGTGTTCAATGCCTCCTTGTCAAAGGAATTGTGTGAAAATGAAGAATATTTCTTAAAGCACGATTTAATTGGTTGATTCACCCATCATTGGCCTAATCTTCCTGATCTTCATAATTGGATCTCTAAATCCTGACTGCCCCTTATGAATGAAGATCTGGAAATTTACCCCTGTGTAAAGGGTTTTTTCATTGTAGTGTTCGATTGCATGAAAGACAAGAACAACATTCTCGATTATGTTTGGCAATGGGAGGGAAATTTGATGCAATTGAAACCATGGCATCCTAATTTTGATCCATCAACAAAATCTTTCTCAATTTTTCTGATCTAGGTTCGCCTCCCAAATCTTCCCCTTCACTTTTGGTTCAAATCATGTTTTGTAGCAATTGGAAACTCGGTAGGTAATTTTGTGATTACAGATGTCAATTCAAAGCAATTCATCCACACAACTTATGCAAGGATTCTAGTGCAATTGGATATCTCTAAGGATCTTCCGGCTGAAATTATTTTGAGAGCTAATGGTCAATGTTGGAAACAGTCTTTGGATTATGAAGGTTTAGTTTTCAGGTGTAGGAGATGCTATCAAACTAGGCATATTGGAGCTAAGTGCACAACTGTCAAATCTCCACCACAACGGGTGGCCTCTTGGTGGAAGGATTCCTCCCCCAACCATTATTCAATAATGAACTCTTCTAAGCAGAATATAGATCCTACAAAGAAGATTAACAGTAAGTAAAATATAGAGAAGCCTAATGGGACCTTCACAAAGGAAAATCAAAATTTTCCCAGCAGAGTGATTCTGGCTGTTTGAAAAGGGTAGAAAAACAACAATGTCCCTTTACTAAGGACACTTCTGAGACTTCAATAAATCAATCCTTGGTCTCTACAAGTCTGGCTAGGTCCCAAAATCTGGAGGTGAGGAGCTCTATTCTACCCACTGCTGCAATTGAATCCACAGAAACTTTGGAGTGTGGCAAGCTTAGAAGGGATTGGTCAATCATAGACTCAAGGGTGGAAAAAAGTAAAAAGAAAGAAATATATTCCACCACATCAGTCGGCTACGAGATTTTTGAAGAAGGGGGACATTGGAGGATCATAATTTTAGCAAGCCCATTTGTTTAGCTTAGGATTTGCTAATGTAAGTGTCATCAATCTAGGTTTGATTGTTGTTTAGTTTAGGTTATGCTGATTTAAGTGGCATAAATTTCTTTGGGTTTGATTGTTCCCAGTTGGGAACCTTTGCGTGCACCCCTATCAGAGGGCTGATACAATTATCATTTTCTTTTTCTCTATTTGGGAGTGGACCCCATCTCCACAATCTCTTGCCGATCAAAATAAAAATAAAAATTGTATATGTATAAAAAATTATGCAAACTAGAATCTTCAAAATTATTATTCAACATAGTAATGGTTCTTTTTGATTTATTTTTTAGTTTATGTTTATTCCTAGATCAATACAAAGAATCACGTTATCATTGACTAAGCTTCAATAAAAAAGGCTTCCTCAAACTATCATACAATTAGTAGAAATAAGTTTGCAATTCATGCTAGTTTTGAAAAATATCTATCCTCTATTGCCCTATGACATGAACTCTTTTGAATTTAGTTATCGTATTATTATAAATGTTAATTCTTTAGGAGGTACTACTTTCATCTATTATTGTTTACCTTTCATTCACTTTCATAATAGTTGTTTAGGAGACCCATAAAAAACTTGGAAGCTTCCAGTTCCCTTTTTGTTTAGTTCTTCGAGCTTGTTGAGTTTGGGATACATGCTTGCTAGCATGCCTAGAATTCAATGGTTTGTTGATCGTTTTTAATTTTAGATCATATATACAATTTTAAAATTTATTAGATCATATAGTTTGAATTATTATATTTTTATATAAATGTATATAGGATAATTTAAGTGATTAGTATATTATAAAAAATATTATATATAAATATAATATAGTATTCCTTTTCTAGGATAGCCCAGATTATACTCAAAATCCTTATGGGGTGGATTGTGGAGAATTACACTTGCACTCATAATCTAGCACATATGGAAAGAGCGTAACTCCAAAATTTTCAATGGTAAAATGACATGCCTTGAATCACTTATTAATAATATTGAAGCAACAATTTGTGAATTTCAGAATATGAAGGTACAAAAGAAAAATAAATGATAATACAAAAACTGGGATAACAACATCCTTTCCATTTGGCCACTTTTGAGAGTCCCAAACCATAACCCCACTTCCCAAGAAAAATGACAAGGGTAGATCCTTGGCCAAGTGGCATTTTCCCCCCAATGGTTGATTAAAATTAAACTTTGATGGTGCCTCATGTGGGAATCTAGGCAAATTTGACACAAGATTCATTACTCACAATAAAATGGGACAACTTTGGTGGGTTGGAACCAAAAAATTGGGAATAGGTACAAAAAAAATGTCTAATTTGAAGCGCTAAAAGAGGGACTCAAATTATGTGTGGAAAAGAATTTTAGAGCAATCAACATCAAGGGGGATTCCTTTATTATGGTATAGGAAATTGTCAACAAAAAACTCCCAACTGGAAAATTACAAAAAAATTAGTAGAATCATTCAAATGTCTTGAAGATATTGGGGACTACACAATGAAACATGTCTATAGGGAGGTCAATAAGGTTGTAAACTATTTATCAAACTTAGCAATAGAACAAACTAGAAATATCAAATCAATGTGTGACTTGGGTGAGCTAGGAGAAATTGCAAAAAATTTAAGGTCTGGCGGTGATTTGGCCCAAAACTTGTTAAGCTAAGTAATGTGGAACATAAATTCCATCCTCGAAGCTGGTACAATGAGATAATTTCTCATAAACAATCTCCACATACTATTTGCATATGATAGGGAATCTGCCTCTATAGTTTGAAATCAATGCAATGGCATGTCTAGTTTTTGGAGTGACGACGAATTAGCTAAATGAAAAACATAAAAGAAAAGTTCTACTATGACTTAGGCATCGAAATCAAAGAAATATCCCAAGTTACAATAGGTTTCTAAGTGTCTAGAAGCTCTTTTCTAATTCTAAAAAGAGATTTTTTTTGTCACAAGCCTCCCCTGAATCTGTAACAATCACAGTAAATCTTATTAAGATCATATCTTGTGGGGATATTTTTGGCATCAGGACCAAAGCACTGTGGGTCATGATTACTATAAAATGATGTCATTACATTTAAGATCAACATGTCCACTTCAATGGTGGACTTTTTAAGCATCCTGAATATACCATGTAAATGGAACTAGGAGAATGTGAAAGAACATATGAAGAAGATGTTCAAGCTGAGATCCAAGGTGGAGGAGGAAGTGATTAGTGCTATGATTAGGTAGATGCATATGTAGAGGACCCATAGACATAGTGCACAGATACTAGAATATTTTTGTTGGAATTGTGAATAACACAAGATGTAGGATCAAATAATGAAAAAAAACACCTTCCATGCAGGAGAGATGCAAACAATAATCTGCAATATTGTCAACTAGAAAGAAGTTACAAAAAGATTCTTCAGAGAGATGAAGAGATCAAAAAAGCTGGATAAATAATACAATGAAGGTTGAGTGCTTATAAGAGAAAACCCTAAATGAGAAAGGGATTAGATCATGACAAGTGTCAACATATCATGCAATAAGATAGAATAATCTAATAATAGCTCAACTAATAAAAGAATAAAAGAACTCCTAATTTTAGCTTAAGTGCATGAGAATAAATTAACCTAATAATTAATTAATTATTAGTTAATGCATGATTACTTTAACAAATTTTTTGTACAACATGGTTCAAACCTCGGGAAACTTTGAATGGGTTGGGAAAGAGGCTACCATGTTCATGAAAGACAAATACCAAGCTAAAGCAATCAAAGCATTGTCTACACTAAGATGAGACCCAAAGAAAGGCCTCGTGGGGGAAGCGATCTACATTGAGACAACAAGGAAAAAGGAAGAAATGAAGCAAGCAATTGCTTTGATGAGGGAGGGACTTGGTAGAAAAAATATGTCAACTTATGTGTTCTATCTATCTCACTATGATACTCTATTTAATGTTGCTCAATTAGAGAGGCTCCAAATCATAATTGAGGGATTGAGAACCCTTTGCTTATGTCTAACCTAATTTTAGGGTACACTTTGTAATCTTTCCTTTTATTTATAAGAGAAAGGAAGTTGTCCCCATAATAGTAATTTTCCAAAATAATAATAATATAGTATTCTAATTTATAATGTTGATATTAATTTAAAATATTTTAAAAGATAAAATTTATAAATATTTTTTTAATTTTTTAAATATTTTTAATAATATTACTTGAATATTTTTTAATACGAGCTTAAAAGTTTATTGTTAATTGTAACAGTAAATTTATTTTTTTGGGTTTACATGTAAACTTTAAAAGCATTCATTGTTTTTTATTAGATAAGAAGGGGAGGGCCCTGATCCCATGGTTACAAAAAAAAAAAGGAAACGGAAAAAAGGTGGGAAACAACACCACCAACAAACCAAAAAACAACAGTATTAGCTCGCATGCCAACTTTTAACATAGTAACCATAGTCCAACCAGTACTAATAAAAAACAGTAAGTTTCTAGTAGCATACTTAGATCTACGTAAACCATTAATTAAGTCAACAGTGTCCCAGGTGGTATTCCACCATATCATAGCTATAATAAAATAGCAGTCTGAGAGATTAAAAAAAAAGGAAAAAACTCATCATAAACGATAGAGCAACAACATAAATCCATTAGTTGGCTTTCTTCAACAGGTCCCCATACTCTCCCATGAGAGTAATATATTCTCTCCAGTCAGGTCCCTCAGTCTTGTCCAACATCTTCAAGACATATGGTTTCCCCTGTTTCCTCACCTTCCTGGTGATTTTGGATTCTCCAAAAGTAGCTCCCAACATCGCCCTCCTCATCATTCCATTAGTTACCTTCATGAGTGTAACTAAAGCCTTCTCCATATCTTCAAACCAAACCTGTAGAAATGTTAGTCTACTCTTTAAAAATTCATTACTTGAGTCCTCTGTTTTATTATCCATACCCAAATCCCCAACTTCCTGCAAATTTTCATCTTCCTTCTTTTCATCCTCAAATTGCTCAGTTTTTTCTTCCTCTTCCTTATCCTCCTCTGATCCTTCTTCCCCCATCTCATAAATTGAGTCCTCAAAACCCATATCCTCTAAATCATCTTCCTCCTAGGCTTCAAATTCTTCATACCCCAGGTCCTCATCACACACAATCATTTTTTGTTTACCTTTTTTGTCCTTTGAGGTTGCTTTTGCAAGACGGTCTGAACTTCTCCAACCACTCCCTCCACTCCCTTTCCCCTAAAAAAACTCCTTCTCCTCCTCATTTTGAGTCTCTTCCACATTAATATTGATGACATCCCCAGGGTTTAAGTCTCTTTTGGGTTTCTTCACCTTGGGAAGTTCCAGCAGCAAAGGCGAATGCTTTTTTTTTTCTGGCATGACTTTGATGAGCTCAATTTCAAATGTTCTTTTTTCCTCACTCTTTTGCGACACGGGAGTAGAGGTGTTGGACACATTGGTCACAGGGGACTGGATTTTAGGAGTCATAAGCACCCTCCTAGCAGCAACAATAGGAGGCGGGTGGGGGTTAGGTTCTTCAGCCAGAATTTCAACAGTAGTAGGGTTTTCATCCACAGGTTGTTCCTCATTATCCTCTTCAAAATGACCAGGGTTTTCATTTCTTCCAACAAAAGGATTTCCATGGGGATTCAACGCCAAAGCATACTTGTACAGGGTTAGCATTAGACCTTGGTGGAGGGGAGGACTAGCTCCCTTCTTGATATTGAGTTGCAGGGAGGACAATAGATAAAAATGAAAATTGACTCTCTCACCATGTTGAATGTGGTTAAGCAAGGGAAAATTGTATGCATGCACCAACATATACCTTCCCTCAAGAGTAAAGTACCGCATAACAAACAGGCTGACTAAAGCAAAGGGAGGAGGGAGTTTCAATCTTGCATACCCATTCTGAAATCTTTTGAGATTCTCCCCTTCATGCAGGAATTTGTCAACAAACCTCTGGTAGTCTGCCCAACTTTTCTTTGCAACTTTAATCCCTTGATTTTGTAGCCATGTTTCTTCTGCAATGAATCTTGTCATTACCTCAAACTTCATCACTCCAATGGTAACATTACCCTTCCTCTGAGAGTTGGTAAAAAATTTCGTTAGGTTCTCGTTGTATCCCTTTAGGGATTGGAAGAACAGAACCATACCAACATTTTCAAAAATTCTCCATAAATCCACATTTTGTTTTAGGGCTTGACAATTGGGTGGCTCCATTCTCTTCCTTGGTCCTCCCATTTTGCTTTTCTACAAATTCTTCAGCTGCGACAAACTTTTCTTCATACTCTCCCACTCCTTCTTTCTTTCCAGAATGCAACCACTCTTACGCCAAATTGCACGGAGAGTCGATAAAGAATGGTGAATCAAGAATTTTCTTTTTGTTAAGTCCATCGACACATTTCCCAATACAAAAAACCCATCATTTTTTTACAAGTATTAAACTCCCCATTAATTTTCATACCTTTCTCCACTTTAGAAATGCGGGAATAGTTGACACAAGTAAAATCAGAACGAATAGAAATGACAACCCTTAACAACTTGATAATCTTCATAACGAAAGAATAATAAATATTACTTCCAGCCAAGATCATCCGATACAATCCCGTACTTCCTATGTCATCATTACATAGAAAACCAAAAAGCACCACTTGGTACTCATTTTTCCCGCATAACAACAATCTTTCATTTATGGTACTTATTTTCAAATTTTTCATTTAGGATTAAGTCTCTTAAAGACTTTAGCATATTACCATTAGTCCATCGGGTCCATCCCCTATAGCTCAGTGCCACGTTGGCGGCACAGTCAATAGCTTTATTTCCCTCTCTATAAACATGTTGCACCCTGCAATTGGTAAAAGACTTTGTAATGACTTGGCATTTATCAATTATATTTTTTAATTCCCATTGTGGTGCAGCCTCTTCATTTACGATGTCCACTATAAGCTTAGAGTCCCCTTCTATTATGACATTTTGATAACCCAGCTCCTTAAGAGTATTGAATCCCCCCCAATGCTACCATAGCTTCAACTTTATTATTGGAGCAGAGCCCCATATTCATGCCAAAGCTCACTATACACTCTCCTTTATGGTTCCTTAACAGACCCCCAACACTAGCTTGTCCCGGGTTGCCTTTTGAGCACCCATCAAAGTTACACTTTCCCCAATTCTTCTGCGGAGGGCTCCACATAGTAGCCATTCTGGTTAGCATCTTTGACCAATTGAGTTTAGTTAGATCCTTCCTAATTCCCCAGTTTTGCTTAATCCTCGTTTCTTTGTAGTTAGGCCAGGTTTCGGAAAAGCCATAATTTCCAACCTCAATGTTTTCCTTAATCTAATTTTTTATGATCTGGCTTACCTCCCAGTTGCTTCCCTCCACATCCCTAAATATTATATTATTCATTTCCTTCCATAAACCCCAGGTAACAAAAGGAGGAACTTGGTTCCAGAGATCAACAATAACATTATGTGAAAAAGGGAAATTTGACTAGCTTTCTATAAATACTTTCATTGAATTAGGAAACACCCAATCTGAAGACAACAACGACAAAAATCAGGACCACACTTCCCTCAAAAATGGACAATGAAAGAAATTATGAATAATTGACTCCTCTTCCTATTTACAGAGTGAGCATCTATTAATGAGTTGGAAACCTCTCCTAACCAAGTTATCAATACTGAGAATTTTACCATGAGCCGCATGTTGACGTTCCAAATGGCACAACAGTTCAGTTAAAAAGAATACTGCTATTTTGTTTCTCTTGAAAGAGAAATGTAACACATGGATACCTTAGCTCCCAAGGTCTTTATAGTTGGTTCTCAACTGTGTTGATGTCCCTCAGAGGTCAATGTAGTAGTAATGTTCAAGGGGCCTGCTGGTGTGAGCTTCTAGATTGTTCTAAGATCAAGCATGAATTTAAACCTACTCTAACTGGGGGTTTTAAAGAAATAGCAAAAGATAGATCAGGGCTTTGGTACTGAAAAGAATGATAATTCACCTATCTTAACCAGACCTGTAATCCTTCAAGGAATTGCAAACTAAAACTGCAGAACAAAATTAACTTGTGATTGACACAGTTTCATTCATTTACAATGCTGATTTCAATAACAAATTGCAAGTTATCATTTAAACAAAACATTAAAGTAAGACCTCAATCCTTGAAAGATTCTCAAATCAATTGATTAACTCAAGACAAACACCATTCTGAAACACAATCTGAAGTAGATTTTAATCTGGTTGCTTCTACTGTTAGTGAAATAGATAAGCAACACTTACAAAGCTGGCACAATCACCAGTGTACAAAAAATCTATGACTCTGAATCATTTCCATTTATATTGAGAAAATTGAAAAGATACATTATTCATTCCTACTGAATCTAACTACAAACTAGGAAGACAAAAGAAGCTCCTATTACAAAGAATCAAGATGCAATTCTGTCTCCTCCTGCTTCAGAAAATTCCTACTTTATTGCTGCTCTTAACTTCTAACCCTTTTTAGTTCTAATCCTAACTGTCTAACTGTCTTTTTTCTCTAACTTTCTCTTCTAAATCCTTCTAACCCTTACAAAGAGGAAAGAATGGCCTATATATACAGAGTGTACCAAAAGGAATGCACTGGCTACTACTTTAGGGTTTTTACAAAATATCTACTGCCTGCATGAGGGTCGGCTCTCAAATCTTTTTGAGGAGAGTCAAAACTGCATTCAATGTGAAACCCTACTGTCCATGCTGATGACGACCTATTCTGGGAATGATTTGTAGATCTTTTGCAACTGCAACATTAACTCTTATGTCTTCATGTCCATCTTTGAACTCCTTCACAGAGCTTCCTTGAATGCTCCAAAGTATCACCATTAATATTGGCCTGCCTCGGCTAGTGATCACTACAACTGTCCCTGTGACTCATAATTTCTTCGCCCTTCTTCATGTTCTCATTCATGTTTTAGACTTCTCTGCTTCTTGACCATCCTCTGGAAGCATCATCGGGTATCCCTGTAGATTTGAACATTTCACTCGAGTCGATCCATTTCCTTTGGATCTTAGAAGGAATCCATTTTTCCTGCATTTTGTTGGTCTTCCCTCGCGGGAACAGTTAATCGGTCAAACTGTCGCCAGTCAGTCCTCTTAGCCTCTTCTGATTGGTCAGACATACACCACGCGAGCTTCTCAGGCAGCCAAATGTGGTTTGAATGGGATCACATGTCGGTGAGACACTAATCATGTCTCCCTGATGTGATTATATCGCTTTTAGCAACCATCGGCATGACATTAAACAGTCGGAAAGACATTTCGACGAGCTGTAGAAGTCATATCGAGCTTGTGAAAACCATCGGCAAGACAGTCGCTAGTCGGTGGGACATCATAGCGAACCTCAGGATCCTTCAGCAATCACATTTTTCAGGTCAGGGAGACTATCGCTTGTCGCTGTGACATCATGGTGAAGTCTTCTTTATCTCCCAGCAGGCCCATTCTCATGTTGGGGAGACCTCATCGTTTCGGGGAGATCTTACACTGAACTCCTCTTTTCTTACTGAGCCCCTCTTTTTTATTGGCAAGACCAACGCACTCGGGAAGACATCTCCCCTAGTCCATCCTTACTCCCCCAAGCCCGAGTCCTTTTACTTTGGTGTGACTTTCTTTCTTCGCCAAGACCTTTTGGAGAAGGCATGATCCTCCGTCGAGCTCCATTTGTTTCAATGGGGTCCCCTTTTTGTCGGGCAAACATTCTATGGTCGGGGAGACTTCATAGCGACCCTTTCGTTCTCTCCCTAATCCCATTCTATTTTGGTGAAACTCTCCGTAGTTGCCCAGACATCTCTATTGGCGAGACCTCTTGCCGAAGCCACTCCGTTTCACCGATATCGCCTTACTTCGGCAAGAATTCACCCCGTCAGTGAAACATATTGCCGAAGTCACCTTTCTCTCGGTGAGCTTCCTCCATGTCACTGAGACTTCCTTCAGTTGGTGAGACTTTACACTGACCGAGGCTTCCTTTCTCTAAGTGCAAACTTTCTCTGGGCTCCCCCTACCTTTTTGGCTAGACATACGCTAATCGGCCAGACCTCCCGTCGAAGGCAAAATTATCGTTGGGCTTCAAACTTTGGTGGGACCTTCTTCCGTTGGGTAGACTTATGGCGATATCCCTTCCATGTCACCGAGACATACTGATTCTCTCACCGAAGACCATTGATAGAATCCCCTTGCGCTATGTCGGTGTGACTTGAAGCTTTCGGCAAGACTTCACCCCAAAGTCAAAATCTCTCACTGACATACTTTCTCACTGTCGTCAGTTGGTGAGACATAAAAATATTGCTAAGACCTTTCTCTGAAGGAAACCCCCCATGGTGATAGGAGACTCCTAGTTGTCGGGATGATGACTGATGTCCTACCAATAGGAATCTACACGTGAACTCCACTCGCCGTGACATCTCTAGGGTCTTGCCGATAGGCAACACAAACACCTATCGATAGAATGCTTTGGTAGTCGACAAGAGATCTACAAGGTCTTGCCGACTTTCTTCTCAGAAGAAAACTGTGACCAACTGGACTGAAGAATGCTTTCCAACTGAGTTCCCTTGACAAATATCATCCTGTGTGTGATTTAATCCTACAAAAGAAAGGCCTGCATTAGCACTCAGGGGAAAATAAAAAACATTATAACAAAATACACCATTACTTATAATTATTTCACTGAATTCCTAGCAAGAAGAAAACCAACTTAGGCTGAGACAGAACCAAAATCAGATCAGACAGAACAAAAGATAAAACAAAAGAACAGAAGAACCCCAAACACAAAACGAATAAACAAAAGTAAGAAAAGCAAAAGAAAGGGGGACCCATTTTGTTCCAAAATAAAATGGGGTGGTTATGCAAGGCATAACAAATGGTGACTCGGCTGGGAAAATGGTTTAACCATTTTCAAGAAGCTGAAAGATTCAGCTACCCAGAACTCCTGGTTCATGAATATCACAACTCCAGTTGGGTCAGTTATAACAAGCAAGGTTGAGTTAGAATCTCAAATGTAAATCAACACTAGCTACCCCTGAATCTATGTGTGTGCTTGATAGTGCATCACTCTTTTGTAAATTTTTCTTGATCTTTCAGACAATAATGTGCAATATTTGAGCTACATGAGTTGATTTCCTTTAGCTGTTGTGCAATGATATCCTGGGCATTGGTTCGCTGCCAGTCAGGCGTCCATAGCCCCGATGAAGATACCTCTAGTTTTCTCACAGCATTGCTCTACTGTCAATCAGGCGTCCATAGCCCTTGTAGAGATACTGGAATCACCCATTCATATTGAGTCTTCTTTCCCTTTCAGATAATTCTTTTCTCTCTCTTTTTTTTCTCATAGAGTTTCAAATATTTAATTCAATTTCTTTTCAATATGTCAGATGTTTAACACCTGGTCTAGGTTGAAAACTACCATGGATGTCATAACAACAATTGGGAAATTGGATTTTTCACTCAAATCTTACAACACTGTCATCCTAGGACAAACATACCATTCAAGAGGAGATGATCTTGGTGATTTGTGGCAGATTCAGAGGAGCTAATGAAAGTTATTTACTTGGCACCTTGTTTTCAAGACCTTCCACAACCTTTATTGACAATGGACATGAAACAAAGATTTTAGGACAAAATCATCCAATCAGGAAGCTTAAAAATACCTAAACCATTTTTCTCCTTGTGACCACAGTATACTTTAGATAATAGCCCACAGTTTCAGATGGAAAGGACAGATCAAACCCAAAGAACAAAACAAAACACAAACCACATAACAAGGGAAATAAAAAGACAAAAAGGAAAGACAAACAAACAACAAACTATTCACAAGTAAAGAGAAAATTACTTACACAAAGAGCAATAGATCATTTATAAAGGACTGATTTATTTACAAGCAGAAACACAAAAACTATTTACATAAATACAAATTATTTACAAACAAGAGACAAATAAATTATTTACATAAAGAACAATGAATTACTTACATACATAACATAAATCAATAAGCTTTATGACTCAAAATAGTGTTTGAGAAACTTCCCATTGACAGGCAAGGGAACAGGTTCTCCAGTCAAGCTACTTAGTCTTGTTGATGTGTTTTTTATGCACTTCTCAACACAGGCAGTGCGTAGGTGCACTACCTCTCTTGAAAGACAATCTTCCATAATCAGATTGCAGAACACTATCCCAAGGTCTCTAATGTCAGGTCTTGACAGTGCTTGGAATATCTCAGTTGTTTGATATGATTTCTTGGAATCACAAGGCAGACTTATGGATGAGTTACAAAGCAAGTGAAGTTGGGTCTTGAAATGGAGTTCCTAAGATGGAAAAGTTGTTGTGCATTTGCTATAGGTTCAAATAGCAGTCTTGAACTCCATTTTTATCATTGGATTTAGCTTTACAATGTGCAATGAACCTTTCCTAAGGTATTTTGTAAAAAAAGAAGGAAAAAAATGCGGGGAAGAGAGAAGGCTCCTAGATCTGCAACTAACTGTGAATAGTTATAATGAAGTTCCTGCAATGGACAGCTTCCTGGAAACAATATTCCACTTAACCAAAAATCTAACAGTCTCATGGAATTTGTGCTATCTTCTAAGGTCTGCAAATGTTTCATCTTTCATTCACCATATGCATGCATGAACAAAGATGAAAGTGTGGAGCAGCTTTGAATTTAAGTCCAGAATAAATTTACACAGCTATCTACCATCAGCAAACAACAAAAAGTATGGACTAAGAAGGCATCTACACAGCAGGAATTTTCATAATCACAGGACAACATTCCTAAAATCTATCAAGGCAAGAAAATAGTTAACTAGAACAACAATAAAATCTAAGTTAAACATCTAACAATGGAGGTTGAATCAAGCAACATGTGAGAAACTCAGAAAATGCACTAAGTCAATGTATTTTCATTATAAATTTATGCAGCATGTCTTTACAACAACTCAAATCCCTTTACAAATGAGAGGAGACCCCTATTTATAGTGCCCCAAAAGTGAAATGAATGGCCAAGATTAATTCTCATTGTGTGGCCAAGATTCACTACAAAATAGGGTTTCACCAACCCCCAATATATTACAATTTTAAAATTACATTTTGTCCCTTCCCTATTTTGTCATCTAGTGACGACACTGTAGCTTTTTGTCCTTTTGTTGGTTGCTATTTACTGTAGCTACTCTTTGGGGAGCTCTTTATCATCAATAGGGTTGTCCCCCTGCTTCTTAGAGGTTGTGTATTCCATGAACTTCAGGATGACCGGCTGGAGTTTGTCTACCTCAATGATCTCATACTGCAGCACTTGGTAGCTCCACTCTTTTGCATTATCCTCTAACCTCTTCCAGTCCTCATCGTATTTTGCGCCTTGGTCCCTGAATAACTCTGATTGATCGAAGGCACGGGCAACAAAACTCATGAACTCCATTATTTCACTAGACATCCCGTCCTCCATCTTCTTTTGGAAGTAAGGCTTCACCTTTTCTGGATCCATTTGCATTATAGGCATGTCATACTCCATCATTAGCTTGAGATAACGAGCGCATTCTGTCCTGATTTCCTTGATCCACTCGATATCTGGATCCACTTTACTCATTATCTATTCCAGCCTTTCCTTCCTATTGCCAAAGTCTCACCGCCACACATCCATCAACCAATGATCGTCCTTGTTAAACGCAAGCTCCTTTTCCCATGTGGCTTCTGGAAACTAAAGGATAGCCTCGATCTTTGGAAAGGTGGAGTCGTATGTTGCAGGGAAGTCAGTGCATAGCTTTTTTGTGCCCTCCAAAAATTGCTGCAGGTCCAAGAACTCGTTGGCTGTCCAAATAGCCCAGCTAATTCCCATGTTTCTGACGTATAAAACTTGTTAGAACCAGCTCTCTGTAGTCTTTTCTAAGTTCTTTCTTCTCTCCATCTTATCAATCTATTCCTTGGACAGCAGTTGGGGCGCGGTTGTGGACGTGGTAGGTAGGTCATTCACCGAAGACCATTGCTGGATGTAATCTGTTAAAGTAGCCACCTGTGCTTTGAGCTCATCTTTTAAAATCTTGTCCTGCTTTATCAAATGTACCACCGTGGCCACTGACTCCTCAATATTCTCTACCTTTTGTTCCCTGGTGGCGGTCCCCAAGTTGATGGTAGAGATGTTGTAACTCACCCTAGCCTGGCCCACCACAGGCATTGCTATTTGCATAGCTCGAGACCCAGAAGAATCCATTGTTACCCTGGATCGGATCTTAGGCCTCTTTTCTTTCTTTGTTGTGATCTGAGCTCGGGCTAAGATAGCCTTTAGTCTCACCCTAGGGTCCTTTAGTACGAGAGTTTTCCTTTCGAGCTATTTTTCTAACCATTCAGGCATGACAAACTTGCCCTTAGGTGACTCACGATTGCCCTCGCTCCTTTCGGTCAAGGCTTTCGTTCTCTTATCTTTTGAAACCCTTTCTTCCTCCTTGGCAGCATCTCCTTCTTCATCGGAGTCCTGGATGAACACAAGGCATTTAATAGGAGGCCTGGCAGATAATTGTTGCAAGGGACTTTCTTTCTCTTCCATTTCCACTCCTTTCTCTCTCTCAGTTTGTTCAACCTCGTGCACATGTTCCTTGAGCTGCTCGATTTCGAGGCTCTTGTCTGCTTGAGCCTCACTCTCAGGTATATCTTCTTCTGGATTATCTTCTTGCTGCTGTCCTTTTCCAAGAGGTGACCTTTCTGCCTCCGTCTGAGTGCCCTTCAGCTACTGAGGCAGCTCTTCCTCAAGATCATTGTCGAAGGCCTGCACGATGACCTTACCACTGGCATCCTCCTCCTCATCCCCGCTCTCTGAGGAACTAGTTCCTTCCTCCTCATAGGCAACCCTGTCAATAATGCGATGTTCATACTCTGGGTGCTTGTGATATTCATCGGCCTCCTCTTCAAAGGGATTTGAATCCTCTTGTTCCCACCTCTCCCACTCCTTAGAGATTAACATGGTGGCTTCCATAGCTGGTGGCCCTGTTGGAGGTTGTGAAGGTTTGGAAGTAGCGAGGACCTGAGCTAAGGTTGCTTGAAGAGTGGGATCCATGAGGATCTGGGAGAGCTCGGAAGGGATATTCTACATATGCTTTGAGAAGGCTTCAGGCATTGGTGCAGCCACCGTAGGTAATCAGAGTGACATGGTGGGTGACATGGCAGCGGAGGAAGGAGGTGTAGTCATGGCAGAGGAGTCAATTACAATCACAGGCTCAGTCGGGGGTGAAGGGGCAAGATGGACAGAGATGTCCACTGCCGGCGGGGATGTAGCGACCATAGCTAGAGAGGTAGATGATGGGGGAGCCAAAGCAGGGAGAGCCAAAACATGTTTTATTTGATCAGTATCTTTTGCTTCTTCCTCTTGGGTTAAGAGCTGCTCTGCCGTACCCCCCATTTTCTTAAGTCTTTTGGAGGGTGAGCCTCCCGTTTCTTTTCTTGTATATACCTTAGGGTCAGGAGACTGTTCTATTTTCATCTCCTTCCTCTTCTTAGACCTAGTGATTGGAGGAGACTTGGACGTCCCGCCGGTTGAAGTGGTGGCAGCGGCATCCTCCGTGGCACTTGGCTCACTTTTGAGCCCTTCATAAGTCAAGATTACCCCCCGTTGTTTTAGTCGGACCACTTGTCTATCAACCCATTCCTTGGTACGGGCCAAGATTGGCTTTGTTATAATGTCGAGATCATTGACCTCCTGCTCGTCCCAGTCAATTGTTGGTACTGGAAAATTGGCGACTGCGGGGGTACCTGGGGTCCATTATGGTGCTATCATCTTCTTCGACTTGGTCTGGTCTGGGAAATGGTTGCACCTTCATTATAAAATGCGCAATCATCCGCATATAGTGCCTTGCATGTACCTCTTTATCATCTTGACAATCCCCCCAAAAGTCTTCAATGTGGTGGAGATGAGCGAACCCCGGTCCTAGTGCCTTCCTTACGTGCCCATATGGATCCATTCGAGGGTGAGCAGTGTGCAGATGAAAATGGTAATCCTTCAGCTCCTTCTCGGAGTTACCAGCACACTGGGAAGTTTGTAGCTTATACATTCCCTGGCTAAGAGTCATGGGATAAGAGATCCATGCTATGTGGTTGCCACTGAAGATCACCTGTATGTGTTGGAGCTGACGAGAAATCTCCAATAGGATGATTCAGTCATTGGGGTATCGATGCAATTTGTTTGGCCTTTCGGTGAATCCTTGGGCACAGATGTATGTGAACTTCGGGTATTGAATGAAGAGGAAGGCATATTGCTTCAAAAATGCCCTAGCACTGTGGGACACTCTCCTTTCAAAATCCCTGACAATCATTCTGACAATATGACCGATGAAGGCATCATTTACTCTGCAGTACTCCCTCTTGAAGTTTCGGTACTGGAGCTGGGGGTATCTGTCATAGGCTTTGAGTCTTCGACCCTGCTCCTGATTGGGTGCCACAAACAACCCGTTGTACTGTCTCTGGTCGGCCAAGGAGTATACGAGATATGAAGTCATATAAAAATTAGAACTCTTCTTCACATTGACGAACTGCTCATGGAAGCAATTGCTTATTATACCTCCCCAATAAAATGAGGTCTTTGTGGTAACGTCCTCATTCCCATGAAGGATCTACTCAACAAAGTACACCATCCACCCCTGAAAGAAGGCCGCAGTAGGGAGGCCTATAACCCTGCTTAGCATTGTGACCAAATCGTGGTAGTCCTCATAAAAATCATTGCGGAAGAGTTCGTTAGGAACCTTCGCGACGCTGCCCCACTTTTCCTTGAGCCAATGTTGATTTATTAACTTCCTGCAGCTTGTAGGGTTACCATCCCATGCCGCCTGACACTCCTCAATGGTAGGTGTTTCCATTTCTATGAAGGTGGGAATATGAAAGGTCTTTGTGATTCCTTCAGCCGACATGTCGATGAGAATGTTACCATCCCTGTCAACAATTGTCCTTGTATCTGGTTGATATGCCTGCCGGTACGCCATAACAAGCTCGGGAGCTACAAGAAATGGAGGAAAGTCTGCGGCCTTTGCTATTCCGCTTTGTCTTATCAGTCTTGCATTCTTGGTCGTTGGATTGACCCTGACCCTTTGTGTAAATTCGTCAATATTGACATGGCCTATGTTAGTGTTAGTGATTTCCTTCCAATTCGTGGTAACCTTCGAGTGCAGAGGCTCACCCTGGAATTGGTATTTCATTTGGTCTTTGTCTTCTTTCCCTCGAGGAGTTTTGCTTGACTTCTTTCCTTTGTCCTTTTCAATGGCTACCCCCGAAGGTCCCGCACTCGATTCCATATATTCTGCATGAAAAAGCGTAGTAAGTGCAATTGATCATGAAAACATTCATGTTAGCCAAAATCCCAAAGATGAAATCCATTTTTAATAATCTATCAAGCATAACATGATACTTTTATCTCCCGATATCATTGGTCTTTTGATTGAGGGCTTTGGGATAGTCCGGGCCCCGAGGGCCACACTTCCCTGGCAGGAATGTTGTTTTGGAAAGGCAAATGGGGCGGAATGATCCGGGAGATTATTTCCGATCGAATTTCAATAATTTAAAAGGTTCGCAATGAAGAGGGCCAAGATTTAGCACGTGGGTCGAGATCAGATTTCAGATTTGGACTCACTTGGATTGATTTAGGAGCATCTGGAGGTCCAAGGCCGAAAAGTCATCTGAAGATGGCTGTTTGGGACGGCCGAGCAGAAACGGAGTTTCGGAGATAGAACTCCGAGGTTCGGGGCCCTGCGAATCGAAGGGCGGCCAGAAGATTACAATTTTCTCAGTTTGAGCGCTTGGGCGTGAGGCACCGGGAAGTTGTCCACCTTTTGTCATTCAGAGTGGCTATTGCCAGGGGAAGTCTAGAAGGGGCGGCTTGGCAGACTTGACCTGGCATGAGGGTCAGACGGAATTCTCTCGCAGATACCCGATCGGCGAGACATCGATCATCGGGGTGAAGTCATGGCGAACGCCTCATGTCTCACCGACCATCGATAGGGAGGAGGCAAACCGACAAAGGGCTTTTCTTCGATGTGAGGTCTTGCTGACTCTGCAATGTCTTGCTAACCTTTTCTTCAGCATGAGGTCTTGCAACGGAGAGATGTCTTGGCGAGATCCTTGGGTCTCGCTAATCGCCAAAAGGAGGACCGGACCCGACATGATTGTCGGACGCTAGATTTTGATTTTGGGACTCATGGCGGTCGGGAAGGTGGAGCTCGGAGCTCAGAAGGGCGGGTAAGATTTTCTATCTTTCGACGACGGAGATGGGACGGAGTCCCGGATGACGGAGCCCAGCATGGTTGAGGACGTTCAGGGTTCAACGGAGTTCTCCAACGGTGAAAGGAATCCTGGGATCCAGGAGGTGGAAAGATGTTAGGCACTCGTCGTCGGCAACAACGAAGACCACGCAGAATCGCCAAGAGAAATTGATGTCGTCGCGATGCCTTGGCGAAGGCATTATGTCTTGCTGAAGATGATGGATCTCAGGGTAGCTCCTTTCTTTCGGTAAGATCTCTCACCGACACTAGGGGGTCTTGCCGACAAACGGGGAAGCCTCGGCAGGAGACAGCGGTTTCGGCGAAGGATGGAGATATTGATGTGATGTCTTGGCGATGCAGAGGGTCCAGTCGATAAAGGGAGCCTTCGGCATAATACTCCAAGTCGGAGAAAGGTCTCCCCGACCGTCGATGTCTCTTTGACTTGCTTCGTGCTCGCCCAAGGATAAGGGGGTCGGCGTAAGGTCTTGCCGACCCAAATGTCACGCCGACGGAGTAGCTCGGGAGAACAAGGTGCGTTCGCCAAGGGGTCTTGCCGAAGGGTGAAGGTCTCAGCAATGAAAGAAAAGAGACTTCTGCATGACTCCAAGGGGTTCATTGTAACATCTCACCAAAAGCAATAGGTCTTGCCGATAAAGGGCGATAACCGAAGACCAGGCAGACGGGACCCATTTGCCGTTAGAGAACAGTGGGAGCGTGGCAGACTCCCGAATGTGGAAATCTGGAGGTATGGGCCTGGGGAACATGAATGTAGCCTGACATTGTTTAAGTTCTTTGAGTTTGCACGTCGGACGGCGAACCAACAAAGGAAACCCGATGGTCCGGGTGCAAAAGATGGGATAGCCATTTTGAAATTGGCAATTTTCATAAAAGTCCAGGCGGCGAAGGAGGAGTCCGAGCCCGAGAAGGGCGAATGCCCCTGCAAAGAATAGTCGCGTGCGGGACAAGTTCTGAATTAATCCCGAGGGTGCCATGCTGGGTTTTCTCAAGTTCTAAGGGATGGGTTTTGTTTGTTGTATCATATTTCACCATTCACATGTCCTTTTGATCGTTACTATTTATTTTAAGCCTTAGAAATCATGAAAACATTATTCGGGAGGGTGAACGGACAACCTACCTCGAACACTCGATGCAGGGAGGTGTGGGATCCACTAACAGTTGGCAAGGTGACGGCAGCGGGTGCGAGCGCGAAGGTCTCGAAGACGGTGGGATCCTCTGGCAAGTTCTGATCTCTCACTGTGAGAATGACAGGTTTGTGCAAGTTATTTATACCCCTACCGCCATTAATGGCCGCATTGAATGCAAGTACAATTGAAATTTAGGTTGGTGGATTTGAATTCACGGATGGCGGCGGGAGGCCCGGGGTCTGGAGGCCGGGAGGGTGCAAGGCGGTGGCCGTTTGGAAATTTCAGCTCGATGGACGCCGGCGGCGAAGAGGAAGTCGGGGCCCGGAGGGTGGAGTTCCGCAAAAGGTACGCTGTCAGGAACGGCGAAACCTTCACGAAATTTCGAACTCGGAAGTCTAGAAGTCCGGACCCAAAATGTTTGAAGGCAACCAAGATTTCCTCGCAAACTTCTCAGACGGCGATGATGGAGCCGGGATCTGAGGTCTGGGAAGATGCAACCCATCTGCCGTCGGGAACGACAGACACAACAAGGAAACCCGAAGGGGCGGGCCCAAGCCCGCTGGAAAAGGCAAACTGCCAAGGAGACCCCACAAGGCGCCCCAACTTGACAAAAATTAAAAGGGAGAAGCATGGTCAACTCAAGATGAGGCTTCAAATGTACGCTGACCACCCGGGACATCAAAATGGGGCACGCAAAATGAGGCGATGACAAAAATGACTCGACAAGGTGAAAGAAAAAGAGGGCCCCCGTTCCAATAATAGGGCATGTGTGCTGAGGGCACAAGTCTGAAAGCATTTTCTCCTAGGATCTCAGCAACCTGATAAGGACCTAACCAAAGTTTGTCAAATTTCTGGTGACTGCCCTTCTTTTCACTAGCTTTATCCCATAACAATACAAGGTCGGATATCCTAATGGCTTTGATTTTGGCTCTTTTTTCAAACCAATGTTTGACAACAGCGTGGTGCCTAAAGAACTATTGCAAGGCGGCATCTCTTTGTTCTTCTAATTTCAACAAAGCAGCTAATCTGACTTCTATCCTATTGTCATTAGAGTAGAATTTTTGCATGAACTCAAGGATAGGTATCTGCAGATGGATAGGGAAGACAGGCTCTTGGCCACATACCAGCTTGAATGGTGAAGTCTTTAGAGCAACCTTAATCCTAGTCCTATCTGCCCATAATGCAAATCTCAACTGGGTATGCCAATCCCTAGGGTTGTGGTCTAACAATTTTTTTATTACCCCTAGAAGGTTCTTATTGGTCGACTCTGCTACTCCATTGCCTTGTGGGTAATAATTTGAAGAATACTTCAAGACAATCTTGTGATCATATGCCTAGGAAATAAACTCAGCAGAAGAAAAGGAAGAGCCATTGTCACATACCAACGCGAAGGGTACCCCAAACCTTGTAGTGATGAACTCGGTGAGGAACGTGATCACTACCTCTGTTGTGTTGTTCTTGCAAGGTATAGCCTCTGTCCATCTTGTGCAGTAATCAGTAGCAGTCAAAATGAACTTGTGTCCTGTAGAATATTTTGGGTTAATTACCCCAATGAAATCCAATGCCCATTGGGCAAATGGCCTTACCTCATAAACATGCTGCAATGGCATGGCTACATGGCGTTCCCTTGATGCAAAAATATGACATATGTGACATGTTCTCACATGCTGATGAGCATCTTTGAACACACAAGACTAGTAATAACCAGACCTGAGGATCTGGTGTGCCAATGAATCTGCAGAACCATGACATGTGCCATGTTCCCATGAAACTCAGAGATCACATGTTTAGCCTCTTGCTGATCAAGGCATCTTAGGTACACTCCTTCAAAATTCTTCCTGTATAGCAGCCCTCCTTTGAACATATAATGAGAACTCTTCATCCTTAGCACTCTCCTTTGAGTTGAATTCATCCCCTCTGGACATCGATTTTTGAGCATAAAATAGACGATATCACCATACCAAGGGTCGCTAGAGAAGGACTGGGTTGTGTATTGCTAACAGATGATGTTGTCGCCAACGTCTGCCATAGACTGAGACAAGCCTGTACCCCTAACTATTTTCATCGGGTGTATCTCTAGATCAAATTCTTGCAAGATGGCCATCCATTTCCCTCTTCTTTCTCCTAGCTCACTCTGCATGAGTAGGGACTTCACAGCAGCATCAGGAACTACAACGACGACTTGGCTTTGGAGGATGTAATGCCAAAATTTCTAGAGAGCCCGAACCAGTGCAAAAGTTTGCTTCTCGAGGGATGAGTATTTGATCTCAACATTATTAAATGGAGAGCTCATGAAATCAATCGGTCTCTCCTCTGCCTTCTCTCTTCGCTGAGTTAAGACAGCTGCGCACAAGTGTTCAGAGGCAAAAGAATAGATATAAAACAATCTTAAGTAGTCAGGACTGGTGAGGACGGGTGCTTCTAAAATGGATCGCTTGACTTGTAAAAATGCGTCCTTTGCCTCCTCAGTCCACTCTACTTTAGCGTCCTTCTTCATCATTTGATTCAGTGTTTTCACGATTTCAACAAAGCCTGTAATGAATTTTCTCATGAAATTGATCTTTCCGAAGAAAGACCTCATTTCTTTCTTGCTTCCTGGCCTGGTGATCTTTAGAATGGACTCGACTCAGTCTGGATCAATCAATATTCCTCTTTTAGAGATCACATGTCCCAAAAGCTTGCCCTCTGAAACTCCAAACACGCACTTTCTAGGATTCAAGGAGACACCATACTAGATGCATTATTCCAGAACCTTGGCCAAATCCGCAGCATGGTTCAGTCGATCTTTGGAGAATACCGTTAGGTCATCCATGTAGATGATGATGCACTTTCCAATTAGATCCTTGAATGCTATATCCATCGCACGTTGAAAATTTGCTCCGACGTTTATTAGACCGAATGGCATCCTTCTGTATGCAAACGTTTCCCACTTTGTAGTGAAAGTTGTCTTCATTCTGTCTTCACTGTTAACCATTACTTAATTGTATCCAGAGTAGCCGTCTAGGAATGATATCATCTGAGATCCATTGACAGTCTACAAGACCTCATCCAGTGAGGGGAGTGGATAGTTATCTTTTTTCTAAAGCTCTGTTCAAATTCCTAAAGTCCACACATAACCGGATTTCTCTGTTTTTCTTACGGACTGGGACTAAGTTGGCCACCCATGTTGAATGGCGTACAGGGAAGATTATCCTTGCAGAAAGCAATTTTTGAACTTCCCTAAGGATCAGTGGCTCAATCAAGGCGTTGATGGGGCGTTGTTTTTGTCGAAATGGCTTGGCTTCGAGCTTCAGGGGAATAGTATGAGTCATTACAGTAGCATCAAATGTCTTTAGGTCTTCATATCCCCAGGCTATCGCAGCAATATCTTTCTTCAGTGCCTTTAATATATCCTCTCCAATTGCTTCAGGGCAGGATTTCCCTATGTAGACATTCCTTTCAGGACCCGAATCAGCTAAGTTAACAATTTCGTATTCACCTCCCTTATCTTCAGCTGATATCTTCTCTCGAGCCCTTGGGTATAAATCAAAAATTCTTTTTAGGGCAACCATTCCCTTGGGGATGCTATTATTCTTTAAATTAAGGACCCCTTCTGTATCACATTCCTCAAGGTTCCAATCCCCTTGATCTTTGTTGGACTCATCAATAATTTTCTCCTCAAAAACATCTGAGCTTGCTAAGAAAGCCAAAATATGTCGATCATCATCAAAGAATTGAAAGTTCGTGATGTTGTCAGGAATTGCAGGGGTGGAAATTAATTCCACTAAGAATTTTTTGAGGTTAGAGCCTTGCATAGGTTCCAGGGTGCTTGTAGCAACAACCAATGAATTAGCTACTTGATTGTCTTCTCTAGGGATTAAGCTAATCCCAAAGGCATCAAAGTCCTCAATCAGGTTCCATACCCGATTTCTACATACTGCCAGCCTTTTGTTGTGACATGTATATTGGTTGCACACTTGCCTGATAACTATTTTTGAATCCCCCTTGACCATCAAGGCAGTGACCTTCTTATGTGTGAACATCAATCCCCGTGCCAGAGCTTCATACTCTACGATGTTGTTAGTACATCCAAATTGCAACTTGTAAGAAGCAAATAAGGTTTTCCCTTTAGGGTTGTTAGTACAATTCCAACACCACTGCCTGTCTTAGATTTGGATCCATCAAACGTGAGGGTCCATAATTGATCATGGGTTCGAGTTGATTCTTTTGAAGTTGTTATGGGCGCTTGAATTAGATGAGTCACAATTGGGGTTGCTTGATCTTTTGCATCAGGTATAGGGAAATGATGCTTTGTAAGTTCTTTAGATACACTCTCCAATTCCTGCGTAATTATATGATCTGACCTGTGGCTATCCTTCTGGAAGCCACTAGTGTCTTTGATCAACCCCTTGGGTTTTGGTATATTCGTGAGTGTAGGGGTGACAAACGAACCTTGGGACTGTTCCTTGTCAATATGCTGATTCAGAAATATGTCTGGAGTAGGTTCAATTTGAACTTCCTTCGAAGGTATTCTATCCCTAGTTAGCATTGTTGCTTCTTTAGCTTCAAATGAGAAGCGGTCTGTAATGGTATCAGTGTAGCTTGAGACAACTTCTCTACCTTGGGAAACATGATTTAAAATGTCAATGCAGGGTTGGCAAGTCAATTCAGAGTGATTTTGGTAATGCACCCTGCACCAGTTAGGTAGAAGAAGACTTTGCAGATCGGTATCTTCCCCTAAGACTAGTTGGTCTTGTTGTAACTTATTGGCCAATGCCTGTTGATTTTTATTAATTACAGAATCAGGGAACTGTGAAGTTGGCAGTTTTTGTATTGACATGTCTTTAGAATTGAGAACCGAGAAGGTTAGAATTTCTTCTCTTTTATAAACCCTCATCTTAGTCTCAAAGTAAGCTACCTCATTGGGACAATCATACTCAGTGATGATATGCTTGAGGCGAGGCTCACTTTCAATCCTAATCTGAGTAGGAATCCCTCTCCATGACAGCCACATATGTGAAAAGTCAAGGGAAAGATATCCCCCTAGACTTTTCATCAAATCTCTGCTCAGCAGCATGCCATAGGTCTCAGGAATGTCCGCTACTTGAATGTCTATGCTGGTTTGAACCCTGGGGTCTGATCCTACTTGCACATGTATGTTCCTTAATTCCCCCACTACATTAACCTCTATCTTGTCAAGTTGAATGACCTTCTTATTTGTCTGAATGGGGTTTAATCCCAACTTCTTAAATATGAAAAATGGCATAACATTGCCCAAAGCCCCTGAATCCAACAAACAATTATGTAGGTTTTTCCCACAAATTCTTCAACTCAAAAGGAATGGTGGAGTACCTACCTTGTTTCTGTACAAGGCTGCATTCACGTCCCCAGCAGGTGTTGCCTTGTTCTTTCCTTTTGATTTATCAGCTTGCTCCAAAGCTTTCAACACTATCTCCCTTTGAGCAGGGCACCACTTTAAGATGTCAAAGTATGACAAAGAAGTTTTATGTTTCTGCATCTCAGAAACAATATCAAATTACATGTTACAACTTGAGTTATTTTTGGAGACACCAAAGGGATTACCCTTGTTATGGAAGTCAGGCGGGCCTTTTGGTGGAAGAGGGTTATTATCAGCACTTTGATTTGGAGGCACCATGTGATTAGGTGGCGCTGATGTAGTGAATGGCCCCTTACTTTGATTTCTCAGGAAGTGTCCTCCTTTTGAATGAAAGGCTTGGGCATCATATGAATCTTCCTCTGGTTCATTCTCCTCTTGCCTTGGGAACGAAGGTTCCTCCTCAAAGAGGTCATAAGTCATTGTTGTATCTACTCAGCTGCCTTCTTTGTGAGGATTCCCTTGGAATTTTTGGGCATCTGCTTGTGCCATCTTGACGACTTTCTCCATTTCAGGGTAGTTCACCTCAAATGGGTTGCAGTATCATGCAGCCTGCACCAATTGGTCATAAAGTTGAGGTCAGCCACGTCTGCAGTATGTGTTCTCTCCTCATTTGCTTGATAGTTGTGAGAGACTCCACCATTATTGGGCCCTATATTCCATTGCCTGCTGTTATTTGGCCTTTGGTTATACCCTCTGTTTTGATTTTGGTATCCTTGATTAGAGGAGTTTTGGCCCTGATAACCTCTTTGGTTGTAATTGTTATGGTTTTGATAGTTACCTTGATTGTTGTTGTTTTGACTAGGGTAGCTACCTTGGTTTTGGGAGGGGTTCAACTGAAGTTGAGCCATGTCATTTGTAACTTGAGACAGTGTTTTCTTCAATGTTGCTACCTCATTCATAAGTTGGACTGTCTTTTCACTTTCCACACTCTTAGCAATAGGTGGCTAACCACCATGATTTGGTGTTCCAATTTGGTTATGATGACCATGGGAACTTTGAGGAGGTTGTGACTGTTGAAAGGGATCAGAAGTTCCAGTAGCAAAGAATGGGACAAGTGGTTGAGTTTTCAATTCAGAAATAGGCCCATAATGGGAAGGAGACATTCCCGGGACAGTATTGAATGGAGGAGTTGGGCTATGCATCTGATATCCTATCGAAGGGAAACCTCCTCTGAGGCCTCCTTGTTGAGAATTGATTTGTTGCTACAACTTGATAGCTAGATGATAGACTTTGGATAGAGAGTCAATATCAGCTGGTTGATAAGTCCTTTGCAAGAACAATCCAAGCAGGGGGTCTATAACTCTAAAGTAAGCTTGAATGGCACTATTCTCGGTGACTAGATAGGGATCTTGCAATCTCCTATACATTCGCTAGAATCTAGTATTGAACAGGAGAAAGGATTCACATGGCTCTTTCCTAATGGTGGAAAATTGATGATATAAAAGAGTCGGATCCACATAAACTCTGAACTGATTGATAAAGGCATTTTCCAAATGTGTCTAGGTCAGAATGGAACCTTGAGGAAGATTAAGGTACCAATTGTATGCCATGTCCCCTAAGGAGTAAGGGAATAACCTACAGACTACATCATGGTGGGCTATCTGAGCTCTGGTACAAGCATCCTTGAAAGTTTGTATGTGCTCTTCAGCACTCCTTGACTCACCATGAATATACTTAGGGCAGAATTTCTCAGGGTTTTTGGGCATATCGTGAAAACCTCCAGGAATAGTCCCCAATGGAGAGGGATTATTCTGAAAGAACGCCATTGATGGGGGTGGTGGTTGAGCCAGCTGTTGTAGGGGTTGAACCAATTGTGATGACAATTGAGATGGACATGATGGTGGATTGATAGGTACCCACTGGGGTATTGGTGAAAAGCTTGGTGGAGTGAGCGAAGCTGATAAGGGTGGTATGATGGTTAAGCCAGGCTTATGACTCTTGTGTCTTGTTGGGGTCTTGAGTTCTATGAAAGGTAATGGATTTTCAATTGATCGAATAACTCTGTAGGGTCTTCCTGGGGAGGAAAACACATTTTTATCAAGTTTTCCCTTCTAGGCCCTCCTAGCGCCAGCTCATGTTGACGTTCCAAATCGCACAACAACAGTTAAACAGAATACTGCTATTATGTTTCTCCTAAAAGAGAAAGATAACACATCGATACCTTAGCTCCCAAGGTCTTTATAGTTGGTTCTCAACTGTGTTGATGTCCCTCAGTGGTCAATGTAGCAGTAATGTCAAAGGGGCCTGCTGGTGTGAGCTTCTAGATTGTTCTAAGATCAAACATGAATTTAAACCTACTCTAACCGGGGGTTTTAAAGAAATAGCAAAAGATAGATCAGGGCTTTGGTACTGAAAAGAATGATAATTCACCTATCTTAACTAGACTTGTAATCCTTCAGGGAATTGCAAACTAAAACTGCAGAACAAAATTAACTTGTGATTGACACACAGTTTCATTCGTTTACAGTGTTGATTTCAATATCAGATTGCAAGTTATCATTTAAACAAAACATTAAAGTAAGACCTCAATCCTTGAAAGATTCTCAAATCAAATGATTAACTCAAGAAAAACACCATTCTGAAACACAATCCAAAGTAGATTTTAATCTGGTTGCTTCTACTGTTAGTGAAACAGATAAGCAACACTTACAAAGCTAGCACAATCACCAGTGTACATAAAATCTATGACTCTGAATCATTTCCATTTATATTGAGAAAACTGAAAAGATACATTATTCGTTCCTACTGAATCTAATTGCAAACTAGGAGGACAAAAGAAGCTCCTATTACAAAGAATCAGGATGCAGTTATGTCTCCTCCTGCTTCAGAAAATTCCTACTCTATTGCTGCTCTTAACTTCTAACCCTTTTTAGTTCTAATCCTAACTGTCTAACTGTCTTTTTTCTCTTTCTATTCTAAATCCTTCTAACCCTTACAAAGAGGAAAGAATGGCCTATATATACAGAGTGTACCAAAAGGAATGCGTTGGCTATTGCTTTAAGGTTTTTACAAAATATCTACTGCCTGCAAGAGGGTCGACCCTCATATCTTTTTGAGGAGAGTCAAAACTGCATTCAATGTGAAACCTTGCTATCCATGCTGATGACGACCTATTCTAGGAATGATCTGTAGATCTTTTGCGGCTGCAACATTAACTCTTTTGTCTTTGTGTCCATCTTTGAACTCCTTCACAGAGCTGCCTTGAATACTCCAAAGTATCACCATTAATACTGGCTTGCCTCGGCTAGTGATCACTACAGTTGTCCCTGTGACTCATAGTTTCTTCGCCCTTCTTCATGTTCTCATTCATGTTTTAGACTTCTCTGCTCGTTGACTATCCTCTGGAAGCATCATCGGGTCTCCCTATAGATTTGAACATTTCACCCGAGTCGATCCATTGCCTTTGGATCTCAGAAGGAATCCATTTCACCTACAATTTGTTGGTCTTCCCTCGTGGGAACAGTTAATCAGTCAAACCATCGCCAGTCAATCCTCTTAGCCTCTTCTGATTGGTCAGACATATACCACGCAAGCTTCATGGGCAGCCAAAGGTGTTTTGAATGGGATCTCATGTCGGTGAGACACTAATCGTGTCTCCCCAATGCAATTATATCGCTTTTAGCAACCATCGGCATGACATTAGACAGTCGGCAAGACGTTTTGGTGAGCCGTAGAAGTCATATCGAGCTCATGAAAACCATCGGCAAGACAGTCGCTAGTCGGTGGGACATCATAGCGAACCTCAGGATCCTTGAGCGATCACATTTTTCATGTCGGGGAGACTATTGCTTATTGTTGTGACCTCATGGTGAAGTCTTCTTTATCTCCCGACGAGCCCATTCTCATGTCGGGGAGACCTCATCGTTTCGGGGAGATTTTACCCCGAACTCCTCTTTTCTTACTGAGCCCCTCTTTGTTATCGGCAAGACCAACGCACTTGAGAAGACATCTCCCCGAGTCCATCCTTACTCCCCCAAGCCCGAGTCCTTTTGCATCGGTGTGACTTTCTTTCTTCGCCAAGACCTTTTGGCAAAGGCATGATCCTCCGCCGAGCTCCATTTCTTTCGGTGGGGTCCCCTTTTTGTCGAGAAGACATTCTATGGTCGGGGAGACTTCATAGCGACCCTTTCGTTCTCTCCCCAATCCCACTCTGTTTCGGTGAAACTCTCTATAATCGCCCAGACATCTCTATTGGCGAGACCTCTTGCCGTAGCTACTTTGTTTCACCGATACTGCCTTACTTCAGCAAGAATTCACCCCGTCGGTGAAACATCTTGCCGAAGTCACCTTTCTCTCGGTGAGCTTCCTCCATGTCACTAAGACTTCCTTTGGTCGGTGAGACTTTACACTGACTGAGGCTTCCTTTCGCCAAGTGCAAAATTTCTCTAGGCTCCCCCTACCTTTTCGACGAGACATACGCTAATCGGCCAGACCTCCCGCCGAAGGAAAAATTATCGTTGGGCTTCAAACTTTGGTGGGACCTTCTTCCATCTGGAAAACTTATGGCGATATCCCTTCCATGTCACCGAGACATACTGATTCTCTCACCGAAGACCACCGATAGAATCCCCTTGCGCTGTGTCGGTGTGACTTGAAGCTTTCGGCAAGACTTCACCCCAAAGTCAAAATCTCCCGCCGACATACTTTCTCCCTGTCGTCAGTTGGTGAGACATAAAAATCTTGCCGAGACCTTTCTCTGAAGGAAACCCCTCATGTCGATAGGAGACTCCTAGTTGTCGGGATGATGACTGATGTCCTGTCGATAGGAATTTGCACATGAACTCCACTCGCTGTGACATCTCTGGGGTCTTGCCGATAAGCAACATAGACGCCTATCGACAGAATGCACTGGTAGTCGGCAAGAGATCTGCAAGGTCTTGCCAACTTTCTTCTTAGAAGAAAACTGTGACCAACTGGATTGAAGAATGCTTTCCAACTGAGTTCCCTTGACAAATATCATCCTGTGTGTGATTTAATCCTTCAAAAGAAAGGCCTGCATTAGCACTCAGTTTAAAATAAAACACATTATAACAAAATACACCATTACTTATAATTATTTCACTGACTTCCTAGCAAGAAGAAAACCAACTTAGGTTGAGACAGAACCAAAATCAAATCAGACAGAACAAAAGATAAAACAAAAGAACAGAAGAACCCCAAACACAAAACGAATAAACAAAAGTAAGAAAAGAAAAAGAAAGGGGGACCCATTTTGTTCCAAAATAAAATGGGGTGGTTATGCAAGGCATAACACCGCAGTCCACCAAAAACATTTAATTTTGGGAATCAAGTTCTTTAGCCACTCCCTATCCCAGAAATGGTTTGAAGTAGCATCCTGCACCTTCATCAGTTCCTCATAAGCCTTGTTGATCGAGAAACAGCCTGAAGAACTACCTTTCCAAAGCCACTCATCTTCCCTTTCTCTATCAAACCACTTTGCCTCCCTAATAAAATTATGCAGTCTTGCGAGGATAGGATCCCAATTCACCTGTCTCTAGCCTCTCAGATTGTCCCTCCTTAATAACAAATTAAACTCCTTCCATTTTGGTTCCTCCAACTCCCAGGTAATATAGTCAGAATTTAGAAGCCTTTTTACCATAGATCTTGTCTAGGCTTTGTTTAAGAGGATTAAGATCTTCTAAAGAGGACAGAGTTGAAGCCTCTATCCAAGGGTCCTTCTAAAAGTTAGTATTATTCCCATTCCCAATTCTCTTTCTAACCCCCAACATCAACACTTTCCTTAATTTAACAAGATGATTCCATAATACTGAACCACTAGGCAGATCATAAACTAAGAGAAAACAGCCAGGATTCCTATTCCTCAAGTATTTAGATTGGAAATTTTTTACCTAGTCTTTAGATCCTTCTAGAAGATTCCAACCAATTTTAGTCATTAGGGATTTGTTAAGCATAGTTATTCTTCTTAATCCCATACCCCCTCTCCTTTTAGGAGTACATCTTTTTCCTAGCAAACCAAGGACTATTTTTTTCTTCAGTTCCTAACCATAAGAATTTTCTCTAAATTTGTTTAATCTTCTCCCCAAAAGAGGCAGGGTTTTTGAAAAGGGATAGATAGTAAATAGGAATATTATGAAGGGAGGCATTAAGGAGTTGAATCTTTCTATCCAAGTTAAGAAGCTTCCCCTTCCATCCCACAAGTTTGTTTTGAGTCCTTTCAATTAGTTGATTCCAGTAATTGTTTTCCAGCTTTTTGGAGATCAACGATCTAGGCCTAGATAAGCATCAGGTAAATCAACTTCCTAACATTCCAAGATTTTTATCACTCTATCCTTAATTTGTTGGTCAATATTAAAGAAGTAATTTTTTTATTTTTTCATAATTGATACACTGGCCAGAAACAATAGCATAGTCATTGAGAACATGTTTTCAGAGACCAGCTTCCCCTACTGAGGCTTCCCTGAACATTAGAGTATCATCAACAAATTTTTGATGGGAATCTGGCATAAGAGATGAGGCAACTTTAACACCTTTGAGAGATTTTGAGTCCACTAATTTTTGGATATTATGTTAGAAATTTTATGCAAAAAATATCAATTAAATGCAAATAAAGATTAAACAGAAGAATGAAAAACACATAAATAATAACAACAAGAGACAATATTTAACGTGGTTCACCCAAACTTTGGCTACGTCCACCAACAGAGAGTCCAATATTATTATCCAATAAATCAAATTGATTACAACCAGTAATCCTTGCAACTCAATACCGCTGCAAATGCTACAATACAATGTCAATAGAAACCCAAACCCTTAGCCTTTTATCAAGACTTATGTCGGTTACAAAATAGGGTTTTTTTTTATGTCGGCCAATAGAAAAAATACACCCGACGCCTTTATGAAATAATAAAAAAATCATGAGAGGTTTCGAGGGCATTGCCCTCGAGCCCCCACGAGGGCACTGCCCCTCGACCCTGCCCTGTATCGTGACAGGGAGTGCGCCAAGGGTGCTGCCCCTTGACCCTATCTTGGGGGCGTTGCCCCCAAACCCTCGTTAAATAATTTGGGGGGAAACCGTACTGATAAAAGTGGGGAAAATTTAGCCTCCAAGTTTGATTAGGCTCTATATACCAACATATTCCTGCCTAGAACTTCAGCAACAATGATAAAGAGGTAGGGAGATAAGGGGTTACCTTGCCTAATCCCATGACCACAAGAGAAAAAACCTTGGGGGACTCCATTAACTAGAACAAAACACATGGGGGAGGTAACACAAGCAAAGATCATCTTTAGGAATCTTCCATCTATCCCAAGCTTCCTAAGAACAACAAAAAGGAAAGGCCAAGAAACTCTATCATAGGCCTTAGAAATGTCAATTTTGAAGGCTATCCCAAGATTCTTAGAGTGATCCATTGAGTGAATAATTTCATGGGTGGAAATAACAACATCAAGAATATTTCTTCCCTAGACAAAACCTTTCTAGTTTGAGGCAATCATTTTACCCAACATCGGTTTAAGTCTAAACACGAATATTTTAGAGAAAATTTTATAGACCATGTTGCAAAGACTAATAGGTCTATAATCTTTCATGGCTAAGGCATCAACATTTTTGGGGATAAGGGCTATAAAAGTAGCATTCAACTGGTTCAACAACCTACCTGACCTAAAGAAATCCCTAGCAGCATTGAAAAGATCATTTTTAACTATATCCTAGAAGGTTTGGAAAAAAATAGGAGGGAACCCATCAAGGCCAGGAGCTTTAAAGGCTCCAAAGGAAAACACAACCTTTTTAATTTCATCCATAGAAACAACATTAGTCATCTTCTTTAAATTGATATCATAAATTACTTTAGGGATCACTTCAATAAAGACAACATTTACCTGATGAACATTGCGAGGGGCCCTATCATTGTTTTATAATTTTATTTTCATATATATCTATATACAACTTATTATTGGTGCATATTTACAATTAGAGGGATCAAGAAAAGTTGTTTCCATTACACAAAGATCAAGAAAGTTGTTGGAGTTTTCAATTTGTAAGTAATATCTAATTTCTCCCAAAGTAAAGTTGGAACCTTTTCCTATTATTGAAACTTGAGATATTCAATATAATAATATTATTTTTTCAATTTAATATTATTTACAAATTTTGAAACACTTTTCTTTATAAATCCCACTAAAATTTGTACTTTGTAGTCTATAGTATATACCTTCTCTACCATTGTTTTAAATTTATTTCTTACAATATTTTTGACATTATCTTCATAAAATTTCTAAACCTATAGGAAATTATAGTTGGATAAATCAATCATCATTAGCATACCTATCCATAAATCTCTAGTCTTGATAAATTTATTTGTTGCACTTCCTGAGCCTTCATAAAAGACTAGGATTGGTTCTATTTTGTGTTTATGAAAATACTTCCTATCCAACTAGGACATGATCACCTTTCAAGGCTCTATTAGAATTTATTTTAAAGGTGCCACTAGATAGTAACCCAATTCATTCTTTCACCTTTTTATTTTACATCTTTCTACTCCTTTATCAAGGAAATCTTCTAGAGCATTTTTTGCATTTGCTTTAGGAGGTCACAAGAGAATCATCTACGTAATGCTCCTACTAATTTATTATATAAATCTAGGTGAACTCTTTGTAACATAAAATTCTTATATTTATATCAAGCTAGATATTTTAGCATACCAAATGTGACCAAAAACCAAACACATTTTAGAGGAGGCATTGATATTAATTTCCAAAAAAACAAATCCTTGAGAAAGTTATTTTTTTTAAATTTCCAACTCTCTATGAGCATCGCCATTGAAGGCTACTTAAGCCTTTACCATATAAAATGGAGGAGTAAATCTAAGCATTATTCACTGGACTTTATCTAAGCTATAAGTTTTGAGAGTGTTTTGTTATGAAGTTTTATACGTGGAATATTTTGAGTCGTGTTTTGTACATTGAGTAAACCTTGTGTACTCCCCCTCTTTCTTCAAAACTTGGCAACCAAAGGTGTTGGTACTTTGAATAGATAGGGAACGATTATTTAAGGCTTGAAGTAGTGTTTTGAGTTGTGAATTAAAGGAAATTATGTCCTTTGAATCTACATTGATGAGTTGATTGTGCTTATAATTACTTTGTGATTGAGATAGGGAACTAATTATGCAACCAACAAAATGGTATGGGGGCATCCGACGGTTCATGCCCCTGTATACCCTAATCATCCATGTTGTCCTTCTTGCAGCCATCAAAATGGCTCAACCAACCGTGTGCCAAACTGACAATTCTAGCAGTGCAAGCCGTATTTATAATTTTGTTTGTTTAATGTGAATAGATTTATAGTGCCCAATATATGTTTATAATTATATTTTTATATGTTTATACAATATATTATATATTAACTATATGTTGTATATTATATATATTTTTATTGTTATAAATATAATATATTATAATATATTATAATTATAATTAAATTATATTTATATTATATATTTTATTATATACTATAATTAAAATATTTATATTGTATTATATTATATAATTTTTTAATTATTAATTTGTGATGAAAACATATATAGTAAATATATATATTAAGGTATACTTTCTAAATGTAATGCAAAAATTGATGGTATTGCATTCTAGTGGTTGGTGTGCTTGGGCTAGGGTTCTCGTGCCCTTACCCTGTGCCTGCTTCCTTTTTCTGGTGCTGATCTTTGGTGATTGGGGTTGGGTTTTCTCTGTTTTGCATGGGGATCGGCCTGGGGTGGTTACTTTTTCATATTGGTGGCTCTCTTAAAACATTTTTATTGCTTGTCCTTTTGTGTGAGTTTTTCATTAAAATTTGATTGCTTGGTCTCTTAAGAGGGGTGTCATTTGGTGTCTCTGGTGTTTTGCGATGACAAATATCTTGGTGCTTGTATAAGCAGAGTTTATTTCATTTTGTTCTCTTTCTCTCTGCCATTTTTTATTGGTTTTCTTCATAGTTTGTTGTTGTTGGTGAGCTCGGTGTGGGGGTGAGTGGGTTGGATCTCAAATGGTACTGCATACATCATCGAAGAACCTAGATCGGGCATGTGCTCCAGCTGGAGGAGGGATGGGTTTTTCAAGCTCAGATTTTCCCGGTGCAGGGTCATCAAGGAATGGTGCATTTAGACTGCCAAAGGTGACTGGGTGTTTAGAGAAATCTCAAGAACTATCGATCTTAATTATACAACCTACATCGGTGGCCGAAGATGTGGAGTATTACAATAACCATTTACTGATTTGCAAGATTATGGGGATGATGGTTTGGCTCCCTTTTCTCAATTCTTGGGTCTGCAAGACATGGAACCCATAACGGGATTTTGACATTATGTTGGTTGCTAGTAACTTCTTTATGGTAGATTTTTCTTGTGTAGGTGATCGAAATAGGGCTTTCGAAGGTGGGCCCTATTTTCATAATCAAGTGAGACTCTTTATAAAACCATGGCATGTTGGATTTAACTCAGTGAAAGAGCTCCCTTCCAAGGTCCCACTTTGGGTCCGTCTCCTTCATTTGCCTCTGGAATGTTGGAGAAGTGATATATTGCAGATGATCACCCTCTTACTTGGTACACTATTGGTCCTTCTTAATAAACACTAAATAAGAGGGTTGTCTCTTTTTCTTGTGTGTGTGTAGAAATTGATTTGGACAAGCCGTTGTCGGATTCTATAGATATGAGTATTGGATCACATTCCTGGACTCAATAGTTGGACTATGAGGCATTGCCTTTCAAGTGTAGGTTGTGTCATGAATATGGTCACCTACAATGGAAGTGGCCTTGTACTATCCATACTTTAGATTTGGATAATGTTCCCTCTGATCCTACCTTGAAGATGGATAAGAGTAAGGCTCCCATGCAGGGGAAGGCTTTGTCCCAATTAAGAATTGTAACAGAGGTAGGGGGAAAAAGAGAACCCTAAAGGATAGGTAGGAGGAGGAGACCTTTAATAGGTTTGATGCTCTAGAGGTCTTGGTTCAGGAAGAAGGCATTACCTTGGATTTGCAGGTGACATATGGCATTGTAGTGGGGACACATATTGGTAGCCAACCAATTGGAATTTCTAGCCCAAATTAGATAGGGGTGCAAGAGGCTCAAAAGGACACATATCTTCCTCCCTTTGTCTTTGTTTAGGGAGATTTTAGTTCGGTGCAGGTAACTAATGGCAAGCCTAATTCTATTGGCTCGGGTCACATTGGTGAGAAGGGTGCTCCTAACCTAGGAAAAGACAAGTCTCCTTCACCTGCTTTGGGCTTACAACAAAATCCCCCCAAAAGAGGAGCTCATGAGAAGTCTCACAAGGTGGGAACAAAGAAGGATCAAGAAAAGGTCAAGCAAATTGGTGAGATGTTGTTGGAGTCTGGATCAGTGAGGACTATTGATTCCCACTTCTCCTCTCCCTAGCGATGATCATGCTCTCATGGAATGTGAGGGGTATGAATAACATCCCTCAGCAAAAGGCTATTCGAGACTTAGTTCGTGAATATTCTTTGGATTTGGTTTTCCTTCAGGAAACAAAGTTATCAATTGAAAGTATGTTGCATGTGGCTTCAAAGATTTGGAATAGAGGTCATTTTTAGTGTGTGGGAGCTCATGGTAGCTTTTGTGGGATTGCATGCTTATGGGATCCATGTAGAGTTAGTCTGTTGTGGTGGCTCTCCTGCAAGCATTCTATTTCTCCTGTTGCTTAAATTATTTTTTCCAACATTTATGCTCCTACCGATCTTCTTGGTAAAGCACAATTGTGGGCTCATGTAAGGTATGTGCACTCCTTAGATCCTTATCTTCCTTAGATTTTGGCAAGGGATTTCAATGTTGTTTCCTCACTGGATGAGAAGAGGGGGGAAATGCTCGTCTAGATCCTTCTTCTGATCTCCTCAGGGATAATATTTCTATGTTGAACTTGGTGGATATCAAGCCAAATAATGGTATTTTTACTTGGAATAATAGGAGAAGTGGGGGAGATGCTATCTTTGAAAGGTTAGATGGATTTTTGGTGTCCAACTTTTGGGTTGGTGATAGGTGGATGACTAGTTCTGAAATTTTAGATTGGCGTGGATTTGATCATTGGTCGGTCAAACTCTCAATAGTTTTCTCTCCTTATTGTAAAAAGGAGTCCTTTAGATTTCAGTTCATGTGGCTTAGAGATATGTCTCTTCATGACCTATTCCCTAGTTGGTGGTGTTTTGGGAAGTCGACTCATGGCACTGCAATGTAATCCTTACCCAAGTGGCTTCAATATATTAAGTACAGGTTGAAGCGTTGGAATAGGTACCACTTTGGTAATGTCTTTTAGGAAAAGAGGGCTTCCCAAGCTCATTTGGACTCTATTACTCAGCAAATTCGTGATCAGGGTCTCACTAAGGATAATGGTTGTTGTGGTGAAGGTAGTGGAAGAATGAGAATCAAGGGAGGAAATTTTTTAGAAGAAAAAGGCTCAAATTTATTGGCTTCAAGAGGGTGATAGGAATACTTTTTTTCATAACCCTTTTAAGGACAAAAGGCAAGGTAATATTAACTCTTCCCTTGTGTCTTCTAATGGGGTTCTTCTCTCTTCCTCTATTGAGATTTCGAAAAAAGTTGTTTGTTTCTTTTTTGCTTTATTTTCTAAGGATTCCCCTTCAACAGAGGAGGATGAGGCATGATCTTGGATAGTATACCACTCTTGGTCATAGGTGAAATGAATGAGTCCCTACTCAAATCCATTTCCCTATAAGAGTTGGAGGATATTGTGTTTTAGATGAAAAAGGAAAGGCTCCTAAGCTTGATGAGTTTTCAATGGAGTTTTTTCAAGAATTATGGGAGGTTATCAAGATGGACCTTTTGGAGGTTGTCTAGGAATCTCAAAAGAGTAAGAAAATGTTGAAGGACATGAATGCAACTTTTCTAGATCTCATCCCAAAAAGGGAAGGTGTTAATTCCTTGGATCTTTTTAGGCCAATTGCTCTATGTAATGTAGTGTATAAGATAATTACTAAGTTGATTGTAGAGTGTTTGAAGCATTGGTCAAGCAGGTTAATTTCATATGAGCAAGGTGGCTTTGTTACTAGGAGGTAGATCCTTGACGAGGTTATTATAGCAGCTGAAATGATTCACTCTATGGCTTCCTCCAGCGAAAAGGCCATGCTCATCAAATTGGATATGGCCAAAGCTTATGACCATGTTAAGTGGGCTTTATTATTTAAGATTTTGAGGGCGTTTAGCTTTGGTAGTGCTTGGATTGAGTGGGTTAGGAGTTGTGTCACTTCTTCCTACTTCTCCATGTTGGTCAATGGTGATCCCACTGAGTTGTTTGGAGCTTTTCGAGGCCTTAGGCAAGGTGATCCTTTATACATGTATCTTTTCATTCTAATGGTTGAAGGTTTAGGGAGATTTATTAGATCTTGAGTGGATTTGGGTCTCATCCAGGGTTGAAATTGGGAAAACAATATTCCTCCTCAATCCCATCTCCAGTTCATGGATGATGCTGCTCTAATGGGCATGACTAGAGTTAATGAAGTTGTCAACTTGCAGAAAGTCCTGGATTGTTATTTGGCTGCTTTGAGTCAAAGTATTTTTTTTTTTTTAGACTACAGGAATCGAGTAGCACGACCCCATATAAACTGCAGTGCGCCTGGTAAACTTTTTAACGTGACCGGCAGCGCTGGTGCGACATGCCCTCCGGTACCACGGGGGTGGGGGAGACTAGACCTCGTGACCAACCTCCTGCAACAAGAAAATATTTAGCCAACCGAGCTAGGGCCCCAACCCCTTCAAGTCAAAGTATTAATGAGGGAAAGTCCATTTACTTCTTCAATACTCCAAAGCCTATTTAGAGGAGAATTGTAATAATTCTTAGATTTCATATTGGCTCGCTTCCTTTTGTTTACCTTGGCATTTCAATCACTCCCCAAGCAGTTTTGGAAAGATGTTATTGATAAGTTCCACAAAAAAGTTAGCCATTGGACTTGTCGGTGGCTCTCGACAACTGGGAGAATGAATCTTTTGAATTCGATGGTTTGGGATCTTCCTTTGTACATGATCTTTGTGTTGTCTGCCCCTTCTCGCTTTATTAAGGAATTTGAGCATCTCTCTCCCCAATTTCTTTGGTCCAATAATATCCTCTCTAGGAAGTGGAGCTTGGTTAAGCATGGTGCTTTGTGCAGGCTGAAGCAAGTTGGGGGGTTGGGCTTGCGATGAGAAAATCTGAATGGGCAGGCTTTGGTTGCAAAGTTGTACTAGAGGCGGTGTTCCCAACAACATCAATTATGGGCTAGAATCCTTACTTTGAAATATCTTGGGGATGTGGAGAGTGTTGATGTTCTGCATTTCAGCCTTGGGGGAAGAGATATTTGATCTAGGGTACTCTTAAAAGAGGTGCTAAGTTGGTCAAACATGGGATTTTTTGGATATGCAAAAATAGTACATATGCACTTTTCTAGTTTGTTGCTTGGGATTGTCATCCTCCTATTATGACTACTCACTCTCATTTCCAGACTTTATGCAAAATTTTCCTTGAAGCTGGGTGGAGTCAGGTGGCAGATTTCAAAGCTCCTCTAGCTCTTGATCAAGCCATTGCTTACAATTGGAAGGATCCATGAGAGTGGTCCCCTAGGGGATCAATGGAGGATTGTCATGAGTTGACCTCTATTCTGGTTGGTCGGATTTGCAACTCTCTTGGGGGGGAAGATGTTCTTGCCTTAGGACCTAATCCAAAAGGTAAATTCTCTATTGCCTCAGGTTATTAGGTGTTGGACATATAGGCATTTGGTTGTGTGGAGGTCCTGTGGTGGAAGCAGGTCTGGAATAAAATTTCTTGGCCTAAGTGTAATTTCTTTTCTTGGCTGGTGGTTCAGAATAGATGCCTCACTTGGGTGAATCTTTGGAAGTGGAGTTTTCAGGGCTCTTTTATGTGTGTTATGTGTGTGTAAAGAAGAGTGTATTTCCCACCTCTTTTTTCAATGCTCCTTTTCTAGAATGATTTGGAACTACTAGTGAAGTGTCTGGAGTCAACCATGCAGACGTGTTTTCTCTTTGGAGGATCTTTGGAAGGGGAACTCTCTTGCTAAATCTTCTTTTCTTCATATGGCTTGTATTATGGGCCTTAGCTTGATCGTATGGAATATTTGGTTGGAGAACAATTGTAGGATTTTCTTGGATAAGAAACTTTCGATTGGTCAAATATAGGGGAGAATTTTGGGGGTGATCTAGGAGACTTTGGCTACTAAGTGTGATATGTCTGCCCTTGTGGATCTGGGTGATTTGGTTGTGGTTAGAACTCTAGGACTCTTTATTGGGGGTAGGAGTGGGCCTTTGCCTAGGTAGAGGAGGGGTGGTATGGAGAATATTTAGAGGTTTGGGAACTGACATCCCCCCTCACCTAGTGTCTTGAAAATTAACATTGATGGGTTATCTAGAGGTAATCTGGGTCATGTTGGGGTTGGTGGTATTGGTAGGGATAGCTCTAGGGTGGTGATTTTATTCTTTTCAATTTACAAAGGTCAGCACTCAAATAATTTTATGGAGGCCTTAGCTATTCTCGTGGCTTTGGAGTGGGCTTATGCCAAGGGTTGGAGGCAAGTTGTTTGTGAGTCAGATTCCCAGGTTGTGATTGACTTGCCGAATAAGCATAATCTTTATGATGTGAATTAGCAGTTGGTTGTTGTGGTTAGGAAAATCATAGCTTTGGGTGATGTTTTTGATTTTATCACCTTCTATCATATCCATTGAGAATGGAATAAGGTGGCAGATGGTTTGGCTAGGTGGGATTTTGAGTGGATGGGGACTTGGGATGTGGATGACTAGGAAAGGCTTCCTGGGGATCTTCCTCAGATTTTTGAATATTTGGTCATGGAGGATATGAGGTGCTATTTGGGAGTTTCTTGATGTTTTTGGTTTGGTTCTTTTACCCCTGGTGAGTTTGATGTTCTCTTTGACTTTGTATTGATTTTTTGGCTTAATAAAGTTCTTACCCCTTTTTATAATATATATATATATTAAAAATATTTATTAATGTATGCTAATATATAGTAAATATGTATATATATATATTTTAATATATATAATATGTTTTCTAATATATTAATATAAATTAATATATAATTTTAATATTGTACTATTTACTATTAAAATATACTATATATGTTTTCATAATAAATTAATATATTTACCAAATATATATTTCATCTTAAATTAATTAATAATTAAAAAATTATTAAATATATAATAAAATATATAATATAAATATTGATTAAAAAATATTATATGTTCTCTAAATTTATTAATTAATTTATGATGAAAACATATATAATAAATATATATACTTTTTCATCGTAAATTAATTAATAATTAAAAAATTATATAATATATAATATAATAAAATACATAGTATAAATATTTATACCATTTATTTATTCTACTATTCATTTACTATTTATTCTTATAAATACATATAAATATAATTATAAACAAATATTATAAAACATATATTGGGCACGGTAAATCTATTCACATTAAACAAAAAAAATGACAAATATGACCTACACTGTTAGAATTGTCAATTTGGCACACGGTTGGTTGAGCCATTTTGATGGCTGGAAGGAAGACAACATATGCAGTCAGGGTATGCAGGGGCATGAGCCATCAGATGCCCCATGTCGTTTTGTTCACTGCATAACCAATTCCCTTGGATAGTCCATTGGAAACCTATAATTTAAGTACTTAAAAACTTTATGAGTGAGGGATGATATAAGAATTTGCATTCACAATATGAAAAATATCCATTTAGTTCCTTTTGAGTAAGCCTATTACTACTGCTTCTTTTCATTTGATTATGAATTTTGTAATAATTTAAATGATAACAACTCCTCAAGGGATTAGCATTGGTTCCTAGGATTGCAAGTATAAACTCTAGAATGCTAATATCACCTTTAGAATTATTCTTCTTAGGAAAATACTCATCACACCTTAAATGCACTACTAATAAAATATTTTTATCAAATTATACCTAATAAATGTAATAAACTAAGATGTCACTCTTTTTATCAATCAATTCCTAGCTTACCATGATTCTTGTATGGAAGGTAGCCAGAATCATTAGGGAGAGAAGTAGATCTAGATTTAGCTATGTCTTGTTATTATAGTTTGCATTAATCACTCAATCTTTTAGCTTTCGAGTATTGTATTTTTTACATACCTTCGTATTAGTGGTTTAAAAGAAGAATAGTAAATTGGAAGAGGTAATTTAATGTACCGTTATCCCTCTTTCCACCAAGAACAAAATCCCTCTCCAATTATACAATAAGAATTTACGAGATATAGATATAAGGTATGCTTAGATTCTTAAGTATCACAATGATTGTTGAGGACTTGTGTGTTGGTGTAAACATATACTAGTTACTTTTGCATAGGTTGTTATTTTAATCCCAAGTTACAAACTTAAGTTATTTTGGAAATTAGAAAAATAAAGGTTATTGTGCAAGCAAGCCAATAGGAAATCACCATAAGATGATTTTATCCCATTTTATTGATAATATGTTCTATCTATCATTACATCCATCTCATCATATGTTTTTTGATATTAGTATGTTGGAATTAGGAGAAACGACGATAGGTACAATGTTATAGTTTCTTTGAGAAACTGAATCCTAGTAGCCAACAATAATCGGTGTCCTTTCTACCCTTTTAATTTGTTTATCATTTTGTTGGACATACTATTCAAAAGCGATACAAATATTTTAACATAAAATTCTTCATAAAATAAACAATTTTTTTTGACATTTATATTTTTCTTAAAATGTCAAATGAAAGGCATTTAAATGATGAAAAAATCATAATATTTTCATATGATAGGAAAGGGTGACCATCAAATTCTAGGCTCGCTTGTTGGTATATATCCTCAAGTGAAACTCAATAAACATGTACTTAAATTTGGTTTTGTTGGCTGAAATTCTCAAATATTTTAAGCAATCTATTGCCCATAAAGCTCTTTTGAAAAACATTTCTTTAGCACAAATGTCAAAAAGTGAATCAAGTTCAAGTGGTTATTTTTCTACCTCCCTACTTTTTTCTATTATATCCTCTACTTAATCTCTCTCCAAAGCACTAAATCCTCACCCAATTTTTTTGCTTTTGTGAGACCATTAACATGACTTTTGCATGTGGCCACACGAGAATGCAATTTGTGCTCTTTCATTTGGAGTAAATCCTTTTTGGTATCATCTATCCATGCTATCTTACATTAATTTTCTTTATTCCATGTAACTATAACTATATCTACTCTAGAGCATTGCAATTTTTCCAAACACTATTGCTACAAGCTTTGGTTGCTCATTCAATGCAAATGCCTTCACCAAAGTTATATATTTGATATTTCATGAAGGTATCACATCCTCCATTTCATCACAATATGAAAGAGTAACCACATTGTCATTGATGTGAATATACCTATTTATCAGATTATTACATATCACCCATGCTATAATGTAAAAGTATGTGCTATGTCTTATGATCCATTCAATATAAAGTTTCTTAATTCATTCATTAGATGTTTATTACATATATTTATTCATAAGTTAGTAAAATAAGTTAAAATGTGATCAAAATTCATATGTTGATAGATTTTTTTAATATTCAACTAGAGGGGATTGAAAAGATTGTGATGGATAATTAATATATAATATTTGTTGTTAGATTTGAAATGAATAAATTACAATAGCTATACATGTGAATTTTAATATTAGTTATTCTTATTTTATTTCCCTTACACATAATTAAATTGAATTGTGTTTTTATACAATTAAATAATGGTGCACATTTTGCATAGATTTTTCTAAAAATGCATTAATTATAAATGCATGTGCTATGACTAGTTAAAAAAACATAACATATACATACTTTTTAATTGACATGCACACACAATATCTATCTATCTATATATCTTATTTAAAAATTATTAGATTAAAAAATTAAACACGTATTAATTATCCTTGCTTTATATACCCCACTATAATGATTTTTCAAATTACTGTAAATTAAAATATTATGTTGTGGATATAGGTTGATATATTGGTGAATTGTATGATGGAAACATTGTTCCACTAATGATGTGATACACCTAACTTTATCAGCAAGTAGAGCAAATAATAATGGTTAATTTAACAATGGCTCTCAAATTAATTTACAAATTAAACTATCACTGACACTTATAATTCAAGCTATGAGAGCTACAATCATCTATATTGTAGACTATTTTTGTCAAGGGATTTTACCACCTCTTCAAGAGAGTGTGTAATTGAATGAATTTACTTCTTTTGTGGGTTTGTGTGCTCATGTGAAGAATATTGAATTAAATTCACTTGCCTCTAATGCTTTTAAGTATAGTTCATCTTCTTGTGGCTCTTCTACATCTTCTCATCCTTCTAAGTTTCAAAAGTCTTGTTTTTTTCAAATAGTGCAAGGATCAAAAAGATAAAAAGGATAATGTGCTCTTTGAATATGCCATCCTTTTAAGCCTTGCACTCTTATAAAGTTTATCAAGTTACAAGAGATCTTAGATGTAATAATTCAAAATCTGTCAACCTCTTATTTGATTAGTACTCCACCCATTTGTCATTTATATCCAACTAGAGAACTTCCTAAAAACTATAATGAGAATGAATTTTGTAACTTTATGGAGTTAATGATTGTCATATTCAAGTTTGCATAATTTTAAAACATAAAGTGCAATATTGAATAAATAATAATATGATTCATATAGAGTGCCAGTGATAGGGGAATCCTTTATTCCCCCCCCAAGCCATGCTAACAATGTCCCTGAACATCATGAAGAAGATCCTCTTACCATGACACATACACGTATTTATAGAGATGATATGGATCGTTTTACATTGATTCTCATCTCTAGTATCATATATATGGTTTTGTAGGTATAATACATCATTGAGATGCTGTTTCCTTTATATATATGCTTGAAAATGTTAGAAATACTTCACCAACTTGTCTTCTCATTGATCATGCATGTTAGTTTAATATATACATCAAGGAGTTTTTGTTTAATCATCATATTAAGTGACATGCTTATGCAGTTTTTAGTCTTTTGTTGCAAATGATCGATGAACATTTGATTGAGACCTTAGGTTGCATCATTTTACGTTTAAGGATTGGTCCTATGATGATTCCAATGCTACACTGTACATTATTCCATCTTTTGATAGATTTAGTATATTAATTCTTATGGAATGTATATAGCAATGTAAAATAATTCCTTTTATTTTATAATGTGTTAAGTTTGTTCATGAAGGCAAAGTGGTTAAAGTTAATAAGTTTCACACAAGCCATTATCTAATTTGAGTCATTTTACTTTCTAGGTATATTTGTGAGGACTCCTAAGGAGCCTCCATATGAGTGGAAATATAATACATGACTTATGTAAATTTCACATTAAACAACAATAAAGGAAAAATGTGAGAAAAAATCAAGAAGCCACTTAGGTATCTTCTCAGTCATAAACTTACAAAATACAAGGCCTAGAGAACCCCGAGTTGTACATCCTAAAGTGTCTAAGAATCAAGGTCTTCATATGTGCATACCTTCAAATGATTCCTATTGATAATTGATTGCTTGGAAATCAAGGAAGCAAGAGAAGAACAAGGGCATCATGTACGATAAACCCACATTTCATTTTAGGCACACTACTTCTTCACAGGTTTGAAAGAATAAAAACATTAAGCAAGAACAAAGAACTTATGTGGAGTCACCTCCAAAAAAGTAAGTCAATAATCATTAAAGAAAAATAAACTAATAGTTGTACACATATTGCTAGTAGTCTTGAGACAAAAACCATGTGCTTGAGGATGAAGAGCTTGATGTCACTTATTGGGATGGGGACAAAATATTGACAATGATTTATCTAATGTTATTTCTTGAGAACTTTACCATTCTTATGCTTTAGTTATTTACTTATATTAACTTTTTCTTTCTTATGTGTTTTGACACTTTGACCTTTTTATTCATGTCATGTTTGTCTCACGTTTTCTATTCTCACTTCACCTTCTACATTATGATTTATGATTTGTTTTCCCTCTTAGAGACATTAGTCCATTTTATTCTTCCATTTTAGCTCCTATAATTTCATACATGTCTAATTTCCTCTGATGCTCCATGTTCATCACTCATGCTTTCCCATTTTCCTTGCTAACTCCCATTTTTTCCTATATGTCTTGTTTCCTTCTATGCTTCAAGTTTAACACCCATGTTTTTCTATATGCCTTCATTGTCTTGTGCATTCATATGTTACATACTATTGTTATGTTCCACAATGTTTAGCTCTTATGTTATCCACATATCACATGTATACCTATCACTCTTATATGTTTATCATTTTAACATGATCATATGTTCCTTGTGTTCACATCCTATATGCCATTTACAAGTTATATATTTATGACAACTTATATGACTTATATTGGTTATCACACTCATAGCTTATGATATCATGTCGATACCTAAACATGTCTATCTTATACTCACTTGTCTACATATCTATTATTCTTATCATGCACATTTATGATCACTACATGTTTATGATCATTATCATTCTCATCTCTTATAATTCATATTTATGATCCTTTCCATGCTTATATAAAGTACCTCTCATTTGAACTTACATGATTCTTATCTAGCACCTTTATTTGAATCATCACCTCGTTCTTTGCCTCACTAGGGGCAACATTGGGGGAAAATTGCTTTTACCTTATTATACATGCTTTCATGAACACATCTTATCCATGATCTTATATGATTCATACCAAGATTACGTGTTTATTGTATCCTTTTTCTCCTCACCTCTAATTATTTATGTCCATTGTATGCAACCAATTGGAGGGGTTAGGCCATATGTGTCACTAACACCCCTTTTGTGAGAAATGTCTTGTAGTGACAAACTCATAGTCATTCTTGTGTTGGAGAGAGCTTTATCAAAATTTATGTATTTTCATAATCTTTTGCTTAGTCATCCACTCCCACCAAATTTTTCTTATTTGGATCCTTACACTTCCCACATAAAAAAAATCTCTTATCCTTCTCCTTTTTTTGCTATTTTTGAAGATGTTTTTTTAGGCAAGTTGTAGTTAGTGCCTATTTTAAATATGTAACAGATGCTGTTAATAAAGCACCAATTGTGAGGAGAATCCAAGAATCATCATCTGTATCCATACACTTTAAGCATATAAATATCTTTCAAGTGTAGGAAAAATATTTAATTTGTATTTTAATTATTTATTTTTCTTTGACATTCATCTTCATAGTGGCTTACATGCACACCAAGTGGGGGAAAAATGTAATGTAAAAAGTTCCACACCATGCCCTTTTCCCCTATGTTTCGTTTTGTGCCCACTTTGATTATAATATCTTTTATGTAGCAAGACACCTATAAGTGGCATGTTCTTGTGTCAAATTCAGATCATGACATTACCCTATCATGTCCTCATCATCACTCCCTGTATATTGGTTTCAATCCCTAGATCTCCCATTCACCAACTTAGATTATATGTGTTGTAGAATTAGCCTAGGTATTTTTTTGTAATTACGAATCAAAACTCTAAACTTTTAAATTCAAAATTTGAATTAAAACATTTGTCAACCTTTTTACTAGTTGTTGTGAGTCAACATAACACACACTTATGCTGATCTATGTTACGGTACTATATTTAGAGGCATTTATTATGCCATTATAAATCACTCCACATGTCCTAATACATTAGCACATCATCACAACAACATCATTGAACATTTTAATTACATTATTGAAGCATATATTAGCATACATCATCCTAGACATATTGCATGCTTGCTTGTTATCTTTAGTCTTGTTTCATTGCTGTTGAATCAATCCATTGAGGGGCTTGACTAAGGAGAATATGACCATCACTCGCCAAGTTCCCAAACATTGTCCACATACATCACCCAACTCTAGGCACAAATAGAATGAGTTGAGGCATGTGTCAATCCAGTTCTATGGGTCTAGTATCACTTTTGCATAACAAATTATTTCTACGGTGAAAAGATTGATTATCCATCTTCAAATCTAAACTAAAACAAGACAAAATCAATTTATAAATTTTGAGCTGTTCACCTAATCATTTATAATATACTCCACCATTCAAAATTCAAATTAAATAGCCTACCACATTTAAATGATTTAATTTGAATAAATCTAATCCTACGTTTATAATTCCAAATCTTATTTTATTAGACTATACCAGAAATCCAAATATATTTTTATTTTTTTATTAATCTGTTAAGTCCATTTGAGGATGCTTTATGTTTTAACTAATTATTTTTTTAATTAGAGAATGCATCCAGCCCACGAAAAAGTCGTCCCCTCCCCCAAGGGGGTTGAGGTAGCAAACAACGACGAAAAATAGATAGGGAAACGCCGTTCCAGTTCGATCCTTAACGCTTAGCATAACCAATCAACTTTTACATCTCAAAATCCAACGGCTGAAAACCCGTGGTGACTTTCGCCACGGATCATGGGTACTAGACTGATCCCACGGTCAAAATGAGCGCGGACGACAGATCAGATTGCTATAAAACAGTAAGGGATCACTCTTACCTCCCAAATTCATTTGTGAGCTGTTCGATTCAATTTCTTATAGGCACGCAGCAGTTCGTACGAAGAAGAAAAAATGTCTGGACGAGGAAAGGGCGGCAAGGGTTTGGGCAAGGGAGGCGCCAAGAGGCACAGAAAAGTCCTCCGCGATAATATCCAGGGCATCACTAAGCCCGCCATCAGACGTCTTGCCAGGAGAGGGGGCGTTAAGCGTATCAGTGGTCTCATCTACGAAGAGACCAGGGGCGTGCTTAAAATCTTTCTGGAGAATGTGATAAGGGATGCTGTAACTTACACCGAGCACGCACGCCGCAAGACAGTGACGGCCATGGATGTAGTCTATGCCCTCAAGAGGCAGGGCAGGACTTTATACGGCTTCGGCGGTTAAATAGCGCTGAGATTAAGATGTTAACGGTGTTTTTGAAACACCACCTTAACAATGGATTTGCTTGTGATGCCCTCAGATCTGTGAAGGATGATTCTGATTTGATTGGGGTATGGTGATGTAAAGGATGATTGTTGTAGTAGGTTAGTGAAAGAACTATGGAGCAGGAAATTTCAAAACGTGTCCGGGAGAAATGAAAAGTTAGATTTCTGAATTGGCTTAAGATTATTGTTTTGAATTCGATGGCAAATTAAATGTTTGGGAAACATTTCGCTTGCTCTTCAACATTAGCTGGAATACTTTTCATTTATGCAAAATGTTAACGCCGTCATTCACTGAAACAGATACATTTAGGATCTGAGAAGAAAATGCAGATTATCTAAACTAGCAAATATATAACCTATACCTAGCAAATATATAACCTATATAAAATAGATATAATATGCCTATGCTGAGAGGCATCTGGAAGTGTTAGAATTTTTCTTATTTTTAATTTTTATTAAAGTTAAATGATGAAAAAATTAAATGCCTCAAGATGTATCTTGGTATATTTTATTTATATATTTGTATATAAGTTATACATCTTGATGTATTTTATATGAAAGTTATTTGCTAGTAGCAGCTGTGACATGTTTAACAAATTGAATAAATTAAACCCAATCAATTGAAGGCATATTTTATTTCAAAATAGCCACCCAATTATTGAAATCATCGGACAAAATGTCATACAAAATGTCATACGAAGGAAAGCAAGATGGACTAATAAATCTCACTTGTGTAAAAAAGGGAAAAATATGTCAATGTTTATACTGTTATTATTGTTTCAATTGTTGCATGTTTAACCGTTTCTATGTTTGTTTATTGCTTGCCATCAAATCTGGCCGACTTACATTTAACTGATTTTCTTCTTTGTTTATACAACATTCAGTTGCCTTTCATAGTTGGAATTGTTCTACCTTCTCTCTTATGCCTAGTGAGTATTCTCTCTTATGCCTAGTGAGTATTCTTTCATAGGTAATTGTATATTTTGCAACTCTTTAATTTACATGTTTTTGTAGTTTCTCTCAATATACTAATTTTTCTGTATAGGATTTATTTTATCTAATATATGTTGTGCAGTTAATATATTGATTTTTGTATTTTTTGCAGTAATTAATGTTGTATAGCAAAAAATTGAAGAGCAATTGTGCCAAAGCATTGTGTCACTTTGCCCAAATCCTTTTTTTTAGTGAACAAGGTAATTTTTTCAAAAATGATTCATGGGTATTAATAATTCTGTTGAAGTAGATTTTCTCCTTGTTTTAAGATTTTTGTTGGAGTCTTAGTTCATTGTTTTGCCCATTTTTGATTGCTTGTTGGTGTTTTTTGCTACTTTCTTTGTTGGTATTGGTTTTTTGTTCTTCCAAACTGTTTGTTGCTGCTATTGACCTTTCACTCCAATTTTGTGAGTTGCTCCCTAAAAATAAGGTTCATGACGGTTTTAGAATATGTTTATTAAAATGAAAATTGGGGCCAACATCCTCATAGTGTGCATATTTTTGAATAAGGTACATAAAGCAACACTACAAAAACTAAAAATTTGTTGTGCCATGTCCATTAACTTGAATTTGAAGGGCTCCACCATCCCCAAACAAACATAAGAGGGTAAAAATTGATAACACAACATTTCAAATTACTTGTTCAGGATAACATCCTTCTTGAAAATAAAACTCTGGATGCCCTCCTTTAGAGGGATCAAATCCACGTTTCATCTTGGATAGAGCACTTGAAACTATAATTAGTGCATCAATCCCTTGGAAAGCTGATGTGAGACTTTCTAGTTGTTTGATATTACCTACAAATACATCATCTGCACCACCAATCTGTTGTTTGGTTAACAAATCCTCTATATGTAATTTGCCTTGGTCTTTCCTTTAACTTTGTGTATGGTAACTGCCCTTTAATAAACCAAAAAACAACAGTTAGTGAATTGTGAGAGCATTGTAGGAGCCCTCTCTTCGAGTACAGTGCATGAGGAGAAAAACCTTGTTAGGAGCAACCACAACTATTGGTGAGTCATGCCATTGGTGCATGACCTTCGTAATGCTATTCCACTACCATCAAGGGTACCACAGCAGGTGCGTAGGCTTGGGCCTCATCTAAGATCTTTCTTCGACATCAACAAGTACCTCTAGGAGGTCAACCTACTAGTGGTCATGCTCATAAAGAGATAAGGGACTTTACTCCTTACTAGTGAAAGATTAGGGGTAGTCAACTTTGTCGCAATCATTTGGTTAGCCATCAATTGGGAAGTTCTCAACACATGCAGCTTCAAATTTGAACACTATGTTATTCTTGCAGTCAAAATACACATATTGCTCCATATTGTCCACATGGTCTAATGGCAACTGGTGATCAAGGAAGGACTATTCTTGAATAATTTCTATATATTGAATAAATGTTATGGGTTGATACTATCCCTTTATTTATTGTAATGTCCCTAATTAAAAAAGTTTATAACTCTCTGTTTTTTTGGTATTTTCTGATTTTATGCCCTCCTTGGCATTTTCTGATTTTATGCCCTCCTTGGTATTTTCTAATTTTATGTCTTGGCTGTGAGTGATTTTAAAGGGCTTCACACCATAATCCGACTTCTAACTGGGCTAGGGAAAATATGTAATAAAGCCCAATAGACAATGCCAATGTTTTGTTTCTTGTCACATTTAAAAGGGGAGCAATATCCTATGTGTTTCCAATTTTTTAAATTTCATACTCTTATATTATAAAGTTATGCTATTTCAAGGGATGTCATCCTCTTATATTATAAAGTTATACTTCTAGTAAAATTGCTAGACAGTAGTGTTAGGAGTGGTTATATTGTGCTACAAGTAGAACACTGTCAATGTCATACTATCACTTTGAAAACCTACATTCAAAACAGTCTCGTAATGTAAAGATAAAGCACTGTGAATGTCATACTATCACTATGAAAACCTGCAATCAAAATAGTCCTGTAATGTATTATGCTGTGGCATTCAATTTATGTACTTCGGAAAACATTAAAATATAAAACTATTTTTATTCCTATTTACAAATTGGAAACAAAAAAAATAGTCATCCTCACAAATAATCAATAAAATTAAATATCATGCCCACACATCATAGATAGGATAGTTAAGCCATTAAAAGACACAGACAGTGGTTGTAGGTTTAAATGCAAGGCTTCAACTGCTTGATGAGTACTTCCAAAAATGAGAAAATTATCTATCATGCTTCAACAAACATTGCCATGTGTTATTCATTAAACTTAAAACACTATGTTAACCAACACTATGTCATCTCACATCATTTAGCAACTTCAAAGTGCTCTTTTGTATGTTTAAATAGCAACTTCAATCGTTCATCAAAATGCTTAAAACTTTGCTTTCAAGAGTTATCATGCTACTACTAGATCCCAATCCATACAATTGGTTTATATCCCAATTTTAGTTATATAAAATTAAAATAGCAGAGGAATCTTTTCTTGTTTATATCATCTTCTGTCCCAATCTAATATATGATAATAGATAGTATGTCGCATGCTCAACTTGGGTAAATTCTTAATGAGCTCAATCGTAGTGAGGTTTAGTAGAATGTTATGAACCTTGATGATTATCAGTACTTAATTACGTACTTATAGAAGTACCTCAGTCACTTTGTTGTTATTGATATTATGCTCAATATTCTTAGTTCTAAGCTCCATATTAAAGAATGGAACAAATGCAACATGATCTAATATTTATATACTTACCACAAGCCACATCCCAAAACAAAAACAATAACACAGAAGTGAAAATGTCTCCCCAAATGCCCAGAGTATACTACCTCTGGTGGAAATAGAAGATGGGATAAGTCTTCATAATGTGGCCCAAAAATTTTTGCACTAATTTGAACCCACACATCCAATGTCACAATTCAATCAATGAGCAAAATGATGTATTTGGATGAAGTAGAGACATCTCGAAGGAAATCTTGAAAGTCAATTTGAAGATTATTATAGTAAAGAGTGGAAATGTGAACTCATTTCATGGAGATAACGAAAATCATTGGCTATATTTTAATATGTGAAAAGCATAATTAAATGACAATAAATTTGCAAATGCTAATAAACCTATTTCATTGGAAGTGATACAAACAAAATCTAAAGATCAAGATTGAGGAGAATTCTATAACCCAGTAACCATTGGTGTTAAAGAACATCCAATGGAACTAGCATCTACTAAGGAGTAGTTTGTTTGTAGTATCCACATGGTGCAAGGAAAACTAATTTGGTAGGTAATTAATAGGTTTAATTGTTTCATGCATCTTTGAAGCTCTCCTTTCAAGGTGCAAATGACAAATGTATAAATTGGGTTTTCAGCCTAAACATGATACAAAGATTTGCACTGTGCAATAGGCACCAGGAGATGTGTGAACGTGTCAATTTGACATATGTCATGTGAGTATATTAATGAGTGTATTGGAGGATTTGAGTAATAGCACACCTAACAACTTGTGTATGAAATATGCAAAGTGTCACTTGTATCAAATGTTAAGCATTGTAATGGCCTTTCAATAGAGATCTATGAGAAGATAAAGTATGTGATTAGTATAACTGACTAAAAAATGTAACAAAAAGAGAGTTTTGATGTATGTGCATCTATGTGTCCCTGTGCACTTACATTTCTCAATGTGCATTTCTCTCTTTATATGGTGAATCCCTGAAACCTATAATTTGGGCATCTACCATATGATTGTAGATTGCATCTTAGTTTGCTTGATTTTTATGCTTTTACATTTTGAAGAGCGTTAAATCGAAGATCCTAACTATACTGTTAATACAAACACTTCAACAAAATGAATTTTATTTATGCTGCCATAATACCAAACAAAAGACTACCACAAACACTTGAAATCTCAACTGATGGCATACAATGAATATGATATTTCAATTTCATTCATACGAAAGGTCGTACTGCCCAATTTTCATTTCTTAATTATTACTTTTACGTTTTTGGAATGCTTAAATTCCCTATTTTCACTTTGCTTGCAGGCCAACCACTTCCAATTCCTTCCAACGTTGACATGTCTACATTAATTGCAAATGCCATTGCCGACATCCTTTCAGGCATGGTTGATGTTGACCTCTTTCTACAAGTTGCATCTATCAATCCCATTCAACAACCACAAACTACACTTACCAAGTATCGTATTCAACTGTTAGATGGGACGCACACACATCCTACATTGCTACCCACACAATTCAACGAGCTTGTCTTGGAGGCTTTAGTCAAAAGCTCTATTATCCACCTCAAAAAATACATTTACAAAAAATTTCACAAATTCACATACGTCCATAATTACCTTATTTATTTCAGTTCCTCTTGTTTATGTATGTACATTGAATTCACTCTCCACTTGTCCTTTTCGTTGCAGGGCTATCATAATTCATAGCTTGGAAGTAATTACAAACAATGCCTCAATGATTGGAGCTCCAATTGCTATTAATCAAGCTACAACCTATATGCTGTCTAGCAGCTCTCAGGAGCCATTGGCCACCAGTCAAACTTCCAACACCTCCCACGATGCACCTACATCAACAAGGGAAAAACACACTTTGTCTCCACTGGAACCAAATCCCATTGCAACCTTAACCTGAAACCATAAACTTTGGTCCATAGAGGGTCGTGCCTTGAGTAAGAGCCCAATTCATTCGTGACATGTCTCATAAGAATTTCAATATAATCTATGCACAATATTTCATTTCAAATGCATCATCTTCTTTGCTAAGATTTCAATGCTTTACTGTGTCTATCTATAAACTTTTCTATAAATTTCTCTTCAACTATTTATGCCTTTGGATTAGATGCATTTACTAACTCAATAGGTGATTGATGTAGAGACCAAGAGGCTTGAAACAATAGATGTGACATGTCTCATAAGAATTCCAATATAAGCTATGCACAAAGTTTTATTTCAAATGCATCATGTTGTTTGCTAAGATTTCAATGGTTTACTGGAACATTGAGTTATAATGTCATGTTCTCTACAATTTATTTACACCCTATTTCAAATTATATTCAATGCTCCACATTAATATTTATTATTATTTCGTTACACATTTACTTACATTAAATGTCCATCTCAATTGTATATTTACTCTATTTAAAATGTTAAATATTAGAGCTCCATATTTAGTTACAATTACTTTAAACAGTGCACATAGTTATTTACTATTTTATCATTTCATTTTTTACGATTTAAACTTTATTTTTCCAATACCCCTGCTTGCCATGGTTATTTATTATATATTATATTAAAATTATATGAACTATTTGTGTTCACAAAAACTTCTCAATGGAGTTAGAAAATAAAAGGTTGCAAGAAAAACGAGCTTGACGAAATGAGCTCCAACGATTACACTACCATGCAAGAAAAGACAAGATCAATAAGAGAAGATGAGAAAATGAACAAAACTGCATAGATGGCATCTCCAGATCTACACTCCCATAATGAACAAAACCACATAGATGGCATCTCCAGATCTACACTCCCATGTTCTACTAATCCCACCCAACTCCATCCACTTGCAACTGAAATACATAATTCAATTCAAGTAAATCCATTTTCTCATATCCATCCACAACCAAATTTTACTCAAGATTTTTATACTGCAAGAAATAACTTTCGCTCAAAATTAGATAAACTTGCAAATATGCCAACCTGTTTAGTTTGCATGGAAAAATACCCTGGCATTAAAACAAGGGAAATAAATAAACTACCTACTTGTTATAGATGCACATCTGAAAAAAATGGCAACCATTTTTCTAAATGGAATAACATGGACCCTATTATTTTTTAATTATATACAAATAACTATAATATAAATATAATTATTATTTTTTAATAATATAACTATTATTCACTACTATTTTTTAATATAAATATAAGTGCAAAAATTTTTGGGCCACATTATGAAGACTTATCCCATCTTCTATTTCCACCAGAGGTAGTATACTTTGGGCATTTGGGGAGATATTTTCACTTCTGTGTTACTGCTATTGTCTTGGGATGTAGCTTGTGGTAAGTATATAAATATTAGATTATGTTGCATTTGTTCCATTCTTTAATATGGAGCTTAGAACTAAGAATACTGAGCATAATATCAATAATAGCAAAGTGATTGAGGTACTTCTATAAGTACGTAATTAAGTACTGATAGTCATCAAGGTTCATAAAATTCTACTAAACCTCACTACGATTGAGCTCATTAATAATTTACCCAAGTTGAGCATGCGACATACTATCTATTATCATATATTAGATTGGGATAGAAGATGATATAAACAAGAAAATATTCCTCTGCTAAATGATTGAAGTTTCTATTTAAACATACAAAAGACCACTTTGAAGTTGCTAAATGATGTGAGATGACATAGTGCTGGTTAACGTAGTGTTTTAAGTTTAATGAATAACACATGGTAATGTTTGTTGAAGCATGATAGGCATAAATGGATGCTTACAAATGGATGCACATGTAATAGATATGAGATTTAATTTACAAAGAAGATATCTTTACAGTTATTGATGAAGAATATACATTGTTATTTTACAAAGTGTGTACATATGAGTTACTAACATAGATGAAAACGCTATACATAAGCGTACTTCAAATGCATTGGATATCGTTTTAAAAAAGTAAGAATTGCTCAATGATTATGTTGGATAAGCCATGCTTGTAGTGTTCGTAATAGTACATTTCTTTTTAAAATGAACAAAACCCGACTACTTTTGAACATGTTTTATGAAAATATTTTGCAACAATCTCCATTTGTTGGGCTTCTTCAACAACAACAATATGGTAGGTTGCTTCTTCAATCTCTTGGATAACCTTTTGTGAATGCTCAGAGATTGATTTAATTAATTTGTCAATTAGTGTTTCAATGTACACATTTGAACCCATAGAATCATCCGATATTACTATTGGACTTGTTATGGAATTTTCCGTTTCGTTTTGTTGAGCATCAATAGTTTCCATTATCTATAAAAAGAGTACACAAAATTATTATTCAATTTTTTTTTTTTAAAAAAAAAAAACATTTTCATATTATTAGCTACCAAATAAGGTGTATTTTTTAAAAAAAAAAAGCTTATGAGGTTTCTATGATTGACCAACACCAAAATATAAAACGAGAATACAAATAGAATTTAATTGCAACGCAAATAGTATTTCTAGAATATCTGAAAAATTAAATTTAGAAAAGGCAGAAATTTTCAAGTTTTCTAGTTTGACATTTGAAAAAGACAAAAATTAAATTTACAAAAGGCAGAAGCTTTCAATTTTTCCAATTTAACATTTCAAAAAGAGACAAATTTACTTCCTAAAGAGACTCCAACAAAAGAAAATAGTCAACACAGTTATCTACAAAGATAGAATTTACCTCCTTGAAATAGATTTTAGACAGTAACAAAAGCTTTGACGGTCTTGTCAATACCCCTGGTAATTTGAATGAGTTTTCTCCACCTCCAACCTGCAAGTAAACATGGTAGTATAAAAAATAAGCTTTTAAGGTATGTATGATTGAAAAGAAATCTAATATTAAACACCAAAATCAACTTAAAGTGGACTAAACAGTTACCTCCTTCAAATAGCTTTTACATAGTAACTAAAGAAAATAACAAAATTACCACTTGGGAATGATTGAGGAGATTTTGGAAAAGCTTATTGGACACAGATTGGCTATCCCAAGATTGTAGCAATGCTCAGTTAGTAAAATTATACCTGCAATCTGTCATTTTTGTAGCTACTTAAAGCTGATTGGCAAAGCTGGGTGTGTAAGAAGTTAATGACCATTTCTAAGAGGAGTTCTATATCAGTTTGGAAGTTGTCTTTGAAAGACTTCTACTATTGTTGGCTTGCACAAAAGTATTTTTAGACCTGCAACACTTTATCAAACATTTTCAAAACTGGAGCATCTCATACATCAGCTTATGTAATGATCTCCAGTCTTAAAATGCACTTACAACTCTATGTTTTTAAGGTACAATTTGTTTGAATTTCATAAAACAAGTTAATTATGCCTTATAGTCACAGATAAGGAGTTACAAAAAGATTAAGAAGTAAATGTAGAAGCATAATTCTCTACATTTAATCCCTGCCACTGACCATTGCAATGAATATTGTCCAAGCTTGTATATTATCCATATTAAGTGATAAGCCAACAATTAAGATATCACTACTTCTCACCAAAATTTTCATTAAATTTAGAAAAGGCATAAGATTTCAAGTTTTCCAATTTGACATTTGAAAAAGACAAAAATTAAATTTACAAAAGGCAAAAGCTTTCAATTTTTCCAGTTTAACATTTCAAAAAGAGAAAAATTTTACTCCCTGAAGAGACTCAAACAAAACAAAATAGTCAACACAGTTATCTATAGAGATAGAATTTACCTCCTTGAAATAGATTTTAGATAGTAACAAAAGCTTTGACGGTCTTGTCAATACTCCCGGTAATTTGAATGGGTTTTCTCCACCTCCAACCTACAAGTAAACATGGTAGTATAAAAAATAAGCTTTTAAGGTATGTATGATTGAAAAGAAATCTAATATTAAACACAAAAATCAACTTAAAGTGGACTAAATAGTTACCTCCTTCAAATAGCTTTTGCATAGTAACTAAAGAAAATAACAAAATTACCACTTGGGAATGATTGAGGAGATTTTGGAAAAGCTTATTGGACACAGATTGGCTGTCCCAAGATTGTAGCAATGCTCAGTTAGTAAAATTATACCTGCAATCTGTCATTTTCGTAGCTACTTAAAGGCTGATTGGAAAAGCTGGGTGTGTAAGAAGTTAATGACCATTTCTAAGAGGAGTTCTATATCAGTTTGGAAGTTGTCTTTGAAAGGATTCTACTATTGTTTTCTTGCACAAAAGTATTTTTAGACCCGCAACACTTTATCAAACATTTTCAAAACTGGAGCATCTCATACATCAGCTTATGTAATGATCTCCAACCTTAAAATGAACTTACAACTCTGTTTTTAAGGTACAATTTGTCTGAATTTCATAAAACAAGTTAATTATGCCTTATAGTCACATATAAGGAGTTACAAAAAGATTAAGAAGTAAATGTAGAAGCATAATTCTCTACATTTAATCCCTGCCACTGACCATTGCAATGAATATTGTGCAAGCTTGTATATTATCCATATCAAGTGATAAGCCAACAATTAAGAAATCACTACTTCTCACCAAAATTTTCATTAAATTTAGAAAAGGCATAAGCTTTCAAGTTTTCCAGTTTGAAATTTGAAAAAGACAAAAATTAAATTTACAAAAGGCAGAAGCTTTCAATTTTTCTAGTTTAACATTTCAAAAAGAGAAAAATTTACTTCTTGAAGAGACTCAAACAAAACAAAATAGTTAACATAGTTATCTACAGAGATATAATTTACCTCCTTGAAATAGATTTTAGACGGTAACAATTTTTTTGACAGTCTTGTCAATACCCCTGGTAATTTGAATGGGTTTTCTCCACCTCCAACCTACAAGTAAACATGGTAGTATAAAAAATAAGCTTTTAAGGTATGTATGATTGAAAAGAAATCTAATATTAAACACAAAAATCAACTTAAAGTTGACTAAACAATTACCTCCAAATAGCTTTTACATAGTAACTAAAGAAATACCAAAATTACCACTTGGAAATGATTGAGGAGATTTTGGAAAAGCTTATTGGACATAGATTGGCTGTCCCAAGATTGTAGCAATGCTCAGTTAGTAAAATTACACCTGCAATCTGTCATTTTCGTAGCTACTTAAAGGATGATTGGCAAAGATGGGTGTGTAAGAAGTTAATGACCATTTCTAAGAAGAGTTCTATATTAGTTTGGAAGTTGTCTTTGAAAGGATTCTACTATTGTTGGCTTGCACAAAAGTATTTTTAGACCTGCAACACTTTATCAAACATTTTCAAAACTGGAGCATCTCATACATCAGCTTATGTAATGATCTCCAGTCTTAAAATGAACTTACAACTCTATGTTTTTAAGGTACAATTTGTCTGAATTTCATAAAACAAGTTAATTATGCCTTATAGTCATAGATAAGGAGTTACAAAAAGATTAAGAAGTAAACGTAGAAGCATAATTCTCTACATTTAATCCCTGCCACTGACCATTGCAATGAATATTGTGCAAGCTTGTATATTATCCATATCAAGTGATAAGCCAACAATTCACTACTTCTCACCAAAATTTTCATTACTAAAATTTTGCTTGTTTGATCTAAAATTCACTTCAATAAACGCCTATCACAACAATAAACCCAATACAAAGAAATTAGAGAGAAACTCAACTAATTATACTATTCCAAAAATTTGAAAAATTGCAAATATCAAATACATTAGGATCAAGGCATTACATTCAATAATTTCAGAGATTGAAACAAGAAAAAATAAGAATACATGTTAAAAGTAAAGAAATTATCTAACTCAAGAAGGTATGGATGCCAACCCAGGTCATCCACACAAACACTAAGTCACTGCGCTTGGGAAAATCATTCTCCCAATGGCTACTTGCACACAAAATTCATCCCAAAAATATGGCCTACTAACACCTATGACACTATTTATAGCTTAATTCTGAATTTGACTAGTAGACAAAGAATAGAGATCTAAGATCCCTAGCAACACTGAAAAAGCCATTTGTGGCTAGGGTTTCTTTGTAGCAACTTTCTGAGATAAAGACAAAAAAGAAGTAATCTTCAGGAGTGGCCTTTTGGTTCATGGGTCTTTGATGCTACAATAAACCACATGCATGTCAACAATGAGGCATTGGAATAGTAATGTGTGATAGGGGTCTCTTGTAGTAACCTTCTCAGCTGAATGTAAAAAAGAACTAATCTTTAGGAGTGGCCCCTAGTTCTAAGGGTCCTTGTGGTCTCTACCTGAATCTCTATAATATGACTTTAAATGAGACACCTTTGCAGAGTCTCAGTGTGGATAAGGCTGAATGAACTCATATATACCCAAAAACAAGACTATCATTAGGTACCTTTCAAATGCATTTTATGCCACAAGTATGGAGTTTCCAAAAAATCCAAAGAAAAATACGACTCAAGAAAGTGGCATTGTTATGTGCATTAGTGCACAATTCAGTGTAATAGAAAGTTATAGAATGTGTTGAGGTTATCAAAGACACAAAAATCCATACCTCAAAAGACACCATATTTACATAAGGAAGCCATGCATTTTAACAAACAAAAGAGAATTAAATGATGACTAAAGGCATGAGAGATAATCCATAAGGTATAGAAGATATTGAATAGCAAGCGAAGACTACAAGTTGAATGAAAAGTTTATCACTTATGGTTAAATCTATAGAGACTGAGATTCTCTAATACTGAGGTTGTGTAATACCTCACAAATGAAATTCTTGAAAATGTACCTTATTTGAAAATATGCACACTATTAGGATATTGAACCCAATTTTCATTTTAATAAACATATTCTAAAACCCTCGCGAAACCTTATTTTCAGGGAGCAGCTCGCAAAATTGGAGGAGTGAAAGGTCAATAGCAGCAATGAAGAGTTTGGAAGAACGAAAACCAATACCGACAAGAAAAGCAACAAAAAATGCCAACAGTAAAAAAAATGGGCAAAATGATGAACTAAGATTCCAACAAAAATCTTTAAACAAGGAGAAAATCTACTTTAGTGGAATTATTAATACCCATGAATCATTTTTGAAAAGAATACCTTGTTCACTAAAAATAAAAGGTTTTGGGTGAAGCGACACAATGCTTTGGCATGGTTACTCTTTAATTTTTGCTGCACAACATTAATTACTGCAAAAAATACAAAAATCAATATATTAGCTACACAACATATATTAGATAAAATAAATCTTATATAGAAAAATTAGTATATTCAGAGAAACTACAGAAACATGTAAACTGAAGAGTTGTAGAATATACAATTACCTAAGAAGGAATACTTGCTAGGCGGAAGAGAGAAGGAAAAACATTATAACTATGAAAAGCGACTGAATGTTGTATAAACAAAGAAGAAAATCAGTTAAATGTAAGTGGGGAAGATTTGATGGAAAGCGATAAACAAACATAAAAGCAGTTAAACGTGCAAGGGAAGCATCATAAATGGCAACAATAGAAACAGTAATAACAACATAAACATTGATGTATTTTTCCCTTTTATTTTCTTACCAAATGTTATTCTGTTACATCCATCATCAGATTAAGAAAAGAATGGCTAGAGCACATCTATATGGTTTCATTTCCTTTTCATGTAAAGTTTCCAGAAGTTGCTTTTGAAATGCCTATATAATATTTGCAAACCTGTACAAAAAGAATTCCATATAGGCATTGGGTTCAATCCTGCAATGCTCATAAGTATCATTAGCCTATTTTTTTGTTCCACATACAAGTATAGATAAATCAAAGACCATTTTTGGCTTAAAGGACAATTAATCTTAAAGAATGTGATGAGAGTTTTATGGTAGAGATGCATTGGCAATGAGACTTTGGTACAGACAAATGAAAAGGGTAGAAAACAAAATCAGCATAAGATAGTGAAATGGATGGTCATAAATGCAATCCAAAAATTAAATAAGGAAGCGATTGCCACTCAAACTACACTATATAACTTGAAATGGCCATGAAATGGAGGTGGTTGATTATCGAGCATGACAGTCCAAAGGAGGTAAAAGACAAACTTGAAGGGGGCGGTAGAGAAAACACCTCCTTTACATGCACTAGTTTCTAATCAACCTTGTTTGAATAGTGTTTTGTATAATCAAGTACAATTTAAATCAAATGGACAAGGTAACTTGCTACAATGACTAACACAAAAGAAACTCAAATATTGTTTTTTGGGGGTAATGACTTGGAAGTAAATAAGCATTCATTGAGTATTGTGCGAACTAACAAATCAATTCTACAAATTCAAAATAATCACATTTCTTGGCTTCTTGTAAATGCTGATATCTGCCCACAAAATACTCTTGTTTACCTAGGGTTTGTTTAATCAAGCCATAAAAGGTTACATAAATCTAACAGTCCATAGAAACTAATAGATAGAGCACAACAATGTAGTTTTTAATCTTTTTTCAATCTGGCAGCGTCTGCTACCAAAATAAAACTATTTCACGGTTCTGAAACCCTAGAAAGAAATCATGGTGAGTCGAGTGGAACCAGCAGGAATATAGAATATTGAAACCAGGGCAAGTGACTTACCTCAAGATTTTACAAAAAATGTGTCTATGTCAACAATGGTGAGAAGGATAATGTACAAATTGTAACTTACGTACAAAAACCAAAAATGAGCTGCCCATAATCAGGTTGCCAAAAATCCAAAATCAAACCTGGGCAAGTGACTTACCTCAAGATTGTGCAGAAATAGTGTCTTTTTGTATGCCTACACAGTAGGAGAGTAGCTGTATATTCTTTGGTGCATACTTTTGGAATCTTATAGGTAGACATTGGATGATGTGAAATTTGTATATGGAGAAGCTTAGAGATTTTAGTGTACAACCGAATTTTAATGTGCAAGGCATATTATTATATCAGTTCATATATACGAAACATATTTGTTAATATAGATAATAGCTGATATTGGAATTTGTAGCTAAGTATGAAATTGTTGTAAATGAAGTTGTAAGGTGAATAAATTTAACTGATAAAATAGAAGTACCTAACTTGCAGTTGTTTTAAGTATTAGTGTTTGTTGAGGAGGTTGAATTTGATAATGCTAATAAGGGTGCTTCCTCTTGCTTTCAGTGAGCTACATATGGGCTTTGTTGCATATGTGCATATAATTCAAATGTGAAGGCTGGTTTGATGCACAGGCTTGCAAGATCACATACTCTAGAAATAGCTGTGAATGTTAGGCCTTGCCGATCAACATTGCTAATGTCGATTGTTTCCTTTTCAAGTGTTAGGCCTTGTGATTTGTGTATTGTTAAGGACCATGCCATTTTGAGTGGTATTTGATTATGTTGACCACAACTCAAAGGGGAAATTGTGACATTTTTTGGATTATTGTGGTCCCAAGCATGGCCAATGTAATTGTTGAATTCAACAAAAATAAACAATGGAAGTGAAGGTGGATTCTTAGCATCCTTGTAGAATATTGCTTTGACTTCTCCAAGTGCACCATTAACAAGGCTTGTTTCTACCCATAAATTTGAACATAACATTACTTTTTGTTGAACACACAATAGAAGCTTATATTAAAGTTGTTCTTTGTCTGGATTTGAACTTGGTGGTCCCTTAAGTTGCTCTGCAATTGATAATGCAACAGGTTTTTCCAAAGACAATAAAATTTGTTGGTTATGTAGTGAGACCATTTCATTTGTTGTGAAGAGATGTATTGAGGATAAGAAACCAGTTTGCTTTGTAGAGGTCAATGCTGAGCTGGAGCGAGGCATTAAAAATTTCCAATCTTCAATTGTAGGTTCTACATTTCACAAATTGGAGAGGAGAGTACGAAATGAAATCTGTGCCAAAGCTTCACTGATTTGACAATTTTTTTTGGTAAGTGTGATAACTTTTGTAAAAGTGCCTCCATATGATGTTGAGGCATACATAGGGATGTCCTTGACTGTTGGAAGCTGTCTAAGATCACCAAAGAGCATGATTGAGCGTCCTCTAAATGGTATATGGTTATTGTTGGGGAATGGTTCATGTAGCCTCATGTCAATGCATTCTAGCAACTTGGGTCCAATGAAGCTCATTTCATCTATCAATATGTACCGAATATAGTACATTTTTTCCTAGAAGCTTGCTAGTGTTTGTCCTTGCAAGGGTTCCATATCTTTGATAGGTATTCAAAGAGCAGAGTAGATTGTTGATGCTTCTATGTTGAATGCTGCTATGCCTGTTGGTGCAAGAAGTAGTAATGGTGATTGGCCATTTTGGGCTGAGCTCATGAGTGTCATTTTGATGGCTTTTATGAGGTGTGATTTACCTGTTCCAGCAGTTCCTTGAACAAATAATTTTAGAGGAGGTTGGAAAGTATCAACATGTAAGTGTGACAAAATAATATCAAATGCTTTTTGTTGTTGGATAGACTACTCATGTTGGGTAGGAAAATTTGTAGGATGGTGGACTTGAAATGTTGGACGGTTGGATTCTATGAATGTAGTTGCAAAGACTTGATGTTGTGGATTGATTTGGGAAGATCCCCAATCATGGTGCAAGTCAGTGTCACGGTGACCAAGCATGTCTAGTTTGTGAAAGTGGAGGGGAAGGCTTGGGTATAGGCGTGGCAATAGTTGCCATTTAGATGGGTTGTTATTTTGTATTATATCTTCTTCATCATAAGAGGTGTCAGAATTTGTATTTTCAGGAGCTTCTGTTGGTGTGCGTAGCACATGCTAGGGATGATAATTACATGCAAAATTCTCCCATTGTTCTATTATTTGAGCCGATGATGAACCAATATCATTATGAATGTTGTGAAATGAATTGTATAGTAGTAGTTCACTCCAACAAAATGCTCATAGTTTTTGTCATCTTTTGTGGGGATGGTTATGAAGTGTGGGGATACACGTACAATGGCTTTTATGGAACACTTTTTCCATTGGATATGTTTTTGAGATGGCTTGAAAGTCCATTTTCTAGTTACTTCAATAAGTGACATGGACTCTAGACTTGTTGGACGATCCATGTAAGTATCAATGTAGTTTGGGGATGCAGTAGTTTGTTTGGAGGACATTGAGACACGTTGGAATTTATTTTGGATAACATTTAAAGAAACAAATATATTGCTTGATAAGCAGAGGGGTAGTTTTAATAGCAGGTGGCAACTTTCTTGGGCTCCAATATCACGATCCACTAGTGTTTCTGCAAGCATTTTTCAGAAAGCTATGGGTGCTGGCTTGTCTGAGTCAATACCAATTGAAATTCGAGAGAGCATTTCATGATATTTTTTTGATTTGCTTTCGGATTTTGTTGCATAGTTTGCAATGTATTTGAGGACAACATGGATAGAGAGAGTAGGCCGACAGTCTACATTGGCCCTCTAGATAGAGAGTATATAAGGGTTGTGTAGGTTTAAGCGATCGCCATTGCGAGAAGGGGTGAATGTTAGTTGGCCATGCTCATCTATTGCAAGACTTGATTGATCTTGCATGCTCCAAGGGGATTTATAGCGACATTGAATGGTTGGGCCTTTTCTCCTTAGGCATGTTTGTAAGGTACACTTTGTATGATGCTGTATACAATTTACCAATTTTGTGTAGTTGATTAGAGGGTCTAAAGGTATAATCAATCTTGTGTCCATTAAACATGAATCATCGAGAAGAGTTCGGTGGATTGTTTGGTTTCTTAAAGGAAGGGGCCTGGGATTCCATGCCGAAACATATCTATTGATGTATTCAACTGTATTTTTTACTGATTGGAGATTATTCCATTGTATTTTCTCGATATCTGGTGCATCTTTTAGCCATAGGAAACCATGGATATGTGTTGAACCCTTGTGTTGCCATTCATACTTGGTGAAAACTTATTATTAGGAATTTTTTAGAAGGTATGCAATGTAAATTGATTAAATTATGAAAATTTTACCTGTTCCAGTAGTCTGTTGCACCAAGTAACTTTTCCAAGACCTCTTCACGAAATGCAGTAAATCTATGGTTCATGTACTGTGCTGTAAGGTGTGGATTTTAAACTATATTTTGTATCCTCCATTTGTAAGCTGCTTGTGGATTTGTAGGTGCATTACATGGTGTTATACTATGCAAGTTTGGCCATTTTGTATCTACTGCATTGAGTGTGAAGAATAGTGTTGGACAACCAATTTGTATGACCATATTGGAAAGATTTGCTCTAGAACGGTTCCAAAATTGGCATGTTCCACAAATTGACGCTCTAAAGCGTATGAGTTGTTCTGCAATCTTGTCATCAGGCAAGTCCTTCAATCTTTGACAAAGATCGAGAATAGTTGTTGGTAGGTTTGGGTGGATATTTTTATGAAAAAATATAGATGTTGTTTCTTGGCTGCGATGGCGCATTATGATATTTAGTATGAAGTACCTAAACTGATGGTGTTGGCCAAACCTATTATCATAATACCTGAGAAAGTGGTGAGTATATTCATGTAATTTGACTTCCTTGATGTGTTGTTTCTTGAAGTTGGCAACGCCTGTAGGAAACAAACTAGGGAATGCCATTACAAATAATCCTTCTATGTTGTATTCATTGATGGGAGATGGAGAAATGGGTGGCCAATCTATAGAAAATGGTGGCCAACCTTTGCCTAGTTGTAATAAAAACCATAATTCTTCGACCTCTCTGCGTGCCGGTGGAAGGCTAGCAACAAATGAAGTATTGGGTTGCATGTTTTCTTCTGCATCTTTGTTGTTTGCATCATATGTATGCATCATGGTTGTAGATGTGGGACTAGGAATAGTGTTTTTTTCATTTGGTAGGTCTATAATGTTAGTGGAATCACATGGCAGGATGGATAAGACGACCTCATCTAATTGTATAGTTTTGTAGTATGGATCATTTAAGATTTTATATTGCAAGGAATTGTATACACATCCTCTACTTACATAAAAGCTATAGTATTTTTTCTCGATGTTTTTTTTGTTAACCAATAAGATATCTAATTCATCTATATGTCTGGGCAAGTGGGTTGCAATAGTAGAAACATCTTGAGGAAAACAAATAGTGTGGCCACTATATTTTAGCCCGCCCCCCTTTGCATAGGTTACTTGAAGGGTCGAGCTAACCCTTGCTATTAGCATCTCTTCAACTTGAGTTTGTTTAAACATAGGGGTTGCTCACCCGGGTCCATGTTATTCCATTTGGAAAAATAGTTGCCATTTTTTCTAGATGCGCATCTGTAACAAGTAGGTAGTTTATTTATTTCCTTTGTTTTAATGCCAGGGTATTTTTCCATGCAGACTAAACAGGTTGGCATATTTGCAAGTTTATCTAATTTTGAGTGGAAGTTATTTCTTGCAGTATAAAAATATTGAGTAAAATTTGGTTGTGGATGGATATGAGAAAATGGATTTACTTGAATTGAATTATGTATTTAAGTTGCAAGTGGATGGAGCTGGGTGGGATTAGTAGAACATGTGAGTGTAGATCTGGAGATGCCATCTATGCGGTTTTGTTCATTTTCTCGTCTTCTCTTATTGATCTCGTCTTTTCTTGTATGGTAGCGTAATCATTGGAGCTCATTTCGTCGAGCTCGTTTTCTTGCAACCTTTTGTTTGCTAACTCCATTGAGAAGTTTTTGTGAACACAAATAGTTCATATAATTTTAATATAATATATAATAAATAACCATGGCAAGCATGGGTATTGGAAAAATAAAGTTTAAATCCTAAAAACTGAAATGATAAAATAGTAAATAACTATGTGCATTGTTTAAAATAATTGTAACTAAATATGAAGCTCTAATATTTAACATTTTAAATAGAGTAAATATACAATTGAGATGGAAATTTAATGTAAGTAAATGTGTAATGAAATAATAATAAATATTAATGTGGAGCATTGAATATAATTTGAAATAAGGTGTAAATAAATTGTAGAGAACATGGCATTATAACTCAATGTTCCAGTAAACCATTGAAATCTTAGCAAACAACATGGTGCATTTGAAATAAAACATTGTGCATAGCTTATATTGGAATTCTTATGAGACATGTCACATCTATTCTTTCAAGCCTCTTGGTCTCTACATCAATCACCTATTGAGTTAGTAAAGACATCTAATCCAAAGGCATAAATAGTTGAAGAGAAATTTATAGAAAAGTTTATAGATAGACACAGTAAAGCATTGAAATCTTAGCAAAGAAGATGATGCATTTGAAATGAAATATTGTGCATAGCTTATATTGAAATTATTATGAGACATGTCACATACAATTTAAGATAAATTAAAAACTAAGTACTTTGAGCAAAAAAGAGTGCAATTCTTCAAATTCTCTATGTGCAAATTAAGCATGAAACATGTGCAAATTGAAATATGTATATATGTTCTTCATATTGAACAATGCAAATATGTATAAATTTTTTGAGTAATTGTTTGTTGTGCTTACAAAAAGTGGAAAATTCCACATGACATAACAAGCGTACTTTAAAAGAGTGCAAAATAAAATCTAAGCTCGCTTAATAGCTCTGATAACAATGCTTTGTGATTCACTGCCAGCAAAAGCATTTGTTTTGATGGACAATGCTAGTAGGAATTATTTGTTCACAACTGTGTCTAAAATTTGGCTAGCACCATTAGGTTCCGCTAGTAGGAGCTGAAAATATTTTGTGCAAACTTCAAACAACGTTTTTGCTGGTTCTTCAAAAGTGGTGACATTAAGAAGATGACCTGTACCATCTTGCAAGTCCATCTTGAGCATGTAGCTAAAATAACATGTAGCAAACTTTGTAGAATACTTGGGGCACTTAAAATCACTTGGGGTAATATGGATAACCTTCTTTTTACACTTTTTTTTTCCACTATGCGAGGGAAAGACAGGTAGGATAAGTTGTCTAAGTGGAGCTTTGTGATAGTGGCCTTTACACAAACATTTTGTTTGTCAAGAGAGCTTGGATTCTCAATACTTGAAATAGGAATCAAATTTTCAAATTTATGGGGTGATATATGGCTCTTTGAGAGGGAAAGAAAAGGAAGGGAAATCCTTGTAGTGGCATACCATGTTTGCATTGTTGAGGCTTCAACCAAGTTGGGATTGATTACAATGGTTGTAGGAAAGATGGTATCAATAGATTCTCTAGACCATGAAGTTATCCAACCACTTTGGATCAAAATAATTGGTGGGTTGGGTTGTAGGGGAAGGTTAGCTAGTTGCTTCCCAATGATTTGGCATTGGCTACCCCAAATTGTGATATCAATGCGGCCTGACATGTCCATTATTGTAGTTATGCACTTTATTGTTTCAGTGCCATCCCTTTTGTGAATGGTTGATGTAGGAGAGATAGAAGAACACCAATGAAATCTTCAAGGGAATTAATAGGTAATGACATTAATGATTCAATGCTTTTGATATGGTAGATGTGTGTGGGTATTGTGGAGTCTACACAGGTGGGTGGACTGATGGTTGAGAAGTTGTGGAGGAATATTTCATATGGGTTTGTGTTGCTACTATATTTTATGTTCCTTACTCTGATGCAACCATTTGAGATGACATAAGTGCTATTGGAATCGATCACATGGTAGAACCTATCTACAAGTTCATTAAAACAAGTTACATGTATCTCGGTCCCTGCTCTATCTACGAAATCAAACCTGAAGACTTTCCCATCATTACTTGCATTTTTGTATGAATGAATTGGGATCTTACTCAAGGCATGACCCTATATGTAACAAAGTTTATGGTTTGGGTTGCAATGGGATTTGGTTCCAATGGAGATAGAGTGTAATTTTTGCTTGTTGATGTAGGTGCATCATGAGAGGTGTTTGGAGTTTGACTGGTGGCCAATGACTCCTGAGAGCTGCTAGAGAGCATATAGGTTGTAGCTTGATTAATAGCAGTTGGAGCTCCAATCATTGAGGCATTGTTTGTAAGTACTTCCAAGCTATGAATTATGATAGCCCTGCAACGAAAAGGACAAGTGGAGAGTGAATGCAAGGTACATACATAAACAAGAGGAACTGAAATAAATAAGGTAATTATGGATGTACGTGAATTTGTGATTTTTTTTGTAAATGTATTCTTTGAGGTGGATAATAGAGCCTTTGACTAAAGCCTCCTCCAATATATGCTCATTTAATTGCATGGGTAGCAATGCAGGATGTGTGCGCGTCCCATCTGACAGTTGAATACGATACTTGGTAAGCGTAGTTTGTGGTTGTTGAATGGGATCGATAGATGCAACTTGTAGAAAGGGGTCAACATCAGGCATGCCTGAAAGGATGTCGACAATAGCATTTGTAGTTATTGTAGACATGTCAATGTTGGAAGACATTGGAAGTGGCTGGCTTGCAAGCAAAGTGAGAGTAGAGAATTTAGGCATTGAAGAAACATAAAAGTAATAATTAAGAAATGTAAATTGGGTGAGTGAAATTGAAATATCGTATTCATTGTATGCCATCAGTTGAGATTTCAAGTGTTTGTGGTAGTCTTTTGTTTGGTATTATGGTAGCATAAATAACATTCATTTTGTTGAAGTGTCTGTATTAATAGTATAGTTAGGATCTTCGATTTAAAGCTCTTCGAAATGTAAAAGCATAAAAATCAAGCAAACTAAGATGCAATCTACAATCATATGGTAGATTCCCAAACTATAGGTTTCAGGGATTCACCATATAAAGAGAAATGTACATTGAAAAATGTAAGTACATAGGGACACATAGATGCACACACATCAAAACTCTCTTTTTGTTAACATTTTTTAGTAAGTTATACTAATCACATACTTTATCCTCTCATAGATCTCTATTGAAAGGCCATTACAATGCTTAACATTTGATACAAGTGACACTCTGCATATTTCATACACAGGTTGTTAGGTGTGCTATTACTCAAATCCTCCAATACACTCATTAATATACTCACATGACATATGTCAAATTGACACATTTTCACATCTCCTGGTGCTTGTTGCAGAGTGAAAATCTTTGTATCCCGTTTAGGTTGAAAACCCAATTTATACATTTGTCATTTGCACCTTGAAAGGAGAGCTTCAGAGATGCATGAAACAATTAGATGTGTTAATTACCTACCAGATTAGTTTTCCTTGCACCATGTGGATACTACAAACAAAATACTCCTTAGTAGATGCTAGTTCCATTGGATGTTCTTTAACACCAATGGTTACTGGGTTATAGGATTCTCCTAAATTTTCATCTTTAGATTTTGTTTGTATCACTTCCAATGAAATAGGTTTGCTAGTATTTGCGAAGCTGCTGTCATTTAATTATGCTTTTCACATATTAAAATATAGCTAATGATTTTCGTTATGTCCATAAAGTGAGTTCACATTTCCACTCTTTACTATAATAATCTTCAAATTGACTTTCAAGATTTCCTTCGAGATGTCTCTACTTCCATCCAAATACATCCTTTTGCTCATTGATTGAATTGTGACATTGTATGTGTGGGTTCAAATTAGTGCAAAATTTTTTGGGCCACATTATGAAGACTTATCCCATATTCTATTTCCACCAGAGGTAGTATACTCTGGGCATTTGGGGAGATATTTTCACTTCTGTGTTATTGTTATTGTCTTGGGATGTAGCTTGTGGTAAGTATATAAATATTAGATCATGCTGCATTTGTTCCATTCTTTAATATGGAGCTTAGAACTAAGAATACTGAGCATAAAGTCAATAACAACAAAGTGATTGAGGTACTTCTATAAGTACGTAATTAAGTACTGATAATCATCAAGGTTCATAACATTCTACTAAACCTCACTACAATTGAGCTCATTAAGAATTTACCCAAGTTGAGCATGCGACATACTATCTATTATCATATATTAGATTGGGACAGAAGATGATATAAACAAGAAAAGATTCCTTTGCTATTTTAATTTTATATAACTAAAATTGGGATATAAACCAATTGTATGGATTGGGATAGTAGTAGCATGATAACTCTTGAAAGCAAAGTTTTAAGTGTTTTGATGAGTGATTGAAGTTTCTATTTAAACATGTACAAAAGACCACTTTGAAGTTGCTAAATGATGTGAGATGACATAATGTTGGTTAACATAGTGTTTCAAGTTTAATGAATAACACATGGTAATGTTTGTTGAAGCGTGATAGGCAATTTTCTCATTTTTGGAAGTACTCATCAAGCAGTTGAAGCCTTGCATTTGAACTTGCAACCACTGTTTGTGTCTTTTAATGGCTTAACTATCCTGTCTATGATGTGTGGGAATGATATTTAATTTTATTGATTATTTGTGAGGATGGCTATTTTTTTTTGTTTCCAATTTGTAAATAGGAATAAAAATAGTTTTATATTTTAATGTTTTCCGAAGTACATAAATTGAATGCAACAGTATAATACATTATAGGACTGTTTTGATTGCAGGTTTTCAAAGTGATAGTATGACATTCATAGGCTTTATCTTTACATTACAAGATTGTTTTGAACGCAGGTTTTCAAAGTGATAGTATGACATTGACAGTGTTCTACTTGTAGCCCAATATAACCACTCCTGACACTACTATCTAGCAATTTTACCAGAAGTATAAGTTTATAATATAAGAGGATGGCATCCCTTGAAATAGCATAACTTTATAATATAAGAGTATGAAATTTGAAAAATTGGAAGCACATAGGATACTGTTTGCCTTTTAAATGTGACAAGAAACAAAACATTAGCATTGTCTACTGGGCTTTATTACATAGTTGCCCTAGCCCAGTTAGAAGTTGGATTATGGTGTGAAGCCCTTTAAAATCACTATCACAACCAAGACAAAATTAGAAAATACTAAGGAGGGCATAAAATCAAAAAATGCGAAGGAGGGCATAAAATAAAAAAATACCAAAAAATAGAGAGTTATAAACTCTTTTAATTAGGGCCATTACAATAAATAGAGGGATAACTTATCAACCCCTAACATTTATTCAATACATAGAAATTATTCAAGAATAGTCCTTCCTTGATCACCAGTTGCCATTAGACCATGTGGACAATATTGAGCAATATGTGTGTTTTGATTGCAAGAATAACATAGTGTTCAGATTTGAAGCTGCATGTGTTGAGAACTTCCCAATTGATGGCTAACCAAATGATTGTCACAAAGCTGACTACCCCTAATCTTTCACTAGTAAGGAGTATAGTACCTTATCTCTTTATGAGCATGACCACCAGTAGGTTGATCTCCTAGAGGTACTTGCTGATGTTGAGGAAAGATCTTAGATGAGGCCCAAGCCTATGCACCTGCTGCGGTACCCTTGATGGTAGTGGAATAGCATTACGAAGGTCATGCACCAATGGCATGACTCACCAGTAGTTGTGGTTGCTCCTAACAAGGTTTTTCTCTTCATGCACTACACTCGAAGAGAGGACTCCTACAATGCTCTCACAATTCACTAACTATTGTTTTTTGGTTTATTAAAGGCCAGTTACCATACATAAAGTTAAAGGAAAGACCGAGGTAGTTTACATATAGAGGCTTTGTTAACCAAACAACAAATTGGTGGTGCAGATGATGTGTTTGTAGGTGATATTAGACAACCAAAAAGTATCACATAAGCTTTCCAAGAGATTGATGCATTGATTATAGTTTCAAGTGCTCTATCCAAGATGAAACGTGGATTTGATCCCTCTATAGGAGGGAATCCAGAGTTTTATTTTCAAGAAGGATGTTATCCTGAATAGGTAATTTGAAATGTTGTGATATCAATTTTTACCCTCTTCTATTTGTTTGGGGATGGTGGAGCCCTTGAAATTCAAGCTAATGGACATGACACAATAAATTTTTAGTTTCTGTAGTGTTGCTTTATGATTATTCTTGATTCACTTGCAAAGTTTCTATTTACCTTTAGTTCTTTTCTTTGTTATTTCACTTTCCTCACTAACAAAATTTTTGGGTTTTAATGGTTAGAGGTTGATTGGATTGAATAAAAGAATTAGATTGATGTAGGTACATCAGCTTGAGATTTCATACATTTTCAATGTTTTCTTCAATATGGTCTCTTTTGAAGTATGGATTTTGGTTTCTTTCACAACCTCATCACATTCTATACCTTTCTATTACATTGAAATGTGCACTAATGCACATAATAATAATATATAATATTTTAATTCAACCCAAATATAACATTTGATGATAAACATATTTGTTTATTAATTATAATATAAAGCAATAGGAATTTTTTAATTCATTAATTGAAATAAATAAATAATTACAATAATTACACTTTAAATAGAATATAAGATAATATATTTCAGACACATTGGTTGTATCTATATTCCTATAAAGTAATCTAATGCTATTATATTATGATGCAACTAATGAATATATTATTACAAAAAACAACAATAAAATTGCAAAATGGATTCCTCTAACATAATATATATCAACGTTTCCTATATAACTAAATGGATGCTTACAAAAGTATGTACATGTAATATATATGAGAGTTAATTTACAAAGAAGATATCTTTAAAGATAACTGATGAAGAATATACATTGTTATTTTACAAAGTATGTACATATGAGTTATTAACATAGATGAAAACAATATACATGAGCGTACTTCAAATACATTGGATATCATTTAAAAAAAGTAATAATTTCTTAATGATTACGTTGGATGAGCCATGCCTGTAGTGTTCGTCATAGTACATTTCTTTTAAAAATGAACAAAACCCGACTACTTTTGAACATGTTTTATGAAAATCTTGTGCAACAATCTCCATTTGTTGCACTTCTTCAAAAACAACAGTATGGTAGGTTGCTTCTTCAATCTCTTGGATAATCTTTTGTGAATGCTCAAAGATTGATTTAATTAATTTGTCAATTGGTGTTTCAATGTACAAATTTGAACCCACAAAATCATCCGATATTATGATTGCAGTTGGATAATCTTTTGTGAATGCTCAGAGATTCATTTAATTAATTTGGAAATTGGTGTTTCAATGTACAAATTTGAACCCACAGAATCATCTGATATTACAATTGGACTTGTTATGGAATTTCCCATTTCATTTTGTTGAGCATCAATATTTTCCATTATCTAAAAAAAGAGGACACAAAATTATTATTCAAAAATTAAAAAAAAACATTTTCATATTATTAGCTACCAAATAAGGTGTAAATTTTTTTAAAATAAGCTTATGAGGTTTCTATGATTGATATAAAATCTGAAAATTGAGTTTTAATTTTTAGGATTGAAATCTAATATTTCATAAAATGATTCACAAGATTTGGACAGCAAAGGAGACCAACACCAAAATCTAAAACGTGAATACAAATAGAATTTAATTGCAACCCAAATAGTATTTCTAGAATATGTGGAAAATTAAATTTAGAAAAGGCGGAAGCTTTCAAGTTTTCTAGTTTGACATTTGAAAAAGACAAAAATTAAATTTACAAAAGGAAGAAGCTTTCAATTTTTCCAGTTTAACATTTCAAAAAGAGGAAAATTTACTTCCTGAAGAGACTCAAACAAAACAAAATAGTCAACACAGTTATCTACAAAGATAGAATTTACCTCCTTGAAATATATTTTAGATAGTAACAAAAGCTTTGACGGTCTTGTCAATACCCTTGGTAATTTGAATGGGTTTGCTCCACCTCCAACCTGCAAGTAAACACGGTAGTATAAAAAATAAGCTTTTGAGGTTTGTATGATTGAAAAGAAATCTAATATTAAACACCAAAATCAACTTAAAGTGGTCTAAACAGTTACCTCCTTCAAATAACTTTTACACAGTAACTAAAGAAAATAATAGAATTACCACTTGGGAATGAATGAGGAGATTTTGGAAAGCTTATTGGACACAAATTGGCTGTCCCAAGATCGTAGCAATGCTCAATTAGTAAAATTATACTTGCAATCCGTCATTTTCCTAGCTACTTAAAGGTTGATTGGCAAAGCTGGGTGTGTAAGAAGTTAACGACCATTTCTAAGAGGAGTTCTATATGAGTTTGGAAGTTGTCTTTGAAAGGCTTCTACTATTGTTGGCCTGCACAAAAGTATTTTTAGACTTGCAACACTTTATCAAACATTTTCAAAACTGGAGCATCTCATACATCAACTTATGTAATGATCTCTAGTCTTAAAATGAACTTACAACTCTATGTTTTTAAGGTACAATTTGTGTGAATTTCATAAAACAAGTTAATTCTACCTTATAGTCACAGATAAGGAGTTGCAAAAAGATTAAGAAGTAAACGTAGAAGCATAATTCTCTACATTTAATCCCTGCCACTGACCATTGCAATGAATATTGTGCAAGCTTGTATATTATCCATATCAAGTGATAAGACAACAATTAAGAAATCACTACTTCTCACCAAAATTTTCATTACTAAAATTTTGCTTCTTTGATATGAAATTAACTTCAATAAACGTCTATCACAACAATAAACTCAATATATAAAGAAATTAGAGAGAAACTCAACTAATTATACTGTTCTAAAAATTTGTAAAATTGCAAATATCAAGTACATTAGGATGAAGGCATTGCATTCAATAATTTTAGAGATTGAAACAAGAAAAAAATAGAATACATGTTAAAAGTAAAGAAATTATCTAACTCAAGAAGGTATGGATACCAACCTAGGTCATCCACACAAACACTAAGCTGTTGTGCTTGGGAAAATCATTCTCCCAATGGCTACTTGCACATAGAATTCATCCCAGAAATATGGCCCACTAATACCTATGACACTATTTATAGCTTAATTCTGACTTTGACTAGTAGACAAAGAATAGAGATTTAAGATCCCTAGCAGCACTAAAAAAACCATTTGTGGCGAGGGCTTCTTTGTAGCACATTTATGAGATAAAGACAAAAAAAAGCAATCTTGAGGAGTGGCCTTTGGTTCATGGGTTTTTGATGCTGCAGTAAACCAAATGCATGTCAACAATGAGGCATTGAAATAGTAATGTGTGGCAAGGGTCTCTTTGTAGCAACCTTCTTAGCTGAAGGTAAAAAATAACTAATCTTTAATAGTAATGTGTAAACCAAATGCATGTCAACAATGAGGCATTGAAATAGTAATGTGTGGCAAGGGTCTCTTTGTAGCAACCTTCTCAGCTGAAGGTAAAAAAGAACTAATCTTTAGGAGTGCCCCCTAGTTCCAAGGGTCCTTGTGGTCTCTACCTGAATCTTTTTAATTTGACTTTAAATGAGACACCTTTGCAGAGTCTCAGTGTGGATAAGGCTGAATGACCTCATATATACCCAAAAACAAGACTATCATTAGGTATCTTTCAAATGCATTTTATGCCACGAGTATGGAGTTACCAAAAAATCCAAAGAAAAATACGACTCAAGAAAGTGGAATTGTTATGTGTATTAGTGCATAGTTCAGTGTAATAGAAAGTTATAGTTCATGTATTGAGGTTATCAAAGAAACAAAAAGCCATACCTCAAAAGACACCATATTTACATAAGGAAGCCATACATTTTGACAAACAAAGTAGAATTAAATGATGACTAAAGGCATGAGAGATAATCCATAAGGTACAAAAGATATTGAATAGCAAGCGAAGAATACAAGTTGAATGACAAGTTCATCACTTATGGTTAAATCTGTAGAGACTGAGATTCTCTAATACTGAGGTTGTGTAATACCTCACAAATGAGATTCTTGAAAATGTACCTTATTTGAAAAGATGCACACTATTAGGATGTTGGCCCCAATTTTGATTTTAATAAACATATTCTAAAACCCTCGCGAAACCTTATTTTTAGGGAGCAGCTCACAAAATTGGAGGAGTGAAGGGTCAATAGCAGTGAGGAACAGTTTGGAAGAACACAAACCTATACTGACAGGGAAAGTAGCAAAAAATGCTAATAGTCGAAAAAATGGGCAAAACAATGAACAACGAAGATTCCAACAAAAATATTAAAACATGGAGAAAATCTACTTCAACGAAATTATTAATACCCATGAATCATTTTTGAAAAGAATACCTTGTTCACTAAAAAGAGAAGGATTTGGGCGAAGCAACACAATGCTTTAGCACATTTACTCTTCAATTTTTGCTATACAACATTAATTATTGCAAAAAATACAAAAATAAATATATTAGCTTCACATCATATATTAGATAAAATAAATCTTATACAGAAAAAAATATTATATTTAGAGAAACTATAGAAGCATGTAAACTGAAGAGTTGCAGAATATACAATTACCTGTGAAGGAATACTCGCTAGGCGGAAGAGAGAAGGCAGAACAATTCTAACTATGAAAAGCGACTGAATGTTGTATAAACAAAGAAGAAAATTAGTTAAATGTAAGTGGGGCGGATTTGATGGAGAGTGATAAAAAAACATAAAAGTAGTTAAACGTGCAAGGGATTCATCATAAATGGCAACAATAGAAACAATAATAACAACATAAACATTGATGTATTTTTCCCTTTTTTTACGTGGGAAAAAATTGAAGGGGTGAGATTTATTAGTCCGTCTTGCTTTCCTATATTTTGTCCGTTGATTTCAATAATTGGGTGGCTATTTTGAAATAGGATAATAATTAGAATAATATAATAGTAATATCAAAGTAATAATACAATATTATGAATAGTATAATAATTTAAATATTAATAATATATTAATACTATTATATAATAAAAATATATAACAATAATAATAATATAAAACTAACAATATATACTACTTATTTGATTTCAACCTTATCCTAACAATTGATCCAGAATCCGAACCCATTCAATTAACAATATGATATAATATAATATAATAATAATATAATAAATGTTATTATGATATATTAAAATATAATAACATAATATAATAAATATTTATTTAATATAAATATAATATAATTACATTATGTAATATAATATAAATATAATAAAATAAATATAATATACTATAATACATAATCCAATCATTAATATAATAATGTAACATAATCCAAATTTGTTATATTAATAAAATAATAATAATATAATAGTAAATAAATAAAAATAAAAATATAATAATATTATTATATAATAAAAATCTATAATAATAATAATATAATATATAATTAATAAAAAAGTTTGTATATATTATGTCCACTATTTATTTATTATCAATATCTTTTAGAAATATTATTCTTTGAAAAATATTATTATCCTTAATATTATATTATTAATAGTAAATTATCAATTAATTTATTATTATTGTAATATATAATTAATATATCTTTGAAAACTTATTTTACAAAATCAACAATTGTGCAATGTATAACAAAATAAATGCAATCTCTCAAAGAATTTATAGGAATGGAAATAAAGTAATCATATTATTGTATTGCACACATAGATCCAATAATAATGTGAGGAATTCAACAAGAAATAAATATTCTTAGCCTTCACAAAACTTTCAACATTGAATGAGTAGTTTACAACATTCTACATTACCATGTAAAAAATAGTACATTAAAATAGCAGGAAACATGAGGCATGTAGGTAATATTTTAATTGTTTCCAACAAACTCTGTGGTGATATTAATTAATTAATTATTATTGTTCTATATTATTAATATATCTTTGAAAACTTATTTTACAAAATCAATAGTTGTGCAATGTATGACAAAATAAATGCAATCTCCCAAAGAATTTAGAGGAATGGAAATAAAGTTATCATATCAATGTATTTCACACACAAATCCAATAATAAGGTGATCAAATGAATCTTGAATAGTAAGGTATTTGAAAAAATGCTTTGGAATAATTAAGTAAAACCAGTAACTTGTGATTGAACTTGCATATCACCTTATGTCTTTAAAATTTGAAAAATTACTAAATTTCAAATGGAAAGATGCTGCCTTAAATGAATGGTCAGAAATGAAAACCTGTTTGCTTCTAATTGATTGTACTTCATATTTCATTCAACTTTTATATCTAGATGTATATAACAACATTGTATAACACAAAATACTAAAGCAAAACCAACATTTATTCAGCTTCAAACTTGTGTCTCAAATTTAAGTAAAAATTGGTGTCTAAATATATATTTTGTTAACGTCTGAATCAACACTTGTGATGAAACTTGCTTTTAAACTTGTTGAAAGGTATGAATGCTGCAATATCAAAATGGACAAATAATTGCAATGAAAATAGACACAAAATTGTAGGAAAATTATTAAAACTTGTTATAATTAGTTTAAGAGAAAGCCTAAAATATGCTGCTGTCTTGATGAAGTGGATAATATTAGGCATAAAAAATCATAACAAGGACTGTTATCGTAGTGTTAGAATTTACAATTTTTTTAGTAACACTTTTTATCTTGTAGTAGCATAAAATTACATCATAGTGATAGATTAGCTATAGCTACATTCTAAAGTGGGCATAAATCGACTTCCCAATTAACAAGAGTTTACAAAATTCTTGGAATTTTTGCTTTAGACAAAATCAGACAAAGAATTTCATACCTCACCTTGATGTGCAATGGGAATGCTGAAGAGTAGTGGAAGGTCAATTAAAAAAAAGATTGGTTTATTTTGTGTATATATTTGTTTTGTACATGAGATCAATTGATAGGACATTTAGAAAATTAAAGTGGTTTAGGATTACTTTGATGAAGTAAAAGAGATAGCTATAATAATGAGAAGTGAATAGCTATTTATAGCAGATATAATATACAAATTAAAATTTTCATCAAATGGGATTTAAGAAAAGAATTTATAATTTTAGTTAAAAAAATAAGAAGAGAAGAATTGAAACACAAAATTTTCCCTCACATATCTCACAACCCATTATAGAAATGGCCAAACCGGTACAAAGAATAGAGTATACCATTACATAATGATGAAACAGTGTTCCACAAAAATTTGAAAGAGAGTAAATATCTTATCAGTTGTAACAGTCTATCAAAGAAGAACTAATCAAAAACCACCTGTGCCGTAGAAAAAAGGACCCTTTGCTTGACATGGGAATAAACTAGCTTAATGAGGCATTAATCTAGTGTTGTGAGGCATTTTATGCATCCACACTAGGTATTGGACCCTTGCAAATCAAATAACATGCTTTTAACAACGTCTTGTAAAGGAGTTGTAAAGTATTGTAAAGGACTTTCACACTTTTATAGACTTAATTAACCTACTCCCTAATTAAACATTATAAAATATATTTAAATACATCCTCACATTAATCTAGAAGATTCTTAATATAAAATTAATGATAAACTAGTGTTGTAATGTATCTTACACATTCACATTGGTTCTTGTGCACTTTTAGGCTATGTGGACCTAATTTTAATGTTGTAAAGTGTATTTAATCACACTTTCACATTGATTTATGTGTCCAAACCCCCATTTTAGTTTTACATCATCATTAATAAGACCATCTTAACCCATATTGTGCATCTTGAGGCTTTAATTAATCAAATACCCGACAAAGTTGTAATTTAAACCTTATTTCCTTATCTCCTAGCTTCTAAGTTGTTGGAATGGCCCTTGTGGGACCCATTCACCATGCATGGTGAATTAGTCCCACCTAGGTGGGACCCATTCGCCATGTGTGGTGAATGAGTCCTATCTGGCCCCATTTTGACCCTTGATCAGGAAAAAGTGAAATTTAAAGTTTAATTTCACTGCATGTCAGCCTATGATGAGGTATAATCAGGATACTAAGGCACAATTGTCTATAAATAAGTGTTTTTATCCTCATTGTACATCTAAAAAATCATTCTTACATCTCTCATCATTAATCTCCTCATCTAAGTCAAGCAAGCTAGGGTTTCTTCATTAGAAGTCATCAAGTTAGCTTTCTAAAGCATTCAAGGGCTAAATCTTCATGTATTGCTGCAAAATTTCAAGATAAATCATCATGGAAAGGTAATAAATTCCATTTTTTCATGTTTCGTTCCTTTCTTTCATCATTTTGGTTTAATTACCTAAACAAGGTTTGACCAAGGCAAACCCCCATGCCCTAACATTTAACATATCTTTCTTTTGTCTTGTTTGTTTGCAAATTTAGGTCTCTTGGAGGTTTAGAAATCATTGAAGTTAAAGTTGCAAGGTTAATAAAGTCAAAGAATCAACAAAATCTCATTTTCAAACTTGTAAATCAGAGTTTCAGAAGCGAACACCTATAGGGCATCAAAGTGCAGATCAAAAGCTTCAAAATCCACCTTTGAAAATTCAGAAATTCAAAAGTGGACTCATTCACCATGGGTGGAAAATGAGTCCCACCTCAAGGTCAATTTTTGTATTTTTACATTTTTAGATACTCTTTTGTCAGAAACGGGCTCTGGTTCAATTTTGCGGAACTAGGATTGATTTGCCCAGAATGCCAAATGAGTCCCACTAGACCTAAATTTTAGCATCAACAACATTTCAAAAGAAATTTACAGTCCTCATCAAGATTCTAGGTGCACACTTTCAGTCCGATTCATTTCTATTGCATTTTTCCATTCATTTGTAGGTGATTTTGCAATACACAATGTGTTTTCAAACAAGTCATATTTCTTAGGTTTTGCATGTTTAATCAATCAACCTTATCAATTAGCTGCACTTAGATCACTTCATTTAACTATTATAACATCACACACATCCTAATTTGAATGAACCTCCTAGATTTTGGGTGAGGGATCTATCTCTTTCCATTAGGTGAAAAACCTTAATTGAGTAAAAGAGACAAAGCATTCCTAGTCCTTAAAAATCTATGTTTCATTTTGGTGAACTTGCTATTTGAATTCCTTCTTTTCTGATTTTGGAGTCCATTCGTTCATCCTAGATTAGCTTACATTGCATTTTGTATTAATTAGCTTGCATTCTAGGGTTTCATTTTTGCATGTGTAAAAGTGCGTAATAGGTTGCATTTTTGCATCTTTAATCATTAAAAAGTTCTAAAATTCTGCATTTTTTATTTAGACTTGCATCTTAGCATTCTAAAAACATTAAAATTAGACAACAATTTCTGAAAATTTTGAAAAAAGTCCATATTGGGACTCATTTTCCACCCTGGGCGAATTAGTCCCTTCTAACCCCTGAAACAACATTGTCTTGAACTCAAAAAATTGTTTTTAGGCTTCTGTTTGGTGCCTTAACTTGTATATATCAGTCAGTTACATTTCTGTAGCATGCATTTCACTAGATCTCACTTAAAATATCTCATTTCATCCATTGTTTCATTTTGCATTTACTTTTTTTTCATGTCATTTTTTTTTATGGGTGCATAGTATAATCAAAACATTACCTTGTTTCATATCTGAAAATTGCATTTCCTTTTAAGTCATTGCATTGCACTTTATTTATTTTCTCATGTTACTATGTGTTCTCTTAAAGCATTTAATGTTTCTTGCATAACAAGTAGGTATGTGCAGGATCATGATGGGCTAAAAAGTGGTGATATGATGGGTATGTGGCTAATGACTTTTTTTTAACCCAAAATTGATGAAACGAAAAGGGTTTTTAAAGGAGATTCTCAACTTTCCACCAATATAAATTATGTTTTACTTTGAATTTAATAAATAATTATTATTCATTTTCTATTTGAATTAAACTAAAGTCCTGATTGATAGCTGATTGAAGAACATCTATAGCTTTCAAATGGTATCACATTTTTTGAATCTGAAACATGTGTCACATTCTATGCTTCACATACTATAAGATTTTTTTTGAATTTCATGAAGTTTTGACCAAGGTAAGGTGGTTAGACATCGAGTTTTATATTTTTAAAAGTTGTAATAAACAAATCATAATTAATTATTTACTTGGAAAAAAATTACAAAAATATGCATCACATTGGGACATGAGTCCTCTACTTATATCTAAAATCTTATAAAAAAGTATTATCATTTTATTGTTTAGGTTGGTGGTTAGATAGACACCTACTTCTTATTTTCCCCGAAATTTAAGTACTTTTGCATTAAAATTTCAAATTTTCACCAAATAGATTTTAAAAAATAAAAATAAACCTAATATTTTAAAACTACATTTAGTTTCTATAGATTCTATTCTTACATATTTTTGAAATAATATAGATAAATTATTCAAATTTTTACGTCAAGTTACCTAACTCTGATTTTTTTGAATTTTTTGCCACTTAAGGGCTTGTTTTTTCCATGATGATCCTGCACATACCCAAGTGGCTTGTATGATTCTATTTTTCATGACCATAATCTAGGACAACAAATTAAAACATTTGATAAGCACTTTGCAAACCCTCCTAGTACTTATCATATTTGCAAGAATATAATACCACAAGAGGATGTAAGTGTAGACAATCCTGACACTCCTACTTGTTCTTCTCCCAATACCTCTCCTATTAGTGACAAAGGTATTTTGGTGAAAGGAGCTACGAGCATAGTGAGCTTGATTGTCCCTCTCCTCTTCAACCCTTGGAAGACATTAGAAAACAAGAAGATGAAATATTGAATACCATCTCACCTAATCCCCATAACCATGACAATCAAAATTTTCCATCTCCTAATATCCCTCCTCGATGTCAAGAGGATAGGTTGGTATTAGAAGACATCCCTATTAAGTGTCATGAGAATCTTGATCCTCCCTTCCCTAATGCTCCTGCCCTTTGGGATAATTTATTTGAAACCCATTGTGATCCTTTTTTGATGCCTCCCTCATGGGTCATCCCACAATAATGAGTTACACTTTTTGGCCAAACTTGACATTGAAATCAACATTTTTAGAAAAAAACTTCACTTTTTGACACCTATAGTAGGTAAACTGTTAGGAATTTGAAAATGATGTAAACTAGTGATTTGTGAGATTTTTTTTGTATATTTTAAATGTATTTTTTTAAAAAAATTGAAATTAAATTGTAATTTTTTTCATCTCCTTTGATAACTAGTTTTTATTAGTAAACAATTTTTTTAAAAAGTGGTGTGTACTTCGACTTGCATAACTTTTTTTCTACAAAGGATAAAATTCTGATTCTTTTGAATTTAGGTTCGTAACACTAGTATCTAGTGTTTTCATTTTGTTTCATAATGTTTTGTTGAATATTTTTCTTTTAATTAAGTTTTGAATTCAAACCAATTACAATTTAAACATAGGTGCACTTCAGCTCGCATAACATTTTTGGTATGTATTGAAATTCAATTTTTATTTTTTTGTTGGAACGAGGATATCAATACCTAGTGCGTATATATTTTTCAATTTTTTTTCTCAAATTTACTATTTTTCCATAATAATTTTTCACTGAACTTAATGTTCGGTGAAAAACCTATGTTCAATAAAACTAAAAAATAAAATATAAAATAAAAATAAAATATATTAAATTTATAGTTGTTGGAAAGAACTTTTCGATCATTACAATCCTCCAACTTGGTCTATTATGTTGACTCCATTTGCACCTCCTTCCCGAGCTTCAATAGTAAAAAAAAATGCATAAATTTTGAAATGGTGGAGGGGAAGGTGAAAAAAGGGGAGTTCATTCAAACCCCCTTCTAATGAATGGGGTTCATTCGAACCCCCTCCATTAGAAGGGGGATTTGAATGAACCCCTCTATATGGTGCAATTCAGTAGAAGGGGGTGGGGTTTCATTAGAACGGGGGGGTTCATTAGAAGGGGTGGTTCATTAGAAGGGGGGGGGGTTCATTCAAACCCCCTTCATTAGAAGGGGTAAGCCATTTTTAATTTTTTGATGGACATTTCTAATTTTTCTTCATGCAAAAAATTGTAACCCACTATTGCGGGTTTACCCTCACTTGTGATAAAGCTACTTTAATGCTTCCCACTTGGATGAACACATTACAAGCTCTCCTAGTCAGGTAGAAAACATAGCACAAGAGAATGAGACTTTAACAACAATCAAAATTCAATTAACATCTTCTCCTAATCATCCCTCTCTTGACAATACCATCATTGATCCTTCCCATTTTAGCGATGAAGTCATTTTGAAAGAACCTAGCCCTACTTGTCAAGAATATGTGGCTTGTTGTTCTCCTCAATGCTCTCCTTCTAGGGAGAATATCATGGTGCTAGAAAACAACAACAATAATCATGTCTCTTCCTTAGATAAACAAATAGTTCTCGATTTCCCTTCCTTAGAGATACATCCAACCAAGACCGTTGAGGTTATGAATGCACAAGTGTCCATTAGATCCCCTTCGATCAATGAACCCCATACATACCCCATAGGACATCCGAAGAATCCCCTAATTCTTTACCCAGCATCACACAAGAAACAAAACAAACCTCAACTCATCCTTTATCCACCTAATAATAATGTATCGCAACAACTGAGTTCCACTACTATTGCTCATACATATAACACTCGCAATAATCCACAACCACCACAACCAACACCAACCCCTTTACCTTTACCAAATTTTCCTAGTGCTCCTCGTTACATCCCACCCACAGAGTATGATCTTGTTGAAAAATTAAAGAATACTCCTGCAAAAAATTCCCTTTGGGATTTACTTCATAACTCACCAAGTTACAACATTATTCTTCAAACAACCTTACAAAAAATTGTAGTTCCTCCTAGTACAACTCCAAATGATGTGGTAGCTTTAATCCATAACACACATCTCGACATTACTTTCCACCAACTTGAGCTCCCCTCTTTGGATTTGCAAAAAAAAATATGAAGCTTTCATGATCATCGCTCAATACAAAATAACAGGCATAAAGAGAACTCTTATGGACAATGGTTCTACTCTTAATGTGTGTAGTGTGATTCTTTTGGATAGGCTTGGCATTCATAAATCCACCATTTGACTGACTCTCTATCTATTAAGGGATTTGACGATGTTGCAAAGACATCGCTCAGGGTAATCATTATGCCTCTTATAGTTGGAGAGGTCACCTTAAATACACCAATCTATGTCATGCCTTATGAAATTTCATGTAATCTTATCTTACGTAGACAGTGGATTCATGCCATGCATGGTGTGTCCTCCACTATTCATCGCAAGATGAAATACATTTACAATAACAAAGTATACACCCTTGACACTGACCCTGAGCCTTATAGTGTTTTACAACTTGCCAAAATCGAAGAGAACCCCTTGAAAATATTAACACCAACCATACAAGTGGAACCTACACAACAAAACAACAACATTGAACATCACACGACATTATTAGAAGACAACTGGGGTTCCTTGGATTTTGAGCATGACTTCATGGGCGAATACAAAATTATCCACAAATATTCAAAAATGGAAAATGACACAACAACCATATCAACACGAACTTTGAAAGACCTTTCAAAAGCATCCACCTCAACCACTTTAGAAAAAGAAGCACACTATACAACAATCTTTGATGAACATAATAACGAACAACCACCTGATCCAAAAACCATGAAAAAGCTTTATGGAAAAGGTTACGAGTTTATGAAACGGCTTGGATATAATGGAAAAGGATGTGGTGCTAACGAACAAGGTATCGACAACCCTATAGATCCCCTCACACAACACACAACTCATGGTCTCGGCTATTGTCTCATAATCTAGATCGCTAAACCTCCATCCTCCATCAACAATATCACTAAACACCTCACTACACCATCCTTAACATCTAGTGGTCTTGGCCATCATCCTTCATCTAATATGCAACACATGACTACTCCTTCACTTAATGTCAATGTCATCTCACAAAATTTTCATGATTTGAATTCGTTAGATTTTATACCTTCCTATATGGGAAATAATACAATCTCTCAATCTAGTAACACTTGTGAAGGTATGACATATACTACTAAGCAAGATGTATCTTTGAAACACACCACAACACCACCTTCTCCCATTGATCAAGAGGGTATCTTGTTGAGACTCCTCCAAGATCACTTGATCACCCTCCCTCCTAGAACTCGAAAGAAATGTTATAATAAGAATTCCTTTTGTGCATTTCATAGAGTTCATGGTCACACCACTAACGAATGTCATGCTTTGAGTTGTAAAATACAACATTTTCAGAAGTTTGGTATGCTTCTCTATGTGGGGACATCTAATTCCTTTAATTGCTCTTGATTTTCACTCTAGCATACATCAATCCTTTCGACTCACTCTTGTCCTACACTAAGTGGGGGCAAGGAGTTCAATAGCCTTGTCCTCGTATGTCACTTGTGGTTGCCTCCTTTGGGCTACTCGTTAACCTTTCATGAATACATAAAAGAAAGCTTGGGATGTGGACGACATGCCTTAAGTTGGCTTGCATATGACATACTTCTCTTCTTCATGATGTAGCTTATCATAAACATGACTTGGAATAGGGCTTTCCAAGTAAGCTCTCATATCCTCTTCTTCTACTTTAAAGAAATTTCTCACAGTACAGGTGCTCGCAACTGCTTTAAAGTGGGGGCACACATCACCACTCACATTTCATTGTGTGATTTTATTTTTCTTGTGGTTTCCTCTCTTGGAAGCATTAGGTACAATGTTCCCCAAGATGAGACCTTGCACTTGTCCTCTCTTGGAAACAAGATGAGACTGTTTTCACTTATCCTCTCTTGGAGACATTGAGCATGATGTTCCCTAAGATGAGACATTGCATGAACAAAGTAAAAATCCATTTGAACAATCCTTACACTATTTTGCATTAACAATGTCTATGAGTGTCAAGCATACAAAGTTTTTCTTACCTCATAGAGCTCGAAAACCATTTTCATTTGTGGCACCTTATTAAAATTATCAGGAGGTATAACTTTGATATGGTTGAGCGGGAAGCCCACCTAGCAACATGAATTTTCCCCATAGCCACCTTTGTGTTTGTGAGTGCATACCAACTAGCATATGTATCTTACCTTTTTGGGCTTTCTCACCCTGCGGACAACTAGTTATGTGGCCCTAGAGTGAGTATACCTTTGGCCTTTCTCACCCGGCGAACAACCAAGAAGTTTCATCAGCCCAGAGTGAGTACATCTTTTCCACCTTGTCTTTCTTTTTATCTTGCCTTTGCATGATTTTATATCTTGGGGGCTTGACCTACATGTGGATCTCTCTTGATTGGCTACTTTAGTGTGAGTTTGAAATAGGTTCATCCTCTCACTAAAGTGGGGGCTAAATGTGCCGTAGAAAAAAGGACCCTTTGATTGACATGGGATTAAATTGGCTTAATGAGGCCTTAATCTAGTGTTGTGAGGCATTTTATGTGTCCACACTAGGTCTTGGACCCTTGCAAATCGAATAAAACGCTTTTAATGACATCTTGTAGAGGAGTTGTAAAGTCTTGTAAAGGACTTTCACGCTTTTCTAGACTTAATTAACCTAATTATCCCTAATTCAACATTATATTTAATATATTTAAATACATCCTCACATTAATCTAGAAGATTCTTAATATAAACTTAATGATAAACTATTGTTGTAATGTATCTTGCACATTCACATTGGTTCTTGTGCACTTTTAGGCTATGTGGACCTAATTTTAGTGTTGTAATGTGTATTTAATCACACTTTCACATTGATTTGTGTCCCAAGCCCTATTTGACATTTAAATCATCATTAATAAGACCATCTTAACCCATATTGTGCATCCTGAGACTTTAATTAATCAAATACTCGATAAAGTTGTAGTTTAAACCTTATTTCCTTATCTCCTAGCTTCTGAGCTATTGGAACAGCCCTTGTGGGACCCATTCGCCATGTGTGGCAAATGAGTCCTATCTGGCCCCATTTTGACCCTTGAGCGGGAAAAAGTGAAATTTAAAGTTTAATTTCACTGTATGTTGGCCTATGATGAGGTATAATCGGGATACTAAGGAACAATTTTCTATAAATAAGTTTTTTTTATACTCATTTTACAACTAACAACTCATTCTTACATCTCTCATCATTAATCTCCTCATCCAAGTCAAGCAAGCTAGGGTTTCTTCATTAGAAGTCATCAAGTTGGCTTTCTAAAGCATTCAAGGGATGAATCTTCATGTATTGCTACAAAATTTCAAGATAAATCATCATGGAAAGGTAATCAATTCCATTTTTTCATGTTTCATTGCTTTCTTTCATCATTTTGGTTTAACTGCCTAAACGGGGTTTGACCAAGGCAAACCCTTGGTCAAACCCCCATGCCCAACATTCAACATATCTCTCTTTTGTCTTGTTTGTTTGTAGATTTAGGTCCCTTGGAGGTTTGGAAATAATTGAAGGTCAAGTCTCAAGGTTGCTAAAGTCTTCTCTTCATTCAACAAGTCAAAGAATCAACAAAATCTCATTTTCAGACCCATAAATCAGAGTTTCAGAAGCAGACACCTATAGGGCATCAAAGTGCAGATCGAAAGCTTCAGAATCCGCCTTTGACAATTCAAAAATTAAAAATTGGACTCATTCACCATGGGTGGCGAATGAGTCCCACCACAAGGTCAATTTTTGGATACCCTTTTGTCAGAAACGGGCTTTGGTTAAGTTTTGCAGAACTAAGACTAATTTGCCCAGAATGGTGAATGAGTCCCACCAGGCCTAAATTTTAGCATCAACATCATTTCAAAAGAAATTTCCAGTCCTCATCAAGATTCTAGGTGCACACTTTCAGTTTGATTCATTTCTGTTGCATTTTTCCATTCATTTGTAGGTGATTTTGCAATACACAATGTGTTTTCAAACAAGTCATATTTCTTAGGTTTTGCATGTTTAATCAATCAATCTTATCAATTATCTGCACTTATATCACTTCATTTAACTATTATAACATCACACACATCCTAATTTGAATGAACCTCCTAGATTTTGGGCGAGGGATCTATCTCTTTCCATTAGGTGAAAGACCCTAATTGAGTAAAAGAGACAAAGCATTCCTAGTCCTTTAAAATCTATGTTTCACCACCATATAAATAATACCCACATCAAAAATTCTATTATAATCCAAAAAAAAAAATCCATAAGAAAAATATAATTAAATGTAAAATTAGTTTTATTTAAAAAATAATGAAAATCATATCTCTATGTTAATTATATGTCTGTCTCACAATCCAATAAAAAAAGTATGTGCATTTTGATTTGTTTAGAGAATGGTATGGGGAAATTAAAATGAGAACCATAACTACATGTTGATCACTTCTCATGATATTGTACGCAGAAGAAAACAAAATTAGACAATTACGTAAGGTTGTTCTATATATAAGCAACCCATGGTAAATAGAAATTATTACAATCTCCATTATGAATTGGTTGAGGGAAATCGTATTTTGAGGGATGTGTATCTTTGCTTAGCTAGTATAGGCTTGTAATGTCCAAGAAAAGAAGAGAAAATAACAGTTGGAAAATGAAGAAAAAAATTGAAGCAAAAAGAAATCCATTAAAGTGACAGAAAACAAGGAAATAATTGTAAGAAAAATCCATTGGAGTGATAGAGAACAAGAAAATAATTGTAAGAAAAAGACCATTGGAGTGACATAGAGAGGTCATATGAATAACATATGTGAGCCAATAAAGAGAGGTATCCTATAAGAAAAAAACATGTTGCAAACCAAATATTAACAGTGATAACAGGCAAAACAGTAATGAAAAACTTTACTGTAAACAATGCTTGAGCGGAAATAATTTTTAACAAACTCCACAAAGCAAAAGTAGAAGAAATTAAAATAAGACAAAATAGATCCTGCTTGATTAATGATATTGATGTCCATTTGAAGGGAAAATGATTTGCATTTACAAAAGAAAACATATGCTTATAGTGATCAATGTGGATGCACCATATAAAGTCATGCCAAAACAAATCAATTGGCTATCAATACAAAAAAAATGAACCTTAATGAGCCGCCTCTTTTCTGTTTTCCAGGGCATGGTAATGTTAACCTATATTTATTTATAGTGCCAAAAGAGGAAAGGTGAAATGAACTAATATTGCTAGGAGTTGAACTCTGGCTATCTCTGTCAATGCAAAGTAAGGTTTCCTTGAATACCATAGAATAGGAGTTGCAAAATCCTAAGCAAATGAACCTTCCTATTCTTTGTTATTGCTATCACATCATACAAATATGACATCATCAATGCCTACAATGAAGTTCAGTTATCTACGACTGCAGATAGCTAGTGCATTGTATAAACATAGTTAGCTGCTACCTATTTATGGTTACCAATAACCACAATATGTACTTCTTATTTAAACTCTTTCTATTTCCATTTATTTCAATTTGAACAAAGAGAAACACAAAACGTAGTGCTCTCCGCACTAAAATCAACAATAGCCAATAAAAAATTTATTGTAAGAAGTAACATAGAAAAAATGCAAGATTGTAACATCCGGTTGGTTTGCTCGAGAGGTTAAGGGGGAAGACTTAAGATCTTATGTACATAAGTGCGCATGGGTTGGAACCCCATAGCCAACAAAATAATAGCCTTGCTGGAAACTTGAAGACTTTTAAATAGGTTTCCAAAGTTTGACCAAGAGGCCGTAAAACTTTACCATAATCTCAATCTGCCATGATTTGAGGCCCATGTTTAAAAATACAACCTGCAGAATTGCAAAAAAAAATTGATACATTATTTGAAAGTGAATACTTATAAATGAGGTTTCTTATATAAACACAACTCATCAAGAAAGAAATATAAATAATTTTAAATAGAATTTTTTCTTACCAAATGTTATTCTGTTACATCCATCATCAAATTAAGAAAAGAATGGCCAGAGCACATCTATATGGTTTCATTTCCTTTTCATGTAAAGTTTCCAGAAGTTTCTTTTGAAATGCCTGTATAATATTTGCAAACCTGTACAAAAATAATTCCATATAGGCATTGGGTTCAATCCTGCAATGCTCATAAGTATCATTAGCCTGTGTTTTTTTTCCACATACAAGTATAGATAAATCAAAGACCATTTTTGGCTTAAATGATAGTTATTCTTAAAGAATGCGATGAGAGTTTTATGGTAGAGATGCATTGGCAATGAGACTTTGGTACAAACAAAGGAAAAGGGCAGAAAACACAATCAACATAAGATAGTGAAATGGATGGTCATAAATGCAGTCCAAAAATTAAATAAGGAAGCAACTGTCACTCAAACTACACTATATAACTTGAAATGTGATCTATATAGGATCTAGGACTAGTTGCTTACAGAATGCTTAACGTTAAAAGATCAATTATTACAACGCTTAATTTAAATGATTACAAATTAAATGCTCAAATGAAATAAATGAACATAAAATAATTAAATGCCAAGAATAAACTGAGAAAGAAAAGAGAGAAGAAATAGAGAGACGAAACCAAAGTTGATAACGGAGTTCGTCCCTAAGGACTACGTCTCCGGGTCCCTCTCCAATGGAGGACCGATCCGATTAGCTTCAAATTCAATTACAATGGCTTCAAGACTGTCTCCTTCAAGCATTCAGCAGCATGACAATACTCTAATATGCAGAAACGTCTTCAAGAACTCTCGAGCATTCTCCCGCTATCTCAACCTGGACTTGGTAAATCAAAGGCCTATACCCCCTTTTTATACAAAAAACTTGCCTAATTAGGCTTAACCACTCCATTAAATGCACAACTTCCTCCATCATGTCGTATCAGGTCTGGTTTATCCTCTGCAATCTTTTGGTTACAGTGGTTTTGTTTGTTTTGGGCTTATTTAAGCCATTTGTTAATGGCTCAGCTTATATTTTTGGAACAAAATCTACCGTTGCCCATATATACTATGAACTGTTCGCGTGGTCCACCGGTTGTTAATTATTTTGGTAAAGCGGTGGTCGGCGGTTCCAACCCCGCCGGCCAAGCTTTACCACAAAACTGCGAACCGCTAAACAATAAAACCAAACAAATCCATATATATCATTGACGGGCTTGCTTGGCACAACGGCCGCCGACGGTTACGGGTTCGTTGGAGGTCGTCGGTTCGAGCCAGATCCACCAAATTTTTTAGTTGAAACAAACTCGTCTGCCAGCCAACTGAGAAAGTGCCATGTGTCAGTCCACTATTGGCCTGATACTGACTCACCATCCACGTGTCGAGCTCCTATTCGCCCGAGATGATGACGTGTCGAGCTGACTGGACTGCCAAGTGTGATGCTGACTGTGATGTACGGAACGTACGGATGGACACGTGTCAGCCGATGATTGGTCCGTACAGATGACTCACATTCCATGTGTTGGGTCGAAATTCATCCACTTGATTCCGTACTGTACGAACGATTTGCTGACGTCATGCTCTGTACCCTCAAGTTGACTAAAGTTTGACTGCTTGTAACTCGAGCATACGACGTCGGATTTCGACGAAACGAACGACGTCGGAATCGTCTCAACGAGCTCTTCGCGATGACACTGATTCCGTTGATTTTTGAGATGATTATTTTTTCCGCCTTCTGGACGCCCCTGAAGCCAGTTTGACTGGAAGTTTGACTGGCCGTAACTTGCACAAACGGAGTCCTTTTCGACCCGTTCAAGTTGCATTGGAACCAGGACGTCGTTCTCTTTTTGATGAAGCTAAAATCTGGAGCATTGGGAACACTTCAATTTTCACTAAAAAATTGTCCCCCGGATCAGGCCTCCCCACTGGAGAGCTTTAGGACCTCCGAAAGCTTGATTACTTGGAAAGTAAGTGAGGGTAAAGTTCCCTCACTTTACCAATCTCCATCCATCTTGCTTTGCTTGGATGCATTCCCTTCAGGCCCACTCTGAGGTACTCAACATTTCCTCTTCGTGAAGTTCTGACATTCCTGTCGAGAATAACATCTTCTGGCAACTCTGACATGTACTCTGGAGAAAGGTCATCAACTGATGGAACTGAATGTCCGTGACCTCATCTAGGATCATTGGAGGCTCATACAGTTTCAAATTCTCAACATTGACAACCGAGTAAATATGCATGTATGGAGGAAGATTGAGGCGGAAGGCATTAGTACCAATCTTCTCAAGGATCTCAAAAGGACCATATCTAATTGGCTTAAGCTTTTTACCTTCACCTTGCATCCTTTCCTTGCTGATATGTAACCAAACTCTGTCTCCAACCTGAAAACGATGATCAGTGCGATGCTTGTCATGGCGAACCTTGTATTTTGCTTGGCTCTTTCTAACCGTGCTTCCACTGCCTGATGAATTGCTTGGACTTTCTGAACTTCAAAGCCTTCTCTGCATCATGGCGTCCATCTTCAACATCATCTTTTCCAAAAGAAAAATCCATCGGTGTCTTGGGCACATAACCAAAGCATGTCTCAAAAGGAGACCTCTTAGTAGAAGAGTGTGATGCATGGTTGTAGGCATGCTGCACATAATGAAGACTCTCATCCCACAACTTAGGATGCTTACTGCAATACCCTCTGAGTAGATGCACAACTGTCCTGTTTACAACCTCTGTCTGCCCGTCGGTCTGCGGATGGAAGGCTGTACTCTTTTTCAGTTTAGTGTCCATGAGTCCCCACAAAGTTGACCAAAATTCCCCCAAGAATCGAGAATCTTGATCCGATACAATAGAAGTAGGTAACCCAAAATGAACCCATACAAATTGAAAGTACAAATGAGCTGTCAGTTCAGCAGTGACTTGCTTTTTACATGGCATTAAGATACACATTTTGCTGAACCGATCAACTACTACATACAAATAATCATGTCCCTTCCTAGACATAGGTAACCCCCCAACAAAATCCATTGATACACTTTCCCATGGACGAGAAGGTACAGGTAGAGGTGTGTACAAGCCCAATTTCCTGTTACTAGGCTTACTAGTTGCACACATAACACAACCTCTAATATACTTAGTTACAGTTTCTTGCATATTAGGCCAATAACAATACTTCTGCAGCTGAGTCAATGTTTTGTTTACCCCAAAGTGTCCTGCAATCAATGAGGTATGTGCTTCTCTAATCACCTGTGCTTGTTCATCTTTTGGAACACATAATTTACCCAAGTGATATAACAGTTTATCCTGCACATAATAATCTTTCTCTTCTACATGTTTACCATTCATTAAAGCAGCATAGATATCCTTAAAGTTCTCATCATTAGCATATTGTTCCTGAAAACTTTCATGAACCATAGAACTATTCTGAAGGATTATCAAAGCATTCATCATAGGAGGTCTAGAGAGCATGTCTGCTACTTTGTTATGGGTACCTTTCTTATACTTAATAACCAAATGAAACTGTTGTAGAAAACCCATCCACCGAAAGTGCCTACTTTGTTGCAGTTTAGTTTGTGAGTGCAAATATTGTAGTGGTTGGTGATCAGTGTGGATTACAGTTTCTTTCCCCATTATGTAATGTTTCCATTTTTTAACACTCTGAACTAAAGCATAAAGTTCTTTATCATACGTGGGATAGTTACTTACTGCTCTTGAAAAAGTTTCAGAGTGGTAGCAAACTGGTTTACCTCCTTGCATGAGTACTGCTCCCATGGCAAACCCACTCGCATCTGTCTCGATCTCAAATGGTTGATGTAGATTTGGTAAGGCCAAAACTGGTGCGGTGCTCAACTTTCCCTTCAAAGTGTTGAAAGCCTTCTGTTGCGGACCTCCCCATTGAAAAGTTGCCTTTGTACTGGTTAATGCATGTAATGGTGATGCTATAATAGAGAAGTTTGCAATAAACTTTCTCCAGTACTGAACTGCACCTAGAAAACTTCTGACCTCTGTGACTGTACTTGGCTTAGGCCATTTTACAATAGCTTCGACCTTCGCAGGGTCTACTTTCAATTGACCACCCCCTACGACATAGCCTAAGTACACTAAGGATGTCTTAGCAAATTCGCATTTAGACATCTTTACATACAATTTTTCTTTTCTCAATACATCAAAGACTTTCTTTACATGACTTACATGATCTTCCCAAGTTCGACTGAATACAAGGATATCATCTAGATAGACTATGACAAAATCATCAATAAAAGGACGAAAGACATCATTCATGACTCTCATAAAAGTAGCTGGTGCATTACAAAGCCCAAAAGGCATAACCAACCACTCGAACAGTCCCTGTTTTGTCTTAAATGCAGTCTTCCAGATATCATCTTCTGCAATTCTTATCTGATGATAACCACTTCTCAAATCTAACTTAGTAAAGTAAACTGCATGTTTTAACTGATCAAGTAAATCATCTATTCTGGGAAGAGGATACCTGTTCTTTACCGTTATCTTGTTCAAGGCGCGGTAGTCGATGCACATCCTCCAAGTTCCATCTTTCTTTGGAACCAAGACAATTGGAGAACCACAAGGAGAAGTACTAGGACGAATAACTCCCTTTTCCACCAACTCTTGAACTTGCTTTTTAATTTCCTCATTCTGCATAACTGATAAACGGTACATGCCGATATTAGGAAGTGGCACATCCTGCTGTAACTGGATTTCATGCTGTATCTCTCTCTTGGGTGGCAACCCCTTCGGTTCCTGAAACATGTCATCATAAGCGGAAATAATCTTGACCATTTCAGTTTTATGTTTTGGGTCACACCCCTTGAATGCCTCAGATTTATCATCTTCTTTGGCTTTTACAAGCATTAGTACAAAGTTTTTACTTGAGTTGACCAACCTCTTCATTTGACCAGCATTAACTAGTGTAAGATTAGTCTTCACCTTATGTGCTCGTACAATGTATTCTACCCCATCTTTAAAAAGATGATACTTATTCTCCCCCTATAAAAGATTGCTTTTCTGTCATAAAGATAAGGACTCCCTAACACAAGCCCACAAATATCCAAAGGGACCACATCGACTTCTACCTCATCTACAAAGTTTGCAGTGATAGCAAATCTCAATTTACATTGTTTAGTTACTTGTAGTTGAGCATCATCGCAAACCCATCCAAGTGGATATGGTTTCGGATGAGGTGTTGTAGTCAAATTAAGTTTCTTTACAACTTCTTCAGATATTAAGTTGACTTGTGAACCCGTATCAAACAGAGTATCAACCTTAGTGTGTTTTGTTACAACACGAATGTGAAACAATTCATTTCTTTGCTTATCAACCTTAGGAGAAGATTCTTTACTTGTACTTGCACTGGCATTAGAAAAACTTGCATCAGATGAGAGAGATATACCTTTCCCTTTACCTTGGATTCCGGTAGCAACAATCTTTGTCTCATCTCCGGAGTCTGAACCAAGATCCTGTTGAATCACTGCAGTAGTCTTCTTGCCTTTATTACCTCCATATCTTTTCGGCCTCAACTCAGGATGAAGCTTCCAACATCTCGAATCATCATGCCCCTCTTTCTTGCAATGGGAGCATGTAGGTTTCTCACCCTCTTTCTTAGCTGTAGCTGTCTTCTTCCCTTTGCCTTTATCTTTGTCTTTTTCTTTCCCTTTAGACTTACCCTCAAACTTAGATGGCTTCTTAGAAAAGTTATCACTAAAAGTGTTCTTACCCCTTGACTCTATATGAGTAGCTTGAACAGACACCTCGTCTAGATTGTTGGGACTCAACATCAAAATAGTGTGCCTAAGGTAAGAATGTAAACCACCAATATACTTAAGTAATGTGTCTTGGGTATACAAGGGAACATTTAGAGCAATGGCCCATTTCCTAAACTCATGAGTATACTCCTGGACAGACTGCCCCTTACCTTGCCTAAAGGTTTGCCAATTCATGGTTAACTGTTGCATGTAACCTAAAGGGTAGAATTGTTTCCTAAGGGCAGCAACAAACTCCATCCAAGACATATTAACTTGACCATGGCGAGCAATTTCTTCACGAGTTTTACTCTCCCACCAGGTGAGAGCTGTACCTCCCAACCGGAGAGTTGCTAATTGAATCCTAGAAGCATCTTCTACTAGGCCTTGTATCCTACAGTATACTTCTACTTGTTGGACCCAATCGTCTAATTTCTCAGCATTTAACTCCCCACAGTATTTAGGTAACTCAAATTTTACATCAAGCTTAATTACAGGCTTAGATTTGCTCTTAAATGGATTTACATTAGCAGAAGGAGAAGGAGAAGGAGGAGAAGGAGGAGACGAAGGAGGAGAAGAAGGGGGAGTAGAAGGAGGAGAAGGAATTTCTGGAGCTTTCCCCTCTGTGTCTTTCTGCTTCTTGTGCTTTGAAGAATCTCCCTTTTCACTCTTCTTCTTTTCAGCATAAAGTTCGTCCACCATTGCCTTCATGTCAAGAAATAGCTTCTGGAAATCCTTGACACTAAGCTCTGAACTTTGACCACCTTCTTTTTCTTCCATCTGTGACGGTTGATTAACTCTTGGTCTTCCGATTTCTGGATTGTATTCTTCAAGTTCTCCTTCGCCTCGTTGCAACCTGGATCTCGTTAGCATTCAAATTGCAATACAAGCCACATACATAGCTCTGATACCAACTTGATCTATATAGGATCTAGGACTAGTTGCTTACAGAATGCTTAATGTTAAAAGATCAATTATTACAACGCTTAATTTAAATGATTACAAATTAAATGCTCAAATGAAATAAATGAACATAAAATAATTAAATGCCAAGAATAAACTGAGAAAGAAAAGAGAGAAGAAATAGAGAGACGAAACCAAAGTTGATAACGGAGTTCGTCCCTAAGGACTACGTCTCCGGGTCCCTCTCCAATGGAGGACCGATCCGATTAGCTTCAAATTCAATTACAATGGCTTCAAGACTGTCTCCTTCAAGCATTCAGCAGCATGACAGTACTCTGATATGCAGAAACGTCTTCAAGAACTCTCGAGCATTCTCCCGCTATCTCAACCTGGACTTGGTAAATCAAAGGCCTATACCCCCTTTTTATACAAAAAACTTGCCTAATTAGGCTTAACCACTCCATTAAATGCACAACTTCCTCCATCATGTCGTATCAGGTCTGGTTTATCCTCTGCAATCTTTTGGTTATAGTGTTTTTGTTTGTTTTGGGCTTATTTAAGCCATTTGTTAATGGCTCGGCTTATATTTTTGGAACAAAATCTACCGTTGCCCATATATACTATGAACTGTTCGCGTGGTCCACCGGTTGTTAATTATTTTGGTAAAGCGGTGGTCGGCGGTTCCAACCCCGTCGGCCAAGATTTACCACAAAATTGTGAACCGCTAAACAATAAAACCAAACAAATCCATATATATCATTGACGGGCTTGCTTGGCACAACGGCCGCCGACGGTTACGGGTTCGTTGGAGGTCGTCGGTTCGAGCCGGATCCACCAAATTTTTTAGTTGAAACAAACTCGTCTGCCAGCCAACTGAGAAAGTGCCACATGTCAGTCCACTATTGGCCTGATACTGACTCACCATCCACGTGTCGAGCTCCTATTCGCCCGAGATGATGACGTGTCGAGCTGACTGGACTGCCAAGTGTGATGCTGACTGTGATGTACGGAACGTACGGATGGACACGTGTCAGCCGATGATTGGTCCGTACAGATGAATCACATGCCATGTGTTGGGTTGAAATTCATCCACTTGATTCCGTACTGTACTGATGATTTGCTGACGTCATCCTCTGTACCCTCAAGTTGACTGAAGTTTGACTGCTTGTAACTCGAGCATACGACGTCGGATTTCGACGAAACGAACGCCGTCGGAATCGTCTCAACGAGCTCTTCGCGATGACGCTGATTCCGTTGATTTCTGAGATGATTATTTTTTCCGCCTTCTGGACGCCCCTGAAGCCAGTTTGACTAGAAGTTTGACTGGCCGTAACTTGCACAAACGGAGTCCTTTTCGACCCGTTCAAGTTGCGTTGGAACCAAGACGTCGTTCTCTTTCTGATGAAGCTAAAATTTGGAGCATTGGGAACACTTCAATTTTCACTAAAAAATTGTCCCCCGAATCAAAATGGCCATGAAATGGAGGTGGTTGATTATTGAGCATGACAATCCAAAGGAGATAAAAGACAAACTTGAAGGGGACGGTAGAGAAAAAACCTCCTTTGCATGCATCAGTTTCTAATCAATGTTGTTTGAATAGTGTTTTGTATAATCAAGTGCAATTTAAATCAAATGGACAAGGTAACTTGCTACAATGACTAACACAAAATGAGAAGAAACTCAAATATTGTTTTTTGGGGGTAATGACCTAGAAGTAAATAAGCGTTCGTTGAGTATTGTGCGAACTAACAAATTAGTTCTACAAATTCAAAACAATCACATTTCTTGGCTTCTTGTAAATGTTGATATTTTCCCAAAAAATACTCTTGTTTACCAAGGGTTTGTCTAATCAATCCATAGCAAGTTACATAAATCCAACAGTCCATAGAAACTAATAAATAGAGCACGACAATGCAGTTTTTAATCTTTTTTCAATTTGGCAGTGTCTGCTACCAAAATATAACTATTTCACGGTTCTTAAACCCTAGAAAGAAATCATGGTGAGTTAAGGGTAACCAACAAGACCATAGGATATTGAAACCAAGGCAAGTGAGTTAACTTAGAATTTTGTAGAAATTGTGTCTTTATGTCAACAATGGTGAGAAGGATAATGTACGGATTGTAACCTACGTACAAAAATGAAAAAGGAGCTGCCCATAATCAGGTTGCCAAAAATCCAAAATCAAACCTGGGAAAGTGACTTACCTCGAGATTGTGCATAAATAGTGTCTTTCTGTACGCTTGCATAGTAGGAGAGTAGTTGCATATTCTTTGGTGCATACTCCTGAAAGCTTATAGGTAGACATTGGATGATGTGAGATTTTTATATGGAGAAGCTTAGAGATTTTAGTGTACAACTGAATTTTAATGTGCAAGGCATATTATTATATCTGTTCATATATACGAAACATATTTGTTAATATAGATAATAGCTGATATTGGAGTTTGTAGCTAAGTATGAAATTATTGTAAATGAAGTTGTAAGGTGAACAAATGTAATTGATAAAATAGAAGTATCTAACCTGCAGTTGTTTTAAGTATTAGTGTTTGTTAAGGAGGTTGAATTTGATAATGCTAATAAGCGTGCTTCCTCTTGCTTTCAACAAGCTACATATGGGCTTTGTTGCATATGTGCATATCATTCAAATGTGAAGGATGGTTTGATGCGCAGACTTGCAAGATCATACACTCTAGAAATAGTTGTGAATGTTAGGCCTTGCCGGTCAACATTGCCAATGTCGATTGTTTCCTTTTCAGGTGTTAGGCCTTGTGATTTGTGTATTATTAAGGCCCATGCCATTTTGAGTGGTATTTGAGGATGTCAACCACGACTCAAAGGGGAAATAGGGACATTTTTTGGATTATTGTGGTCCCAAGCAGGGCCAATGTAATTGTTGAATTCAACAAAAACAAACAATGGAAGTGAAGGTGGATTCTTAGCATCCTTGTAGACTATTGCTTTGACTTCCCCAAGTGCACCATTAATAAGGCCTATTTCCACCCATAAATTTGAGCATAATATTACTTTTTGTTGAAAACATAATAGAAGCTTATATTGAAGTTGTTCTTCATCTGGATTTGAACTTGGTGATCCCTTAAGTTGCTCTGCAATTGATAATGCACCAGGTTTTTCCAAATACAATAACATTTGTTGGTTATGTAGTGAGACTATTTCATTTGTTGCAAAGAGATGTATTGAGGATAAGAAACCAGTTTGCTTTGTAGAGGTCAATGCTGAGTTGGAGCGAGGCATTAAAACTTTCCAATCTTCAATTGTAGGTTCTGCATTTCACAAATTGGAGAGGAGAGTACAAAATAAAATCTATGCCAAAGCTTCACCGATTTGACAAATTTTTTTGGTAAGTGTGATGACTATTGTAAAAATACACCATAGAATGCCTACATATGATGTTGAGGCATACATAGGGATGCCCTTGATTGGTGGAAGCTGTCCAAGATCACCAAAGAGCATGATTGAGCATCCTCCAAATGGTATTTGGTTATTGTTGGGGAATGCTTCACGTAGCCTCATGTCAATACATTGTAATGGTATACTCTCTTTCAAATTTTTTTGGCACACTATTTCATCATTATGTAATGGTATACTTTATTCTTTGTACTAGTTTGGCCATTTCTGTAATGGGCTGTGAGATATGTGAGGGAAAAGTTTGTGTTTCAATTCTTCTCTTCTTATTTATTTAACTAAAATTAAAAATTATTTTCTTAAATCCCATTTGATTAAAGTTTTAATTTGTATATTATATCCATGCTATAAATAGCTATTCACTTCTCATTATTAGAACTATCTCTTTTACTTCATCAAAGTAATCCTGAACCACTTTAATTTTCTAAATGTCCTATCAATTGATCTCATGTACAAAACAAATATATACACAAAATAAACCAATCTTTTTTTAATTGACCTTCCACTACTCTTCGGCATTCCCATTTCACATCAAGGTGAGGTATGAAATTCTTTGTCTAATTTTGTCTGAAGCACAAATTCCAGGAATTCTGTAAAATCTTGTTAATTGGGAAGTCGATTTATGCCCACTTTAGAATGTAGCTACAACTAATCTATCACTATGATGTAATTTTATGCTACTACAAGATAAAAAGTGTTACTAAAAAAATTGCAAATTCTAACACTTCGATAATTGTGCTTGTTATGATTTTTTATGCCTAATATTATCCACTACATCAAGACAACAACATGTTTTAGGTTTTCTCTTGAACTAATTATAATAGGTTTTAATAATTTGCTTGCAATTTTGTGTCTATTTTCATTGCAATTATTTGTCCATTTTGATATTGTAGCATTCATACCTTTCAACAAGTTTAAAAGAAAGTTTCATCACAACTGTTGATTGACGTGTTTGCAAAATATATATTTAGACACCAATCTTTGCTTAAATTTGAGACACAAGTTTGAAGCTGAATAAATGTTGGTTTTGCTTTAGTCTTTCATGTTATACAATGCTGTTATAAATCCAGATATAAAAGTTGAATAAAATATGAAGTACAATCAATTAGAAGCAAATAGGTTTTCATTTTTTACCATTCATTTAAGGCAGCATCTTGCCACTGTAAAGGATGTGAATTTCACCCAAATTTTTAATAAATTGAAATTTGAAATTTAGTAATTTTTCAAATTTTAAAGACATAAGGTGATATGCAAGTTCAATCACAAGTTATTGGTTTTACTTAATTACTCTAAAGTATTTTTTCAAATACCTTATTAGGGTTCAATTAAACCACCAACCCTAATTAAACTGTAATCATAAGCTTAACATTAACCCTAAGATTTATTGTAAAACAATAGTCCTCACTGTAATCTAGCCTTAACCCTAACCCTAACACTAATTGAACCCTAATCCCAAGCTTTATTTTAGAACCATAACCATAATTGAACCTTAACCCTAATTGAATCCCAATTCAACCCTAATTAAACCTTATTTAAACCTTAACCCATAATAAACCCCAACCTTCACCTTAATTTCATGCTTTATCATAGAACTCTAACCCTAACCTTAACACTATTTGAACCTAACACTAACTCTAACCCTAATTGAAGTGTAATACTAAACCTAACCCTAATTTAACACTGACATTGACCCTAACCTTAATCCTAACCCTAAACCTAACATTTATACTAATTGAACCCTAACCCTAGTTAAACTCTAATTTAACTATAATTAAATCCTAACACTAATATTAACCCTAACATTAGTCTAACCTTAATTGAATTGAAATAGTAATTAAACCCTAATTGAACTATAACCCTAACCCTAAGTAATTAAATCATAAACATAATTAAACCATAATTGAACTATAATTGTATTGTACCCTAACCCCAATCTAACACTAACACTAAACCTAATCACAATTCTGACCCTAAACATAAGTAATTGAACCCTAACTTCAATCCTAATAACGTTAACCTTAACCTATCCATAATACTAACCCTTAGCCTAACCCTAACCATAATACTAACCCTAAGCCTAAGTGAACCATAACTCTAATCCTAACCCTAAACTTTATTTTTGAACCCTAATGATAACCCTGACCCTAATTGAAACCTAACCCTAACCCTAATAAAACAATAATTGAACCACCAACTATGAACCTAATTAAACCCTAATTAAATTGTAATCCTAAGCTTAACTATAACCCTAATATTTAACATAAAACATTAACCCTAACCCTAATCAAACCTTAACCCTAACCCTAACACTAATTGAACCCTAATACCAAGCTTTATTTTATAACCATAACCATAATTTAACCTTAATTGTAATTAAACCTTAGCCCTAATTGAATACTAATTAAACCCTATTTAATTATAAACACGGTCCAATTATTAGGTAATACTCTAACCCCAAGCTTTATCCAATAACCATAAAACTAATTGTAATTGAACACTCATTTAATTATAAACATAATTGAGTCATAACCCTAAACCTAATAGTAACCATAATTGAACCCTATATGTAACCCTAAATGAATCTTAACCCTAACCTAAGAGTAACCCTAATTGAACCCTATATGTAGTCCTAGTTCAATCTTAACTCTATTTGAACCCTAACCTTAATTGTAACCATATTTGCACCTTGTATGTAATTGAACCATAACCCTTACCCTAACCTTGATTGAACCCTAACCCCAAGCTTTATCGTAGAATGTACTAACCCTAACTCTAAGTGAACACTAAACCTAGTTCAAATAAGTTTAGGGTTTAATTAGTGTTACAACTCATTTAGAGTTAAGATTCAATTAGAATTAGGTATAGGGTTGAATTAGGGTTAGGATTATAGTTTAATTAGGGTAAAATTAGGGTTAGGGTTAGGGTAAGGGTTAAGGTTCTATGATAAAGCTTCAAGTTAGTGTTAGGGTTCAATTCTGGTAATGGTTAGTATAAGGGTTAGGGTTATGGTTCAATTAAGGTTGGTATTAGTGTTAATTTTAGAATTAGGATTATGTTTAGGGTTAGAAATAGAATTAGAGCTAATTGAACCCTAATTAAATCCTAACAAAACCTAACCCTAAACCTAACCCTAGTTGAATCCCAATTGTAAAACTTAATATTAACCCTAATCTACCCCTTAAGTTTTATTCTATAACCCTAATTATAACCCTAATCCTAATTGTACCCAAAAATTAATTGTAACCCTAATTAAATTTTAAACCAAATTGAATTTAAAACCCAGTTAAACCCTAACCCTAACCCTAACCCTAACCCTAACCCTAACACTAACACTTACCTTAATTGAACTCTAAGCCTAAGCCTCATTGAACCCTAACTCGACTCCTAATTGAATTGTAACCCTAAACCTACCCCCAACCCTAACCCTAAGCTCTTTATCCTATAACACAAACTATAATTATGACTCTAATCCAACCCTAACCCTAATCTCGAATTGAAATTACACCCTAACCCTATCCTTGAATCCTAATTGAATCCTAATCGCAATACAATTATGACCCTAACACTAAATATTACCATAATGTAAAACACTAACCTTAATCCTAACCAAACCTTAATTAAACCCTAATCATAACCCTAATTGATTCTAACCCTAATCCTAACCCTAATTTAACCTTCATGCTAACCCTAACCCCAAGCTTTATTCTAGAACCATAACCCTAATTGAACCTTGATTGAACCCTAACCTTGATTGTAATCCTAACCCTATTTGAACCATAACCATAATGATAACCCTAATTAAATCCTAACCCTAACTTTGAATCCTAATTAAAAAAATATTTTATAATGACATTCTTTTTTATTTATTTTTACTTATATAATTTAAATAAATTTTCAAATTTCTTTATTTTTTTTATATCAAAGGTATGCTCAACTCCATAAAATTTATAATTAATCTAAATTGTACTATTTAGAATTGTTAAAATTCAAACATTTAATTCACAAATTAATTTAATGTTATATTGAATAATTGAAGATTATGTTTTATACATTTACTTTAATCAATATTTTATATTCTATCACTTTAATAAAATAATATTCTATATAAACATTAATATTGTTTTCAATTTATATCATTTAAAATATTTTTCAAATTTACCCATGTTGATATATGAGAGGTATAGAAAATCCACACTCTATACCATATCCACACTCTATACCATTTATAGTTAATTTAAATTATTAAAAAATTAAGTTGTTTATAAATAATTTCAATTTTTTTATAATTAACTTGTCATTATGTATCATGTATTTAAATTATTTATAAAAATAAAAATATATAAAAGATTAAAGACAATTTAATTTAAGTTATGGATTAAATCAAATGAAACTTAATCAATGGATTAAATAACATTTTCTTATCATTGAGATCCCTAATGAATATGGTGAGAGCAAAAAAATGATTGTTTAATCTAATTGGAAAGTATATTATGCAAATCTATCAAATTACTACTTCTGAACAAAATAAATGTTCCTTTATATCATTTATCTCTTGTAATTTTATCTTCATCTATAATGTAGCAATTTCTAATTTGACAGAAAAGCAATTTATTTATCTATACCTAAACCAACACTTCATAGATCAAAGAAATTGACTGATATAAAATTGAACATTGTTTTATGCATGAAAAGGGGGAGATTATATCTTATCTTAGTAATAGAGGAGCAATCCTTACCAATATAACATTACATTGCTTTGCGTATGTGTATAAAAACCATTACATTGCTTTATGCATGTGTGTAAATGTATATATACTTATACATATAGGTATTGATAATTACACCTTTGTGTGTAATATGTATTGTTGGTGATGATAGTAGTCGTTTAGTTTATTATTTTTAACTTTGAATGGTGTACTGAATGAGGATGATTGTAAGGTTGTTAATCAAATGAGTGGTGCTTTTAGATAGATTATAATTTTAAAATAGAAATGATACAAAAATGTAGTATAATACCGTTGATATTTTGGAAACTTGAACTAGACATTTTTGTTTTGGAATGTTCATTATAGTTAAAAATCAATGAAAAAGTTGTGAAAAAATAAAAATGTTCCAACTTTGAATTTAAATTATGTTTAAGTTGAGTTTGCTGAATTTGTCCATTGGATTTGGTGATGGTATGAATTTGACATTTTAGTATAGTTTGGTGAACTTTGATTTTTTTTTTTTAATTTGTTGAATTTTAATTTATTTGTTATTTTGTCAGATTGAGTTTGCTGAAATTTAATTTTAAATTATGTTTTAGTTGAGTTTAATGAAGTTCATTTTTCAATTTCTAGTAATAAAATTGAGATAATTATAAATGAGTTTCTTTTTCTTTTTCTTTTCTTATCTTTCTTTTCTTCCTCTTTTGTTTTTGTTTTTCTCCATTTGTCTTTATCTTTTTCTCTCTTATCATTTTATCTTTATCTCCTCCCTTTCTTTTTCTCCATTTGTCTTCATCTTTTTCTCTCTTGTCATTTTATCTTTATCTCTCCCTTCTCTTTTTTTCCATTTTTCTTTATCTTTTTCTCTCTTGTCATTTTATATCTTTATTTTCCCATATCTTTTTTATTTTCTCTTCACTTTTTGTCTTCTATTCTTTTTAATGTTTTGTCTCTATTTTTGTTTCGCTCCCTTTCTCTCTATCTTCTCTATGTAAATCTCTATCTTTACTCATCTTTTGCTCTCTACCTTTATCTTTCTCTCTCTTATCTCTTGTGTCTCTTGCTCTCTCTTTTCTTTCTCTCTATTTTTGTCTCCCCTAATCAATTTGTCTATTTCTTGTAAGATGAGTTATTTAATCCCATGATCAAGTGACATGTTGGCTTGAGTGTATTAGTTAGCTCCTCATGGACATGTGCCATACTTAAATTGATGTATGAAATGATTACTCAAAAAAAAATTCTTTACTTTATTAATCTCTTGAAATGATTAATCAAAAAAAATCTCTTTACTTTATTAATCTCTTGAAATGATTAATCAAAATTTTTCTCTTTACTTTATTAAGCCGTTCCCTAAATAAATTGAACAAATTGACTTAAATCATTAGATGGTGCAAAGTGTTGGGAATGAGATGCAAGATGATCAAAGCAATCATGATTGTTGGATTTTTGCTATTAGTTGACTTGGTTCAACCAAGTCACTAGAATCTATCAAATCAAGTGATGCTACCAAAGCTTTTTTGCTTATGGGTATTAATCTAGAGCCTTCGAATAAATTAAGGCCACTAGAATCTATTGAATGAAGTGGTGCTACCAAAACTTTTTTTTCTTATGGGTATTGATCTAGAGCCTTCGAATAAATTCAAGCAACTAGAATCTATTGAATCAAGTGGTGCTACCAGAGCCTACGGATAAATTTGAGCTATGGGTCTTGCTTATTATGGCTATCTCCATGATTGATGTTGGGTATCGATCTAGACTTGGTTGGGATGTTGGCTTTGCTTCTCTTGTGTTTGGCTTGACTGTTGCTACTTAATCCATCTTGAAAGAGATGGCTATTGTTGGTGGATCCATAAGTCGCTATGGGTTTTGATCTTGATCTTGATCAATTACTAGTGTAGGTGTTATTGGAATTGGATCACTAGGTGGTGTTGCTCTATCTACCAATGGTGGATAGATCGGACCAATTGGTTCAATTGAGTCTTCTTTTGCCTATGCTTCTCTAGCTATCCCTTCAATTGCTACCAGTGGTGCTTCTAAGTACAAGTAGTGCTACTAGTGCTATTGGTACCAAATTTATTACAAAACCAACTTACTCAATTGGATTTGTTGACTCTATTGACTCTACTAGATCAATGTCATGATCTACTTATGCTGAATCTGTTGTTGTTGCTGCCCTTACCTATGCCAATGTAGCTATGGGCTATGGTTGTGATTGAGGCTATTGGTAATGGCTTAGATGCTAGGTTTGACACTTATGGATATGGGTTTGGATCATGAAGGTCATGATCTAGACCTCGATCTGTATTTGTATATGTAGTTGTCCCCTCTTTGGTTCAACCTATGCTGGTACTATTACTGGTTCACCTGGTTCAAGCTAAGCAGTTGGATCACGATTTCAAGGTGATGTCAATTGCAGTTTAATCTCGATAACTATTGTTGATCATTCCTTGTCACAGGCCATGCTTTTTTTTAATGTGTGTTGAGCTTCTTGGCACCCGAATCACCACCACACCATGCTTTCCTCTAATGCTTGTCTAAATCTTAATTTACCTCTGTCTAATTTTAGCTATGTGAAGAAAATCTTGGGATTCTTGCTTTGTTTAGGTAATCCTCAATCCTCAGAACATATATGAGGCCCCCGCGTGGATTATGGAAGAGCAAACCCAACGACTTATTTTAAAACTGTTTACTTAGTTTTAAACTTTAACTTTTATACTATTTACTTGGTTCTTAACTGAAACGTCAATATGATATTTTAAATTTTTAATTATTATTTTATATAATTTAAAATTTTACTAAAATAATATTATGGTAATATTTATTATTATATATTATGTTTTATATTAGAAATTATATAAATATAATATAATATATAATTCATATTTTATATAATATTATGGTAATGTAATATTATAAATTATTAAATATAAATATAATACAATATATAATTCATATTTTATATAATATAAATTACATTATATATAATTTAACTATACTTATTACTATATATAATATTACATATATAAATTATATTATCATTATATATTATATTTTGTAATAAAAACTACTAAATGTAAATATAAAATTATTATAATTAATAATTAATATATTTAATATATAGTACAAATAAATTAATATATAAATATAAAAGAACACATAATTACAATATAATATATATTCCAATATAGATATATCCTCTTTCCCTTCCCATATATCTATATCTCTTCCTCTTTTTTCTCTATTTGTTTGTCCCATCTCTCTCTCTCTCTCTATTCCTAGACCTCTATATCTAATTATCTTTACCTCTCTATATATCTATCTATCTCTCCCTCTCCTTCCTAGACCTCTATATCTAATTATCTTTTCCTCTCCCTCTCTTCCTATCTCTATCTTTATATTTCTATCTCTCCCTCTCTCTATATATTTATCTCTTCCATCTATATCTATCCCTCTCCTTTCTCTCTTTATCCCTCTCCCCTCTTCGTATCACTCTTTATCTCTATCCCTCTATCCCTTCTCTCTTTCTCTCCCTCTCCTCTCTATATCACTCTTTCTCTCTATCCCCTATCTCTATCCTCTCTCTCTCTCTCAAGCTCGCTATTCTCCCCTCTATTTCTCCCTCTTTTTATCCTTGGGTAAACCCACAAAAGTGGTTTACAATTTGAATGAGGAAGGAAAACTTGTAAAAAATTACCCCATGCCAAAAAAATTCATTTTGGGGGTTCGAATGAACTAGTTGGTTCGAGCGAACCAAAAGAGGGTTCGCTTGAACTAAGGTTCGAGCAAACCCATTTAATGCATGTACGAACCAATCGGCCAAAAAAACAAATGGAAACCCCTTTATGGAAGGGGGTTTGAATGAACTAGGGTTCAAATGAATCCTAGGGGTTCGCTCGAACCCCCCCTTTCCCTGATTTTTAACCTTGTTCACAAAGAGAATAAAAAAATTTGCACTTCGGAGCTCGAGTTGAAGATGAAAATGGCAGAGACTTCACAAACCCAACTGGAATCAGGTAGTACTCGAAACAAGCTATCCAGTGAATATAATTTATATATTTTGGTTTTTATTATGTATTTGTTTTTTTAGTTTTATTAAACATAGGTTTTTCACCGAAAATCAAGCTCTCTATTCTGCATATGTGGAAAAATAGCAGATTTTCAATTTTCTTTTGAAAAATATGAGTGCACCAAATATTGAATTCCTTGATCTAACAAAAAAATGAATTTTGATATATACAAAAAAAGTTATGCATTATATGGTTGTGCTATGTTTGAATTGTAATTGGTTTGACTCTGAAACTTGATTAAAGAAAAAATATTCAATAAAAAACTATCTAACCAAGTGGAAGCACTAGATATCAGATTTAAAAATCTAAATTTGAAAGAATTAGAATTTTATCCTTCATGGAAAAAAAGTTATGCGTTATACAGTGAACGTCACTTTTTTAAAATGTTGTTTTCTGAAAAAAAACTAGTTTTCGAGGGAGATAGAAAAAGAAGTGCAATCTGATTCCAAAAAAATTAAAAAATATATATTTAGAATCTACAGACAAAATGTCAAGAAACTCTAGTTTGCATCATCTTCAAATTCCTCACGGTTTAGCCGCTATAGGTGCCCGAAAGTGAAGATTTAGTTAAAAAATTTATTTTAGTGTTCAATTTGGCCAAAACTTGTAAACCACTATTGTGGGATAACCCCCTTATCTCTCTCTCTCTCTCCTTATTGCAAGAATAACATGAGCCTGTTGGTAAAGGAGCCTAATTATCTTCTTGATTTAGAAGTTTTGTTTCAATCATGCTTGGATACTTGTAAGTGAATGCATAGTTGATTTGAAGCTATCACTTCTCCATTGATACCTTTTTTTGTACAAACAACATAATTTGCTAAGTGTCCTTCCACACCTCTTCGATGTACCCATTGCACACCAAGGTGCGATTGCTAGTTTACGTCTATCTCTACCTCTCTATCTTGCTACCTCTTTACATCCTTTTGTCTTCCTTTATATTTCTCTTTATCTCTCCTAACCCTTAATCTCTATCCTTGTTAGTCCCTATCCCTTTTATCTAGATCTCTTTCTCCCTCTTTCTTTCTCTTGCCCCCTCTCTCTCACTCACTATTGCTCTCTCTATATTTTCTATACTTCATCTCTCTCCTATTTTCCTCCTTTTCTCTTTTATATCTATATCCTATTATTCTCTCTTCCTCCCACTTCATCTCACCAAAACTATCTCTCTCTCTATGTATATATATATATTGATTCATCTCCTCTATCTCCCTCTCCCTTCTCTCCCCCCTCTCTTTATATATCTTTTTCTTGTTTTCTACATGTTTCTTTTCCTTATCTTTCTCTCTTTATCTATATTCCCTCTCTTTGTATGTTGAAGAGGTCTTAAAAATGAATTATCAAGTCCTTAAGAAAATAAAGCATTGGCTTGATTGTAAGTCCCTACTGACACATGCTATCTTTGAATTGTTTACATAGCCCCTCTATAACATTTTCTATTCCCTCCACCTTTTCTCTCTACTTGACCCTAACCCCTTCTCTCCTCCTTCCTTTCTTTTTCTCCCTCTCTTTCTCTCTTTTTCCTAGATATTTCTCTCTAGATTAATTTAAATAGTATTATATTAAAGTATATATATTATGTATTATATTTAATAACATACATTTTCTGGAATATAATACATAACAATAAATATAACTATAATATAGATGTTATATAAACTAATATATAATAAAATGACAAATATACATATATATTAAATATATAATTTTATAATATAATAATTTATTTAAATATAATATAATAAAAAATATATATTATATATTTTATTTATAAACAAATATAATTAAATAATAAATAAATAATTTTTTTAATTAGTGAAATTGATATTAGGGAGTCGTATCCCTATATTAATTGAAAAAAAAAAAGTTATAGAGATCAAAATGGTGACTTTGAGGGAGTGCCATATAATTCTCTAAAATATATTTTACTTGTACATATTTTGTTATAGGAGTCTAATATCGACCTGTATGTTATTGCCATAGAAACCTATTTACCACTTTCTTCCCCAACATCGATCACATCAGTGTTAGAGTCATTTGAGTCTAATACAAAATACAAGTCCACGACCTTAAAAATCAACACCCTAGCAACAACTTTCAGGAATTCAAGCCCCCATCTCACCTTTTGTTATGGGCATCCTCATTTTCACTAATTGCACTAATAGTAAATGGGACCTAAGAATTGTTGTAAGAAGGAAGAATGGTTGGCTAGGAGCCCATATCAAAGTGGAACCCCAAGCCTAACATGATGACATCCACAACTTTGTTCAAGCCACCTTGCCATCTTGGTCTAATAAGCGTTTATGTAGTCTTCCAAATATAAGTGCAACATTTAATTATTCTTGCAAACACATTTCTCATTTCAAATGATGGCAACAATAAGATCTCAAAATATTTCATCGGAAAATAATACATAAAAATTATTTATTTTCTCATTCTCATTAAAAATTGATTAGATTCAACTATTTAAACATGAAAAAAAACCAGAACAACAATTCATGATAAAAAAGAAGTAACTAACAAATAGTGGCAACTATAATTCCATGCTAGTAGGAATTAATAAAAAAATATAAGTAATATAGTTTCACCATTATAATTACTGTAATTACAATACTTGCTAGTTAATAAAGAATACAAAGTTATTGTAAATGCAAAGTTGGTAAAGAGGATACGTTTGTGAGATGCCACCAAATAGAGAAAAGATAGGTGAACATAGAAATGCACGCAATACACATGATCACAGTCTTCAGGCCTTCGAAAACTACGCAACTGTTGTAAACTCTTTGCTATAATTTAAAAATTATATGTATTTAAATTGACATTCAAGTTAATATGTATTATTTATTTTATTCGAATAAATTAAGATTTCATTATAATTTAAAAATGTAATTGTTGGTATGTAAATTAAGTAAATTTCAATTTTCATTAAAGATGGGTTTTTATGAATCATTATCCATGAAATATGGGTCAATGAATTTGACTGAAAAATTACAGTTAATATTTTTACATAACGACTATTCCATTTAAAGAAAATTTATTGTATACAAATAAATAATGACTATTTAAGATAATATATGATTATACAATAAATTGAACACCACTTAGAAACATGAATAATTAATAATCAACTAGCATAACATTTGCATGGGTATCATCATTTCATTTTAAAATGATAGTTAAATTTATCATAGAGTTCAATGAGTACAATAAGGATCACAAAAGTAAATATATCAAACACATATCTTAAATGAAATTGACTACATTTACTAAACATATTGAATTCCTAAGAAGCAATATCAAAATTCATCTTACATTCACCATCACCATTAATTCCAACTTTATTATCTAAACTAATATTTAATTAAATCGAATTATCCATATCTAATCACACTCTCTTAAATTTTTAAGAAATAACATAATAAAACTAGATAATTAACTTCATAATTCAAAAAATAGAAGAGAAACATGTGAAACTTTAATAACATTCAATACTAACACTTGCTTGAAAATTCATAATTACACACATCATGCAAAAATCATGAATACTACCTAGACTTAATTTATTATCAAAATTATCACACATTAGAGTTAAGCATAATGTACCACTGATTAACAATAGTCACATAAGAGTACATTAATCATATATAACCAAAAGACTTTGCAAGCATAATAAAAGTATGGTACATCAAGCATTAGAATATTTTCATGCAATGCTAATAAACATGATGATACTCACTAAGAAAGAAGAGCATACCTAAGATTACAACACAATTGACCCTCACATTTGGTATTTGGGCAATAAATCAAAAGTGGTAACTTTAAGGCCTATATTGACTTTAAATTCTTCAAGAATACCTTAGTCAAATTAAAAAGCTATAAATAGACCAAAAGATAATGGAAAGAATCATTCAATTAACGGTCTTTAAAGTCATTGAAAATAGTTTGGCTAAAATTGCTTATCCTCATACACAAATTCTTAGTGAAAGAATATAAATGTGTATTTTGGTTACCCTTTCTATCATACATGGTTAAACAGGGTGCCACAAAACCAAAACCAATAGGTAGAGGATATGTACAATAATTTCAAATGCTACGTGTTCCTAGCTTCCATAAATTTATCAATTATGTCTTTTCTTAAAGCACAATATCAACTCTTCTTTCATTTTTTTTAGATTTTGCATTATTATATCTAAGGTGAAGGAAAGAACAATTACAATGGAGGTTTGAGAACTAATTGGATGGGTGTAGGTAGATTCTATAAAATATAAAGGAGGTTGGGTATATAATGGGGTATAATGTAGAATGAATTAGATATGATAATAGATGAAGACATCTAATGAGGTGATACATAAGGAGGGAAAGGGGGATACAATGTAGAATGGGATGCAAAGTAACCATGGTGAAAGTAGGGATGGTAGTATGAATAATAAATGTATTAGGGGTAATCAAAGTGGTAAAAATTATTGTGAGAATAAAGAGAGGTAGATGTGAAAAGTTGCATATGTGATGTAGGTATGATAAGAGGATTAGGAGTTAGGCCATATTGAGGAACAAAATCAAAGGAGGAACAAGAGGAAGATACATCACATAATATTAGGTAATGGTATAAGAAGGCAATGTGGTGGATGGTGGAGGGATGGTAGATGTACTAGTCAAATAGCTACGAAAGGCCACCTTAGCAACAATGGCTTGTAAAATATCTAACCCAAATTGTTTGTTGATGAACAAGTTGTGAATCATATTTTCTAATTGTACACGATTTTTAGTGTTAGAAATATTAGCAAGTTCGTGTGCAAATTCTTGTTGATCTACATGTTCCTCATGAACATAATTATCACTTTCATGCTCACTAAGAGTAAGCATAATTGTACTTATGGCAATATCATTAGACACACCTTTGAGCCATACAACAATTTAATCATGCACTCTTTATCAAGGAAGATTAGGTGGAAGAGACTTTGGCATACACATAATACTCAAATTCCTAAAGGATAGAAGGATGGATATAAATGATCAAAGGGAGCTTATAAAGTTAGCAAAATTGGGTAGTAATATAATTTGTTCAAATAAGTATGGAATGTAAGCCTAAGGTTGACATAGGGGTCAATAGGGTGAGAAATTCAATCAAGTAATAGTAAGAAGAACCTAAAAGTTGTAAATGAATAATGGTTATATGAAAGAAAAATGATACACTTAAAGATTCATAAATAAGCATACTACATAGGCGGGGGCCCTAGCTCGGTTGGCTAAGTCTTTCCTGTTGCAGGAGGCTGGTCACGAGTTCTAGTCTCCCCCGTCCCGTGGTACTGGAGGGCGTGTCGCGCCAGCACCGCCGGTCACGTTAAAATGTTTACCAGGCATGCTGCAGTTTATAGGGGGCCGTGCTATACAAACCCAATTTCTGCAGCCTAAAAAAATATATATATATAAATAAATAAACATACTACATAAATAAGATATAGGCTAACTAAATAAATATAATCAAATAAGTACAAATTAACCTAGATTAAATTAGCTAGGTTAATAATAATGTAGAAATTGAATAAGAAGGTTACAATACTTAATTGTAGAATCAAAAATATAGAAATATTATCAATATCATGATAAATCCATTCACCATTGCCCATAAATTACTTCTCTTGGTTTGATGATTGTGTTAAGTTTGTGTAGCCTCAAAATCTTCTATGGTGTAACCTCAGGTGTTGTGGGTTTGATCTTGAGTAGTGTAGACCCAATATTATGTGTAGACATGATTTATTATGATATGTAGGATTGATCTATTAGAATGTGTGCTTGAAAATCTATCTACCTAAGATGTATTTAGGGACACCATTGAAGAGATTGGTGACTTAATTGGTGCTTATGTTTTCCTATATCAACCTATTGGGTGAGTCAAATTAATGATGATGAGTGAACTAAAAAACAACAATAACCACCATGCAAATGACCTATAATTAGATGATGCAAATTTAATTTTTTGTTCCTTAAAAATTAAAATATTTTCTAAAATTCTCCTAATAATTACCTCTTACTTTTATATAAATTCAAAATTTAAACATTCAAATTTAAAAATTAATTTTTTTTTTCTTTTTATTTTCTTCAAATTAAATTGAATCAATTTCAAATATCATAAAACTAAAATAAGAATTTTAAAACATAAAATAAATATAATTTAAAAATATATATATAAAATAAATATACAAACTGACGAGTAGAACATAAACAAAAATACAAACTAAAGAGTATAACATAAAACACAAGAGAAAAGACAGACGAAACTAAAAATGCACAGACGACAGTGTTCAGGGCATCGGTAACTCCGCAGCTCATGGACGGTTTCCTCCTTGGAACCAACTTATTAAATTCATCCAAGTTGTATTAATGGCAACATTGCCCACTGCATTCAAATGCCTGTAGAATGTGGCGCATAGATGGCAACCCTCTTTCCCCCAATTTTCTTTTCTTACCTTCCAATTGGGACCCGTTCATGCAGGAGGAGCACTAAATTTCCCATTCCCTCCCTGGAACCATATCATGCTGCTTGGTAATTCGTCCTTCTAAGATGATGGGAGCAATCATCCCAATCGGAGCTTCGGCTGGGTAACTTACAGCCAACCAGTTCCTCTCTGGTTTAACCCTAAATCTTCTCACGCTCTCGCCAATTTCACTATTTCTTTTCAACAAAGCATGGTGTGCACTGACTTTTTCCCTTTGATTTGAAGCCTCCTGTGAATCCCACCGGCCAATTGCTTGGTCTCTTTAATCATGCATCTGATGGAAATTTCGCCGATCAATCGGCCAGGGGCTTCGGAAGTGTGTACAAAGGCATCTTAGCCGACTCCAACCGGGCAGTAGCGGTGAAAAGAATATCCCAAAGCTCCAAACAAGGGAAAAAGGTAAACATTTCAGAAGTAACTATAATTTCTAAGCTGAGGCACCGTAACCTTGTGGAGCTCTTCGGATGGCGCCATGAAAAGGGCAACCTACTTCTCGTCCACGAATTTCTGCTAAAGAAAAGTCTGGACAAATATTTACTTGGAGAGCAGAAGAGGGATGATTTGAATTGCGATCTAAGGCAAAACATTGCCCTTGACAAAGCCTCTGATCTTCTATATCTTCATGAAAAGTTGGACCAGCGTGTTGTTCACAGAAATTTCAAGGCCAGCAATGCAATGTTGGCCGGCGATTTCAATGCAAAGCTGGGGGATTTCGGCCTAGCTAGAGTAGTGGAACGCGAACGTGCAGCCTCCCACACAACTGTGATGGCAGGGACATTTGGGTATCTTGCATCCGAATGTGTCATTACAGGAAAGGCAAGCTTAGAATCGGACGTCTTCAGCTTTGGGGATGTGAGTTTAAAAATTGCGTGCGGGAGGCGGGCTGTGGACCGGAGTCTGGATGAACTTAATGGGAGATTAGTCGATTGGGTTTGGGATTTGTATGGACAAGGGAAGGTTTTGGATGCCGCAGATGCAATTCTGAGTGGAAATTTCGATGGTGAGGAGATGGAACGGGTGAATTAACTGGGGTGGTTGTGCTGTCATTGGGATTTGAAAGCCAGATTGAGCATAAGATAGGTGATCGATATTCTTAAATTGAAAGCTCCACTGCCTCCTGTTCCTCCCACTTATCCAGTAGCCGTATACTGTGCCGCAGCAGAGGAGTCGTCCACGTCTGATGGATCATTTTGCACCCCAGAGAACGCGTGGAATATTGAAGCTAAATAGTCAATATATGCGTCCCATGTAACAATCATCTTTGTATTTATAGTTTGTGACTGTTCTTTCCAACTTCAGATAAAAGAAAAACTTTAAAATATAATCATATTGAAAAGACTGTATATTGAATTTGCTGTTTGTGACTGTTCTTTCCAACATCAAGTGAATGTTTGTGAGTTTTTGTTATTGTCGAGACTGAATTTTTTATGGAAAATGTAATCAATGTCAGTTTTATAATAAAAGTATAGAAATTTATAGTTATAATAGTGGAAAGGAGAGTAATGATTTCTGGTTAATTGAATTAATATAAGGAAATATACACAATCTAAATTAATTGGGAATATTAAAATAAGTGTTTTAAAAATTGAATAAGATGGAATGACAATATTTAGTTTAATAATTAAAGGATGAAGTGAAATAAATAATGTTTCGAATTATGTTTGTTATTAAATTTTAGAATAAAAATTGAATAAGATGGAATGACAATATTTAGTTTAATAATCAAATAATGAAGTGAAATAAATAATGTTTTGAATTATGTTTGTTATTAAATTTTAGAAATATTGTATTTCTATTAATGTAGTTGACTAGAATCATATTGTGAATTTTTATCATGTTAGAGGACAAGTTTAAAGATCTAAATTAGATTCAAGATCACATGTTTGTATCTATCCTTTATATTCATCTTGACAATCTATAGAATTATGTCCTACAACCTTGCTTGATGCACAACCTTCTACTTTAACTTGTTCAATAGTTGAGGATATATTAGAACAAGAAGTTGCACAATTGCAAAAGTAACAAGGAAAGAAGAGATCAAAGTGACTAGGCTTTACCAACAAAAGCACTCCATTGCAAAAAGGAAAAATGGTCTCAAAAGAGCAACCTCAAAAACATAAAAGGGTGAGAAAAGAAAACAAGAAGAGGTGGAAATAAACTAGCAATATTCCAATAGAGGAAACTACAAAGGCACTTCTTAAGAGAAGTTTAAAAAAGGAGAATGCCACATGTGAATAACGCAAAGCTATGCCTAAAAAGACAAAAGTAACAAGTGGTAGAAGAACAAACATAAGAACCCATGCTAGATGAACAAAAAAATCCTCAAGTCTCTATCTAGGTTGGTAGACCATTAGAAGTAGCCAAGTCTTATCCTACCACCACTACAACTAAAAGAGAAACGATAACTAAAGCAATGGTGAGCTTTATCACAATAAGCCCATACTATACATCAAATTATTGAAGGGTTTTAGAAGAATTAAGAACAATGCTACAAAATAAAGTGACCACACGAAGATAAGAGACATGAAAAATGGTTCTCTTTAAAAACAAAAGTTATGGACAAGGTGGCTAAGGAATTGAATCTACCTCCCAAAACATAAAGTCAAGTACCAAACATTCAAGAACAAGAATTGAGGAGAAGGAAGTCTAGGTAGATACTCTATAGTCCTAAACCCTAAAAATGAGAAAATAAAGAAAAAATATGAAGATGTCACAACATCCCAACATTCCTTCAACATACTAGTTGAGACTAAGCTATCACAAGAATAGGAGACCAAAGATACCACTCTATCACCATCCCCATTGTATATGCAAAAAGATATAGTTGAACAAGATATACCCCAATAGCTAGAACAATGGCACCGAGAAAAGGTCAAGAGACATAGGTAGAAGACAAACAAAAAGAACCAACTAGCCAAGAACTAGGAGAATTGGAAATAGAGATTGAGGGAAATCTCCAAAAATGAACAAGGGGAGAAAAAGAAGAAGACATAGATAAGGAAGAAAAAAAGAAATGGAAAAGTAAGAACAAGTGGGTACAAAGGAGAAAATTTCACACAATTGATCACTCCAACAAGTTAGCCAGGTAGTGAACCCATAAGAAAAATTAAGGACTATATGGTTCAAAAAAAGCAAGCATCTCTAGTAGTTAACATGAGCCCAAACATATTCACGAGTACCCCTACAAGACCACAACTTAATTTTTCCTAGATTTCAACAATTTAGAAATTGGAGCTAAGTGAATCATTTGATGGCAGTGCAAAGAAAGATCTAATGCACAAAAATGTAAAGGGTACAACACCTTGTAAATGTTGCTTACTTTATCAAAAACAATGACAAAGAAGACCCAAATACATCAAATGGAGTTATAAATTTTATAAATATCTAGAATTTATACTATTACGTCAAATTTAGATGGGTCACAACAACAATTAAGAAGTCTTGAATTGTAGTACAATCAATTGAATGAATAGGAAGTGAAGCTAATCTCACAAATAAAGGAGTTAGATCTAGAAGAGAATATTTATTTGTCTCTTTCAAGCTTTTCCAAGACATCAAATGGCTAATACCTATATTGGTAAAGACAACTATTTCAAGACTACTAGACAAAAAGAGCTTATAATGATATTTTATTTTGGACACAATGAATTCAATATATGGTGTTGACTTGGAAGAAAGCGTATGAGTAAATAAAGAAAACTTACAAATATTTTCTTCCTTGATTAGAGATCTCAAAAGAGTAATATAAATTTTGAATAAGAATTCTAATAATAGATTCTTCTTTTTGACAAGGAGGATGTCTTGAGGACAAGACAATGAATTAGGTTAAAGGAGGATGTTGACAAATATAAACTAGAAATAAAACAAACTAAAAATCATTGCAAGGCTATTATGATAACATCTTATGGTGTGTGGTATAATTTGAAGGTCTAAAAGTCCATTATAGGACTCACATAATCCAAGGATCTTGTAAAACTAAAGAAACCTTCCACAAAGGAGATTTGTAATTAAAAAGCTATATTCTCATTAATATTACAATAACTCTCTTTCATACTGAATACTCTTTACCATTAAGTTTGTATGCTCTTATATAGAAAATGCAAAGGATAGGGATAATATTTGAAGAGTAATTATCTAAAATAAATAATTTATTTAAGAGATAGTTAACTAGTTGAACTCAACTCCTTAAGAGTAGTTGACTAATAAAAAATATCTACTTAAGATAGAACTAATATTGAATACAAATAGCATGCATGAAACCTAGAAGACAATATTATGACAAGTCTCTTAATCTTATGACTTGAGACACAAAATCTAAACACTCTAAGTTAACTTAAATTATAATGTGAAAAATACCCTAGGGCAACTGTTAGGGGATAAACCTTTTCACACCAACACCCCCTTAAGTACGACTTAGTAAGGAACAAAAAAATTACAAAGACACGAAGATGTGTCCTAAGAACTAGACTTGATGAGGTACCCATGTACAAAAGACCTCTCAAAAAATAGAGAAAGGAAAAACCAAGTATGAAAAAACTCCTACTTGAAAGAGAGAAGATGAGTAAGACTAAGAAGCCTACTCAAAATATGTCTATGGAAGATTAATAAAAAGAATATAAACACGAAGAACTCCATTAAGCATGAAAATAAATATTGCAAACAATTATCGAAGAATAATTTCTAAAACTAAAGAACCTCTACTAAAATCAAGATGAAGATTAAGATCAAAGAGGCACAAATCTAACACAAGTGAACCAAATGGCACTACTCAAATAATGCTCAATTGGGTAGAAGGAAAAAATCTAATAGTATAATAAATATACAACACATAAATTTTGCAGGAGTGATCCCAACAACACTACTTGAACAATGTGTAGATGACAATAAGACTACAATCTAGAAGTAAAAAATATAGGTTCCAATAGTCTCAAGAATATTGATCAATTGAAGAATATAGAAGATGGCCTCCATAAATAGTTGCATAGAAGTTTCTATATGGTATGTGTTCTATCATACCAAAATGCATGGGTAATTTGTTGTTAATCTGTCTAATACATAAGAACAAAATACTAGATGCATAGCTCGCTCTAAAACAAAACTAATGAATTACTAGTTCATAAATAGTATGATACCCCTATTAATGTTGACAAGGGCGAGCTATGAAAGATCCACTAAAACAATATGTCACAATGCAGTGTAAAAAATAAAGAAGCAAAATTAGAAGCAATATTATGTACTTGAAACTAAAGAAGGGTTCACTCATAAAATACACACTTGTATGAAGTTAGTCGATTTTGCGAATGCAAGGCATCCATAACTAACCTTTCATGGCATTATTATAAAGGGTGTGCTCATACAAGACACACTCACATGAAGGATTGAAAATGTTGTGATGGATATCTCAAAGCATGCATTAAGAAACCCCCATGGTTAGACAAAGATGAGCATAAATGTTACAATTTATTTCACCAAGTTTCCTCAAGGATAGGATGATATTTTTATGCTCAAGAGAATTTTGACAAAAAAACAAGAGGTTGAGAGGTGCCACACATCAGTAGGATCATTAATGGACTCATAGATCTGGGTTATATACCACTTAAATATGCATAAATGAGTCATAAAAGGTATAACTAGCATAAAGAAAGAGGTAAATCATGGGAAGATAATAATTAAGAGTTACTATAGAAGGATATGTTGGAAAGGCACTATAATGATGCATAAAGAGGTTATGTAAGGAACAAAAATGGGAGGTAAGATCATGAAGTATATATGTGTGAGAATAAGAAAGTGTGGAAGATATATGAGAGATTTATAAGAAGAATATAATGCATGGATAAGTGGTATTTGAGTGATATGAAGAGAAGAAAGAGGAAGATGATAACATGACAGTAAAGCATGATTAATGAACTATAACAAATTGTATATGCTTGAATGTTCAAGTATATCAATATATGATCTTATGATTATATGTTTGTATATAATTTCTTGAAATTTGGTCTATATTTATTCATATCTAGTTTCTTTTTTACTACATTCCATCAAATTTTACTACACAAAACAAAGTATTAAATCTTGAACTCTAATCTAGGTTTTCTTGCAAATAGTGCATAAAGGTTGCTACATGAAACGATGATGCATGTAGTTGTGCTAGTAATAAGTGGTGAAGATTGAGTGGAGATGAGCATGTAAGTTGCACAAATGTGTGAGATAGATGTTGTGCACACATTTATGCTCGTATCAAAGATCTAATAAAAATTTGCACCTATTATATTCTCCTAAATTTTTGCATTCTTTTTCTATTTATATACTTCTTATTCTATTGTACTACATGCTATTATTCCTTGTAGATATGTACTTACCATTTTATAAGTTTTAGCATGATATTTTCCTTTATCGTCTTGCTTGTCCATCCCTTGTAGGCATCTCTCTTTACTCAGATTATGAGAGGGAATCACCTCAACTTGAGTGTCCTCCCTTCTTATGGTCACTTTGGATTTTCTTATTAATTGTTATTATTCAACTACTCTTATATGGTTCTTAATTAATATATTATGCATGGCTTATATACCCACTCCTTGGGGATAGTTTTCCTTTCTAATTTTTGGGGAAACCACCTCCCATTCCCCCTATTATATATATATATATATATATATATATATATATACACTATCCTACTTCATATCTCAGTAGTTTTCCCTTATCCCTTTATTGACTTTCCTTACATTTATTAGCTCTTCTCCTTTTCCCAATCAATTAAAGAGGAGAATTCCCTATATTATTCTTCATATAATCATTTATGCACTTAATTTAGCCCAATCTATCCTTCTTTATCATCAAGGTGGCAACCACATTGTCATTTTTATTTTGGATCTTACTTGATTTCCTTTGAGTAACAACAATATCACCGTTTTATTTTTACCTTTTGACCAAGCATGGCCCTTGTTCAATGGTAACCACATCACCTTTCATTTTCTTTTTAACTAACCCTAACCCCCTTGTTTGATGGCAATGACATGTCCATTCCATCTCTCTTACATCTCGATTATAACAACATAACCCAACCTTTACCAAGTTTCTTCTCACTCTACAATCCATTATTGGCTTATCTATAAATTCATTTCCTACCACACTATGGGTTCTCTATGGATCCTTGGTTAGTTGGTATTATTTCAATGAAACTAGTCTAAGCATAGTCATATATGCAATTGTAGTTCCACTTTCACTTGTTCATTCCAATTGCATGATTTTATATAAATATGCACTAAGAAACCACAACACAACTTTGTGCATGACCTTTTTGCACACTAAACATAATTGAAAAGATTTCCTTGCCCACATATTTAAATTTTCTACATGCATGGAAACACATGCTAAACTTGAATATGTCCATTCTAACACCATGTGCCCAATAACTAGTCACATCTACACCATATGTTTTACCAACCATACATGACTAACACTTGACACTATATGAGTTCAACACATGTCACACTTCTACCCATACACGAAGTGCTCCATACACTTTTGACATTTGTAAAATATTGTTATAAACCTAGTTTATGGACCTTATGTATAAATAGTTGTATTGTACAAGGTACATGTAAATAAATTCATACCAACAATTGTTGTGTGTTTATTATTGTACAAACATTATTTCATGCAATACATTTACATTGGAAATTCTTATTCTTTTCTTAAATGTGCATAGATTTATTATTCTAAAGTCCCTTATGAATATTCTACAAATAATGTAGATTATTTCTTTAATTTATAGGTTTTCCCTCCAATTATCCTAGGGTTCAAATAGGAAACATTAGCTTAAGGAAAGAAATATGTATGTAATTTATTTCAACATTCTTCTTCTATTAGCTTTATTATATTTCTTCTATTATGTAGTAGTTTATTTTTTCTTAATCAATAGCAGTTGTGTTTATTTCCACGACATCATTGCAAGATTGGAGCACAAACTAGGTGAATGAGAAAAGTGAGAAAAGACAAAAGAGCATGAGCTCTTTCATATCCTTTTCATGTATCCTTGAATATTTTACCAATTTATACAATGCTCTTTTACTTCAACATATTGTTCCACCTAGTTTTACCAACCTACTAAAGTAGAAGAAAAGTATGAAGTAATAAATTGTCTCTTTTCAATCTCCACCTTACATTTTACACTTACTTTATTGTCCACTCTTGTAGTGTATTTTAGGATTCATTTGTTTATTTCCAAACTTTTATCCATCACTAGAATAATTTAAAACCTACCTCTAAGCTTCTCTATGTAATATTCTTTACTTTAGCATATTGTTCCGCCTAGTTCTACCAAATTGCTAAAATAGAAGAAAAATGTAAAGTTAAAATTGCCTACTTCTCAATCTCCACCTATGTTTTGTACTTGCTTTAGTGTCTACTCTTGTAGTCTATTATAAGACTCATTTTCTTATTTTTTAAACTTGACTAATTTAAAACCTACCACTAAGCTTCTTTATACCTATAAAACCCACCTTAAAAGTTCCAAATTCATATTAAAAAAAGGACACTAATGCAAAAAACACTAGTATCCTAGAAACTTGCAATCCAAAAGCTAGTGTCGATAGGAATATTAAAATGTTTCATAGATCTAATAACAATCAAACTAACAAACCTTCCATAAGGAAATCCAAATAAATAAGCTAATAAAAGAGGGATAGAGAATAACCAACAAAATGATTATACTGAATAATTGATGTTGTTGTTACACAGTACAAACAAGCCTATAGTTATATAGAACAAGTTCATTTATAAATGATGAAAACTAACTAAAGGAAGACATTCATGATAGATGGATCTAACTAAAGCTAGACATACATAATAGTTGTAGATGATCAGACAAACTAACATGATGTAAGGATTGCAACTCAACTAATACTAGATAAGTTTCAATCAAAAGCATAAGACATGGGCACATAATTGATTGGCAACAACTACCCAATGAACTTATCTTAGCTAGGTGCATACAATGCAACATAGTAATAAACTAGATGCAAGTAAAATAAAAAACACCAACACTCCCCCATAAGAAAAAACTAGCAACCAAACTTGATCAAGTAACCATTTACAAAAGATTCCCTCATAAACAAAGAAAGGTTGAAAACTTGTAAGAAAAACTTCCCTCTAAAAGAGAGAACATAAGAAGATTGAGAACCCTCCCCAAAAGGAGAAATAGATGTCTCTAAAAGATGAGGAACATAAACATAAAAATGAAGACTAAAAGAAGCGTGAAGAAGTTGCAAACAATGTTGAAGAATAATTGTTATACTATTAAAATTGAAGAACCTCTAATGAAATCAATATCAAAGATCAAATGCAAAGAGCCACAAATCTATATGCTATCAAAATACCACACAAACATTGCATAGATGTGTTTGAAGATGCAAATCAAACTATATGAGTGTTCAAGCAACACTACTTGAACAATGCATAGTTACAATTAAAGATATATATGACACACAAATCCACATGAGGAAAAATAAAACTAGTAAAACAATGCATAGATGGTGAATTAAAAATAGTTTATTGCAACAAGGTAACAATTTGATAGTAAAAAATGTAAGTGCCAATGAACTCATAAATGTTGATTAACTAAAAAAGATGACTTCAATAAATAGATATGTAGAGGTGCCTATACGCTACATGTCTCATCTCATTGGAATGCATGGATAACCAACCATTGCATTTTCCTAGTATGTAGTACAAACAAGGAAGCATTAGCATAAGTACAAACAATAAAATATCTCCCCAAAATGTTGACAAGGGAGAGAAATGGCAAGTCCATTGAAAATTGTCACAACATACACAAAAGGCCCAATATGAAGTGCTTACGACTAGAAAAAGGTGTGCAACAACACAACAACCACCATAGCACTTTATAAAATAGTATTGCTTTTGAAATTTCCTAAACCCTCAAATTTATACTCCCCATTGATTCCTCTTTTAGATCCCATCCTTAGATTTCAAATCCCTTGTTCAATCTTTTTGATGCCATCCATTTCTCATTGCCTTCCATTGCCATTCTAGTTAAGAATCTCTAGGCACATGACTTCCACCACCACATAGAGTCACGTAAGCCCAAATTTTTCTATGGCCATAGTGGAGGTTGGAATATACCACCCAAGAGACTAAGGTAGACTCCTAAATAACTAAGCCCCTTTTTTTCTCTTACAAATTTGAAGAGCTATAACAAAAGAGTGGAACAGAGATGGGGACATCAAGGCAAGCTAATCATATAAGTTTCAAAGCCACAAGCCAAAATACAAGAAGGTCCCAATAACACAAATGACCTATAAGAGTGTTTGCAATACTATCAATCGAGACCACCCCAATTGCACAAGTGTCAAGCAAGAGCACCCATCTTGAGAGCAAAGAGTTGAAACTTTTCAAAATCCATCTCCCAATCTACCTCACTTCATTTCCACAATCAAATCTAAGTTCTATTTTGATGTAGGGCATTACTCCATAACTACTTAAATTTCCAACTATCATTTTTTCTTGGAGCCATCCAATCTCCCAATCTACCTCATTTTATTCCTGGGGTCATATCTAGGTTCTAGGCATTGCTCCAAAACTAGCAAACATTTAATCCTCCACTTTCGGTTTGAAATTTAAATTTTTTCCTGTCTTTTTAGCTTTGAGCTATCCAACTACCCCATCTACCTTATTAATCACTCAGCTATGTGTTGGTTTCCATTTGAGTAGGATTTTAGAGGATTTCAATTTTGTTTTGACTGCACCATGCAATTAATGCAACCAATTTTGGTGCTCAAATGCATCTTGGGAGGAGTTTAAGTGGCCACTTTTAATATGATATAATTTCATTTTTTGGCGGGAAAGAATTGTCTAGAGGTTGTGTGAGAACGGAGAGACATAAGCGTGGAAGAGTATCATGGCTTGTAGCTGGAGGATGAGTGCAGCGAGCGTGTGGGAGGAAATGTAAGCCACCAGGTTTTAAAAGAAGTCACATGTCCTCGTGTGCAATGCACAACAGAGGGGCACATAAGAAGCTTTCGTTTTTTTTGGGACATCATAGAGCGGCAAAAGGGATTGCATGAAAAGGAGCAATGAGAAGAATTTAGAAGTGTTTCCTTGCTTCCACGTAGAACACCACAAAAAAGGACGAAAAAAATGTTGGTGTCATGGGGGAGGGAGGATTGTTTTGTCCTCGTATATGAGGCAAGAGGAAAGTCCATACGAGGAAAAGGAAATGACACAATTGCAAGGAAGATTTTACTGCAACAATAAGAGAATCCTATATTCCGAAACAAGGAAGGTTTAACCCCTTTGTTATGCAATGTTTATTATCAATGTAAAGATAACCCATAGTTTTAAATTCCCAATTCCCGCTCTTACAATGAAAGAAGACTCATTTAAAATTTCTACTCAAGGCGGTTTCTCATGAATTGTCTGCGTGCAAAAGAAGTTTTGAGCTCCTAGTGATAGGTTTGATGCTTGCTTGGTAGTTAACCATGGGTTATTGGGCTTGAGTAAATGGTAAGCAAACTCCTTTACATCAAGCAGTCGCTATTGAGAGAACGCTTGTGTATTGATCCTACTTGTGGCCACGTGTAAGGGATTTTCAGCATTCATTCCACTTGTAGCATTTGTAGAGTCTAAGTCATCACTACTTCCCTCTTGCAACAACTATGGTAATAGCTATTATATATAATGCTAGTGCTAGCAGCAAGTAGTAGCATGTGCTGAAGCTGTGTTCTATTTTTTATTAGTTGCTTGTGATAGAGATTTGTTTGTCGAGTGTGTGCAATCGCAAATTAACCTGTAATAAAGCCTTCGGCCTGCTTCCGTTTGACTTTGCATTGTGCAGCTTGTGCGAGACCCCTGCTCATTCGGGGATCTCGCTTCGGTGCAACGTCATAATCACTTACAGGGCAGCATTTCTTAACCTTTACTTTTCATTTCCTAGTTACTATCCCAACTCCTGTATTGGTTCAATTGGAGTTGAAATATCGAAATATTTACTCTTGCGATATCAGACTACATTTCAGATTGATTCTTAAATTATACTAATACATTGAAAGAAAAACCTGGTTAATAGTTTGCTTTGTTAGTAGAAACTATTTAAACTAAGGTATCCAAAATTTTCATCTCTTAGAACATGGAAGAAGGTATTAAATATAGAAATACAAAGAAAGAGCATAATAATATTTTTTTAAGACTCAATTTGGGAAAAACTCCATAACACTAGGGTGTTGTTCTTTCTCAAGAGATGCTACAATGGTTTTTAGCCTGAAACAAGTTTTACAAGGGCTTTTTACCTACAACAGCAATGTCCTACACCATAAAACCCTATAACATTCTTGCACACTCCCTAAACCTATGCTATACTCCCAAAGACAGAGGCTACCAACAAGAATTATTTGCAACCAACTTTAAACAACACTAAGGAATTAAATCAATTGAATGCATTAGACTGGCCTCTTCTGGAGATTTTATAGTAAGAGCAGTTACAACTAAGTCAAAGAAGGAAGTTCAAACCTCACAGCAACTGAAAGGAATCTTTTAGACACATTTTTGTAGCGCTCACATCTTGCAAACACTACCTTTGCCATACATGTGTGATCAAACCTAGTCCGCAATGTCAATTTCTACCATTGTCAAACTAGTTGATCATGTTCGACTGCTTTCATAATTCTCAAATCTGGTGTTTTCTCTCTTGGGTTTGATTCGCTCCAAGTGTTTTAAATTATTTAGTTATTTCTCACTATGTTTCCCAATCATCAACTTCTACAACCCAATTTATGTGTCGTTTTTCTCAAGAATTGTACCAGACATAAGGGGTTGGCTATAATGAGAACATAATAGATAAGCTGGTATTCTTCACTAATTTGATCGATTCAATTTCAGATCAGTTATCATGCCCATCACAAGAATAGTGGGTAGTTGTTGACGGATCCTTAAAACAAAATGTGTGAAGTTAATAAAATCAGGTACAATGGTAAGCAAAAATCAATATATCAGTGTTTTTTTTAACTAAAAGAGGGGTAAAAATTTATTCAAACCAAAAAGAGTAGTACAAAGCAAGGGAATTACACATCCCTATCAATCTCCACTAATTGGTCCAACTTTTGTAACAAATCCAGGGGTAAAGAGGGGTAAAAATTTATTCAAACCAAAAAGAGCAGTACAAAGCAAGGGAATTACACATCCCTATCAATCTCCACTAATTGGTCCAACTTTTGTAACAAATCCGGGGGTAATTTACCCCTGACCACAATATTCCAATCCTACAAATGATCAGAAGCCCATTTAGCCAAACAATCTGCGACCCCATTCCATTCACGCGGAATATGATAGAAAGAAACATAATCTAAGGAAGCACACAGATGAAGAATTTGTTTTATAATAACAGCTAACTGCCAACTAACATCCTCTAATTGCTGCCTCTTTAGCAAATTCACCACAACCTAAAAGTCCGATTCACAAATGATTTGTCTCCACCCAAGAGCACAACCACATTCCATGGCACACAATGGCAAGAGCCTCCATCACATTGTTAGTATACCAACCCTTGTAAATAGAAAAGATAAACTCAACCATCCCAGAACTAGTCCGCCCCAACACCTCCAATACCAGCATGGCCAAGATTTCCACGAGAAGAACCATCCATGTTGATTTTCAACACCCCCTGAGGGGGAGGACTCCAACACCCTTCCCTATATATCTTTCGAAGGGGATGACAACCTCTATTTCTCTTGACCTGACTAGCACTCTGAGCAGCCCCCTTGAAGAGGAAGACGGAGACGAGTACAAAAGGCAACCTCTCCAGGATCCAAACCCTCAGCCAAGTCACACTTAGCCACAGTAGTTTCACCTACCGAATGAAGAATCCTCCACCACAAATGTTGGGCATCCAGCTTCACATCTTGAAAAATCATGCGATTCCTCTCCAACCAAATATGTCAGATAATAAAAGTCGGTCCTAGAGCCCAAACAACTTGAAGAAAAGAAGTCTTAACAGGGGCCTTCCCCCATCGAGCAAAGAACTCCGCCAAAGAAGAGACATGCCAGCACACGTGATTCCACACATCCCGCCAAAGGTGCCAAAGCCTCCTAAAAAAGGAGCACTAAAAGAAGAGATGAGAGACATTCTCTTCACTTTTACCGCACAAAACACACATCGAGGGACCTTGAAACTCTCTTACACAAGTTATCCCGAGTAAGACACCGGTTCTGAACCACTAGCCAAGGAACCTCAATGTCCCCAAACACTTGCCTAAGCAGCTCGCCATAACCAGCTGAAACTGAATACTTACCAGATAAATCACTGTTACTCCAAGCCAGAACATCCTGTCTTGCCATTGAATTACATTCCCGTGATGCCAGAATCCATGCCAACTCTTGCCTGTCCTCCTCAAACCCTCCTAGCAGCCAATCTGAGGAGTGCTTCCACCTAAGGCTAGCAGCCAATCCAATATTCTGAATAGACTTGCAATGCTCAACCGTACTCCAACCAACAACAGTAAAATGATCACAAAGAGACTGAAGGTGAGAGTAAGCTGAAAGAATGGGAGGGCAACCATCCCAAGAATCCAACCAAAAAAGGGCTTGAGAACCCAAATGACATATCCAAAAAATCCCATTCTTAACCAACTAAGCCCTCGATTTGAGGGTATTCCAAATCATAGATCCCGTTCCCTCTAAAGGGTAACAAGGAACATCAAAAATATTAACATCCTTAAGATACTTGTGGGTAAGAATACAAGCCCAAAGCTTATGCTAATTGGTACACCAACACCAATATAGCTTGGCTGCAAGAGCTTGCCCATTCAAGACAGCAGAACGCAATCCAAGCCCCCCCGCTTTCTACGGCCTGCACACCGTATCCCACTTAACAAGACTCCACTTGGTCGACTACAAGTTACCACTCCAAAGAAATTGTCGTGAGAGAGCATCAAATTCCCTCAAGAAATGCAAAGGAGTCGCCTGAACAAAACCCCTATAAATAGGAAGAGCCTGGATAACAGACTTCAGAAGAGTCATTCTCACAGCAGTAGAAAGCCAATGATGAGTCCAATGATTTACTTTACTACGCAACTTATCAAGCAAATTTTGCCAAGAAGACCCGGGTTGCCTACCAATAGCAAGAAGTATTCCCAGATAAACAAAGGGAAGGGACCCAATCTGAAGCCTCAAAATATCAACAATTTGTTGTTGAATAGCTTGAGGAGTATTTAAAAAGAAGATAGAAGTGTAAATTTTAAAGATCAGATTATATGCACAGAAAATTAATTCAAATCAGACAATGACACAACAAATACCCTAGGAAAACCCTCCTCTTGAGGGAGAAAAACCCAACAACAAAGATCTCTCTTATATATATAAGTGATGGCAACAATTCGCTTTACAATGAGGCCAGTCACAAGGCCAATCTTCAGAACTTACACAAGATACAAAGACAAATAATAAACTGCCTCTCCTCAAGATCCAATTCTGCCTTAGAAGAATTCGCAATCTGCCCTTTGAGTAATTCGCAATCTGCTCTTGAAGAATTCGCACTTGTATGAAAAGATAATTCGAACTTACTTGATGATGAATGAGGAAAGACGAACTCTTATTTATATGTCTTTGAAGAGTCACCTCCTTTCTCTTGATACAAGTCGGCCAGATATAATGAATATATTTTTCATTTAATTAATCGCGCCAAAAGAGAGAAGTCGGCCTTGGAAGAGTCTCTTTATTTCTTTAACAAATCGTTGCCATATAAATTAAATAGCCTTAAGGCTATCATTTAATTTATTACGCTGGAATATAAAATCTCGAAGTTGTTTATCATTAACACTCCCTCTCAGCTAGAGAGAATACTTCCAGCTACTCAAAACAAATCACCTCAATATGATGCCCATCACATTGGCTACAATCAAATGTGAAGAGAAGAATATCACCTCAACGTGATATTAGATATCGCCTCAACACGATATCAACCATAATGGCTACAACCATACTATGGTAAGTACAAGTGATCATCACTTGCATGATGTTGTCACCTCAACGTGACTTTCACCATGACTCTCTCAGAGGGTGAAACACAAGTACAACATATGTCATGGAGTCTCACACATGACATCCACCATGACTCAGCTCAAAGGGTGGAAACAAGGGCTTTCACCTCAAATTCCTCCGTCTCGGAGGAAAATGCATTAACAAGGGCTTGCACCTCAAATTCCTTCGAGGAGAAAATGCATTAACAAGGGCTTGCACCTCAAATTCCTCCATCTCGGAGGAAAATCGTTAACAAGGCTCACGATATTGAGACTCTTACTCGATCGGGCTGGATTCTCCACCATACCAAGATTATCTCAGTACACAAATTTTATCTGGCGAGAGGCTTGGTGAGAATATCCGTCGCTCGCCGGTGTTGATGTACCTCAGTACAACCTTCCTTACCATATCTGATATAGTGGTACTTGATCTCAACATGCTTGGTTCTATCATGAAACACAGGATTGACAGAAAGCTTCACACAACTCTGATTATCACAATGAATGATAGTAGGCTCCATTGATTGTCCAAACAATCCTGCAAGGAGCTTACGAAGCCACACTGCTTCCCGAGTTGCCAAACAAGCTGCAATATACTCTACCTCTGCTGTACTCAATGCTACAAATGACTGCTTCCTGCTGCACCAGGAAATCATAGCTGAACCCAAACTGAAGCAACAACCAAAGGTGCTCTTTCGATCTATGACACAACCTGCCCAATCAGAATCAGTGAAACCATGTAACTCCAAGTCTGCATCTGAAGAATACCTCAACCCATATCCAACTGTGCCACGCAAGTATCTTAGGATATGTTTAGTTGCAACAAGATGTATCTGTCTTGGATCACACATAAACTGGCTAAGTGCACTCACTGCATAGCAAATGTCAGGTCTAGTGTTAACTAGATACATCAAAGATCCAATTAGCTGTCTGTACAAGGTAGGATCCACCAAGTCTGAATTTGCTGCAACCTCCTTCAACTTATGTAGTTGGTCTCCATAGGTGTGGACATGGATTTGCAATCCATCATACCAAATCTCTTAAGTATATCAATGGTGTACTTTCCTTGACTTAGAATCATCTCATCTGGTTTCTGCCAGACTTCTAATCCAAGGAAGTAATGCATGAGCCCAAGGTCCTTCATCTCAAATTCCAAAGTCAACTCCTTACACTCAAGAATCAGGTGATCTTCTCCAGTAAGGATTAGATCGTCAACATATAAAACCAAAATTAATGCATCACCATTGATTACCTTGAAGTAGAGATTTGAATCAGCATCATTCTTCAAAAATCCCAAACTTGACAGGTACCGATCAATCCTTTCGTACCATGCACGAGGAGCCTGCTTAAGACCATACAAGGCCTTCTTTAGCTTGCAAACATGTGACTCCTTCCCATGAACCTCAAATCCATCAAGTTGCTTTATATAAACCTCTTCCTCAATTACTCCATTGAGAAAAGTTGTCTTTACATCCATCTGGTGAATCTTCCATCCTCTAGATGCAGCAATAGCAATGATGGTTCTGACTGAAGTGTAGCGAGCAACAGGAGCAAATGTTTCTTCATAATCAACTCCCTCTTTCTGAGAAAACCCGCGAGCCACAAATCTTTCCTTGCACTTCTCAATGCTTCCATCTGCAGCATGCTTAATCTTGAATAGCCATTTAGAAGATACCACAGACTTTCCCTCGGGTCTAGGAACAATGTCCCAAACATCATTCTTAAGAATTGATTGATATTCCTCTGCCATAGCATCTTTCCAAACTTGATGACTAGATGCTTCCTCAATACATGTAGGCTCGGATTCTATAATCTGACTCATCAAGGCGACATAACTGGAGAACTTATGTGGCCTTTTGCTTTGTCTAAATGTGCCTCTAGGAGCTGCAAAACTTTCAGCTTCTTGCATAGTACACTTGGCCCATAGAGGTCTCTTTCTCCCAACAATAATGTCAGTAGGCCCATCAGTAGGTTCCAAGGGTTCAACAGGATCAATGACTTCTTTTGGTTCTGAAATCTCCCTCTGAATCTCAGGAGTATGGTCAACTTCCATATCCTGAGGAGACTCTTCATTATCAATCTCCATATGAATCCCCCTGGATCTCCTGAGTGCAACATCTTCCTCGAATGTGACATCCCTACTGATCTCGATCATCTTCTGACCTGGAATGTAAATTCTGTAGGCTTTTGATGTCTCACTGTAGCCCACAAATATTCCCTTCTTGCCAGAAGGCTCCAACTTGGTTCTCTTTTCCTTGGGAACATGAATATAGACAGGACATCCAAAAATCCTTAAATGACTGACTTCAGGCTTCTTCCCTGTAAAGGCTTCTTCTGGAGTCATATTCTCCAATATTTTATGAGGACTTCTGTTCTGAACATACACAGTTGTCCTGGAAGCTTCTGCCCATAGGAAGGCTTGCAAATCTTGATCATGGATCATGGCCTTCATTGCTTCCACGATCGTTCTGTTCTTTCTTTCTGCAACACCGTTTTGTTGAGGATTATAGGGAACACAGAACTCCCTCTTAATCCCTGCATCAATACAAAGATTCTGAAAACTACCAGAGGTGTATTCTCCACCATTGTCAGATCTGAGGACCTTAATTCTTTTACCAGAAAGATTTTCTACCAAGGCTTTAAACTCTTTAAACCGATCCAACACTTCCTCAGACTCTTTAGATTTCAAGAAATAAATCCAAGTCTTCCTAGAGTGATCATCAATAAAAAGAACATAATACAAGAATCCACTCGAAGACGGAATAGACATAGGACCACATAAATCAGAATGAATAAGATCTAAAATACACTTAGATCTATTTTCTCTACTATGAAAAGGGGCTTTTATATTCTTACCCAATGCGCAGCCCTTGCAAGTACCTCTGTGCTCCTGGTTGAACTTGGGAAGACCCGATACCATCTTCTCAATGATAGGTAAGGCTCGGAAGTGTAAGTGAGCCAATCTCTGATGCCAAAGATCGCAAAGACTTGAAGAGTCATGAACCAAAGCTTGTAAGGAACGTGTGCAGACCTTGTAAAGGTTTTCATGTCTAACTCCAATTACTTAAGCATCCTTGAAGCTAGAGTTCTCCATCCACACTAGAACTTTGCCTTTGGAGAAGGCAACTTGATATCCTTTATCTTCCAAAGCTGATATAGAAATAAGATTGCGCTTGATTCCAGGAACATAAAGAACATTACCCAATTGAAGTGATATGTCGGAATCCAAATGAAGTGTAGAGGTCCCAATTCCTTTCACAGAGTAGCTAGCATCATCTCCAATGATGACTTGTTCAGAAGACTCCTTTTCCACCAAACTTGATAAGTGCTCCTTAAAGCCGGTGATGTGTCGAGAAGCACCACTGTCGATTATCCAAGTGTGGTGTCGGAAGGTACACTGCTTGATAATGCTGAATAGAACAAATACTCACTTGAATCCTTTTGTGGAGAAGCATCATCAACATCCGCAACGGTAACTTGTTGCTTAGGTCTAGTTGGACAATACTTGGCGAAGTGCCCAAACTTATCACACCTAAAGCATTGAATCTTGGACATATCCCTCTTCTTCTTGAATGGAGGTGCATCATCATTTCCCTTGTCCCAATTCCTCTTGAAGAATCCTTTCCTTCCATCTTTTCCTTTCTTCTTTGAAGCATGGGAGGCGAGAACATGAATGTCTTCATTCTTTGAACTTTGACCAACGCCTCTTGCCACCAACCTTGATTCCTCTTGAATGCAATATGATCTTAGGCAATCAAACTTAGGCAATTTTGATCTTGCACTGATTCCCTGAATGTAAGATTCCCAAGACAAAGGTAGACCATTGAGAGCAAGCATAGTCAGGTCTTTGTCATCAACCATATGCCCTATTGTCGAGAGCTAATCTCTCAAATCTGCAATCCTCATAAAGTATGCAATCACTGATTCACCTTTCGCCATCTTCACATGATGAAGTTGTTGCTTCAGTGCAAGTGCCCGGCTGGTATTGTTGATTTCGTACATCTCTTCCAATGTTTTGAACATATCTCTCGCTGTCTTCAACTTAGAGACGATAGGCACAATATGATCCTTGATGGAATCAACCAATATCTTCATTGCTTTAACATCTTTCTTCACCCATTGTAACTTCGCTTCTTCCTCCTCAGGTTCAGGAACGTTGGACTCTATGAACTCACCCAAGTCATTTTCACACAAGGTAAGCATGATCCTAAACCTCCATGATGTGAAGTTGGATGCACCTTCGAGTCTATCCTCGATCTTCAAACCGTTCACCATCTTGACTAATGAGATAGATGAACAACTAGGGTATTGCTGATTAGAAATAATTTGATCACGATCCTCTCAAACCCGCTTTGATACCATGTAAATTTTAAAGATCAGATTATATGCACAGAAAATTAATTCAAATCAGACAATGACACAGCAGATACCCTGGGAAAACCCTCCTCTTGAGGGAGAAAAACCCAGCAACAAAGATCTCTCTTATATATATAAGTGATGGCAACAATTCGCTTTACAATGAGGCCAGTCACAAGGCCAATCTTTAGAACTTACACAAGATACAAAGACAAATAATAAACTGCCTCTCCTCAAGATCCAATTATGCCTTAGAAGAATTCGCAATCTGCCCTTTGAGTAATTCGCAATCTGCTCTTGAAGAATTCGCACTTGTATGAAAAGATAATTCGAACTTACTTGATGATGAATGAGGAAAGACGAACTCTTATTTATATGTCTTTGAAGAGTCACCTCCTTTCTCTTGATACAAGTCGGCCAGATATAATGAATATATTTTTCTTTTAATTAATCGCGCCAAAAGAGAGAAGTCGGCCTTGGAAGAGTCTCTTTATTTCTTTAACAAATCGTTGCCATATAAATTAAATAGCCTTAAGGCTATCATTTAATTTATTACGCTGGAATATAAAATCTCGAAACTGTTTATCATTAACAAGAAGACTTGTGCTCATTGATTTTCTGACCCGAAGCAGCAAGGTAAATATCCAAAGCCTGCCTAAAAAAAATAGCCTCCTGAAGACGAGCCCTCCCCATAAGAGAAGTGTCATCCACAAATTGAAAAATGAGAGAGTTGTGGAAGCCCATTGCCCCAACACCAGCCTTGAATCCTGCCCTGGGAAACCCATGACTTCAAAGATCTGCCCAAACCCTCAGCCATAATAATAAACAGATAAGGGGAGAGAGGATCTCCTTGACGAAAGCCCCTAGAAGCTGCAAAAAGCTCAGAAGGTTCCCCATTCATAAGAACAGAAAAAAAAAAGAAAAAAAAAGAGGTGACACAACTCATAACTCAACTGACCCAATCTGAACTAAAGCCAAAGGCTAAGAGAATTCTCTACAAAAAGCACCACTTAACTCTATCATAAGCCTTGGCCATATCCCATTTGATAAACATAGACTTCTCCTTGGAAGTCGCCATAGAGTGGATGACCTCAGAGGCAATCACCACCCCGTCCAGGATCTGTCTACCAGCAACAAAACTTTCTTACTCCTCTAAGATAACAGAAGGAAGACAAAGTTTGAGTCTCTCAGCAATCAATTGCGTAACAATTGTATACACCACATTACAAAGAGCAATAGGTCGAATGAATTCTAGCCAATCAGCACCTTCCTTTTTAGGAATAAGAACTAAAAAAGTAGAGTTTAAAGCACGAAGCATTTGCTTACTATGAAGAGATTCATGTATAACCTCCAGCAAATCCAAATTTGAAAAAATTCTTGAAAAATATTCAACAGGAAAACCATCTGGTCTAGGGAATATATCAGTGTTAAAAACCAACGTAATTATGAACAATTCATTAGCTAGGTCAAAAATGATTGATATTTTTTGCAATTGCAGATGGCAAAGCTCGCACATCATTAATAAAAGTTTTATTTAGTGGTCAAATCATTTCCCAAAATCCTTTGATAAGCACATTTGATAGGGTCAAGTTCACTTTGCATTGAGAATTGCTTAACTCTCTCCAAAATTGACAGTTTGATATTCAAAAACTTTCCTTATTAAAGAGAATTTATCTAGTCACTTAAGTTATAGAATATTGGAAAGAGGATAAATACCCACGAACAATTTAATGCCATCTCAAAACCCATTGACTGCTGGCCCACGTGTGGTGTCCAATGTCACTTGAAATAGTGCAGGCTTGTTACTCCATAGGCGAGTCACAAGTTTGTAAGGTTTGAGAGTCTAGGATGAAGCCCCAAAATAAAACCATTTAATTGTGAACGATCATTTCAGGCCAAAGATGTCTGTCAATGGTATCTTTCACAAATTTCAATATTCAATGTAAGGAGTGTCTTGGGTAACAATGCTTCAAACCCTAGGAATGTCGTATTAGAGACAAAACTTTCAATTTTCAGTGCAAGGAGTGTCGGGCAATGAGAATCAAATCCTAGAAATGCCATCTTTGGAGACACAAATGCTGCATAGCCAACATTCCTTCAATTATTTTGCTTCTCGTGGATCTCTATTGTGGACAGTGGAATGTAAGCCCACTGGAATATTTATTAGTAATCAAGCAAACGATGTCTAGAGTTGTTGCGTACTACAAAAACGTTTAAGGCTAATTTAGAATCATTATCATTGTTAACTATAACAAAAAGATTATGTACTTGAACTGCTCGATAATCTATAAGAACGATAAGGACGAGAAACACTACCATAGAATCAACTACTACATTTGGAATAATAATTTTCATGGAGGTGACATTTAGACTCTCAATATACACATTCCATTCAACACTTAGAAATTGCAGCAGAGTAGAACAGATGTGATTTGTCATTGTACATTCCTCCAAGAGGATAAAGAACCAATTAAGCCATTCAGACATCGATGCAACATACTACTCTCGGGATCCTTGTGAAACAAAAGTCCTTGCTTATCTTGCCATCACAGTGCTCTTAAAAGGAAATAAGCACTTGAAAAATTTGACGTCCATCAAAGACAAACAAGAATTTTAGAGTGTTGAGAAGGCATTTTCAGTTGTGATTGTAAACAGTCATCAAATTAAACAAATGTCAAATTTGAGCTGAAATTCTCCAAAAAGCAGTTCTAAGAAATTAATAAAGAACAAGTTAATATAATCATTTGCTCCACAAATTTGTCAATCAACTTCTGGTTGCTGTTTATTTACATGACTGCTGTCCCTTCCCTAAAGCCAGAAAAAAATACCTGGCTATAAATTAAAATAATACATTGGAGAAATAAATGTTGCAAACTTAGTCACTATTCTTGGAGGAATCTGACATTGATTCATCCTCGTCATCCTCTTCATCCTCATCTCCAGACTCGGTATCAACATCAACTGCTTCACCAGCCTCACTGTCTTCAGCTTCAACATCTCTGGCAAAGTACTTATTTTCATATTTTAATTTCATATCTACATCCTCAAACTCGTCTTCTGTAGCTTGTGCATCTTCACAAGCCTCATCTATATCCTCATCCTGTTCAGATGACTCACCAATATTATCTTCAATGTAATGGTGATCTACATTGTTCTCACCTTCTCCAAAATCATCATGCCTTTCCCATTCCTCTCCTTCAATGCTCTGGGAACCATCACTTGGTTCGTCATCCTCACCCAATTCTACAGAAAATCGTTTTTCAATGCCCATGCCTGAATTTGTGAAATGGTTTGGCTGTTTCTCTTTTAAACCCCTCTTTTGTATACCTAGTTGCCTTTGTCTAGAACTACAAGTGCCTCGACCACGTCCCCGTTTACTTGCACGGCCTCTTCGTGCCTGCCCTCTTACTGTCTTTTGGTCTTCATTAGTACCAGAAGTTCCTCCTTCAGAAAAATGAAGCTTCCGCTTTGAATCCTTGTTGAAATTACCTAATCCAGACTCTATTCTTGGTGTAATATTTTTGCCACCACGACCACGACCTCGAGGTCGACCTCCTCTTCGACCACGTGTGTTCCGTCCATTAGCAGGATCTGTCCAAGTGTCTTCTTTTCTTTCGTCGTCAGAAGTTGAGGCTTTGTCACAAGCCTCCAATTCTTGAAAGTTCTTGACAGCAACATTTGACAGTATCTTCTATAAGAGAAACATGCAAAGTTTTGGTCAACAGAAATTAAACTATTTATTTGAGTTTCACTTTTAAACATAAGTGCTCCTATGAAGTTATTAAAAACTAAACTCTGTAGAATGCTGCAGTTATATACAGTATACATGAGCATTGAACATTCCAGCAAACATCACTTACACTTGTATCCTCAAAATCATTTGCTGCTTGCTTCTCTGCTTTTTGGTCCAAGCTGTATGAAAGAGAATGGTCGAATGCCATAAGGCGCAGGGCCACAGCTGTTGTTGTGTGAGGTATCCAAGGAAGCACAGGAACCTCACTTAAACGGGGATTATTTTCCTCAATTCCCATATCACCTGAAATAAAATCTAACAACTCTTTCGTTGTCTCAAAGGTTGAAGAAAGCCAATCACGGTCTATAGCTCCCTCTAACTGTGTTATGATCTGCAAAAACAGAAAAAAGTAATTGATTATGTATATAAAAACAAGAAATCACCCACCATTTCATCAGCAATTCCTTAACCAGAAAATATAGTGTCTTTGAATCCCTCCACCTCTGAACAGGTAGAACAGTATGAAACACCAAATCAATCTCAACATAGTCTGCCAGTGTTGGATATTTACACTTTTAACCTATTATTGACAGTGACAAGTCGTACATTTTACATATTTAATATCAGTAAAGTGTATACTCAAGGTATGAGAGGAAGTGCAAGAATGTTCAGCAATAGAATAGAAGAAACAGATCATCCAGTCATGATTAAATTAATAGTCATCATGATTTCAAATCTTGTCACTATTGTCAATGCAAACAGTGAATGATACTATCATAGAAGATGACAACACAATTTTATATTCTAAATTAAACACCATTTAAGTAATGAATTTGATGTGAGGATTCGTTAAATCTTCAACCCTGAGATATAAACTAATTTTATTCAAACATACACGAGATTCAAAAGATGTCAGCATACGAAATTCTAATATCTTATTGCACATTTCACATATAAGACTACCAGGAAGGATAAGAGCCCTTTACTAAGTATAACCATAAGACACTCAATTATTGTAGATATTTATGTAATCTCTGTGTTTCTCACTATATTACGTAACAGTGGCAGAATATGCATGATAATACACAGTTAGTTTGACATCTCAGATACCCTTTTTTGTGTTTTTTTTTTTTTTTTGAGGTTGCCAACTTCCACCATCTTGAGTCAAAGTGAAATTACGTAACAAAGACCTGAGAAAAGCATGAGCAGAAGCAAGCAGACCTGAAGGAGTTCAGCTGGAGATGTTGCAGATTTTAGGAACAGGCCCCATGACCTCCGATAACTCTCTGTCCAGAAAGCTTTAAGTGCTTCTGAAGGAATAGATGCCTGTACAACAATCATCACAAATAAAACAGAGATAACTCTTGCAATTAAAATCATTATTACATTCTCAAAAGAAATTCCTACGTCTTGTCAAAAAACACTCAAACAGGTCTAGAAAAATGCACCAGTAAACGATTAAGAGATAGGGATTTTCTTAGAAAATGAGAAGGGAGGGAAATGTTATCTCACCTCAACTGAAGCAATTGCAACTTTTAGAAGCTGAACTCTTGATGGCAAGGCCCAGGTTGGACCTTCTAACCTCCAACTTGGATCTTTTCTCCTTTTCTTTTCTTCGCAATCAAGGACATGCTGAGGAAATTTTACTTCAAACTTATGTGAGCTTTCAAAAGTGCCATGGCAAAAAGAACAGTGTTTGTCTCTTGACCAGTATACCTCATGACAAACTTCACAACTACGCAACAACTCTACACATCTTTTCTTTTTCAGTTTTAAGGCATTCAGAGCAGACGGTTTTATGCATTCTATCCAGAGCCATTTTTCAAAATCAATGTACCTCTCCAGTGCATGTTTGTTTTCCACATTGTTTCTCCCAAGGTCAATAGAAAATGATCTAGACACATCTATTGTGCCTCCATGACTAGCATCCTCCATTACACAGCCAGGATAGGATGGCCTCTCTGCAAATTCTGTTTTAACCTCCTGTCCAAAAATTAAGTCAATCTCCTCTCCTAAAAATGAACGCTTTCTCACAGCTTGTTTAAATGAGCTCTCTAATTTCTGCAAGACAACATGCAAATGGGCCTCTCTCACACCCCGTGTATCCAATGATGCTAACAATGCATCGAATGCCTGCATATGGCAATCCAAAACAGAGTGTTATAAATAGCTAAACAGACAAATATTTACAAAGTTAGGAATCTTAAAACAGATGTAGTATATATAGGCTCCTTAATATAAACTGTAACATTGTACACCTTAGAAGCCCCCACAGATCCGTTGATGCCAATTCCAACACCAAATTCAAATAGAAAGTATAACTATTAAAAATAGGAAGAAAATTGCATAGAAAGTGGCTATGATCTTATGCACAAAAAACTCGGCAGCGTAACATATTGTAAAGCCATATACCAAAGTTCTTTGGAATTTGCTTATCCCTGCATGTTGAATAGCATCCACCTATGACATGCACAGGATGATGACATACATCCATTATGTGATACAAAAAAACTTGATGCTCAGGCCATGCTCCCAATTTTTGACTTGGCAACTTAGCAAACTGGTAGGGCTATACTGCAATAATTTCATATTTGTAATAGCCCAACAGTGTCAAGGCAGTTTGTACCATTAATGATAGCCAATCCATCCATTGGCCATCCCTCATACAAATATAACAGTCCTTAAAATGCAATCAAAGTTGATTTATTATTCTCTTGCTCTTATTTTTTTGCCCTGAGTTTTTCATGTTCCATTGGCCTTCTACTGTGATGCCATCTAGTTGCTTTGCAATCCTGAAAACAATGGGTATATGACGTGGATCCATGTGTAATATCAAGATTCAAAGGTATTTCTTAGCAGTTTGGAAACAAAATGCTCTAGAAAGAAACAAAAAATCAGGAAAGCATAACTAATGTTCTCGTATGACCAAAAGCAGATCAATGTGACTCAGAAAGTGTGCGTTGTTGTAAAAAGGTACTAGGTAAAATGGACCCTAGGTTACAAAAGATAATAAAACAGTTAATAATTCACAAATGTATATATAACTAGAGGGATACACCTATGTATATCCCAAACCATAAGAACAAATTTTCAGTACAAAAAGTCCTGTGATGGGAGCAATCTTTATTAAGCATAAGGCAGAGGAAGACAAAAGAACAGGAGATCAGTGATGTCACCACAGAAAAGATCATATGCTTCTAAATCAAAACAAAATATATTCAAGTTACAAAGCAAAACAATTTACAAGTTATATCAATCAAATTAACAAAAATCTTAATTTTAATCTACTCCCTGAAATCAAACTGAACTGCTTCAAGAATGATACAATACAATAATTTTGCATTATTCAAGTAGTTATTTATCTTCAGAAAGAGGAAAATAATCATCATCTCCCATAAATAACTGAAAGAGATTGAGTAAGTACAACTAGTTCGACACAAGACCAAGAAGTTGAACCTTGCTCTGTCCATTGTCTTCAGGGTTGTTGTATGGAGTCAAGTCACTTTCTGCTGACATATTGCAAGGATGAGATTTGCAAAAGAAACAAACAATTTGAGAGAAAACTTCCACAGAATTAAGCTATTTGATTATCACTAAATCGATTATGGTCATTTGTTAGTTGGGCGCATACATGTCCTCCACTCTCGAAATATTTCAAACTTGGAGAACAATGTGCATTAATGGTTCTGTTTGGATAGGCTAATGATTGGTAGAAGTAGCTAGTATGTCGCACTGAAATTTCCACTGAACTGTGTTGTGTGTCACTAAAAAATGTTATGTTCATTGTGACATTAAAGCTGCCTGGACAACTACTATCTAGTGTTCACAAAAGGCATTTTGCGATGCAGATAGTGCCAATGCATATGCCATATAGAGTTATTAAACTTACAAGAACCTGACTTACCAAAAAAGATTCCAGCAGTAGAAAGTTCTTGTGAAAGTTGAAAACAAGATTGTATCCTTCTTCAGCACTTCAACTCCAAAAGAGCTCACATTTTATCATTTTCATTGTAAGGAATTTGATCACTGTTAAAAAGCAAAAAATTAAAAATCATTTTTGACCATGCCAGTTGGACAAGCAACTTTTTTTTTCAAAATTTTCCCAATTAAATTCCAACTAATTGAATTCTATTTATCCTTTTGGTTTGCTGAGTAAATCCCTATCCTACGTAATGCTACCATGGTTGTAGCAGCATTTGCAGACTTTTCTGAGATACAAACGCATGACTTCACATAGAGCTAACAATACTGAGCCAAGCAATACAAGCTCTTCTTTACCATAAATCATGACTCCGTGTTGTGATTTTTGTTTTTGATGCCATAGATATCATAATCCACAAGTTTTGTGCACCTAAAATGTTGATGTTTAGAGCAGCGTCGGGCCTCTTACTTCCAGCCACAACCTATGTAAAAGCATAAATTAAATGTAGCCTATTGGCTATTTAATTTATTGAGACGTCAATTGGTGAAGAGGCGCTTCACTTGAGATAAATTAATAATATTTAATTATTGTAAATTGAAATTATATGAGGCCGACTTCATTCCATTCGCCACCTTCATTGAGTTATACTCTTTCATTCTTGGGCCGACTTTGTAATGTGAAAAGACACAATTCATGAAGGCTATCTCTTCAATTTGTATATATACAAGATGTTGTTCACCATTCATCTATATCTATTCATAGTTCGATTTTATTCTAGTGCGAGTTTTATTCAAGAGCAGATCGAAGTCTTTAAGGAGGCCGAATTCATCATCAAGGGAGATCGATATTATAAGCAAGGTGTTAGATTCTATTGTGTGCATCAAAGTGTCGTGCTGTTATTCGGCCTTGCATTTGGCCTTATTGTAAAAGCAAGTTGGCTTCTTTATTCTATATATAAGAGATACTTTGTTGCTGGGTTTTTCTCCCTCAAGTTGGAGGGTTTTCCCAAGGTATATGATGTGTTAATTTGTTTAAAATTGCTCTATATCTGCTTATTTAATTTCTGATCCTAAAACTAACATGGTATCAGAGCGGGTTTAAGCAAGATCATGATCAGATTTACATAAGCAGCGTTATCTTCCACTCTTGTTCTCATCTTCTTGTGTCTATCTTATCTTCGAAAATGGTGAACGGGCTCAAGGTTGAAGAAAGACTTGAAGGTGCTTCCAACTTCACCTCTTGGAAGTTTAGAGTTTTGATTGCATTGGAAGAAAATGAGATTGCTGAGTTCGTGGAGAGCGAAGTTCCCGAGCCTTCCGATGAGAATGAGAAGTCACAATGGAAGAAGAATGGCACTAAGGCGAAGAAGATTTTGGTTGATTCTGTGAAGGAACACCTTGTGCCGATTATCTCCAAGTTGAAGACAGCAAGAAAGATGTTCAAGGCCTTGGAGGGATTGTATGAGATATAATACAAGTAGAGCTCTTGCATTGAGGCAACAGCTTCATCATGTCAAGATGGCGAAAGGAGATTCTATCATCTCCTTCTTCATGAAGATCACCGAGTTAAGAGATCAGCTTTGTGTCATTGGGCATATGGTTGATGATAAGGACTTGGTCATGTTGGCACTTAATGGTCTTCCTCAATCTTGGGAGCCATTTATCCAAGGTATCAGTGGGAGATCAAAGCTACCTAAGTTTGATCGTCTTAGGGCAGATTGCATTTAAAAGGAATCTAGATTGGCAGCGAGAGGCAATGGGCAAAGTTCTACCAATGAAGACATTCATGTACTTGTCGCTCATTCATCGAAGAAGAAAGGAAGAGAAGGGAAGAAAGGCAACTTCAAGAGGAACAGAGATAAAAGATCAGATGGTGCTCCTGCATCTAAGAAGAAGAAGGATCTCTCCCATATACAGTGCTTCAGATGTGACAAGTTTGGTCACTATGCTAAAGATTGTCCAACTAGACCAAAACAGCATGCTTCTATTGCGGATGTGGGTGAGATCTCTCCTCAGAAGGATTCAAGTGGATTTCTATTCTATTATGCGCTATCTAGCAATGTTCCAACAAATAGCAACACTTGGTTGATTAATAGTGGCGCCTCTCGTCACATCACTAGATTTAGAGAACATCTTTCAGATTTGGTGGAGAGAGATACAAGCATTCAAGTCATAATTGGAGATGATGCATGCTATTCTGTGAAAGGTGTTGGAACCTCCTCTCTTCACTTAGATTCTGGCATCTCTCTTTAGTTGAGCGATGTGCTATTTGTACTAGGCATCAAGTGGAACCTTGTCTCAATTTCAACTTTGGAGGACAAGGGATATCAAATTGCATTCTTTGAAGGAAAAGTTCTTGCATGGCCGAAGAAATCTAGCATCAAGACTACCTGAGTGATTGGTGTTCGGCAAGAGAGTCTCTATAAACTTTCCACTCATCCAATACAGGCTTTGTTGCATGATTCCACAAGTTCAAGTGAGCTTTGGCACAGAAGACTTGCTCACCTTCATTTCAAAGCACTTCCATCCATGGAGAAGATGGTCACTGGCCTTCCAAAACTCAGCCAGGAGCATGAAGGTACTTGCCGAGGATGCGCATTGGGTAAGAATACTAAAGGTCCTTTTCATAGTAGTGAGAGTAGATCCAAATGTATTCTAGATCTTGTTCATTATGATTTGTGTGGTCCAATGTCTGTTGCTTCTTTGAGTGGTTTTTGGTATTATATAATTTTCATTGATGACTACTCTAGAAAGACTTGGATTTATTTTTTAAAGACTAAGGAATCTGAGGAGGTACTTGAGAAATTCAAGGAATTTAAGGCTCAAGTAGAGAACTTGTCCGGGAAGAGGATCAAAATTCTGAGATCTGACAACGGAGGAGAATACATCTCTGGAGGCTTCCGTAATTTTTGTATCGAGGTTGGGATTAAGAGGGAGTTTTGTGTCCCTTAAAATCCACAGCAAAACGGTGTTGTAGAAAGGAAGAACAAATCCATTGTAGAAGCAGCTAAAGCCATGATCCATGATCAATATCTGCAAACCTTCCTTTGGGCTGAAGCATCTAGGACAGCTGTGTATGTTCAGAATCGAAGCCCCCATCGTATTTTGGAGAACATGACTCCTGAAGAAGCCTTCACAGGTGTGAAGCCTGAAGTCAGTCACTTGAGAATCTTTGGTTGTCCCGTGTATGTTCATGTGCCTAAAGATAAAAGGACGAAGTTGGAACCTTCTGGCAAGAAAGGAATTTTTGTGGGTTACTGTGAATCCTCAAAAGCATACAGGATTTACATTCCAGGCCAGAAACGGATAGAGATCAGCGGGGATGTTACATTTGAAGAAGATGTTGCATTCAAGAGATCTAAAGGGTCTTACATGGAGATAGATAATGAAGACCACGAGTCTCCTCAAGACAATGGAAGTTGACCATACTCCTAAGATTTAGAGGGAGACTATTGAACCAAAAGAAGATGATGATCCAGTTGAGCCATTGGAACCAACTGATGGGTCGAGAGACATTGTTATTGGTCGAAAGAGACCTCTATGGGCTAGGCAAACAATGCAGGAGGTAGAAAAGTTTGCAGCCCCTAGAGGAACATTCAGAGAGAGCAAGAGACCACAAAAGTTTCCAAGCTATGTTGCATTAATGAGTCAAATTATTGAATCTGAGCCTTCTAGTATTGAGGAAGCTTCAAGTCAGCAAGTATGGAGAGATGCTATGGCTGAAGAATATCAATCTATCCTCAAGAACGATGTTTGGGATATAGTACCTAGACTAGCAGGGAAATTTGTTGTATCTTCTAAGTGGCTTTTCAAGATCAAGCATGCGGCTGATGGAAGCATTGAGAAGTACAAGGCTAGATTTGTGGCTAGAGGGTTCTCTCAGAAAGAGGGAATGGATTACGAAGAAACATTTGCTCCAGTAGATCGTTATACATCCATCAGGACTATCATTGCTATTGCAGCGGCTAAAGGATGGAAGTTACATCAGATGGACATGAAGACTGCATTTCTTAATGGTGTAATTGAAGAAGAGGTATACATTGAGCGACCTAATGGCTTTGAGGTTCATGGGAAGGAGTCTCATGTTTGTAGATTGAAGAAGGCTTTGTATGGCCTTAAGCAAGCTCCTCGTGCGTGGTATGAAAGGATTGATCAATACCTGATGAGCTTGGGCTTCTCCAAGAATGATGCTGATTCAAACCTATACTTCAAGGTAATTGATGGTGAGGCATAGATCATGGTTCTTTATGTTGATGATCTATTTCTTACTAGAGAAGAACATCTCATTATCAAATGCAAGGAGTTAGCTTCTGAATTTGAGATGAAAGATCTTGGATACATGCATTACTTCCTTGGTTTAGAAGTATGGCAAAGGCCTAATGAGATCATTTTGAGTTAGGGGAAGTATACTATAGACATCTTGAAGAGATTTGGTATGATGGATTGCAAATCCATGTCTACACTAATGGAGACCAATTTGCAGAAGCTAAAAGAGTCTGCAGCTAGTTCAGATCTGGTGGATCCTACTATGTACAGATAGTTGATTGGATCGTTGATGTATCTAGTCAATACTAGACCAGATATTTGCTATGCAGTGAGTGCTCTTAGTCAGTTCATGTGTGAACCAAGGCAAATACATCTAGTTGCAGTGAAGCATATCCTGAGATACTTGTGTGGCACAATTGGATATGGCTTGAGATACTCTTCCAGTGTGGACCTAAAGCTGCAAGGATATTTTGATTCTGATTGGGTAGGGTGTGTAGCTGATCGGAAGAGCACCTCTGGTTGTTGCTTTAATTTGGGATCTGCGATGATCTCTTGGTGTAGCAGGAAGCAGTGTTCAGTGGCACTAAGCACCGCAGAGGCCAAGTATATTGCAGCTTGTGTGGCAACTCGAGAAGCAGTGTGGCTTCGGAAGCTCCTTGCAAGATTGTTTGGACAATCATTGGAGCCGACTGTCATTCATTGTGATAATCAAAGTTGTGTGAAGCTTTCTGTCAACCTAGTGTTTCATGACAGAACAAAACATGTTGAGATCAAATACCACTACATCAGAGATATGGTATTGAGGAAAGCTATCCAGTTGAGATACATTAGCACTAATGAGCAAACGGCTAATATTCTCACCAAGCCTCTCTCCAAAGTAAAGTTTGTGCACTTTCGAGACAAGCTTGGAATTGTGGAGAATGAAGCCCTAGCTGAGAGGGAGACTCAGCATCAGTGATCTTCTGTGATTTGCTTTAATGCATTTTTCTCTGTAAGAGAAATTTAAGGTGAAAGCCCTTGTTTAATGCATTTTTCTCTATGAGAGAAATTTGAGGTGAAAGCCCTTGTTTAATGCATCTTTCTCTGTGAGAGAAATTTGAGGTGTAAGCCCTTGTTCATGCATCTTTCTCTGTGAGAGAAATTTGAGGTGAAAGCCCTTGGTTCCACCCTCTAGGAGTAGCCATGGTGGATGTCATGTTGAGTGACTCCATGACAACATCACATTGAGAGACTCCATGATGATTTCCTTGTACTTGTGTTTATCCACCCTCTGGGTGTAGCCATGGTGGACATCATGATGAGATGACGATATCACGTTGAGTGACTCCGTGATGGGCACTTGTGCACATGTTCCCTCCATACATGGGAGTAGCCATGATGGACAATATCACGTTGAGTGACTCCGTGATGAGCTCTTTCCACATATGGGTGTAGCCATTGTGGATGTCATGTTGAGAGACTCCATGACATTAGATAGTTGGAAGTATTCCTCCCTAGCTAAGAGGGAGTGTTGATGTTTAGAGCAGCGTCGGGCCTCTTACTTCCAGCCACGACCTATGTAAAAGCATAAATTAAATGTAGCCTATCGACTATTTAATTTATTGAGACGCTGAGAGGGAGTGTTGATGTTTAGAGCAGCGTCGGGCCTCTTACTTCCAGCCACGACCTATGTAAAAGCATAAATTAAATGTAGCCTATTGGCTATTTAATTTATTGAGACGTCAATTGGTGAAGAGGCGCTTCACTTGAGATAAATTAATAATATTTAATTATTGTAAATTGAAATTATATGAGACCGACTTCATTCCATTCGCCACCTTCATTGAGTTATACTCTTTCATTCTTGGGCCGACTTTGTAATGTGAAAAGACACGATTCATGAAGGCTATCTCTTTGATTTGTATATACTATATATACAAGATATTGTTCACCATTCATCTACATCTATTCATAGTTCGATTTTATTCTAGTGCGAGTTTTATTCAAGAGCAGATCGAAGTCTTTAAGGAGGCCGAATTCATCATCAAGGGAGATCGATATTATAAGCAAGGTGTTAGATTCTATTGTGTGCATCAAAGTGTCGTGCTGTTATTCGGCCTTGCATTTGGCCTTATTGTAAAAGCAAGTTGGCTTCTTTATTCTATATATAAGAGATACTTTGTTGCTGGGTTTTTCTCCCTCAAGTTGGAGGGTTTTCCCAAGGTATATCTGATATAAGAGATACTTTGTAGCAATTTTAATTTGTTTAAAATTGCTCTATATCTGCTTATTTAATTTCTGATCCTAAAACTAACATAAAACACTTGACAATATTTATATATTTAAAAGTGGTGTTTCCTTGAGCCAAAATCCCCTTTTGTGGTCATGTAATTGATACATACTCATAAAGTCATACTCATGCATGTGATCAAAGTAGCTTCTATGTGCTTTTGCCTATTGTATTTTTAAGGTTTATTCATTCAAAGGTGCATGATAAAAGTTTTAAATCCTTTAAAATCTCTATATCTCATGGTTTTTTCAATTCGTCAAGTCTTGGCCGAGTCTAAGCACTGAATCCAAGTCCAAGTCAAAAATCAGCTTGCTGAGTCTGAGCCAAGTCTGAGTCTTGTACACTGGTCAAATCCCATAAAAAACTAAAATTAACCATCAATAATATTTACTGTTATGGTCATCAAGTATCTATTAACATGGTACATTACTTGCACATGGAAAAAGGTTTCCACAGAATTAACTCATTTAGGTAAATAAAAAAATTAGTTCAAACTTGCAGATACTTCTTGTCAAGTTTATAAATATTATGAGAAAGTCTACTATGATGCAGTGCACTTCTTTATTATTGATGACATATATTAGATAACTCATTATAATTATTTATTAACTAGAAGGACTCCCTTATTTCTGCAACACAAAATAAATTTACTAAGAAATTACTAATCAGTAAAATAAATTGAAACATCATTGACCCACTACCAATGTAAAAAGTAAAAACACAAAAGTACAACATTTTGTTATAATAAAATTGTAATCATTTAGAAATATGAATACCTCATCTGTATCAATGACCTTCCAGTGTCCCTCACCATGTGACTCGAAAAATATCCTACCCAATCCTGGATCATTCCCTGATGGACACGTCACAAATTGCCAATAGCGATTATGTCTGCGATCTTGACCCAGAGGAATGGACCTATAAACATATAACTCTTCTGCCCTTAGACCTATTGAAGCTTTAAGTTGTGCACGTGATTTTTCACTTGCATATCCAACTTGTGCCATGGAAGTTTCCTGGACAGGTGAATTATCTGGAAATAATAAGTTCTTTTCTACTGGAATTGTAGAGTTTGTTAATGCTAAACAATGGTTTGGAACTGAGATCACATCTACCAATCCCTCACATTTAGGTTGGTGGAATGCTTCACTTCCCTTGTTATCCAGTCCAACAAAAGGGTTCTGTCCACCTTCAAACAAAGTATTATTATTAGCTCCTTCAGACTTTATCCCTCCAAATGACAGAACCTGGGACCTTGATAGTTGCTCTTCTTTCAGCCGTTTTTTATCAAGTTGTGCCTCTGCCCACATTTGCCGTTTTAACGCATTTGCTGCTTCTTGGCGCTCCTGCCAACAAAGATGAACTACAACGTTTCATATAAAGTTTAATAATAAATCAAATGTAAACAGTACTATCATGATATTGACTTCAACCAAAAGGGCATTAACAAAACCTTAATCCAAGCAATTACCTCGAGGATAGTACGTACAGTGTTGCCTTCATTTGCAACACCAATTAAGGCAACAAGAGCATTTAAACGCTCTTCAACACTCAGGTCAGAATATTCCCCTTCCATCAATCCCTGAACCCAGGGATCTCCTGTGTGACTCTCATCAATCTCTGTCTCTCCTAGCACCTGATTCTCCTTATGACTATCAGTATCACCATCACCATTGGAGCTGACATCTTTACAGTTATCTTGTTTAATATCTTTTGCACTTTCAAGAAAAACAGAAGATTTATGTTTTGGATCCCTATCAACTTCTGGTGACATACTACTTCTGGTGCAAGGTTCAGTTGCCTGACACTTTTCTTTCTCAATACTACCTAACGACTTCACAACTTTTCCTTCTTTAAGGCAAAAAATTACTTTTGCTGAGTTCACAGGACCATCTAAGTCATCTGCATCTACATCTGCATCCTCAATATCATCACATTCATACTCTTCGTCTCTTTCTCCCTCTTCTGCATCATCTGCATCCTTCTCGGCTTCCTCTGAATCTGATAAACCACTTTGAAATGACTGTATTTTCTCCCTTGCTGCTTGCAGCACGGACTGTGCATCATTAGGATCTTTCCGGAAAGCTGGCCGGACACAATATGTAGAAGGGGCAACTCTTTCAAAAAGGTTTGAATCTCTTGATAGTGCAGCAGCTATTGATGCTTCTGGAGTCTTGCTTGTTGTAAGGTCTCGCAGACCAGATTCCTGAATGCCCAAAGAAAAAAAAAAGATAAGAAAAAGAATAAGCCCAATAGAACATGCTTTGCATGATGAAATATAGTGGGTTAAAATTTAAATGACAGTAAATAGTATCTTCATATTTACCTGAATCTTTTCTGCAACTTCCAGGATTGTTAGCCCATTACCTCCCTCCAAGGACAGGACATGAAAGGCTGCATACTTGACTGTACCAGGTGTCAAGCGGTACCTGCATCTGCGTGAATGACCTGAGCCTTTGCCTTGCATCATAGCAACAGCACTTGCTGCCGCTGCACCAGACCGAAGAGTTGATACAGCATCTTCACCTTCCTGGCCCTGTGCAGCATAGCAAACAGTGGCAAAATCATTTTTCACATAAACCAATCTCACACAAAAGGAAGCTCACATAATGCTTTGTGGTGAGTATCAATATGCAATATAAATACCAAATCCTGACTCTTTATGAGACTTGATACCATACATCCATCAGTAGACTACCTAAAAGGTTTTCTTTACCAGACAAATTAAGTGATTGCTAAAAAAAATGTTCTAAGGCCACAAAGCTTACAAACCATGTCAAATGTGCCAATAAAACATGAATGCAGTAACAAGAGACTTAAAGAAGTAATTTATATCATATTAATATTGTATTCAAACATCACCTGCAATATTTTCCTCAAATGTTTAGTGTGTCTGTATAAATTTAACTAGCAAGACCCATTCTTTAAATGCTTAGAAAGATTGTGCATGGTTAATAACAAGAGCAAACCATAGTTAACCCCCTCAAGCTTTTATTTGCATGTTCAAAATTACCCTACCAACCTAACAATTCAATTTAAAATATAAACATTTTGTCTGTGTAGAACATAAGAGGATATATACAGCAATGTAGCATATCGAAGAAAGGTTGTAACTTGTAAGTACCTAATTTGGCATTCCAAGGAATATAAACCATAAAATAAAGAATGCAAATCTTGACCTGACTACATTTAATGCATTTTTATACACAAAATAGCATGAAAAGAAAATTATAGAATCCTCACCATATCATTCTGCAGTTAATAGGAGCCAACGGTAAGAATTTAAGTTGACTGCATCTTTATAAGGTCATTTTTCCATATCTTAGGAAATGTGGAAATATCAAGCATCTCTCACACACGCGCATAAGCACATAAAAGTTATTTTTGAAGAGATTCACTTGTTATTTGAAAAAAAATGTGCAAGAGAATCACTTATTTTTAACTTTTACTTTTAATCCTACCAAAAATTTTCCACTTTTCCTCTGTAAGGGATGCCTCTGTGTGACCAGAAACGATAATGTGAACTGTGGAAACTATAGTCAACAGGAACTGAAGTTCAGGGATAGATACCCCATTCTTGTACCCACATTTCCTAGTGACTGTAATTAAATGTACTATAGCGGTAGCCTTACTTGCATTTCATATACCTCAGAAGGAAACATCTGTGAAGCATCTCCTAGCATTTGTGGTCAGGAAAGCAAGAGGTAAATATGTGTTGAATAATTGAGTTAAAAAACCTAGCTAACATAAACATTGGCTGGAGAGACATAGATTGTATAAGAAAATCGTTGAGAATTAGTAGTGTGAGCTTATAATAAGGAAGATGTAACCAGAATCAACAATTATAACATACAGTTGTATAGTTTAAATTTATCAACTTTCTATGCCAGAGCAAAAGTTTAATCAAAAGATGTGTGGATTTTTATCAAATTCAAAGGTCAACACAAATCATCTACATAAGTTTGAAGTTTACAAGAAGCATCAAAAAGTTTACCTCATTGTCATCTCTTAAGTGCTCATGAAATGATCTACATTTCTTCCACTGAGGTCCAAAGCCTGCTGCTAATGCAAATTGGCGTAGAACTTCAGGCCAAGTTAAGGGGTTCAAAAGTTGATGCCATTCTCTTATGTCAAAACCCCATGCGAACGCCTGGAACCATAAATTTATAACATTATTTTTATCAATGACAAGAAGCATTCAAAGTTCTATATCAGAACAATAACGAAAACAACACCCAATGAAAGATGATGCTTACTGCCTCAACAAGTTGTGGGTGCCCCCCTCCAGCCAGACCAACATTGTTCTGGTTTGCTCCAAGTCCATTAGAAGCGGCACATGCCACATCTTCTATGTCCTTAACAATTGTTTTTAAAAGACTGAGATGTATCTCTCCCAGTAATCTTGAATCCTTAAGTCCCATGAAAATAGCAAACAAGCATTCAATATATATATATGAAATAACACAAAACACTAACAGATAAAAGGTCAGTATTTACAGAGATAATATTGGCACTCACATAATCATGTAGGGCTTGGACAAACTCATCCAAAGTGAATGGCCAAAGACCAAGAACATCTGCAAAGGTAATTACAAACCTCCAAACCTGTTGTACAAGTCACCAGGGGCATTAGGTGCACTAAACCATGAACATTCACAAATTTTGTACTACAGCCTCTCATAGCCAAAATATAATTGTACCATAGCCTCTCATATAGCCAGAATATAATTGTTGAATGATTCTCAATTTGAAAATTTACCACATATGAAAGCAATGGAACATGTTCTACTGATATGCATGTCATGTAGGCACAGAAATGTATTTATACTGACAAAAGAATCTTTAGGCTACCCAACACATCAAAACTGCTACAACTGGAAAGGTGAACAACCACATTTGTGTGCCATTTCCCACATTTTTCAAAATTTGTTAACGAAATGTTTTTAAGTACACCTATCCTCATTCTGACTCATTTCTCCAAGTAGAGGTACAAAAGTTAAAGCATGAGATGACTTGAAACTTTTAGCTAGTGATAATGCTAGAGCATTTAAAATTTTCTTTTTTAAATTTTACTCTGAATAGATTTGTTTTAGATTTAAAATTTTAAACACTAATAAGGAATTTTCTTTTAATTTATACCCTTATGTGGGCTTATCCATTTTAAACCTGGGTAATTGAATTCCATTTACAATTCTGCCATTCCATGTCACTAATGTGTAAATAGAATGCTACTATGAATACAGTAAAATACTAAAAAGCCTAAGCATACTAACCTTGTATGTAAACAACATGGCTGCCCAACTCTCTAAGATATCACTATTGAAGAATATTCTCTAAAGCATTACAGTTTTCAACCTATATCCCTTTCTTAAGCTGAAAGCAACATTACAGGCTACCCAAAAAATATTGAGTGATGATAATATGGATCAAAATCCAGGGTACCATCCAAACCACAATGATCTATGAAAAAAAGAAATTAGGAAGTCCACACTATAGATATTACCATCAATAAATTTCCAACATTCTGCTGAGAATCTGTCCAAGGACGAACTGCAAATGGTATCTTCATTTTAACTGTTTTAGGGGGAAATAAACCCAATATTCCTGCAGGTAAAAAATGCATGTTTATTAAGATCTAATTGATACATGCATGTTGAGCATTCATTACTTTGTAGACAGAACAAGTAGACCTAAATTCTACCAGATAATTTGAAAAGATAAACCATATGTAAATACATCAAAAAGGTGAAAATAATAATCACAAAAAGCAAACATGTATGATGTTGAATCCAGAGTTCTCCGAAGGTACAGCAGTCCAAAGATGTGAAAATGAAGGAAAAGATGCTATTGTGTACATTAAGAAAAATAAAATGATATAATATAATCTTATTGGAAAATTAGACATGAAAGTTTGTGTTTAGGATCTAAAATGATGATAAACTATATGTTTATGTCCCATTAAACATATAAAAATTGGCAAAATGTGTTAAAATTATGTACCACATACACCATCCCCTATGCTTTCACACTACATGCCATGTAATTTTTCTCTTCCCTTGTCAATATACATCCAAAGAAAATAAGCATAATATACCAGAAGCACCTTTACACAATTCAAAATATTTTTCTACAAAAATGTTGGGGCAACCATCCCATCCCTCTCGACTACAAATTTTGTATTGTGCAGTTAAGTGTTATCCCTCTCGACTACAAATTTTGTATTGTGTAGTTAAGTGTTATGCTTTGGTATCTTGAAGACTGGTCATAAAAATAAATTTTGAGCAATCAAAATAACAAAACAATGGCAGAAAAACTAACATGCTGATAAACAAGTGCCATTGACATAACACTTTGAGTACATTTCAAAAATTTATTCTAGCAACAAGTTAACCAACCAAGTTAGATTCAACTAAACTAACAATAACCACTCAACTATATATTGCTTGAAAATAGTTACTGCATTGTAAGCTGACACAAACATGAAAATAATCTCATGTGCATGCAGTCTGGAAAATTTCGTCTCACAGAAAGCTTTAACATCTTAGTCAATAAATTACAGGGAGGGCCTGAAAATATGCAATTGTGTCTCTCTTACTGAGCTTTCCTTTACTACTATAATCAATTCAAACCCACCCTATTTACCAATAGAATTTTATCAAAAAATACATGGTTGAAGTATTTAATAAAGAATAATTCTAAATGATTATTTAGTTCATATTTCTTTTAAAATGTTCTACATAAATATTCAATCAAAACTAATCCCTCCAATATTATCGATAAAAATATTCAATCAAAACCTTATATATATTTCTTAAAGAAGCACAACCCATTCATTAGTTATATTGGTAGATATTTAATTGATATCAACGTAGAGGTCTCTCTAGACGCGTGCGGGGATGGTCGCCTGAAGAATGGTGTTGTGCGGGCTCGTGCGGACAGCAAGCCATTGCGTGCCCTTGGTGCGAAACGAGGTGGTCGGGGTGCTGCGTCTGGGGCGGGTAGGAAGCGGTACGCCCTTCGCTCTAGGGCGCCTTTGATCCCGTCGCCGCCGTCTTCTCCTGCTCCCCATGCTTTCGATCCTTTGGCTGTGAATGACACAAAGATTTCTTATGGTGCGGTGCCCTTTGAGTTTGTGGATGGGTGCAAAAACAGGGCTAACCCATTTCATGTATGCTCAAACTATTGTCGTGAGCATGCTTCGCCGAAAAACCCTAGTCCGCCCAGCCCTACAGATTCTTCTATTCCTCCCCCTCCTTCGAAAACGGACAGTGGCCCTCAATTTGGCGACACCCGTCTTTCATTTGGGGATTCTATTGTCTCTTTCTCCAATGAACCGACGGACTTTTGCTTATCTGATGGTTGTATTGTTGCTATCACTGAGGACCATGGTAGTCATTCTATGGTGTTGAGATGCTTGCACAGGCGCCCTTCGGTGGCTTCAGTTCTCGATTGGATCAAATGCACCTGGAGTGATATGTCTCTCCCTGCTGTGGAATCTTTAGATTTTGGATTTTTCCTGATAACCTTTTGTTCTTTGGAGGACTGTAATTATGTTTTGCAGAATGGGCCTTGGTTCTTTGGGCACTCAGGCCTCTTTATTTCTCCCTGGTCGCCTTTCTTTGATCCCACCATTGCCAAGATTACTCTTATTCCTGTTTGGATTAGGCTTTACAATCTGCACTTGGTTCTGCGAAATTCGGATTTGCTCAGCAGTATGATCAACCAGGTGGGGTCTTTTGTCAAGTTGGATTCTGACTCAGTGGCTCTAGATCGTAGATTTTATAGGGTTTGTGCCATGGTGGATATCTCGAAACCCCTCTCTCACTCCATCCGGATCCATTCTTCTCTTGGTGTCTAGACTCAGTTTTAAAATTATGAGGGTTTGCCTTTTCGATGCTTTCGCTGTAACAACTTGGGCCACAGAATTGAGGCGTATTCCCTCAAACGTTTGGCTGGAGCGAGGAATGTTTGCTTGAAGAAGTGGGTCAAAAAGGGCGGTGCTTTGGGTACTGAGTTCATTTTGCGGAATCATGGTAAGTTTTTTGATCCTCCCCAAGTTTCTAAGCAAAATCTAGATCGGTCGGCAGCTCCCTCTTCTCTTCCAATTGTTCCTATCCATGAGAGTCCCCTGATTCTCCTTTTGGGTCAAAGGAGGATGGTTCTGATTCCAATGGCACCTTTCCTTTCATGGAGGACTTGGATGAGCAGGCTCATAATTGTTTTGATGATTTCACGCTCAATCCGCCTTTGAAACTTGGGATTTCTTAGTCTTTAAATGGCAAATCAAAACCTAACTGCGGTCCAAAACGTAAGGTTGGGAGGAAGTCTGAAGCTGAAAAGCTTCGCATTGAAGGTTTAGAAGTAGTGGAAGCTGGTTCTCAGCGGACTTTGGATGCGCTTCTCCTCTGAAACATTTGAAGGGTGTAGCTTTTTTGTGGCTTCTGAGCTTTTTCTACTCTTCTTGTGAGTCTTTGAGTCTTTGTATCATCTCTGGTGATGTGTTTTCAGTTCTTTGTTCCTCTGTAGGCTCCTTTAGTTCTCCTTTTCCTTTCTTAAGGCTATTGGCCTTCTTTGTTTCTTCTCTGCTGTGCAGCAAATTTTTGTAATGTTTTATTATTTTTTAATAGAGGAAGTGGGCCCCTTCCCCCACAGTTTACAAATCAAAATAAAAATAATAATAAATTTATTATTTAATATTATTATATGATTATTTAATATTTAATATTATATTTAATTATTATTAAATAGTGTTTAAAAACACTTTTATAGTTTCCCTCTGAAATTACTTCAATTCATCCAGGGACATGACAGATCTCCAATGGCAGCAAGCTCCTGTGTGCAGTCTAATTGCAAACAATGTACCACCCATATGAAAATGGTATGAATTTAAAACTATAATAATAGAGGCTCTACTGACGTTTTATGACAAAAAACTAACAAAAAGTGCTTGAATCCTTACCTAATCTTCTACCAAACAGTCCAATAGTAGATTGATAATTTTAGTAAAAATCATAAAATGTTCAATCATGCTAGCTTTTACAGTGTCTAATGAAGTTTCTCAAGCTACAATGTTGGTGGAATCATTCTCATTTGCGACAAGAGATTGATATTTTGCAGGCTACATCTTTGAAATATTTTTTCCACTTTGTCTTAATGATCAAAAGCAAGGTCCAATGGGAAGTTCAACTAGGTTTCATCAAGGGATAAAATGATTGTCGTCTCTAAACCAATTTGAATTCTCTTGTTTGTCTACTTCTCCTCCAGCTATTAAATATACATCTTCCTCTCAGCTGCAATGTAAACTGGAGTCTAACAATAAGGATCTCCATAGACATTATTATCATCACAAAACTGACAGCCATTTGAATAAACAATTTATTAAACAGAAAGGAGAAAAACACTTGAAAGTGCACAAAAAAGTTAAGTATAATCAATTCAACAACCAAACATGTCCTTCTCGAAGCAGTTTACATTGCTAATTCTCAATTTTTATTGAGAGCAGAAAGGAGACTGATAATAACAAAATTTGAAAGCATGCAACAAGAAGGGAAAATATCCAGTATTTGGAGCCCCTAAGCACAAACTAATAATTGAGAACAACATTCAGCTGCAGAAGACGGTTAATATTCTCAAAATCTATCTCACCCATTGCATTACTTGTCAGCCTCTTTCATCATCTTATAATATAAAGATATCAAGACAGCCAAAAATATCCACCATCCTTTATAAAAGATGAAATGTAGATTCAAATAACATTACACAGCCTTAGAGAGCAAAATACACCTCCCAATCTTATTATTAAGGAGAGAATTTTCATTCATACCATAAGCTGGGAAAATTCCTCCTTGAGTAGAGGAAATGTTAAGGACATTTGCATTGAAATTACTTTTCCTGTGCTTACAAGTATTAACAGTTGCCACACACTAATTCTTACTGTTTTTGTAGGACCCCAGCAATGGGCCTATGTATTTTATGTCTATGTGTCAATCATGTCTTGAGAAGGTACTACTCCTTGTAAATCAAAAAAGCTTGACCTACAAATTCCATCTAGTGGATTTTAACTTGAATTTTCTAAATCCAGAACTTGCAGTAAATTTATTTCTCTATTGACAAAAAATTTCTTCCTTTTAAAGTTGGACATTTGTCTTAGTTTCTTGTCTTGCCTCATTGCTAATTTCATTGACTTCATGTTGACACTATAGAGAAAGAACTAAATTTTGTCTCCATCAGTAGATTTAGTTGACAAGAAGCTCAGTCCCTCTATTTATGATAAGCTTGAAAATAAGTGGAGATAGACCAATCAAGAAATTGCCACAATTAACAGTAAACTTGAGGAGGAGATGGATGCCAACCAAGCAGCAAATGAGGAAAAATATTGTTCAATACACTTCTCATATTCACTCTCAAGAAATTCATGATCAAATAGTTATTAAAAACCTTTGTATGCTTCAAGTTGTAGCAAGATATCGTCATCAAGCAGAAATATTGATGAGAGGCCTTTAGCTGATGCTGCTGCTTCCATAAGCTCTAGTCGCTCGTCTTCAATAAGCTCCATGGATTCTCTGGCAAGTTTTCGTGCTGTGGCCCTCTCATTGGCAGCTTTTTGCCTGGCAGCTTCCTTTTCTCTCCTAAGTTCCTCCTTGAGCCGCATTTTTTCAGCCTATGTTAACAACAACAGTGATAGGACTTTTCATCAACCACAGAAAAGACTTTATTTTATGCTTCAGCTGATAAAAATCATCAAAATTACCCGTTTGCTTTCCTTCTGCAGTATCTTTTCCCTTCGTTCAATCAAGCGCCTGTTTTCTCGCTGCATCCGCTCTTCCTCACGCTGCTTTTCACGCATCATCCTTTCTTCTTCTTTGCGTTTTTCACGATCTTGCTTCTCCTCCATCTGAGTCAACAACATATTTCAACTAAATATAGAGATTCTCCAAAAAAACAGTCTCATGAATTGCCATGTAATATGTTACATACCTTTCGTCTCATAATTTCTTGCTTTTCAAGCTCCTTTCTGATCCTCCGCTCATGGGCTTCAACTTCCTTTGCTATTCTGGCTTCCTCACTCTGAAACGGATTGACAAGGCTCTGAGAAATAAGACCTTTAGATTTAGAATGACAAACAAAACCATGCACTCAGAATGTAGAACTTGCTTTTCATGATTTTTAAGCATACCTTGCGTTTCTTCTCTATCCGAACTTGATCTTGTTCCTGATAGAAGGCACGTTTCTCAGGTTGCAAGTATGCCTCATCTGCCCCTAGACCTTGATGAGGTCCAAAGTGACCATCATATCCAAATCCGGTATAATCTTTGTGCTGCAAGCCCTCATAATCAACATTATCTCGAGAATATATGTGAGCAGACCTGTTTTCGTGAGGCAACAGAGTAGAATTTGAAATTTGGTTCGGGAAGCTATACCCTGCAGTCAATTGATCATGTCCATGTAGCAGATTTCCTGCAGTAGGTAATGAGGGGGCATTTGATGCCAGTCCTTCAAAGGAAGTTTCATAGAACCTTGATTTCGTGGCTCTTTCATATGCATCATGCCTTCCACTTGGTTGCTCTGGCAGGAATTGGTATTCTTGAGGAGCTCTACTACCAGATTGACTATGAATGGTAGGCACGTTACCCATAACTGTTTTCCTCTTGCTGCCGGATGTGGTTGCCAATGGTGCATGTTCAGTATTAAGCAACACAGATGATCGCTGACAAAACAAGTTACCATGATTTTCAGATTCCTCTAGGAGAAAGCTAAACAATAATGAAAACAATGTGGAAACCTCCAGAACTAAACAATCAATATAGTAAGAAGAACCTACTTATGGCTTCTTGTATTTCATGCTTAACCACTTAACTAGCATAAATCAAGCAAAGGTATTCTAAAGCTTGTTCATCTTATTGTCTATGATTCAGATGTTGCTCCACTGTCATTTCCAACCAGCATCCATTCATCTCAAACGCGTTTGGTGTTTTGAATGGAAGGTCAGTACTGTAGCATAAAATGCTATAGTTGATATGCAGCTCCCTCGCAAGTAGTGCTTGATACTCTTCAATGTTAGACCAAGTTACCAGACACAAGATGTAGTCACATGTTTCATGGATTACATGATATACCCACCAAAGTTCAGGGTATGCTATAGTGAATGCTGGTCTTAGAATATATAGAAATTATTTATTTTTGTATGGAAAAAGATGTAAGTCATGGTTATCAGAATGTGACATGCATGTAATTATTACTGCCTCATTGTATTTCTGAGCTCGGAGAAGGGGTCCAAAGCACACACCAGGTCGATTAAGATTGAGAATTTGAGACAATGCTCAATCATAACAAGTTTCACCACTAAGTATTGTACCTTGCCAACCCATCTGAGATTTGATTTATTGAAATATATCCTTTTATTTCTTTAGGACTTATCCCAAATGCATAAAGTGAAAAGGTTCACAAAGGAAAGTACCCATAAAAGTAACTATACATTATCCCACATTCCAGAGCGAAAGTTCACAAGAGTGAAACTCGTTATAAGAAGACCACAGGCTGTAAGACTCTTATAGTTTAGAAGAAAGAAGCTCTTGTGCACAAGTCTGAAGGCTGTGTTTGGCCAACTCAGCAACCATACCGCCCTGGATTAGAACTGAACTAGTATCAATACCGTCTAAGGAAAACAAAACTCTTTCTATTAAGTACTAATTTATTTTCAGCAATATTAAATTTCTGTACCTTTCCCAGTTTTCCCAAATATTGGTTTCAGAAGTTTCAGACTTTTCGATTCCATTGTATCATATCAGATTTTTGAATCTACAGCAAACTCTGAAACATCTGACTTTTCCATTTCAAATTGAGTTTCAAAACCAGGATTATAGCAAAAAAAAAATCCTGAACTGTCAGAACTTCAAAAACATTTGAATTTAGTTTCCAAGTGAGATCTGAAGTTTCAGACCTAGGGTTTTCAGCAGTACAGCCAGGCACAGCTGGGTTCACTACAAAAATGAAGCTATGTCCATTAACTGCAATCTATAAATTTTGTTTTCTGCCTCTTTTTAAAAAAAATTACAAGTCTACATTGCAACAAAATATAAAGATGTTAAATAGAACCTCCCAGAAAACTTATCAGGCTTTCAGAAACCGTGACATCAACCAGACGACCAAACCCTAAAATGTAAAATGAAATGGAACATTAAAATTCAACTGTCACTTAACCGAGTTGATGACAAATGCTAAATCTATGTGAAAAATTGTAGTAAGAAGTTTCAAGAGAGGGATTGATGCCTTAACAATGATTATTAGAAACTTAACTGTTAAGGAAGAATTGCTATTACAAGACCACCTGTCAATATAGACACTAGTGTTATTTCATAGAATAAACTAAATCTTGAATTAGCTGCCGTGTTTAATATAATATGAGAAACACACATTGCAGGAAGCACATGTTGCTGGCAATTGGCAAAGGTACCTTGTTTCATACAATTGCCACTACACATTCAGAATATATAATAGAGAATGAATACATCACAAGTATTAGTATCATGTATTTATCAGCTCCTGTGAAAGGTTAAGGTAAAAATGCTGTGGAATTTCTGTCCTTATATGGTGTTAAAAATATTGCTGGACTTTATGGTGTCTCTAGAACTAAACAGCCAAAGACCAAAAATACTGAAAAATACAACATAACAGGAGACATGCAGCTTTCATTCATAAACATGCATTGATCTACAGATACTATAAAGTTTTAAACTCCATTCAGAACTTAAAAAACGTCGTGTGCCATTGCAAGAACAAAATAAAGACCTGGCAATAGGAGCTTGAGAACTAACTTTGTTGGATCTTGCTTCTTGTCCATCAAACAGCTTTTCATAATGATGCCCTCCTTGCTTGTATTGCTCCGATATAAGTGCTGCAAATAACAACATAAGCAAAGAACGTAAGTCCTTAATAAGCATCAATGTTTTATTGACCTATTGTTAAACTAGGAAGTAAAAATTTGTTATGGGCCTGATCTAATGTGAAAGTATCCACCCTTAAATTGTCCAGTCCACATAGGCTTGGATTGTTGATTATATTTATTTTGAGAACGGTGCCTTTGCAAAATCATTTTTGTGTCTACTTGACTTGGGACTAAGTAAAAGCGAAAACAAAACAAATACAAAAGATTTCCAAAATAGATATGGTTTTCAAAATAGAAATCTGCCAAAAAAATTTGAGTTTCTCATTCATGGTATTACTATTCTCCATAGGCATCACGAGACACAATATATGTGTACTGTGATAAAGATATGAAATATGGTACAAGAATATATATGAATAAAGGTAAGGCTACAGTAAATATAGTCTCCAAGAGATGTAGGAGTCAGGAATGAGGTCCCTCTGCTAACGATTGCCAGTTTTAAACAATGAATCAAATCAGAGGGCATTCAAGTAACAAACACTTTGCATATAATTTCCCGTAGCAGTTAACAACATATATGCAACAAAATTCAGAGAATGAGGATAGCCGTAATGTTAAACCAAAAAAGGAATAGGATCACTAGACAAGGAGTGATTTCTTACGCATGAATTTAGCATCTCACAAACCACTTTTAGAATTGTTTCTGCTGCATGAATTTAGCATCTAATGGCATCTTGCATTAACCTGGAAAACCAGATGCCCAGTCTGGTCTGACAAAAACCTCTTGTAAGGTGCACAGAGGTGAGACTATTTAGTAGTGGAAACATTGTGCTTTTACCACCTGCAGGGCCAACATGATTGCTCCTGGCATTAGGTGCAATCCCCCAATCATCGGGATCACTTGGGGTGAGTGGAATTTCAAACTTGAGATGCCTTGAACCTCCCCAGTTCAAAATCAAACAAAAAAGCCAGAATAGCTTGGGGGTACCACTTGGTAAAAATATGTTCAAACCAGGAAATTGTAAGTAAAAACTATTCCAGGGTGATTCCTTCTGGCATAATATGCATTCTATCATCTGCAGGGCCAGGGTAACTCCTCCTGTGATTAGGAGTAATCCCCTGGTCATCAGAATCACTTGGGGTGAGTGAAATTTCAAACTTGAGAGGCCTTAAGCCTACCCAGCTCAAAATCAAACGAACAAGCCAGAAAAGCTTAGGGGCCTCACTCAATAAAAATATGTTCAAAATCAGGGTGTTTCCTCCTAGGATAAGATGCAATCTCCTGGTCATAGAATCCATTGAATTTTAAGCTTGCTCAAAATCAAAACAAATGAACCGGAAAAGCTCATGGGGGGTCACTTAGTAAAAATATGTTCAAACCAAGAAATTGTGAATAAAAATCATGCCAGGGTGATTCCTCCTGTGATCAGGTGAAATCACCTTATCATTAAAATAGATTGGAATGAATCAAATTTCAAACTTGAGAGGCTTTGAACCCCAGTTCAAAGTCAAAACAAACATGCCCAAAAAACTCTAGGTGAGGTCACTATGTAAAAATATGTTCAAACCAAAAAATTGCAAATAAAAGTTCACCAGGGTGATTCATCCTGGGATTAGGTCAAAACCCTTGGTCATCAGGATCGAATGAGGTGAGTTGAGTTGAGGGACATTGCGCCTCCCCGGCTCTAAATCAACTGGGTGAGTGGAATTTCAAACTTGAGAGACCTTACGACACCCCAGCTGAAAATCAAAACAATCCCAAAAAGCTGATTGGGGATCAATTGGTAAAAATATGTTCGAACCAAGAAATTGTAAATAAAAACTACACCAGCGTTATTCCTCCTCGAATAAGGTGCAATACCCTGGTCATCAGGGTCGCTGGGGCTGAGTCGAATTTCAAATTTGAGTCACGTTGAGCCTCCCCGGCTCAGCCAATTGGTAAAACTATGCTCAAATAAATAAAATGGTAGATAAAAACTACAACATGCGCTTGCCGGTGATTTCTGTCGCCGCACCATGGTGACCAGTGCCAAAACTATTCGAGCTCAAACAGGTCTTCAGGCATTGCATAAGGAAGATTTTTAAAAAAGAAGAAAAGATATTGCCATAATTATGAAGTATTGAAGACACGACATACCGGTCGGTGAGTCAAAGGCGCCAGGAGGAAGCGGATCAAAGTCGACGCCGAGGATGGGGCCATCTTCCTGCAATGGCTCCCCCAGCTGAGCTTCCACTGCAGCAATCGCCCTCGCTTCCGCGGGACTCAAATGCGGCAGTGCGGGCACCTGCGCCTTCTTTTTCCACGCCCCTTCCTCGCAATTAGGCTTTAAACATCTCTGATTGCGTGAGGCATCGAAATCACCGTAGTAATTGGCCATCAACGCCGAAGGAGGAGGAGAAGGCGCAGGTGGTTCTTTCTCTTTCTTTGGCTTCTTGTCCTTCAGCCGCCTGTGGCAGAACCACATCTGCAGCTGCCTGTCCGAGAGCCCCAACTGCAACGACAGCTCCGCCCTTACTGCTTCCGACGGATAGTTATCATCTGCAACAAAAAAACAATAAGCGTTGCGGTTTTTCTATCTCTTCTTTGTACACGAATTGAACACAGAATTATGGATCCACAAAGTAAAGCCTACTCAAGTAAGTTTTCTCCAGCGTCTCCAGCTGCGTGGGAGTTTTCATCTTTCTCTTAATGTTATTGCCGGTTTCCTTCCTGTCTGCCTCCGCCTCCGCCTCCATGCTTTACCTGCCTTTCTTACCCTTCTCGCCTTCACAATCTGCACGCTTTCATGGCTTCCACCAAAACGTAACCTAATATTCGATCAATCTAGGGTTTGATACATAGGGAGAAAAAAGTGGTAAATTGCATTTCGATACGAAAACTTGGCTGAATGTCTTCTCTCCGTCTTCTTTTCCTCGGAAAAAGAATTATTTCATCGCTTTCCATTTCTGACGTTGATCATCTAAACTTATTTATTCCTCGAGAACTAAATTCCATCACTTAGCAATCCAAATTTTCCACCGTTTTAACTTGTTTAAATCGACCTTGTCCACGACGGATTTTAATTTTATGTTTCGCACGCACGAGCTCCATCTTCCACTTAAATCAAACGTGTGTGACCGCGCTGTATTTCCATTTTCGTCCACATTCATTCGCATAGCAGATCACAAACCACAAAAAGTACACCAAAAAAGAAAAAATTTATGGAAATTTGGTGTAAACCATGAGACGATCCGTTCGCGGATTTCAATCGCGCTTAAACAAATCCGTTCATCACGATTAGACAAATCCAATCCGTTCATATCTTTACCTGCACATATACGTGAATATAAATCTGAAGAAAAACAAAATATTTCCTAACTTGTAATTCGTTGTGAAATAGTGTTTTATACTATTTTGTTTTTACACGTGGCATGTCTCCTTCGTACATCCAATGTGTTTGGAGTAATCGAGCTAAGATCTCATCTCCCAATATTAAATTTATAATAATAACTAGCAGTTGCACCCCGATGTGATAGGTCAATGTAATGGAAAGATGAAGGTGGAGTCAAATCCTACATGGTTTATTGAATGTTCCATTTGCAAAGAATATACCACGGGTTTTTTTTTTCTTTTTGAAGGGTTCAAAGTAGAAGTCTTGATATTACAAGGACGAAGTTAGAGCTAGAGAACAAATTTGGTAATGGATATTCTTTAGAAAAATATATATGTAGAGGAATATATTATTTTTAATTAAATTTTTATCTTTTAAATAAATAAGATGTTGAAGAATTTGGGGTACAATAAATGTTTATTAGATAAGAAAGGAGAGGTTTAAATATTAAAATATAGAAAGTAAAAATATAGACATAATATGTGTGATGTAATTGTGAAAGATTAAGTGAGCTTTTGGATTCAACTGTGTATATTTTTAGATCGACGTTTCGGATCACACTCACCGATCTATCATTAGGAAGAGGAGAAAAAGTGAGATTGGAAAACTAATACCTACTATTGTGAAAGACATTAAAAGCAAACATTTTAAACCTGTGGATGATAAAAATGTGAATCACAAATAATAGCAATGCAATGAAAGTACCTAATTCACGCTTCAATAATCACTTTATGAAGCTCAAGATTTTCACTCAGAATTAAATAACAAGCAATGTCATCACAGCAAAGACCTTGATTTGCTCCATTGTGGATTGATCTTCAAAGTAACATAATCATGAAAGCACAATGATAGTATGATAGCAATGATAATGATAGATACGTAAAGATAAATGATGCATTTGCTTGATAATGATAATGATAGCTTGATTGTTTGATAGTGCTTGATAATGTTTGATAATGTTTTTGATAGTGCTCTTGATAGTGATAATGTTCTAGGAGATGTGAACGAATGAAGATTTTATATTTATATGTTTCACTTGATACTTGATCAATGGTGGAGATTAATTAAAAGGATCAATGACTAGGAAAAATCAAGATAGGGTAGGAGCTAAATTTGAATTTTGATAGAAGGGGAATTAAATGAGTTTATTTAATTTATGAAGATGTAATTAAGAAAATAAATAAAATATTAAATGAATTTATTTAAATTATGAAGATGTAGTTAGAGAAATTCATTTTATTTATTTATTTTAGAGGAAAATATTTAATTTAAATAAATTATTTTAATTTATTCAATTTAAAAGAGGAGTGAGCTAATTAAATAATTTATGAAAATTAATTAATTATAGAGGATCAAAGATAAATTTGAATTTGATTAATGTTGGAGGGAAAATGATAAGTGATAAATTAATTAAATAATTAAAAACTATTTAATTAATGTAAAAAAGATGAAAAGATCAAATAATTAAATAATTAAAAAATATTTAATCATTATAGATGAAAAGGAAGAAATATTAGCTTGACTAAATAGAGATAGAAGAATTGATGAGAATAATGATGAAGTGATACAATAAATATGAATTAGTCATTTTTAGGTGTCTACATTTTGCTCCTCTTTGAGATAATGCATTTTACAACGTTGTTTCAAAGAAATAATGATGGTGATATACTTCAATGTGCCCCAATGGACCAAGGGATGGAGGTAGGGTGCCCCCTCGAGAGATCGACCAAAGAAAATAATTTTTTGGTTTGGCTCATGATAAGATGGATTAGTTAGGTCTATGATAATGATGATGATATATATGCATGTATATGATGGACATTTATGTGATGAATGTTTATGATGGATAATTATGATTATAATGCACGTGTTATGATTATGGTATTATGATATATGCTAACAGTTGTGAATGTAGGATATGCAACGAAAACAATCTCCACCAAGGATCAAATATCAAAATGAAACCTATAAATGGGATATGCAAGATGGATGTCACATGAAAATGACACTTTGTTCCTTTGAAGAGGAACCCTAGTAAGTGGATATTGTTAGATTTGTGAATAACACGAGCCACAAGATCAAACAATGAACAAAACACCTTCCACCCAAGAGCTTTACAAAAGAAAGATTTATTATTTTTCAAAAAGAAAATACTTACAAAATGAATAATTACAAGAGAGAATGAATATTTATAAGAGCAAACCTAATGATTAGAGGGATTAGATCATTACAAGTGTCAACATCCTGTGTGATGAGATGAATTGATCTAATATTAGCTCTATAGTCTCTATAGTTAACATAAATAAAGCATTGAGTTAACTAATAAAGCAAACTTAGGTTTAGCTTAAGTGCATGAGAATTAAAGTAATTAATTATTCTCTAATACATGATAACTCTAACAACCCCCTTAAGTGTAACTTAGGGAGTAGCTAAACAACTCTAAAAACCAATGCAAAAAAAACAAAGAAAGCATGAATGGGTCCAAACAACTACATCTAATGAGGCACCCAGTAAAACTAAAAGATCTTTGAAAAATGGAGAAATGGAGAAAACCTCATTGGAAAAACTTCACTCCAAAAAGAGATGAAAACATGTAAAAAAACATGAAGGAAGGAACGCCTTATGAAGACCCTCCAAGGACAACTTCCTTCACCCCAAGCATTGATCGCAGCTGAAGATAGTGAGGTAATGCCAAAGGTTTCGTGAAGATGTCTACAACCTTCTCCTCTATAAGCATGTACTTGAAGGTGAGAAAACCATCTAGAATCAACTGTCGTACAAAGTGCATGTGGATCTCTATGTGCTTAGTACATTGATGCTCCACTAGATTGTGAGAGATGTGAATGGCACTTTGATTGTCACACCAAAGAATAGTGGGACTATCAGGAGGAAAATCAAACTCAGTCAAAGACTGTCAAAGCCACAAAACCTCCTAGCTGGCCAAAACCACTGCACGATACTCAACCTTTGTGGATGATAATGCAATAGTAGATTGCTCCTTGCAAGACCATGTAATAGGGCTAGAACCAAGGCAACAAACAAAGTCAGAAGTGGACTTCCTATCATTGGCATCACCAACCCGATTTAAGTAAGTGAAGCCAATAATCTGAGGATCTCTTGATGCATAGTGAATACCATAATGTGAGTTGCCCTAAATATATCTCAAAATTTATTTAGAAGCTTGTCAATGACTACCATGTGGATCATGTGAGAATCGAGAGACAAGACCAACCACAAACGAAAGATCAAGAGTGAATGTGTCAAGTACAAAAAGATTGCTAGCCAACTACTTGTATAATGTAGCATCTACTAAAGGAGTAGTACAAGTGGAAGACAATACAACACCTTATTGGAATGGTGTGGGGGCAAGCTTGCAAACAAGCATGCCAAATCTCTGAAGCATGTCAAGAGCATACTTCTACTGAAATATGGAAATCTCATTTGAAGACCGAATAACCTATAAACCAAGAAAGTAGTGCAGAAGGTCGAGATTTGTCATCTCAAAATGCTTCATCAAAGCTTTTTAAACATTCTAGATCATGGAGGATGAATCGCCTATAAGGATCATATCATCCACATATAGTGCACAAGGATCAAAAGATCACCATCTTGTCTCTGAATGTACACTGTGGGATCAAAATGACATCGTGTGAAGCTAGAAAAAAGCAAAAAAGTGTCCATCTTCTCATACCAAGCCCGAGGGGCCTATTTGAAACCATATAGTGAATGACGAAGTTTGCAAACCAGCAAAGAGTCCTTAGTAAAACCATGTGGTTGCTCCATATAAATCTCCTCATGAAGATCACCATGAAGGAGGGCACTCTTCACATCCATCTGAAATACTGACCATCCTTGTGAAGCTGCAAGGGAAAGTACAAGGCAAATAGAATTCATTTTGGCAACAGGGGTAAAAGTCTCAAAATAATCAATACCTTCGACTTGAGACAAACCCTTTGCAACAAGATGAGCCTTATACTTATCAATAAAACCATCTATAGCATATTTGGTACGGTATACCCACTTGCACTGAACCAACTTTCTTCCCTTAGGAAGAGGAACTAAATCCCAAGTATGACTCTTCATCAAAGAAGAATACTCATCTGCCATAGCACTATCCCACTCAATACTACCAACTACCTCTTAAAACTTTTGAGGATCATCTGAAATGGCATGACTCAAAAGACCAACACCCGATGTTTATGCATGAGTGCAATGAGAGTCTAAAGGATCATCTACCAAAGGTCCAGCTGCATCAATAGTATTGCTAGCCCACTTGGGTAAAGGTTGGATATTTGAAGGTGGTGGAATAGATGGAGCATCATCCTTGTCCTCAAGATATGAGGAGTGAGTAGTAGGAGATGAGGGAGAAGTTGGGGATGGAGAATCCATTAGAGGAAAGTGCTCATCAAACTAGACATCTCGTCAAAACAAGACCTCTTTGGATTTAGGATCAAACAACCTGAACGCCTTAACATCCTCACAATAGCCAACAAATATGAGTGGTTGGCTCTTCCTCTCCATGGCTTTCCGCTGAGCTTCAGGAATGAATGCCCAAGCCTCACTACCAAAGACTCTGAAATGAAGATACATTGGGCTTGACATGGGACCAAGCCTCCTCAGGAGTCAGATGTCGCAATGCCTTGTAAGGCATACGATTCTAAATATAATTGGCACAATTAATTGCCTCAACCCAAAAATAAGAATGTATATCTCATGACTGAATCATACAGTTGGCCATCTCCCGTAAAGTTCAGTCCGTTCGCTCAACAACACCATTTTGATGAGGGGTGTATGGAACTGTAAGCTGATGTTGCAAACCATGCTCAGTGCAAAAGTCCCTGAAAGTTTGATTAACATACTCCCCCCATTATCTATGTGTATCGATTTGTTAGAAAGACCAAATTGCTTCTCCACAAATGCTTTAAAGATTCTAAAAGAATCAAAGGCATCACTCTTCTACTTAATAGAGTACACCCATGTATGCCTGGAGAAGTCGTCAATAAATGTGAGCACATATTTGGCCCCTAAAAATGAAGGAGTTGAAAATGGCATGGTGTCACTATGAACCAACTCTAAGGGTGCCTTAACACATGTGGCTCTACTCGTAGGAACAGAATCTCGATGATGTTTTCCAAGAACACATCCTCGACAAACACTATCAGTACAAGAAATCTTAGGGATCCCTAACATTAATGCCTGTGTACTCATCTTTTGGAGATATTTGTAACTAGCATGACCAAAATGCTCATGCCACAACATGCTCTCAGTGTCTACATGTGCTATGAAGGATGAACTTGAACCAACTAAACTCTCAAAACCCTCAAATCGATATAAATGAGAAGAATAATCAACACTCCCAGTAACCACAATAATATCAGGATCATGAAGGTCTCAAATAACTACATCATGTGGGGTAAACTCGATTGTCTTACCGATGCCAGATTGAAAAATCTAATACACTAAAAAGAAGGTTGGAGGAGATATCTGGAACTACAAGTACCTCTTGAAGAAAACTACCCTCAAGTGTGATAGTGCCTGAGCCCAAAACTAAAAGTTGTGTAGACTCCCCAATTGTAATCTTAGTAGTGCTACAATCTGAAAGGGATGAGACCAAATCTTGAGAAGGTGTCATGTGATGTGTTGTGCCAGAATCAAGTATCCATGGAGCCACAAAAGGTAAGGCCCTTGCAAAAAGAGCATGACCTTTACCTATAGATGAGGAAGAAGATTTAGGGGTGGAAATGTTATGATGTTGCATGGATTCCTCCAAAGCCTCTAATCTCTTCCAATATCGATTGAATAGATGTCCCTCCTTACCATAAAAACTGCAAGGTTCACCTGATTTCTTCTTCGTCTTGGAGGAAGACTCACCAAACTTAATAGTTTTATCATATTGAGGAGTGGTTTGAGGATTTTTTTTTTACTTCTGAGATGTTTTGGAGGAACGCTCACTACCTAATGAAGTATTTTTCTTGGGCTTATGTTTCTTCTTGTCTTTCCCTTTAGATGTATGTGCTACCAGTGCTTGAGTTTTGGAACCAAAAAGAGATTCAAAATGAACCAACTTTGCTTGTTCACAAGTCAAACGATCACAGAAAACCTCAAAAGTAGGCATGGTAAATGCATCACCCAATGCATCCATAGTAGAATGGAAAGTAGAAGAGAAAACCTGAAATGACCGTCAAAGCTTAAATAGAATCAAGAAAATACATTCTTTGTTAGTTTTATTCTTCCCACAACCCTACAAAAGAGATCTTAGTGACTTAAACCTCTGCAAAAAGTCCTCAATGGAGCGGTAAGAATCAGGTACAAGTGATGTTAATTCTGCCTCAATTTGGAGATCTCTATACTCATTGATGGTGCTAAAAAGATCACTGAATCTCATCCACATAGCCCTAGGAGTGTTGCAAGACTCCAAATGAAACAAGAGATTGTCTAAAACATGCAGTGAAATCAAACCCATAGCCTCATTTGTCTTGTTCCTATGCTAAAATATCTCAAATTGATGAGTCAATGTTGGTTGTACTTGATCCAAAGTGGACCATAAACCCTTAGACATGAGCATTCTGGTCATATGAGCTTTCCAGGTATGATAGTTGTGTGGAGTAAGACATTCAAATGAAGAGGTGTCCACCATGATAGTTGTGGTTTTCAAAACAATGTGTGGTATAGGATTTTTTGTCTCAGATGTATATAGATATTGAAAAACAAGAAATATACCCTCCACAACAGGAAAAACCAAACCCAAATACAAATTTGAGAGCAGAAAAGCTTAAAAGAAAAAATCACATTAGAGATATCCTTGTGTATCTTGTGAATATTCTAGAAAAATGGAATGCATGGTTGTATAGAGCACTAGAAGAGCTTTCCAATGCCTATTCGTTTGCAAAAAACAGAGTCTGTTTGCCCAAGTTATGACCCCAAAAGTGTAGAATAGAAGGGCTATCTTCAACTAATTGTAGAATTTTTCCGATAAATAATTAAAAAAATACCTACAGATTTGGAATGGGCTTGGAACCAACTTTCCAACAATTTTTTTTTTTAAAAACAAAGTTCGTATGCCCAAGATATACCTGATTTTGTAAAACTGCTTAATTTGCCTTCTAAAACCAAACAAGGGGCTTAAAATTTCGGCCCTTGGACATATGGGCACCTAGATTCCAAGGTTAAGAGCTAAAACAAGGTATATTCTTTACAATATTTTGTTGTCACATCACCAAAAAGTGCAACAACTTTTGGATTAGAAAATTCATTTGTTTAAAGAATCAAACCTCATGAATTTTTTTTTTTAAACCTGTACAATTTTTTTTTGAAAACCCAATGGAGATTTTTTTTTGCTGCAAATTAATGGCTGCATAGTACATCATACAGATTTGTTTGCCTCATAAACTGTGTCCAAAAAAATCTTAGATTTTCACGAAACAATAGTTGATCCTTAGGTTTTTGGCCACTCTGGACCCAATGGTGAGGTTTGTATTGCGCCAAAGTGCTCCGAAAAATTCGCCCACCTCAAAAAATTGAAAAAAAACACTACAAAATTCCAAATTTGAACCTACAACCCTAGATGAGAAAAAAGCTCAGAAATGGAGGAGTTCGTTGAATCCTCACTCTGATACCATGTTAGATTTGTGAATAACACAAACCACGGGATCAAACAATGAACAAAACACCTTCCACCCAAGAGCTTTGCAAAAGAAATATTTTCTATTTTTTGAAAAGAAAATACTTACAGAATGAATAATTACAAGAGAGAATGAATGCTTTATAAGAGCAACCGTAATGATTAGAGGGATTAGATCATTACAAGTGTCAACATCCCGTGTGATGAGATGAATTGATCTAATATTAGCTCTATAGTTAACATAGATAAAGCATTGAGTTAACTAATAAAGCAAACCTGAGTTCAACTTAAGTGCATGAGAATTAGAATGATAATTAATTAAAATAATTAATTATTCTCCAATACATGATAACTCTAACACCCCCCCTTAAGTGTAACTTAGGGAGTAGCTAAACAACTCTAAAAACCAATGCATAAAAAGCAAAGAAAGCATGAATGGGTCCCGATAACTACGCCTGATGAGGTACCCAATACAACTAAAAGATCTCTAAAAAATGGAGAAATGGAGAAAACCTAATGGGAAAAACTCCACTCCAAAAAGAGATGAAAGCATGTAAAAAAACATGAAGGAAGGCCTTATGAAGACCCTCTAAGGACAACTTCCTTCACCCCAGGCATCGATCGCAATTGAAGATAGTGAGGTAATGCCAAAGGTTTCATGAAGATTTCTACAACTTGATCCTCTGTAGGCATGTACTCCAAGGTGAGAAAACCATCCTAAATCAACTGTTGTATGAAGTGCATGTGGATCTCTATGTTCTTAGTACGCCGATGCTCCACTGTATTGCGAGAGATGTGAATGGAACTCTAATTGTCACACCAAAGAATAGTGGAACTATCAGGAGGAAAACCGAACTCAGTCAAATATTGTCGAAGCCACAAAAACTCCTGGCTGGCCAAAACCGCTACACAATACTCAACCTCTGTGGATGATAACGCAATAGCAAATTGCTTCTTGCAACACCATGTAATAGGGCCAAAACCAAGGTAGAAAACAAAGCCAAAAGTGGACTTCATATCATTTACATCACCAACCCAATTTGAGTTAGTGAAGCCAATAATCTGAGGATCTCCTGATGCATAGTAAATACCATAATGTGAGGTGCCCTAGATATATCTCAAAATTTATTTGGAAGCTTGCTAATGACTCTCATGTGGATCATGCGAGAATTGAGAGAAAAGACCAACTGTAAACGAAATATCAGGACATGAATGTGTCAAGTATAAAAGACTGCCAACCAACTGCCTATATAATGTAGCATATATTGAAGGATTAGTACAAGTGGAAGACAATATAACAGTTGATTAACTAAAAAAATTGTCCCAATTTTTTTTTTAGATTTTCGTGAAACAACAGTTGATCTTTAGGTTTTTAGCTGCTTCAAACACGATGGAGAGGTCCATTTTGTGCCAAAATTCTCGAAAAATCCACCCACCTCTAAAAATTACAAAAAAAAACACTGAAAAATCCAGATTTGAACCTGTAACCCTAGATGAGAAAAAAAACTCAGAAATGGAGAAGGGGTTCGTTGAATCCTAACTCTGATACCATGTTAGATTTGTGAATAACATGAGCCACATGATCAAACAATGAACAACACACCTTCCACCCAAGAGCTCTGCAAAAGAAAGATTTGCTATTTCTTAAAAAGAAAATACATACAGGATAAATAATTACAAGAGAGAATGAATGCTTTATAAGAACAACCCTAAGGATAAAGGGCTTAGATCATGACAAGTGTCAACATCTTGTGAGATGAGATTGAATGATCTAATATTAGCTCTATAGTTAACATAAATAAAGCATTGAGTTAACCAATAAAGCAAACCTAAGTTTAGCTTAAGTGCATGAGAATTAGAATAATAATTAATTAAAGTAATTAATTATTCTCTAATACATGATAACTCTAACACAAACTACTAGGATATCCTAAGGGTCATACATAAATTTTTTTAAGATTAATGTTGTTAATAGGTTCTTCTAAAGGTTCTCCTTTAGGTGTAGCAATTTTATAAGCTTTAGAACATAGATTGTTATGATAACAAAGGGTCCTAACCAATTTAGTTCAAACTTTGCTTTCTTGTCTTGATCTTAATGATATCAAGTTTCCACAATCCATATCAATTAATCTTGCACACGTTTTTGGATTAGATTGTGTGAGATTTTTTGCATCAATGTTTCAGATCACACTCCATGATCCATCATCAGGATGAAAGAGCTCAAGGAGAAAAGTAGTTGAGATATTTCATCCCGATGATGGATCACAGAGTGTGATCTTAAACATTAATGCAAAAACTCTCACACAATCTAATCCATAAACGTGTGCAAGATTAATTGTCTTGATCTTGTTGATTCTCTTGATTCTCTTTTATAACCAAGTCTCTAATTTCAAACTTTTGAGTTTTCATTTTTTATTATAGTTTCAATATTTATACAATTTTGATAAGCTTGTAAATGGTTTAATGCATTGAAATTCCTGTCATCTAATAACTCAAGCTCATGCAATCTTGATACTCAATATTCTTCCTCGTCAATGACATGTTTTAAAGACACCCTTAAAGAGGGGAGCTCAACCTCTATGGGAAAAATGACTTTAGTTCCAAAGACTAGAGAATATGGAGTGGCTCTTGTAGGTGTATGAATATTAGTGCGATAATCCCATAAAGTAGGATTAAGTTGTAAGTGTTAATCACGACTAGCTGAGCATTAACTATTTTCTTCAGGGTTTTGAACATAGTCTTGTGCGAATCCTTAGCTTGACCATTACCTTATGGATAATAAGGAGTGAAAAATGGTGTTGGATATGGAGTTGGTGACAAAAATCACAAAAATCTTGATTTTTGAAGGTTTTTCCATTGTTTGCAATGATAGCACGAGGACTTCCATGCGAACAAATGATATAATTTAGGATAAACTTGACTATTTATTTTCTAGTAATATTGGATAATAGAACGACTTCTACCCACTTCGTGAAATACTCAATGGTGGTGATAATGAACTTATGACCATTGAACGAGGGGGATGTATTTTTCCTACGAGGTCAAGTCCACATTGCAAAAAGGGCCGAGGAGTAGTTATTTGTTGTAACTCTTGGGTGAGTGCATGAATCAAGTCTCTATGTTGTTGACATTGACAATATTTCTTAGTAAATTGTTGTGCATATTATTCTATTGTTGGTTAGTAGTAACCAATTCTTAGAAACTTTTTGACAAGGGTAGGTCCACTAAAATGTGCCCCACAAACACCTTCATGTACCTCGTGTAAAACAATTTTAGCTTCTTTTGAGTTTAGATACTTAAGGAGGACACCATCAAGCATCCTTTGATATAGGTTATCACCTAGGATGACAAAATGGGAAGATCAATGAATATATGTTGTCTTCTAAGCACTGGATGAGTTATATGGAAGGATGTTGCCACAAAGATATGGGTAAACATCATGATACCACGGGGAATTAGGACCAACAAGTTCACACACCGATTCAGATTCTAAAACATCAAAAGCTAGGATTAAAAGTTGCTCTACCAAGAACTCACAATGATGAGTATTATGGGGCATGTCCAAGAGATATTGAATGGTATCCATAGCATCAACAAATTTATTATTTAGCATTGGGATTTGTTCAAAAGTGGTAGTTGAAGAGTATTGTTTAAAACTATCTACCATCCTCTTGTAGGGGAGAAGTTTTCCATCCTTTATTTGATAGTCATTATTTACTTGTCTTATAACCAATTATGAATCTTCATAAACTTAAAGTTCCTTTATTTTTCATTGGACTATCATTCTAAGTCTAGTAATCAAAGTTCCATACTTTGCAATGTTGTTTGTGGAAGGGAAAGCTAGTCTATACAATTTTGGGATACAATCACCTTGTGGTGTGATAAAAACAATTCTTGCCTTAGATCTATGTTGAGCATGCATGAACCATAAAAATATAACTTCCATAAGTGTGAAGGATTAATGTTAAAGATTTTCTCATCTAGAAATTCTAAAATGATGGGATTATCCTCATATAAAGGTGCATTTACTAATAGGTCTATAATGATTTGTCCTTTGATAGCCTTACAATCCACATACTTAATTTCAAATTCAATTAGAATCATAACCCACTTTGTCATATGACTAGTTAGAGCAACCTTAGATAAAAGATACTTTAAGGGATCAACCTTAGAGATGAGTTTTATTTGATGATTAAACATGTAGTGTCTCAATTCTTGTGATGCAAAAACAATAACCAAACATACCTTTCTATTGGAGTATAATTAAGCTCATATCCTATCAAAATACAAATGACATAGTAGATAGCTCTCTTCTTTCCATTATCATCGTGTTGTGCAAGAAGAGCCCGTAAAGTAGTAGAAGTGGCAAAGATATATAATTATGATAGGGGCGAAGATACTTGTTAAAAATTGAGCAACAAATGAAAGAGTGCAAATAACAACTATGAACACCCTACACCTCAAGATTGGCCTAGATGGATTCAAAAACAAAGCAAAAATAACAAATGAAGTTGATTCACCTTGTCTCGAATCGATCCTTTGGTTGGACCTTTGATATTTGATGTTGTATGCTCCTTTGATGGAAAAAGATGTAAGATGAATGGAAAATAGGTGATAATGGATGCAAATGCAAGAATTTGTCTATGTATGGCTCAAGAGAAATTTTTGCAAGAGTTTGGTTAGCATAATGATCTCCCCACAATATGAGAGAAAAGAGGGGGTATTTATAGATAAATATGAATTCTTTAGAGAAATGGATGGTTGGGATCAAATCAACAAGGCCAAGATGTAGGGCTATGGTGAGTTGAAAACTCACAAGTCCTCATATCTTGACATGTGGCATGTGAAGTGGCTTGAAAAGAATGATGTGTACATGAGTTGGAAGGAGAGTACATGACATGGAGGTAGTACATAGTACCTTGGGATTGAGACAATATCTCCTCATAAAGGAGGTCCTTGTCCCCATGTGGGTGAGAGGACATGTGAGGAATTTAAAATTCTCAAATATCCTCATGGGGATGAGAAAAGGAATTTAAAATTCTTTAAATCCATTGGGGGATTAAATGTGAATTAAAAATTCACATGGGGAATGGAGTGCTTTCTTCAAAAGGAGAAATCCTTTAATAAGGTTGACTTAAGACACATTCCATAAATGACATGAGGATTAAGTTGACCTAATTAAGTGATTAAAGTTGTGCAAGTACTTGATTAGAGGTAAGTGGGAAATTATGGAGGATGTGACCCTAATGATGATTAGGGGTGTGCACATCTTAATCATAAATTAATTATGATTAAGAAAGAGGGTTTAGATGGCACATGTGACTTGATGTGACAAGTCAAAGATCACATAGGGAAGAGAAAAATGATTTAATATTCCTTGGAATGATAAAAGGAATTAAAAATTCCTTAAGAGGTTGATTAGGCTAGTTAATGAAGGATTAGAGGATGGTTAGGTGGCTAAGAGAGATTAGAGGCCAACTTGCAAAAATTGGAGGATGTGACACATCCTAATCAAGGATTAGGCATGTGCACATCCCTAATGATGGGATTAGAAAATGAATTAGGATTAGATAAAAATGATGGAGGATGTGACATATGAGGAATTAAATAAATGTCATATTTATTTAATTCATTTGATGAAAGAGAGATTAAAATAATAAGATATTTATTATTAATTAAATACTTAGGGATTTGGCAGAATTAATGATATTAATTAAATAATAGCAATATTATTTAATTAATGCAAATAAGGGGATGCTTAGACAAAAGGGGATAAATTTGGATAAATTAAGTGTCCAAATTTAGGTGTCTACAATAATATCAAAGGTTTCCCTTGAATGGGCAACATCAAAACTTGTGGTGAAGTTGAATAATCTTTCAATTGTTGAAAGGCTTGTTGAAACTTATCATCTCATTTGAATGTGAAAATTTTGTGTGAAAGGTGTGTGAAAGGTTGACACTTGTTTGCTAGTTGGGCTATAAATCATCTAATTGCTTGAAGTTTACCTTGAAGACAATAATTGTTTTAAATTAGTTGGAGGAGGCATATCATCTATTACTTTTAATCTAGATAGATCCACTTCAATGTCTCTATGGGAAGCAATATATTTAAGAAATTTCCTAGAAGTTACACCAAAAACACACCTTTTTGGTTTTAATCTCACTTGATATTCTTCCAATCTATCGAAAATGACCTCAATTATAGCTAGATGATCTTGTCTTGTGATAGATTTTGCTAGTAAATCATCCACATAATCTTCCATGATACTATGGAAGAGGTCATGAGATATTGTTGTCATTGCTTTTTGATATGTAACTCCAACATTCTTTAAGCCAAAAGGCATAACATTCCAATAAAATGTACCCTAAGGACAAGTGAAATTTATTTTATGTTGATTTTTAGGGGCGATATGAATTTGATTATAGCTTGAAAATCCATCCATTACAGATAGCATTTAATGTCTAGTTGTTAAATCCATAATCATTTCTATGTGGGGTAGGGGAAAATCATCTTTAGGGCAAGCCTTGTTTATGTCTCTAAAATTTGTACATATGTGGATTCCCCCCAATCTATTTATTAACTAGAACTAGGTTGAAAACCCAATTTGGATAATTGATAGGTCTAATGAATCCAACATCCAACAAATTTTGAAGTTCCACTTTGACCAATAAGGTTGATTAAGGATGCATCTTGCAAACTTTTTTTTATTGTTTTTGCATCTGGAAAAATCGTTAAATGATGAACCACTAATGTAAGGTCAAGACTTGACATGTCTACATAATACCATGCAAAGTTTATAGTTTTGTTTTAAAGAGCCATGAAGTTTGTGTTTTCTTGTGATGATAAAGATGTTGCAAAATATATGATATTAGGGTTTTCGATTACACCTAGGTTTAACTTTCGTGATTCTTCTATCAATATAGAGTATCTTTCTTGATACTTAGACATGGTGAGAAGATCAAGGTTCCTATTTTATTCCTCAGATAAAGATAGAGTGTGTTTTCCCTTAGAGGGTTGTCTCACTATGTTTAATTGTTTATTGTCAGTGAGGGGTTTTGAAGTTTCACCAAAATATTCTTTCACATCAAGTCCTATGACAAAACCAACTTTATGATCTCCTAAAGGTATAGTTTATCTTAATCCCATAAATTTTGTAATGGCCTCATCATTTTGGAATGTATCTAGAATCAACGGTCCTTGTTGACCCCAATCTATAAGTTGAGGATAAACAAGTGAAAGATCTTTAGCTTGTGGTGTAGAGGTAAATGATATGACCGATAAGGTGCAAATGGAATGATATAAGAATAGATTAGTGATATGTATGGAGTCTTGAAAGGGATATCCTTTGGAAGTTTCAACAATGGGAAAAACCTCAATTACCTTAGGTTCAAAAAATACATTAAATTTCAAGGACCCATACCCAATTCCTCCATTGTTATTTCTCATTTCCACATATATTGGCTCTATGATTCCTCACTCTTTCTATCCCAAGCCACCTTGTCCTTTATAACCCATGTTATTGATTATATGAAGGCCCTTAGGATATTTATTAGTTGGCACAAGGGGTAGGTTCCTTTTTCCCTCTTTATATAGCCATGTAGAAATGTCCTCTTCTATGATTACTTGTCTAATTCACCACGTCACGAAAATATTTTTTTATTTTCTCTTGATAGCAATTTTTGTTGTCCTATTTAGGTTTTGGTTTCCCATACAATTTTGGTGAAAGTGGAATTTGGCCCATATAAAAATCTTGTTTCATGTTATACTCTCCCAACAAATTATCATTAAATTGAACCTTGACCTCAGGAATGTTGGCATGTGGAGTGAAAGATGAGGATAAAGTGGATGGATCAATGTAAGACGATGAAAGTGAAGTTGCATGATTGTTAGGTATTTGGATAGCTTTGTGATATTTTTCTTCCAAGTTTTTACAATATTCAAAAGTATGAGGATCTCCAGAAATAGTGACTTTGACAACCTCATAGGGGAATTTTAGACATTGATGATATGTAGAGGGAATGACTTGCAAGGCATGTATCCATGGACGACCAAGAAGGATGTTATAAGGAAGATCAAGATCCAAGATCTGAAAAATGGTATACACTATAGTGGGGCCAACTTGAGTTGACAATTTTATTGTTCCTTCAAACTCACACTCAACATCATCATACAATTTTATCATGATTCGCTTTTGGGAATTAATGACACCATCAGAGTGTCCTAATTATTTTACTAGTTGGAGAGTACAAATGTTTTGACTTGCTCCACCATCAATCATGACTCTCTTTATTCTATGTTTATGGATAAAGACTTTTAAGTATAAGGCCTCATTATGAGATGGATTAATGGAAGGAAGGTCCTTTTTAGTGAACACCAATTGATGGGGAGCTAAAATGTGTCCTACCATAGCTTGAAATTGAAAATTTTCTATGTTATTGGGTACGAAAGACTCTTGAAGAGCCTTTTCTAAGATTTCCTTTTGTGTGGGGGATATTTTTAGGAGCTTTGAGATAAATATTTATTTACACTGGGATTTTATTTACATGAACCAAGAGGTTGTAATCAACTTTAGAAGATGGTGCAGATTGGTCCCCTTGGAAGGTTACCTTACTCCTACGTGTAGTTACTACACACTAAGTATTTTTATCTAGGGTAGTTATGGTAGAGACATGAGGAATGGCCTCCCCTAGATGGGATATGGTACAATCATATGGAACACAAGCATAATTAGTTGGTTTAGGACTACTATCTTTATTTGAGGGTTCCCATTTTCCATGTTTTAAGATAGGATCTTAGAATATCTTGAGATTATTACTGATTGAAGGTGAATGCTCTATATGAATGCCACCTTGCTCTATAAGATCTTGAATAATATTTTTCAATCTAAAAGAAACAAAAGTCTTATGCCCCTTGGTTCAATGATACTCACAATAATCATTCTCTTTGTACTAAGGAGGTTTGACTTGGGGTTTAGAATTCTTGATTTTTGGTAATGTCATAAGTTTAGCTTGGATCAATTTTTGCGAGGTTGATTCAATAGGTTCCCCTAAAGGAGTGTATTTTCTTTTAGGAGCATTATTTTATCTAGGTGACCTTCTAGGAATATTAACACCTTGATTGTTTTGTAGATTGTTTGTTTATAATTGTAGGGTAGGTTGTGGTTGAATGTTTTGGATTATTTTTTAATCTACCATGCCATCATTGACAATGTTCTTGTTTTTTTCCAAATCCTAGGTTTATCATTAGATGTTGAGGGGTTATCCTTGTTGTCTTTAAAATGTGAGCTTTTTCAATGTTAATCCCCTTTTCAATGACCTCTCCAAATATATTACTACCTTGAATTTGTAGGTGAAAGGCCATGACATGGATTAAGTTTTGAGTAAAAATGTGAACAAGTTGTTTTTTCAAGATAGTATAAGGAAGTTTGCTTGCCAAGTTTCTCCATCTTTGTAGGAAAGAAGCAAATATTTCCCCATTATTTTGTTCAACATTGTAAAGGTCAGTCATAGTAGTCTCATGTTCAATGTTATATTAAAACTGTTCAATGAATTTGTCTACCAACTCATGAAAGATATTAATCCCACAAGGCAAATGTGAAAGCCACTCAATAGCTTGACCTCCTACGCTTTTAGGAAATAGGCACATTAGATATGTATCATTATGAGCAACCTCAAGATAGGTTATGTAAAATTATCTTATGTGTTCTCTTGGATCACCTCTTCCTTTGTATTTATCAAACTTTGGAATTTCAAAGTTTTGAGGAAAGGTCATCAAGTTTAAAGATTTTTCAAAAGGATAGGGGCATATGTATTCTAGTGTGTGCGTCTTTTTGATGTTAGTATTTCTCATTTCCATGTTTGCCATATTTTGTTGCAACTCTTTAATTTGTTGTTCCAAGTCATTTGTAGGTGTTAATGAAGGTACACTTATGGGAATGTGATGTTGTTGATATTGATTTTAGTGGAATGCAATGTTTTTGGGATTGACTTGGAGGAATGAAATGTTGTTAAGGTTGGCTTGGTGGTATGAAATATTGTTGAGGTTGGGTTGGAGGGATGAAATGTTGTTGAGGTTGACTTGGAGGGATGAAATGTTGTTGAGGTTGAGTTGGTGGAATGAAATATTGTTGAGGTTGGCTTGGTGGAATGGGCATATTTTGCATGTTTAAGGTACCCATGTTTGGATTGTATTTAGAAAAGGTAGGTGATGATTTGGGTGTAAATTGATCATGATATGTCTCTTCATATGATTTTCATTGAGCTTTTGATGTTATAGGTGGAGGTTGTGATGTATTTGTAAAAATGGCAGATGCCTTTTCCATTGGGGTTTGAGGCATGTTGACTTGACTTGTTTCTTCCCAAGTGTCAGGTGTAGTAAGATCTACATCTTTGATAGAATTCAAGTAGGTATTTTAGCACCTTATTGAGCTAACATTTGAAGGTAATGATTAGGGTTTACTTGAATAAATGATACATTATTTTCATTACTTTAGTTTCTTGTTCAAATTCTTGTAAATCCTCAAATGTTAGGTCTTGATTTGTATCTTCTTCCTCCACATAAGGCATCCTTGCAGGATTCCTATAGAAAATGTATGGGGTTGAAGTTGTTCCTTGCTCATATTGATGAATACCCATGCTTGTTGGAATGTTTGACTCATCTTGATAGTATTCCATGTTCTTATTATATTGAGATCTTGTGATTGGAATATGTGACATAAGACCTTAGACAAAATTGGTTTTTCTATCAAAAATTTGATGCTTGTTGCTCAAAACCAAAATAGATAAAAGTTAAGTTAGATCTCCAAATGATGATAATGATATTGATTGATAACTATAGATTTTTACTTGAACTAGACTTGTGATTCCAAGCAAGATGTTCAAGAATGAGATTGATAGAATTTTCTTGAACTAGACATGTGAGTCCAAGAAAACTTGATAAAGAGTGGAGGTTTCCAACTTAAGAATAGCTTTGAATCTCTCAAGTTGGTATATCCGCAAATGATATGATTTAGAGATAGAAGATAGGAGATCTAATTTGAACTTAGATAAAATTTAATAATGATATGGAAAGCTACAAAAAATTGTCCATTCCTCAAATATTATCAAGGATAACAAAATAATGCCAATAAAAGATCACTTTTAGCTCAATTTTGAGGTTAGTTTGTTGTTTTGAAAGTTTTTTATTTTTCCAAGTTTTGAAAATTTTCAAGGATATTGTTTTGTAGTCAAAAGCAACTTGGATTGAGTCAAAAGTGTAGTAGAATAGCTCAAAAGTGCCATAAAATAGCTTAGAAGCACTACAAAATAGCTCAAAAGCATTGCAAAATGGATCAGAAGCATTGCAAAAGTTATCAAAAGCAACCCAAAATCACTCAGAAGTGCAAAACGATAATCAAAAACGTAGTTTCATTTTTAGATACAGTTTTCAATATTGTTTTAGGTTTTTGGTTTTAATTTTAACAATTTTTGTTGGTAAAAAGATGCAATCAAGAAATAAAACAACTAAAAATCTCACAAAGAGTGCAAGACACACTTCTAGATCTATGAAGATAAAATATTTTACTTATTTTGATTATTTATGATTTTTTTAATGTTTTCTTGATTTTTTTATTTGAATTTTTGCAATTCATGTGAAAGTGAAAGCACAACAAACAATAATGCAGAGAAAATAACTCCTAAGGCTCAACTTTGGATAGATATCTCCCCTTTGGTTTCAATTGGAGATGGTGATCTAAACAATCAACACACAAATCACATTAACAAGCCTACTCAAGTGGGTATGGCCAATAAGTTTTCAGTAGGATTTACAAGCTCAACTACGGTATCCTCAAGATACACCATAAGGGTATGTGAGGCTTAATCTATAGATAAAAGGGAATACTCCAAGAAAGGGTAACCTGTTGAAAAATTGAGGTGTTTATGTAGCTTAATACTTTGTAAAACTTTAATATTGTTGATCTAAATATGCTTTCCTTTGTTACAGATTCTTTGTGGGTGATTATCTGATTAATTCATTTTATCATTTGTAGAATGAAGACATAAGTTGTAGAAGAATTAGACAGGATATTAGAAAGATACACAAGCATATACTGTGGAGAAACCCTTTCGGGAAAAAATTCCACCAAGAATTAATCTATTATTCAATCTCTAAGTAGATTACAATAGCTCCAATTCTTGCTTGAGAATGCTTCTTTTGTCTTCACCAAATCTTCTTCACAACCTACAATAAAAATGATACTAACTCTCTTCAACTTGCTTGAGATAAATAGGCTTTGATCAACTTTGTAAACTCCAATTGAGTTACAATTACAATGCTCAATCCCTATCCCTAAAAGGTACGCCTATCTCTTCCAAGTAGAGTTTAACTGTGAAGAACAATGTCAAATCCTCATCTTCATGCATTTGGGCGTCGCAAAATGAAGTGCTAACTCAACCTTTATTTTGTAAATATATTCAAGGCTTCATCCTCAAAGTAGGCTCCCAAAAGAGGTCCCACTTAACTTAGCCTTCTGAAATATCTCAACATGCAAAGGAGTTAATTCCAAGAAGCCAACTTGGGCGCCCAAGTTGGGTCCAAGTTATTTCTTGTTAACTGAAACATTTCTCAACACCATTCATGCAAGAATGGTAATCCCCTATTAACTGGAGGTAGTCCCTATTATCTGTCATGCAAATCAAGTCATTGGCCATGCATTCCAAGTTAACTAAAGTCAACTAACATTCAACTAAAACTAACTGAAGATAACTGAACCATAACTGAACTGAACTAAACTAAACTAAACTGAACTGAACTGAACTAAATTGATTTTGAACTTAACTGAACTTAACTTAACTAAACTAAACTTCATGCATGCAAACATCAAACCCTAACTCCTAGGATCTTTACATGCATTCAAAAGTGTTATCTCTTACTCTAAATAGTTAACTAAACTCAAGGTGAGTGTCACCTACCATGTGGGTGCTCCATGTGCCCCTATTCTTTAGGAACTCAAAATGGATGCCCTCACATGCTTCTAACATTTAGAATTAACTAAAAATGTCAATTAGCATGATTATTTCATCAAATATTAATCTCTTCCTAATCCTAGTGTTGATGAACACATTCCAAGGACTTAGGAGATACATGAAATAAATAATGTTTTAGGATTGCAATTAAATGGCATCCTATTTCCAACATTCTCCCACTTGACATTATACATTGCAATTATTCTAAACAAGGAATAATAATTTTAAATCAAGTACAGGACTCAAGGCTAATGGCCTTCCTGCACCAACTAATAAATCCATGCTAACTTCAAATGCAACCTGCATAATCATGAAGCTCCAAGCAAATGATTAAAACCAAGAGACCTTATCTGTAGGAACTGGTTTCATAAGATAATCTGCAATATTAGTTAAAGTTTCAACTTTCTCAATTAATACCTTCCCACTTTCAACCATTTCTCGCACAAAGTGATACTAAATATCAACATGCTTAGTACGAGCATGATACATAGGATTTTTATTTGGCTAAACACATGGCACTTTGACTATCACATTCAAGTTTAACTTATTTGCAATTAAAACCAATACCTTTCCCAAGTCTCTATATCCAAACTGCCTCTTCGAAGGTATGTGTAACCACCAAGTGTGTTGAACTCATGTTCAACCAAGGTGTATGCTCCTCGGTCTTTTCTGTTGGAATTTTTTTCTTACAAGTAACCATTCCAACACATATCTCTTACCATAAGAGAACTCAAGCCTCACCTATTTCTCCAAGTATCCATGAGGACCTGTAACCAACCAATCCATGCCAAACTCCAAATGCAACATAGCACTATCATGAAGTAATCAAGCAAATGATTAATGTACTCAATACATAAGAGAACTACATAAGATCAATGTCAAAGCTCCAATCTTGAACATAAACATGACATTCATGATCTAACCATCTCCTCTTAGAGATCACATGCACCATAACATACATCCTAGGTCTCAAGAGAACATGTAATATGCCAAACTCTAATCTAGAATCAAGAGTAAACAATGACATAATAGCAACCACTCTAAACCAAGAAAAAAACATATCCCCAATCACATGAAGATAACCTTACCAATGATGCATCCACGTCACTGCCAACAACTCCCACTAAACCGTGGTACCGAGTCACACATGGTATCGTGACTACCATCCTCTTCATGAAGATCACTATATCCTACCAAAGCTCCCACTGAACTGTGATACTGAGCTATACATGGCAACAAGATAAACATCAAACCATCACTATCAAAAGCATATGGAATTTCAAACATTTCCTCATGATCAAAATTATCATAACATGTACCATGCCACAACTCTAAACCGCTAATCAAGAGTATACCATGACATAATAACAAAACCATTCTACAACCAAGAATCCAATTCATTGCCAAATGCTCCCACTGAACCGTGATATTGAGCAATCCCATGGCATCATGATGCACATAATCAAAACCACATTTTTGTCATAAGCTCACACCAAACCTGTGAATCCAAGCTCTCAATGACACATGATAAACATCCTCTAAAGCAAGAATATATACCTCTTGTAACAAACTTATTTCCAAAATCAACAAATAACAAAAATAATAAAAGCTCCCACTAAGCCAAAAAACCTCCAATCTTTTAAGAGAAAGGCATCCCAATACTCTACCCAACCTCAGCTCTGATACCAAATGTTGAAAATTTGAGGTGTTTATGTAGCTTAATACTTTGTAAAACTTTAATATTTCTGATCTAAATATGCTTTCCTTTGTTACAAATTCTTTGTGGGTGATTATCTAATTAATTCATTTTATCATTTGTAGAATGAAGACATAAGTTGTAGAAGAATTAGACAGGATATTAGAAAGATACACAAGCATATATCGTGGAGAAACCCTTTTGGAAAAAAACTCCATCAAGAATTAATCTATTATTCAATCTTTGAAGTAGATTACAATAGCTCCAATTCTTGCTTGAGAATGCTTCTTTTTCCTTCACCAAATCTTCTTCACAACCTGCAATAAAACTGATACTAACTCTCTTCAACTTGCTTGAGATAATTAGGCTTTGATCAACTTTGTAAACTTCGATTGGGTTACACTTACAATGCTCAAGCCCTATCCCTAAAAGGTATGCCTATCTCTTCCAAGTAGAGTTTAACTGTGAAGAACAATGTCAAATCCTCATCTTCATGCATTTGGGCATCCCAAACTGAAGTGCCAACTCAACCTTTATTCTGTAAATATCTTCAAGGCTTCATCCTCAAAGTAGGCGCCCAAAAGAGGTCCCACTTAACTTAGCCTTCTGAAATATCTCAACATGCAAAGGAGTTAATTCCAAGAAGCCAACTTGGGTTCCCAAGTTGGGTCCAAGTTATTTCTTGTTAACTGAAACATTTCTCAACACCATTCATGCAAGAATGGTCATCCCTTGTTAACTGGAGGTAGTCCCTATTATCTATCATGCAACTCAAGTCATTAGCCATGCATTCCAAGTTAACTGTTCAAGTCAACTAGCATTCAACTAAAACTAACTGAAGATAACTGAACCATAATTGAACTGAACTAAACTTCATGCATGCAAACATCAAACCCTAACTCCTAGGATCTTTACATGCATTTAGAAGTGTTATCTCTTACTCCGAATAGTTAACTAAACTCAAGGTGAGTGTCACCTACCATGTGGGTGCCCCATGTGCCCCTATTATTTAGGAACTCAAAATGGATGCCCTCACATGCTCCTAACATTTATAATTAACTACAAATGTCAATTAACATGATTATTTCATCAAATATTAATCTCTTCCTAATCCTAGTGTTGATGAACACATTCCAAGGACTTAGGAGATACATGAAATAAATAATGTTTTAGGATTGCAATTAAATGGCATCCTATTTCCAACATAACCCGCTCTCCAACTTCACTTTTCTAAGGTATAAAGTTCTTAGAGGCTTAGCTAAGATTGACAATATTGCACTTCCAAGAGGCATGTCTTTTGATTCATCCCCAACTCTTTGTACTCCACCAAAACATGGTAGTTGACGTACCCTAGAATGATCACTTTTCTAGGCATGCCCCCATAAAAAGAAAATAAGATCACTTATTTTTTATCCTCAAGATCACCATTGGGTGTAAGAGGAGAGCATATGTAAGTAGATATTAGGGATTAAAGAAACTTGTTTATTTTAGATCCCAAATCTAAATGTGAAAGATTAATTTTAACCTAATTTCTAATGCGAGGAAAACACACCAAGCGAGATTGACTAAAGCAAAGCAAATAATGAAGCTATTGAGCACTTTTTAAAAATTAAAAGAGATGGGATGATTAGAATGAAATAACCCGAAATCCAACACTAGATTTGAGAAGATAATTTGATGAAGAGCTTCAATACCACTTTCCTTTGCAACCCTTTTAATTCCAAAAGATCCAATTTTTGTAGACAAGAATCAATAATAAAAGAGGCCAAAATACCAACAAGATCTCATATTTGGGGTTAGATTCAGGTCAAATATGAGGCTAGATGTTAGAAATTGAAAAAATTACACACCTAAAATAAAATAAATTTAAATCCTAATTTAACCCTAAATGTTGATCAAATGCACAGTGACAGAGGTAAAAAATGAAGCTGAATGCTTCAAATGCTCCGTAAGTTGCTAGAGATGTGTTGTAAAATTCCTCAAATGCATAGTATAATTGATCAAAAGTGTAGTAGAAGATGTCAAATGTGCCACATAATCTATCAAATGCATGGCAGAATATCTCAAATGTGTTACAAAATTCGTCATATGCATAATAGGATTCGTCAAATGAATTGCAAAGTACTTTAAATGTGCAAATCTAACAAAAGTGCAAAAATTGAATGTGTATATATATCAAATGCACCACGTGTAAGCTCAAAAGTGCCTTATATATGATCAAATACATTGCAAGTTAGCTCAGAAGCGCAGGCTCAAAAGCGTGATGAAACCACTCAAATATGCATATCTGCCCCTACAACCTTCAAAAATTGAATTTCTTACAAAATAACTTATTATCAAAATTAGGGAAGTGAGTCCCACCGAGCGTGCCAAAATGTGGATGATGAAAATGTGAATCACAAATAATAGCAACACAATGAAAGTACAAAATTCACACTTCAACAATCACTCAACAAAGCTCAAGATCTTGGCTCAAAATTGAATAACAAACAAAGTCAACATAGCAAAGACCTGGAATTTCTCCATTGTGGGTTTCTCTTCAAAGTAACAATAAATATGAAAATAATAATAATGATAAGATGCAATAATAATGATAAATTATCAAAGATAAATGATACATATGCTTGATAATGATAAAGATAATGATAGCTTGATTGGTTGATAGTGATAGTGCTTGATAGTACTTGATAATGCTTGATAGTGCTCTTGATAGTAATCGTGATCTAGGGCATATGGATGAATGAATGCTTTATATTTATATGATTTACTTGATATTTGATCAATGGTGGAGATTAATTAGAAAGATCAATGGATAGGAAAAATTAAGATAGGGTAGGAGCTAAATTTGAATCTTGATGAAGGAGGGAAAATTAAATGAATTTATTTAATTTATGAAGATATAGTTGGGGAAATAAATAAAATATTAATTTATTTTTTATTTTAGAGCAAAATATTTAATTTTTAATTTATTTAATTTAAAAGAGGAGTGTTCGCTAATTAAACTATTTATGAAAAATATTTAATTATAGAGGATCAAAGATAAAATTGAATTTGATTAATGTTGGAGGGAAAATGATAAGTGATAAATTAATTAAATAATTAAAAATTATTTAATTACTATAGATATGATGAAAATATTAAGATAATTAAAAATTTTAAAAATATTTAATTATTATGGATAAAATGGGAGAAATATTAGCTTATTTTATTAATATAGATAGAAGAATTGATGAAGATAATGATGAAACAATACAATAAAAATGAATTAGCCATTTTTAGGTGTCTACAAAACCATTATTTCTATAATGGTGAAATTACATATCTATGTTGTTTTCCAATTATTTTTGGGTACATTTTGAGGAGAGTGCCTTGATATGTAGACATATTGTAAATGGAATATTTTTTGTGCAAAGTTAGGTCCCTTGCCCTATACCACCTACCTATCCATCTCAAACTTTCCTATACACTTATCACTTCATCTCTATATTCATGCATTCCATTGTGTTTGCCTTATCCATACATTTATTACACCTATACATACATATATTGTTGGTAGTTGGGTGTGATATTCACTTGCACAACAACTTAGGTGTGTTATTCACTATTGAAATATTTTGTGATAAGTTCATGAAGAGAAAGAGTTTATCTACAAGCTAAAAAACAACTAAATAACTAAATGTGGTAAGATGTGGTGAGTTTCAGGTGTTGCAATATAACATGCATGTTGGTTTATATGTGGTGATGGTGTGGTAGAAAGCACAACTCATTTAGAGGAGAACTCATAAGTGTATACTTAATTAAGTGTGGTTAGAAGCATGAACAATGATTTAAGTGCATTTGTGGTAGAGCTAGATTTCACAAGGCACAATTTGGAAGCATGATAATATTTTAGAGCATGACACAAGATACCATAAATAATCAAGTCATGAAATGTTTCTATTATTTGTTGCAAGGTTAGTATTATTAATGGTTTTTTATACCAATAAAATGTGTGCATTGATAGTAACTGATGAGTAACTATTGATAAACAATGTGCAACAATGACTATGTATACACAATTATTATCCATGTAGAGACATCATATTGAGTGATATGTGTGATGTGATATGATGACATCATTAGATGGTCAAGGATTAGGTATGTTACTTTTGGTATTTCACAAGTTGGTCAAGCACAATTAGACAATTGGGATGTGTAACATGCCCATTGTTCTACCCATTGATTTTACTATGTTTTACCCACAAGTGAACAATTTATACTACTAACATAAATAGGAAATTTAAACTTTTTATTTTCTATTTGAATAACAAGATGCACATTTGAAACATTACCATTTCAAGCTTTCCCATTGCATAAAAAAGAAACATTACAATATTTCAAGTAACTAATTCACATTACATAATTTCATGATGACATTTTCCATTTACAAATTCTCAAAAAGAATAGAGATACATGTTTACATTCATAGCTTCCATGAGCTCAATGATATAGATATACAAATAGAATACAATGATCTAGATGTCCTTGATGTTGGTGCATACCTCCTAGATGTCCCCATCACTGGTGCATACATTCTAGGTGTCTCCAAATTGGTGCTTACATCCTTAAATCCAAGCTGCCAATTCCATGAGGGAGAGCATCACTCAAGCACTTTTCCACCAACCATGGACTTACTGCGGTCCCCTGCATATCTACCTAACTAGTAAGATGGCCCTACCCTTCAACAAAGAGATTGGTTTGGTAACCCCATAATCCTAGCCTTCCCGTGCATAGTGTTGTGTTCTACATGTCTAGAGCTACCATACATTGGCTACAACCTACATGTATGGCATCCCTTCCTAGTATTCAATCTTGGATCATAGTGAACTAACAGTGTAAATAGTGGCTACTTATGCTACTTTGGCCAAAGAATTCAACACCCAATACTTCAAGTGCAGGTCATCTGTTCACCCACCCTTTAGCTCTATTTGGTATTAACCATTCACAAACATAACACACATTCAATCTAAGGTGATGATATAACAAACTATCCAACAAGGTTACTCCCTTTCCCATGGACTATCCTAACCCTAGGAATAACCAAGTTAAAACAAACTAACTAACTAGGTTACACCCTTTCCCATGGATTATTCTAACCCTAGGTATAACCAAGCTAACCATACATGCACACATACTAAGTGACCAACTAGGTTACCCCCTTTTCCATGGATTATATAACCCCAATAATAACCAAGCTAACCATCCATGTTCAAAAATGACATTTTCATTAAAGTACTACAAGATAGCAACATATTCCATATTTCATTTTTCATGCAACATCCATATAGTCTTAACATAATAAGTATAGTTTTAATGGCATTATAACCATGCAAGTTCCAATATAGTATATATATGTATTTCCAAATAAAAGGGTTTCACAAAATCATGACTCAACCAAGAATCGCACAAGATTATCTCAAACTAGGAAATAAACCAAGTTCATAATAACAAGTTTATCATGTTTTCAAAATCATCTTTCTGCAAACTACAACATTAAATAACATGTCAACATAAAGAGATTAGAGAAATAGAAATCAACATGCCTAGAATTATAGCTCCAACTGATATTACTGCTTTCCAAGATCAACCTCCATAATCATGCTTACTACTCCTTCTAGCTCAACCTGTCTCTAAACTCTAGCCTTTTCTCAAAGAACTCTCAACAATTGCAAATTCACAAACAACTCTCTTTCTCATAAAAAACTCTAAAAGATACACTTGCATAGAAAACTATAGCAAAATGATGGATAAAGAAATCATAATGAATAATTGTCACAAAGGGTATAGAGGATGCCTCTATATATACTAAAATCTGAGCACCCTAATGCTATAAGCAAGCTACCGAATCTGCCACCTTCCTATTCCAAATACATCGACTAGGCTCAAGAAGTGAGAGGTGGTTGTTTAAAACACTATTTTGCAAACACATATAAAGTTCAACTTCTTTGTCAAAGTTGAGTTGCTCATATCTTGGTGACAATAATGATTTAAACTTAGAAATGCAACCTACAAGTTTCCTTATTGCAATATAAGTCGACTACCTCAACCAACTCATGGTAAAGACTAAGTCTCATACTTCTCAAAAGGTTGTGCGTTGGATTATGGCACATCAAATAGACTTCTTTTAATTTCAATCTCTTCAAAATATGGCACCACCATTCATATTACGCACCTTCTTCTTATATGTAGGTTTTAACAAAGTCAACAACGTATGAATCATCATTTACATAATACTTTATGCACTGTTCAAATGCATTTTTACTTATTCTTTTGTGCACTATATGCATGCAACACTTAGCTTAGCCATTTTACTATATATGGAAGTGCTTTATATATGCGCTTTAGTTTATTTCAAAGCACTTTTAAATATAACACAATATAATATATATTATAATCTTTATATATATATTAATATCCATATGATTATTAAATAAATTAATTGCTAGTCATATATAAACATCTATTAAAATAAATAAATAAATATATTTATATCCATATGATTATTAAATGCATTAATTGACTATCAAATATATATAAACATATATTAAAATAATTATATATATATACATATATTGATATGTTAATATGAATGTATATACATTTACATTAACGTAATTATATACATATATGGGTGATCCCACAATAGTGGTTTACACTTTTTGGGACATCCACATATATATACATATATATATTATAATATATATAACATTATTTTAATATCCATACTTAAACTCATATATTTACATATTCATCGATTGGTGCATATATAAAAAATGCATATATATATGTTGCATATGTCCAATCGATACTCCCATGCATATGATATATCCATATATGAATATACGTAAGTACGTCTACCTACATATACACAGGCACATATATATTCATATGTATGAGTTATCAGAGACATGTACATGTATACACATACATTCTATGTATATACCCATTGATTAATATATAAACCAAAATACGAAAAAAGAACTTATACTTATCACAAGAATCAATCACATATCCCCAAATAGGAACATTCAAAGACTAAAACCACAAACCAATACAAAACATTCTCAAACCATGACTGAAGATTACTTACCATTTTTCGAACTGACTTAATTCAACTAGACCAACAAGGATGTGAGTGTGTGTATGCTAAATTAGGATCATTAAGGGTTGTTGGACCAAGTTCTTCTCTTGAGTGATACTCCCCCTCTCTTCCAGAGGTTCAAATTTGTTCCTGCATCCAACTTAGTGCATCACAACAATAGTTAGCTGATAGCATTACATTCACATGCATCATATATTTTCATCTTCAGAACTTTTAAATATCAAATTGAATTGCAAATTCATCTGTCATATTTTCCATTAATATATATATATATAGATATATACAAAAATATATATATATATTTAAGCATTTTAACTCATCAAAGTAATAGTAAATAGGTAACAACACAACGGGGTGTAACATATATTCCCCCCTTATGAATCATCGTCCCAGATGATTTTTAAGTATCAAACATGAACATAAAACATAAAACATAACCACATTATTTATTGGGAGTTTTCATAATTTAGCAAGACTTGAGGAATTTTTTGCTTCATATTAGCATAGTCCTCCCCTAAGTGGCAAAATCTTCTGCATATTGATCCCACTGGACCTTGCATCGTAGAACCTCTCGGTTATGTAAGTGAAGCTTATGCATTTTGAGCACCTTGAGAGGCTCAATTGTTACCACTCCTGGGTCTTGTACTTGTAAAGCATTCTAATCAATAACATGGTTATTCCCTGGCATGTACTTCTTAAGGTGCAACACATGAAAGACATTGTGCATCTTGGAAAGAGTTGGTGGCAAAGAAATTCTATACACAACAGGGTTAACTTCCTTGAGAACATCAAAATGACCTACATAATGTGGAGCTAGTTTGGATGAATTCCCAAACTTTATTGAACTCTTGTGAGGTTTTACTCTTAACAAAAATCTCTCCCCTACTGAGAAATGTTTGGGCACCTGCTTGGAATTTGCATAACTCTTCTGCCTATCATTAGCTTTCACTAGCCTCTGCTTAATACTACCAACTTGCTCCTCCATTTCTGATTACATTTTTGGCCCAAGTATTATCCTATCCTCTTGCTTATCCCATCTTATAGGAGTTCGACACTTCCTGCCATACAATGCTTCAAATGGAGCCATCTTGATTGTAGAACGATAAGAGTTGTATATGCAAATTCTACCAAAGATAGATAGTCCTCCCACTTGTATTTTTGATCCATGCAATACATTCTTAGTAGATCCTCTAACACTTGGTTCACTCTTTCAATTTGACCATCGATTTCTACATGATATGCTAAACTTATGTTTAATTGTGTTCCAAGTGAATAAAACATGGTTTTCCAAAACCTAGATGTCACACAAGCATCTCTATCAGAAACAATCTTCTTGGGCATTCCATGTAACTTAAATACCTCTTGAATAAACTTATAAGCTATAACAAGATCTCCATCTGTTAGATTCTATGGAATAAAATGAGCCACCTTTGTAAGCTTATCCATTACTACCAGAATGCCATTGTTCTTATTCCTCGACATTGGAAGACCTTGCACAAAATCCATGGTAATGACTTGCCATTTACTTTCTGGAACTTCACGAGGATACAAAAGACCTGCAGGGTGATGATGTTCTTCCTTCACCCTTTGAAATTCTAAGCAACTTACCACAAATCTTGCAACATCCCTTTTCATTCCTTTCCAAAAATACAATGGCTTCACATCAGTCAACATCTTAGTTACTTTAGGATGTCCAGAATATGGTGCGGTGTGAACTTCTCTCCACACTAAATTCCTTAATTCCACAGAGTTAGGTACATAGATTCTTCCCTTAAACCTTAACAAACCATCAAGTTCAAAGTTAAATCCTTCATACCTTGGGTCTTACAGATTATCCGAGAGTGCTTGCTTGACTTGTTCATAGTATTTTTCACCCTTGGACTTCTGCAACACTTGAACCTTGAAATCGGTTTGAATTGATATCATTGAGGAGATATGCCTCCTACGACTTAGGGTATTTGCAACCCGATTCTCCTTCCCCTTGATATAATTGATGTTAAAATCAAAGTTAGATATCAATTCCAACCACCTTCTTTGTCATGCATTCAAATTTGGTTGAGTAAATAAATACTTTAGACCATGATGATCGGTCTTTAGTTTAAAAGGTTTTCACAACAAATAGTGTCTCCACATCTGTAATGCATGGACAACTGCTACTAATTCCAAATCATGCGAAACATAATTTTGTTCATAAGGCTTTATCTTTCTTGAATCATATATTATGACTCACCCATCCTGCATCAACAAGTTGCTCCACCCAAACCTTCTCTTGAAGCATATGTGATAACTATAAAATCACCATCTGGATCTGGTACTTTCAGTATCGAAGTTGTGGTCAACTTCTCCTCGAGTTGATCAAATGTTGCTTGAGATTTCTCTGTCCATTCAAAATTCTTCCCTTTTCTTTGTAATGAAGTAATGGGAAAACCTATTCTGGAAAAGTTTGCAACAAGATCCAGATCCATAAAACTTCTAACTTCTGGCACATTCTTAGGTACTGGCCATTCAAGCATTGCTTTTATTTTTGTTGGATCAACTACAATCCCATTAGCTGAAATCACATGACCTAGATACCACATTTCCTTCTAAAAGAAGGTACATTTAGAGAGTTTCCCATACAACTTATGCTCTCTTAATCGTTGGAGAACAATCTCTAGATGTTGGAGATGTTCTTCTTCGTTCTTGAAGTAGATAAGAATATCATCCAAAAAGATGAACGCAAAATTATCCAAGTAGTTCCTAAATACATTATTCATCATGTTCATAAATGTTGCAGGTGCATTCATTAGTCCAAAAGGTAGGAATGTGAACTCATAATGACCATACCTTGTCCTAAAAGTTGTTTTGAAAATATCTTCATCCTTGATCCTTAGTTGATGATAACCTGATCGTAGATTAATTTTTGAAAACACTGTTGCTCCTTGCATCTGATCAAAGAGATAATCAATACATGGTAATAGATACTTATTATTTATCATTGCCTTATTAAACAAATGATAATCAATGCACAAGTGTAGTGTGCCATCTTTCTTCTTTACAAATATCACTAGCGCTCTCAGGGTGAAACACTGGTTCTAATCAGTCCCTTGGACAAAAATTCCTCCAATTGAGCTTTTAAATCCATTAATTCTATCGTGGTCATCCTATATGGTACTTTAGATATAGGCTCCACCCTTGGAACTATGTCGATGGAGAAATCAAACACTCTCTTGGGAGGCAATCCAAGTAATTCATCTGGAAATACATCCACAAATTTCTATAGGATAGGATATTTCTCCATATCCGATCTTCTTGATTCCACCACCTCGCCATCTTCAACTTCTCGGATGTCTTGAGGTTCATAATATACTACATCATCTTGAGAAGTTAACTCGCTGCACATTCCTCAAGTTTCTCCATTTTCAAAGTGAAGAGTTGACAATCTTTCTTCTTTGGTCTATGCATTTGTACGACGGAGATCTACCACAACTTAACTTCTCTAGGTGTTCCTTGCAAGAACACCCAGTTTCCAAGATCATCTAAACATTCCACTATTTTTGCATGACAATCTACTTTGGATCTATGCTTCCACAACCAATTCATCCCTAAAATGACATCATAAGAACTTAGGGGTGCTACATACAAATTCACTTCAGAGGAGAAACTCAAAAGTTCATGTTGGATGTTGTGGATGTGTTGTTGATATGTGGTTGTCATTGATGTCAACACTATTAGCATTTGGTGTATCAGAGGCTGTATATGTCGAGGATATTGAGAAAATTGTAAAAGAAAGCATTCCAGGTTCCCAGTGGAATTGTGCAGGTCATGAAGGTGTCTTGTTTTGTATGTTGAGGTTCAATTGTTGTGGATAAAAGGGTTTTCTGCTAAGTGTATCTAGATCATCTACCAGAAGTTTCAGAGGTTTGCGTATAGATTTGATCATGTTGTGGTCTGACAATGTTTCTATGGTCTCTGTTAGTGTTCTTGAGTAAAGTTTGTGTGATTTGGAAATCTCAGTTGTGCGGATGTTTCTATGTTGTTTCTTGGTGCTCTTGGATGTTTCTAGATCGTGCTCTATCTTTGTGGTACGTCCACATTGATTGGTGTGCTCATGGTCAGAAAATTTTCTTACGTATGTTCGATTTTTCTTGTTCTTGGCCGACATGTTGGTGGTAGCAAGTTGTGGATCTTCAAGGAGGAAGTAATTGAAGTCTTTTTGTTGGAGTTGTTAATTTGGGTCCCCACTATGTTGTGGTCGACCTTGGTGGATTCACATTAAAAATTTTATTTGTAAATTTGGGCCAACATTGCAAATATGTTTTATTTTCCTGGCCGACTAAGTTGTTGATGAAATCTCATGATGTGGATATATAAGTACGATTGTTTCATTGGTGTAGTGTGTGGAAAAGGTGCTTCGTGCTCTGGGTGTGCTCTTATGTGTGTATGTGTGAATATCATTCGATTGCAGAGCAAAGTGTGAAGACAATCGAGCGAAGTGTGAAGAGTGAAAAGAGGAGTTTTTTGTGCTTAATTGGAATTGTAATCAGGCTTGTGTAGAAGCTAATTTTTTAGTTCATATCCTCTAGATTTTAATCCTATTCTGTATTGTTGGGTAGTGAGCCCCTTTTGTAATTGAGCAGTGAACTCTAGGCAGTGTGCTTGAATGCATGTGCATTCCCCTTTATCAATTTCATTATACTTTTAATAGTGTATAATCTTGTGGAATAACATCCACCATGGTTTTTCCCCTAACAAGGTTTCCACGTAAAAAATCTTGGTGTTCTCTGTCTCTTTGATGTGTTAATTGTTTATGATTAATTGCATATTCATTAGATCTGAGATTAAGTTAAGTAAAGTTTGAAAAGATTATCATTCTATGACAATGATTCACCCCCCTCTCAGTTGTCTATCCTTGTTTTTCCAACAGTTCAACCCTTGCTTCAAATAAACATTGTTCCACCTTATCTCTTGTTTGGTTTGCATATTCAACAATCCAAGATTTTCCATATAGCCAACTTTTCTAGAAATTTTACTAGCTATACTAGGAGAAACAAAATCTTCAGTGGCACCGTTATCAATAAGAATGGAAATAGGTGTACCAAGCAAAGTATCTGATATTTCCATAGGAGTGATTTGGTACTCTACTTTTTAATTGTCTAATTCCACATGAATCTTCTGCTAGACACTGCTCATTGAGAAGGTAGTCGATTCCCTTGTGGCTGTGTCCTTGGTGGTTTTTCAAGACACTAATTTGCAAAGTGATCTCCACCACAAGTATGCCATCCTCTCAATGGTCCATTCCTTGATGTAGGCCTTCCATAACTGCCTTCATTCCTACTAGAATTGTTGTTGTTGTTGTTGTTGTTATTCCCCCTACAGTCCCTTCTTGAATCATTTTGACTATTACGAAATCCTTTGCCCCTTTCCTTTGGAAATCTGCCCTTCAGTAGGCTTCTTCGAAGCTTGATTGGCTTGTGACCAATTAAAATTCTTATGATTGTTCTCATGGTAGTTTGAGATAGATTTAAGCATTTTCTCTTGTTCAATGGCTTTCTAATACACTAAGTCTATGGTGGCAGGATTGTGCACATCTACCTCTCCACCGATTTGGGCATTGAGGCCCATGATGAACTTCCTTATGTAAAACCGCTCATCCTTTTGGTACATGGGTACGTACCTTAGGAGATGAGTGAATTTCTCCCAATATTCATTAACTGAGGAATCTCCTTGCCTCAGGTTCTAAAATTCTATAAGCTTTTGATCATAGAAGAGTTGAGGTAGCCATCACTTTCAAAAAATTTCCATGAATTCACTCCAAGTAAGATTTAAGGAACTTAGCCCAAGCTCCATCTTTTTATTCATCCACCATTGGATTCTTCTCCAGCCAACTGTAAAGCTCCCCAAATAGCTTTAGTTATCTCAGAGTAATTCTTGATTTCAAAATAATTTTCCATTTTTGTGAGCCATGCCTCAGCCACATCCCCACCAGTACTTCCTTCAAACTTCATAGGAAAGATCTTTCTCATATCTCGAGATAGATCAGTAGCAAGTCATTTTATTTTGCTTCCCTCCAATCTAGACCATGATTCACCATCCCCATGTTCACTAGACTGAGTAAGATCATGGGAATTTCCCCTTCATTATTAGGAACTTCTTGTTCATGCCTTTCTTTTCCCCTTAACTTGTGCTCGAGGTTCCCAATTCTTTCTCTTGTCTCATTAGCACGGCTAAAATATGATCCAATTTAGCCCCTAAATTTTCTACACCTTAGCCTACTTCTTGGCTTCCCCCAAGATTGGTTCTAGTTCTAACCATTTTTCCACAAGAAAGTTACACCTAGAGGTTTCATTTTTAATTAGATCCTAGGAAGTTTTACATAACATTCAAAACATGTTTAAAGGAACAAAGATTCATATATAAGAAGTTTTAAAAGAACTCATATGCAATTTTTTCCAAAATATGATTTTCATTTAAATCAATAGGATTTCAATATCCTTGCATTTACATGGAATGACTATTCAAACAGTCTATGGGAGAGCATCCCTCGAATTCACTCTCCGATACATAGATAAGTGGGGTATACCCCTCAGTTTTTTTCCCATTCATTGTCAAAAGGAATATAACCTTCATACCTATCCTCATATACATAGCTTTAGGGGACATATCCCTCCAATTCACCACTTGAGCATATTACAATAACTTCCAATATTAGAGGAATACGAGGGTCCCTAAAGATCATAGCAGGACTAACACTCCATTGCAAAGGCATATCCTTGGAAAGTGGTAAAGAATCCGAATTGGTAGGAGAGACAAGATGTACAAAGTTAACAGCCTCATGCTCCTTTTTCTTTCTTGATTGATGCAAGATAGGGCACGATTAAAAGTCTCAGTGTCATTCAGCCAAATAACATTGTCATAATTGCTCCCCTCTATGGTTCAAACAATGGATTCCCTTTCTTTCTTGGCCTTTATGTAGCACTTATTACCGATTATTGACTTCCTTGCAGTCATCTTGAGACGCACCATCTTGACACAAGAATTCCAAACATTAAACTCATATAATGTTGGATGAAAGCATAGCGAGCACATAGGTTCTAATGCTAAACCTGGTAGTTTTACCCACAAGTGAATAGTTTATACTACTAACATTTAGGCAATAAATTTTTTCTTTTCTATTTGAATAACAAGATGCACATTTGAAACATTACCATTTCAAACTTTCCCATTGCATAACGAAGAAACATTACAATATTTCAAGTAACAAATTCAAATTACATAATTTCATGATGAAATTTTCCATTTACAATTTTTCAATAAGAATAGAGATACATGTTTACATTCATAGCTTCCATGAGCTCAATGATATAGATATACAAATAGAATACAATGATCTAGATGTCCTCAATGTTGGTGCATACCTCCTAGATGTTCCCATCACTGGTGCATACATTCTAGGTGTCCCTGAGCTGGTGCTTACATCCTCAAATCCCAGTCACCAACTATATGAGGGAGAGCATCACTCAAGCAATTTTCCACCAACCACAGACTTATTATGGTCCCCCACACATCTACCTAACTAGTAAGATGGCCCTACCCTTCAACAAAGAGATTGGTTTGGTAACCCCATAATCCTAGACTTCCTGAGCATAGTGTTGTGTCCTACATATCTAGAGCTACCATACATTGGCTATGACCTACATGTATGACATCCCTATCTAGTATGCAATCCTGGATCATAGTGAATAGACAATGTAAATAGTGGCTACTTACACTACTTTGGCCAAATAATTCAACACCCAATACTTGGAGTGCAGGTCATCTGTTCACCCACCCTTTAGCTCGATTTGGTATTGACCATTCACAAACATAACACACATTCAATCTAAGGTGATGACATAAAAAACTGTCCAACAAGGTTACTCCCTTTCCCATGGATTATCCTAACCCCAGGAATAACCAAGTTATAACAAATTGACTAACTAGGTTACACCCTTTCCCATGGATTATTCTAACCCTAGGTATTACCAAGCTAACCATACATGCACACATACTAAGTGACCAACTAGGTTACCCCCTTTTCCATGGATAATCTAGCCTCACGAATAACCAAGCTAACCACCCATGTTTAAAAATTACATTTTCATTAAAGTACTACAAGATAGCAACATATTCTATATTTCATTTTTCATGCAATGTCCATATAGTCTTAACAAACTAAGTATAGTTCTAATAGAATTATAACCATGCAAATTCCAATATAGTATATATATGTATTTCCAAATAAAAGGGTTTCACCAAATCATGACTCAACCAGTAATCACACAAGATTATCCCAAACTAGGAAATAAACCAAGTTCATAAAAGCACGCTTATCATGTTTTCAAAATCATCTTTCTACAAACTATGGAATTAAATAACATGTCAACATAAAGAGATTAGAGAAATAGAAATCAACATGCTTGGAATTATAGCTCCAACTGATATTACTACTTTCCAAGCTCAACCTCCACAATCATGATTACTAATCCTTCTAGCTCAACCTATCTCCAAACTCTAGCCTCTTCTCAAAGAACTCTCAACAATTGCAAATTCACAAACAACTCTCTTTCTCACAAAAACTCTCAAAAATACACTTGCACAAAAAACTATAGCAAGATGACGGATAAAGAAATCAGAGTGAATAAATGTCACAAAGGGTAGAGAGAATGCCTCTATATATACTAAAATATGAGCATCCTAATGCTACAAACAAACTATCAAATCTACCACCTTCCTATTCCAAATGTTGGTGTGAATTAAGTCTTGTACCTAGTTAATTCTTTACTATGGACTTAGGGAACTTAGTTCACATGTTAAGTTTACTTAGGATATAATCTTTCTTCTAGAAGTCTTAGTTGTCTTATCTAGACTTTACATTATCCTAGGTAGTTATGAGTTAGTTGTCTCATGTGATAGGATTACAACACTTGTCATGATCTTGTCTAATCCTATCTCTCACCCTTGCCTTTATAAGCAAGACATCTCTTGTGTATTTTGTATCATATTGTAATTCTTGTTTGATGGAATAGCATCTTCCATTGTTGCTTCTCTCTATTTCTTGTGGAGGTTATTTAGTGTTGTAGATTGAAGATCTTGGTTACTCACTTCAACATGGTATCAGAGCTTTGAATTTGGAAAGCCCCTTCCTTTTTATTAGAGTTTCTACCATCAAGTTTTCTATTATGATTTGAGTTTCTTTTTGATCTTGTAAATTCCTATATGCTCTTCTTTTGCGTTTCAATACGATCTTGAGAATAAGAAAGGGTTTGCAAAGATCTGTTAATCCTATATTGCATGTATGCTTTTTGGTGAGATTTGGTGATTGCAACATTTTTGGCTATAGTGGCAGTTTATTGTCCATCCTATTACGTCTAGGAGGCTCAAGAAAATTAGATTTGGCTTTCGTTTCACTCAATTTGGTCACCATTTGCAACTTTGGCAAACAAGGGTTTGAAGCTCAAATCTAGTGAACAACTTTTTACTAGAGCATTTTTGGCCCAAATAGACATTTCCACTATGTTCAGATGGCCCAAAAACTCCTATTCTCATATAAAATTTGTCTATTTTAGTCGAATTTGATTTTTTTCAAATTTTTATTTTGCCAGGGGGTTGTCATTGTAGGCCTAATTTTAGCCAATTTTTCAAAAATTCATAACTTTTTGCCATTGTGTTCATTTTTTGCAAATGAGATATTGTCAAAAAGGTGGTTCGACGAACTTCATAGTGGTATAGGTGAATTTTACAATTTTTGCCATTTTTTGCTAGTTTTTTCAGCCCAAAGGTACATGTTTATTTTTCCACAAGCTGAAGGTTAACTAAACTTCATTTTGTCATCTTTTTCTTGTTGGATCAAAAAACAATTTATGGGTTTTGTTCTTAGCATCCAAATATTTCTAGGTTTTTGTTATTGTCTACACACAGTGAGTAGATTTTTCAAAAATCAAATCAAAAGTAAAACTTTTTTTTGCTAGAAAAAACCATTTCCTGGAGGACAACTTTGGTTTTTCAAAATTCATAACTTTTGCATACGAGGTTAGAATTTGGAATTTTTTTTTGAAATTGATCAGAAAATCACAAGGAATCTATTTGTAACCTCTATTTTTAGTTTTGACAAGCATTTTTCTAAAAATTGTAAAAAATCACCATGTGTTATAAACAGTTGATTTGAGCTTGTCACTTGTACAAATTGCAAAATTTATTCATTGTAATTTGCTAGGGGGTTGCAAATTGAGTTTTAATACATTTTGGGGGGTGAAATACATAATTTATGTGCCACATTGTCTTCTTTCTCTTGGTGTTCTTCTATCTAACATGGCAAATCTAAGGCAAATTGAACCACTCACTCCACACAATTATCATACATGAAGGCTAAAAATAACTCAATTGTTACAATATAAGGGTCCATGGCCAATTTTAGATGTAGAACAACATGAATTCAAAAGGGAATATAAAAAATTTACCCATATATGTAAAATGGATGAAGCAAAAGGGCTCATTGGCTTACATGTATCTAATAACTTGTTGTTTCATATTGCAAAGTGTAAAATACAAAAGGATGTTTGGGATAAGCTTGAAGAATTGTATGGTAAAGTCAATCACTTCAGAATCTTGTAGCTTCAAGTGGATCTACAATCACTCTCTCCAAATGTATTTCTCTCAATTTAGGATTTTCTTGTACAATTCAAGTTGATTTTGTCACACTTGAAAGGATGTGGGCATGATAAATCTAATGATGAATGTATCTTCTTGATTTTGTCTAAGTTAAGAGGCCCTTATCAAGTGTTCTCTTTTACTTTCTATTTCACTATGGATTCCATGGGGAAATATTATAAAATACTTTCTTTTGAGTTGTTTTATGAGCGTCTTATTAGGGAGGAGGCCAAGTTGATTCATTTGGATGCACTACCTAGTTCTAAGAATCATGCTCTAATGGCTCAATCCTCCAAGGGTAAAGGAAAGAATAAAAAGCCCAAGATAAAATCATCTTTAGGTAGTGAAACTCCCTCTAAACCAAAGCCGAAGAACAATTAGAAGTCCACTCCATCTCCTTCTTCTACCTTTGGAGATTCTTCTTCCAAGTCCAAAAAAAAGAAAGGAGATCCTTGTTCATTTTGTGGAAAAACTAGGCATGATGAGGCTCATTGTTTTAAGAGACTAGAAGCCTTGGAGGAAGCTATGAGGAAGCATAATATTTCAGTTCCTAAGTCTTCTTCCATGGGTAAAGGGATATCTCTTTCAGCACGGGCCATTCATTCATCTTCTAATAGTTGGATTCTTGATTCAAGTGCTTCACATCACATGACCAATTCACATGATCTTCTTGATTCCATTGTTCATACTTCTACTTCTCAAATTGTAGTTGGGAACTCTTCACAAATTCTAGTTTTGGGGAAATTTTTGTTCAAATGCTAGATGGGTGCATTGAGGATATTCTTCTTGTTCCTGATATTTCAACGAATCTACTTTCCATATATCAGATTTGTCATTCTGGAGATGGGAAGTCAGTTGAGTTTACTCCATAAAATTTGACTATTAGACAGTTACAAGATCCTGAGAAGGTTTTTTCTATAGGGATAGTTGATCATGAGAACCATTTGTATTAGTTTGATGGTTTTAGGTCTCCAGCAGTTTCATGCTTTATTGATCATGTTGATTCAATGAGCAAGCTTTGGCATGAAAGATTTGGGCACTTTAACTATAGATATCTTTAGTAGATGCATGCGCATAACTTAGTGGTTGGTCTTCCACAAATCTCTTGCACAAATGGTGTTTGTCAAGGTTGTGTTCTTTGCAAACAACATCAAGATCCTTTTCCTAAGGGTTAAGCTACACATGCAACCATACCCCTGGAGTTGGTTCATAGTGATCTCATGTCATTTCCAAATCCTTTTTCAGGGGCTAAGTATGTGCTCACTTTCATTGATGATTTTTCCTGATGCACATGGGTCTACTTTTTGAAGCTCAGGAGTGAGGTTCTCAACATCTTTAAAACCTTCAAAACATTTGTGGAGAGGCAATCAGGTTTTTCTCTTCGACAGATACACACAGATAATGGGGGGAGTATGCTAATCAAGCATTTCAAGATTTTTGCAATGAGCATGGTTCTCTTCATTAGCACACAGTTCCTTACACTCCTTAATATAATGGTGTGGTGGAGAGAAAGAATAAGACTCTAAGGGAGATGGCCAATTGTATGATTCATTCTAGGTCCATGGCTCTAGCTTTTGGGCCGAAGTTATCAATTGTGCCAATTATATTCAGAACCATATGCCCCATAAGGCAGTGCAGAATATGAATCCTAAGGAGGCTTGGTCTCATTACAAGCCTAATGTATCCTTCTTCAGAGTATTTGGTAGTGAGGATTGGGCATTCATTCGTCAGTGTAAATCAATGGAGAAGAAGAGTTAGCAGTACATTTTTGCTGGTTATTATGAGGATGTGAAGGCATACAAATTGTTTGATCCTAACACACGAGAGGTTCATTTACATCATGATGTTCAGTTTGTTGAGTCTTTCATACAAATAGATCCTCCTTCAACTTTTTCTTCATCACAACCTACTCAATCTTCTTCAGTTGATGATGTTTTACTACTTGAGGAAGATTTTGATGATGGTCTTGACCCACCTCTTCCTAATCCACCTACTAGGCCACGATGGGATCGTGTTACTCTTGAGGAGGTTGGTCCTCTTGTTGGTGATCCCATAGACACTCGCTGCACTCATTCTCAGACTTCAGGAATCAATCTTTTGAGTAATGTTGTTTTAGATGATCCTCATAATTTTTTAGATGCTTCAAGTATTCTTGAGTGGGATAGTGTTATGGCTGATGAGTATTCTTCTTTGATGAAGAATCATACTTGGGATCTTGTACTTCTTCCTAAGGGAAGAAATTTGGTTCGGTGCAAGTGGGTGTATCGTACCAAATATGTAGTGGATGGTTTCAATGACAAGTACAAGGTTTGTCTTGTTGCAAAGGGGTTTTCTCAGGTTGAAGGAATTATCTATTTTGAGACCTTTTCTCATGTTGCCAAGATGGATTCTATTCACCTTGTTCTTGCTATAGCTGCATCACATGGATGGTCAGTGTATCAGATGGATGTGAAGCTTTCTTGCATGGGGATCTTCATGAGGAGATCTATATGGAGTAGCCACCAGGTTTTGTGTAGGACTCTTCACTTGTTTGTAGGCTTCAAAATTCATTGTATGGTCTCAAATAGGCCCCTCAAGATTGGTATGAGAAGATGGATAGCTTCTTGCTTGCTTCTGGCTACACTAATTTCCATTTTGATCCTACAATTTATACTTAGAGACATGGAGAGGATCTACTCATTCTTGTGCTCTATGTGGATGATTTGATTCTTACAAGGAGTTCTACTTGCATGATTCAAAGTACACAATGAGCATTGATGGAGCGATTTGACATGACCAACCTTGGTCTTTTGCATTACTTCCTTAGTATTTAGGATCATCAGACTTCTGAGGGGATCTTCATTTTCCAGCAGAAGTATGCTCTTGATTTTCTTCACAAATTTGGCATGGCTGATTACAAGCCTACCCCCACTCCTTTTCAGTCAGGTGTTTTATTGTCTACCAGTTGCACTACTCCTACAATTGATTGTTACATGTATCGACAGTTGGTTGGTAGTCTTTTGTACTTGAAACATAGTCATCTTGATATTTCCTTTGTGGTTGGACTTGTCTCTCACTTCTCATAGGAGCCGCATGAGATTCATTGGAAGGCTGCCAAATGTATCTTGAGATACATTTAGGGCAGTACTCATTTTTGCATTCATTACACACCAGGAGCTTCTCATATTGTGGGCTTCACTGACTCGGATTGGGTTGGTGATGTCAATGATCGAAAGTCTACTTCTAGCTTTGTCTTTTTCCTTGGTTCTGGTCTCATTGAATGGTCATGCAAGAAGCAGATTGTTATTGCATTATCATTGACAAAGGTTGAGTATCGAGGTGTAGTTTATGCTAGTCAGGAGGTTTTGTAGCTTCATCAGTTGATGAAAAAGTTTGGATTCCCTTCCACTTAGACCACTACATTTTGGTGTGACAACCAGAGTGCCATTCATATCTCTCACAACCCAGTGGAGCATAAATGTACTAAGCATATTGAGATCCACATGCACTTCATCAGACAACTCATCCAGGATAGTGTTCTCAGCTTGGGGTATTTGCCTACAGATCAATAGGTTGCAGACATCTTCACTAAACCTTTGGCTTCACCTCGCTATCTTCAGTTGTGATCAATGCTTGGGGTGAAGGAATTTGTCCTTAGGGGGTCTTGATGAGTCCTCCTTCCTTCTTCAGTTTTATTTGTAGCTTTTATCTGTTTTGGAGAGGAGTTTTCTCCCACAAGGTTTTTCTCCTTTTCTTCGCTTGTGAGAGTTTGTTTTGTACATGGGTACCTCATTAGGCCTTATTGTCGTGACCCATCTTTTGAATTTTGCATTGTTTTTTTTCTTCCCTAAGTTGCACTTAAGGGGGGGTGTTGGTGTGAATAAAGTCTTATACCTAGTTAATTCTTTACGAAGGACTTAGGGGACTTAGTTCACATGTTAAGTTTACTTAGGATATAATCTTTCTTATAGAAGTCTTAGTTGTCTTATCTAGACTTTACATTATCCTAGGTGGTTATGGGTTAGTTGTCTCATGTGATAGGATTAAGATACTTGTCATGATATTGTCTAACCCTATCTCTCACCCTTTCCTTTATAAGCAAGGCATCTCTTGCATATTTTTTTTTATCTTGTAAGCATTATATCATATTGTAATTCTTGTTTGGTGGAATAACATCTTCCATTGTTGCTTCTCTCTATTTATTTTGGAGGTTATTTGGTGTTGTAGATTGAAGATCTTAGTTTCTCACTTCAACACCAAATGCATCGACTAGGCCCAAGAAATGAGAGGTGGTTGTTTAAAACACTAGTTTGCAAACATATATATAGTCCAGCTTCTTTGTGAAAGTTGAGTTGCTCATATCTTGGTGACAACAATGATTTAAGCTCAAAAATGCAACCTACAAATTTCCTTATTGCAATATAAGTTGACTACCTCATCCATCTCGTCGTAAAGACTAAGTCTCATGCTTCTCAAAAGGTTGTGTTGGATTATGGTGCAACAGATAGACTTCTTTCCATTTCAAACTCTTCAAAATATGGCACCACCATTCATATTATGCACCTTATTCTTATGCGCAAATTTTGGCAAAGTCAGCAACGTATGAATCATCATTTGCATAATACTTTATGCGCTATTCAAATGCACTTTGACTTATTCTTCCATGTGCTATATGCATGCAACACTTAGCTTAGCCATTTTACTATATATGGAAAAACTTTATATATGCACTTTAGTTTATTTCAAAACACTTTTAAATATAACACAATATAATATATATTTATATCAATATGATTATTAAATGTATTAATTACCAATCAAATATATATAAACATATATCAAAATAATTATATATATACATATATACATATATTAATATGTATGTATATATGTTTACATTAACATAATTATATATATATATATATATATAACATTATTTTAATATCCATACTTAAACTTGTATATTTACATATTCATCAATTGGTATATATATAACATTATTTTAATATCCATACTTAAACTTGTATATTTACATATTCATCAATTGGTGTATATATATATATATATATATATATGTCAGATATGTCCAATCGATACTCCCATGCATATGATATATATGTACATGAATATACATAAGTATGTCTACCTATGTATACACATGCACATATATATTCATATGTATGAGTTATCGGAGACATGTACATGTATACACATATACATTCTATGTATATACCCATCGATTAATATATAAACCCAAATACAAAACAAAACTTATACTTATCACAAGACTCAATCACATATCCCCAAATAGGAACAATCAAAAATTAAAACCACAAATCAATACAAAACATTCTCCAACCATGATTGGAGATTACTTACCATTTCCCAAACTAACTTAATTCAACTAGACCAACTAGGATGTGAGTGTGTGGATGATCAATTAAAGGCTCATTAAGGGTTACTAGACCAAGTTCTTTTCTTGAGTGATACTCCCCCTCTCTTCCGAAGGTTCAAATTTGTTCCTGCATCCAACTTAGTGCATCACAACAGTAGTTAGCTGATAACATTACATTCATGTGCATCATATATTTTTATCTTCAAAACTTTTAAAATATCAAATTGAATTGCACATTCATTTGTCATATTTTCAATCAATATATATATATATATATATATAGCAAAATCATATATTAAAGCATTTTAACTCATCAAAGTAATAGTAAATAGGTAACAACACAATGGGGTGTAACAAGATGAACCATGATTATGCATATATATATCATCTCATGTGAATGTGTTAAGGTTAGGCAGATGGGTTGAGGTTGGTCAAGGTTAGTGTCTAGATAGGACACTAATAGTGTAAGACTAAAGTGATTGCAAAAGAAGTATATTGTAACTATAGATTAAGACTTTGTAAAAGATTTGTTGCATTGAACATTTTTTACTTCTAAATAATATTATGGTGGTTGAAATTTGTTGGGATTTCTCCTATAAGGGTTTTCCATGTAAATATTAGTGTCTCATGTAATATTATATTTGTATAATGTTCCATTTATTTTTGTTAATATTTTCAAATAGATTTAATAATATTGTTAACTATATTTGGATCCCATTATCCCAAGTTGCTTTATCCTAGTCTATTGCTCATCTATAGTAGGTGTCAAAATCTCCAACACTAATATCAAAGCGTAGGTAGTTGTTTGAAAAATTACTACATTGTCGGGAGTCTAAACCTTAGAATGTGTCATGGTAAATCCTACAATAATTGATTTATTGTCCATACATAAATAATCACAAATGATAACTTAAAAGATTTTTATGAGAAAATAAAATAGTATTAAATATATGGCTAGCACATCAAGTTATGAGATTGAGCGGTTCAATGGTCAAAAAATTGAACTATGGAAGTTGAATATGGAAGATCTTCTAGTGAAGAGATTAGTGAGTCGCAATAACTTCTTTTGGTAAACCCGTAAGTATGTCTAATGAAGACTAGGTAAAATTGAATAAAAAAGATAAATCCATTATTTAGTTATGTCTTTGAGATTATGTTATTATGAATGTGGATCTAAGAAGAAGAATGTTCATTCATTGTGGTAGAATATAGGTATATTATATCAATCTAAGAGTATGGTTAATGAACTTGCCTTGAAAAAGTTATATTTTCTAAAAATGAGAGAAGGGGACTCAATTACTTGTGTCAATATAAGTTAAAATGGAAGAAGGGGATAAATACATTGCATTACTTTTGTCTTTTCCTAATTCATTGGAAAAATTGATAATGTTTATCGATAGTAATGTGCTAATAAAATTGGAGAATGTCACAAGCATTTTGCTAAGTGAGGAAATAAAAAACAAGTCTATGGATGAAACCTCTTTTGATGCCCCAATGGTTAGATGCAAGTCTATAGAGAAAAGTCCACTAGGAAGAAGAATGGGGATAATATTTCCAATGGAAAGGGAAAGTCAAAGTTTCTAATTACATCTAATATAAAATATCAAAATTGTGGCAAGAAAGGTCACATTAAGAAGGATTGTAAGTTCAAGATGATTATTTTGAAAAATTAGTGGATAATGATGAATATAGTAGTGATGCTCTCATTTCTACTAATATCATTGGTGATGACTCTTAGTTGATTGACTTGAATGTGTCTTAGCATATGGCACTGTTATTCCTTGCATAACCACCCCATTTGATTTTAGGACAAAATGGGTCCCCCTTGTTTTTGTTTTGTCCTTGGTGTTTTGTTTGGGTCTTAGGAGTTGTTTGTTTTTCTCCTAAGTCTTTCTTTCTTTTGGTCTGTCGGAAGTAGAGTCGAAATGGAAACTAGACTTAGAACTTTTGTAAGGTTCCAAGTCCTAATTTGATCTCGGTTTCAGTTCCGCCCTCCTTCCTTATTATTTTCGTTGTTTGTTGGTTGGTCTTACGCTCTTAGGTTTGTTTCTCCTTTGAGTTGTTTGGCGTTTTCCTTGTGTTGTCTTTTCCCGAGCAGAAGCAGAAGCAGAATTGAAAGTAAACTTGGAACTTTATAAATTTCTAGATTATGTTTCCATCCCGATTTCGATCCCGCTTCTTTGCCTTGTGTTGTTTATTTTCATTGGTGTTTGGGTTGGGTCCGATTTTTGTTCCAGCCTAGCTTCCCATCGTTTCTTTGTTCTTTTCTTAGTTTTGTTCCTTTGTCAGGAGTGGAACCGGAACCAGAATTGAACTTTGAACTTTGCAAAAGTTCTAGTGTCAGTTTTGGTCCCAATTCTGCCCTCGTCTTCCTTTGTTGTCTGTCCTTGCTGCGGGACCAGAACCGGGTGTGGAGTTGGGTAAGAAACTTGTTAAAGGTTTCTTTTTCTATTCCAGATCTGGGTTCGTGTCTACCCTACTTTTGATTTCCACATGAGTTGACTGTTCGTTTACATTGTTTGCTCTGCCCCTGATTGACTACATTTATGACATTAATTGCAGCCTCCTCACATGTGCGAAATAGTTTTTAAACATTAATCAAGGTTAGCTGGCTCATTATCATTATTGTCTAAGTTGTTTTAGTGAACTAGAGCAAGGGTAACTGTGAGAGGAGCACAATTTGATTGTGAAGGGGCGTGGTGGGCGAATTCTTATCCGATTTCAACCTCTTTTGTTGGCATTTTGAGGTAGGGTCTTTTCCCGCTCTTTTCCCGTTTGCTTTGTTGCTTTGTCCTCATGTTCTTGCTTGTTGTGTTCTTGTGTGTTTATGGGATTCTATTTTCTGGGAATCTTCGCTTGTTCTTTTGCATCTTTTTGGTTTTGTCTTATCTTTTTTTGTTTTTCATTTTGCTTCTTTCTGTCTTTTCATTTGTTTGTTTTCCATTATGCTATCACTTTTGTGGTAGGTCTATTTTTTCATGCCCTAGTTTCTAAATAGTGTTTCATTTGATGGGGTCCTCTGTGCTTTGAATGTTTGAAAATATATTTAGAGACCCCTCTAGTCCTATTCCCGTTTCGGTTTAGTGATTTTCATGTTGGGTTTTTGATGCCCTAATTATCTGAGTCGACGTGTCGTACAAACTGTGGTTTGCTCGACGACCTTTACAAGTATCTAGCCCTAGAGTTAAATTTCATCTTTATTCAATCAAAAGGGTGAGGTTAAGCCACTTTTGAGTTTCCCATTGTTATCCCATGCGACTTAGGTCCTTAAGTACATGTGACCTCCTCTTCAACAAATTGCTTCATTTTGAATAGTAAATTGGTGAAGGTGGACTCGGGGATGAACTTGTCCCATAGGTGTTTGCATTAGGGTTCATTCCCAAAATGGTCCCATTTTCGATTATTGTTGACTTTGGTCTTCGCTTGCTCTAAAGCAGAAGCAGAACCAAAGTGGAGATCGAACTTGGAACTGTCAATTAGTTCTGGGTTTAGTTTCCATTCCAATCTCGGTTCTAGTATCAATCCTGATTCCGGTCTCGATCCCGCTTTATATTAAAATAGTTTCCTATTCCTTATCCTTTTGTGACTCTACTTCCGATGAATATGAAATTTGACTAAGCATGAAAGTTGTCTTAAGGAAGTAGAGGATGGTATTAGATGATGTATTAATTTTCATGCTTTTTGTTCATCTAATACAGGGTTTAATTGCAAAAATAAGGGATGTCAGGAGCATTAGAAGAGGCTTCTCAAAGGAGCCAACCTGTAGAAAGTTCAAGACAAGGAGCCAAGCCGAAGAAGATCAAGGTGGAACAACTCCCATATACTCTAAGGTACAAGCATCAAAGTCCTACCATCACAACTAGCGAGGTGGACTCAAATTGGGCCGACATTACAGATACAAACTTGGGCCCCTTCAACTAAGGAGAGTTGTATGAAGAGACATTTAGTGAAGATGTCTCAGGAAGGATGGAGAGGATTATTCAATTTGGTTTGGCACATGTTTCCCTCTTCCCTTTATCTATCCAATGCCCAGAATTAATACTCACAATAGCTGGAGCTTACAATCCTGCCACCAGACAATGTGTGGACCTGTAGGGAAACATTATCATTGACTTAATGCCACAAATGATTAGGTTTATGTTTAATGCACCTGCTCTATAAAACCCCAGGTGGCTTAATGAGGCTGAAGTTCTACAACTCTATAGCAAATAGAAGGAGACTAGCAGGACTCACATAAATAAGCACTGGATGAGGGTTGAAAAGAAGTCCCTGGCTAAGCTTCCTGATCAGCCTAAAAGGGTAGATTTCTACAAGAAGATTGTAGATATAATAATGATGCTCTCTAGAGTATTTGGGAAGAGAGATGTCTCCCAGTTCAAAGAGTGGATGTTTCCTTTCATCAAAACCATCCTAGATGGCAGGCAATAGTTTGACTGGCCTATGCTTGTATCAGAATGTATTCACAACCAAATGCTCAGAGAGAGAAACCAAGAGTTTCTTCATGACCTCTTATGTGATTTATGTAGCTGCCAGAAGGGGTATCTTTCAGGGGTTGAATGCAATGGGCATATTGGGGGAAGCGCAAGGACAAAAAAAGGTGTGGGATCATTATGATCAAATCACCTTACAGACTTCTGAGTCACATTACAAGAGGGTTAATGATGCATTTTTATATGTTATCATTAACCAACTCATAGGAGATGCTGGTTATAGATTGAGCAGAGAGGACATGGCCTTTATTGCAAAATGGGGACATTGGTATATCTAATACCCCAAATTTACCTATTTCAGGATGGATGGTTTTGATGGCCAACCCCATCTACTGCCCAGGTGTTGCAACAACAGGATTGTCTTGATGGAATTCATCTATCAAGCTATAACAGTCAACCTTAAATTTTCCAATAAGCACAAGACTGGCTGCCACAAATTCACCATGAAGTTGGGTGAATATAGTTGTGCACACAATGTCGCAGCTAAGGCAATTTGTGATGAATTAATCCACTTGAAGTTGGGTTTGTACACTTCGAGGAAGCATTTTGATCCCAAACATAAGATGCAGGTTCTACTTCTTACTGTCTTTGAAAAACACTTCAATCTGTTGGAGGACTTTTGGATGGATCTGCAAGATTAATATGATTTTAGAAGGAGAAACTATGAAAGACTACCTATCCAACTCATGGTTGAGTATGGGGTAAAGGAAGACATCCTTGAGACTTTATCAGATGATGGGGTAACTTCGGATCCCCAATACGATGCTAAAAATGTAGGCATCAAGGACCTTGATCCAGTGGATTGGAATGCAGAAGAGTCCATTGACATTAAGTAGATTGCAAGACCAGTCTTGGATAAGAGCATATAATGGGTTGTAATGAGAATTAAGGAGCCAGAGGCTTAGACCTCCAAGAAGAGGAAGGCAACAGCTACCACTCAGGGGTACAAAAGAACAAAAAGAAGAATGGCTCCTAAAGAGCCCTTAGAGTTTTTCCCTCCTAATTATGGAGAAGAAATTGAACCTGGAATTCCTGCTCAGTGTCCTCCTAAAGCACATGGAGAAGAGATTGCAACAAAACCTGGTGCTTCAACATCTATTGGAGGGGAGGCATCAACTCAGCCTCTTACCACAGAGCAACCAAGTGAAGAAATGCCTATGGGCGCCCTTCACAAAGAAGTTGAATCTTTGAAGGAGGAGCCTGAAATAGAGATTCATGACATTTACACAGATTCTAAGGCTACTCCATCTAAAAAGGAGGATCATGTGGTTGCATCTCTTGATGTAACTGAGGGTGCAAAGACTAAACATGTGTTGCCTGAAGAAGATCAATGGAAGTTGTTTGAGGATGCCAAAAGAGAAGCAGATGCCAAGGAAAAAGTTGAGGCATTGGCTAAACAAAAAGAGGTTGATGCTAAAGCAGAAGTTGACACATTCATGAAACAACAAGAATTGGATGCTCAAGTCAAGGTTGATGAATTGGCTAAGCAGCAGCAACAAAGAGAGCAAGAGATCAAAATTAAAGAGGAAAGAGATAAATTGGCTATGCTGCAGAAGATTCATGATCTTGAGGAGAAAAAAGCTGCCCAAAGAAGAGAAAAAGAAGCCCTTGAGGCTAAATTCAAAGTTGTTGAGGAAGCACATAGAAAGAAAGAAGAGCAAGAATTCCTGGAGAGAGAAAAGGAGGCTAAGGAAGTTGCTTTACATGAACAGAAGTCTAAAGAGGCATGGGACTATGTCAAGGAACTGGAAAAATAGAGAGACCAGATGTATGAGGAGAGGAGGTTGGAAGAAGAGTGTTTGAAGAAGGAATAGGAAGCTAAAAGGTTACAAGAGCAAAAAGATAAGGAATAGGCTGAGAAACTTGCACAAGAAGAAGCACAAAGAGAACAATAAAATGTGCAAGAGATTGACTCTCAACCTAAGAACACTATATTGCAACCTTTATCTTCTGCCACTACTACTTCTTCTTCAACACAAGTGGTCACTACTCCTACTGCTCCTACATGGTTGAAACTTGATTTGGAAAAGAAATAGATAGTTCAACCTCAGCCTCTCAATTGGGATGAGATGATGAAGGAGATTGAAAAGGAAAGACCTAAAAAGAAGGCCAAAATTCTTCACTCCACCAAGCTCACGGACGTAGGGGAAATTATTGCTGAATGTGCAATTCCAGTGGTGGATAAGGATAAGGATGACATGAAAGTAACTGATTACCAATTGGGTACTATGAATTTGGGGAGACCTACAAGGAATGAACAGATGAATTTAATTGATATTGTAGCTTTGTCCACAAAATCTAGAATGATTAAAGATAAGAAAAAGAAAGATGAGCTTAAGGCCCAATTGGATCAGTTGCACAAGTTCTTAAAGGATGTCTCCACCCTAGTTTCTCAACAAGCTGCTGCTTTAGAAACCCCAGTCCTACTAAGCAAAAAGGAAGCTGATGACTTAGTGCAGATGAGGAGTAAGGTGGGGATGCTTGACAGATGGATTGATAGACTCAATCAGGAGGTTGGTGAAGTGCTAGCTGATAGTTTCAAGGTTGATGAAGCAACACTTGAGTTGGTAGAGAATATGAACCAACATGTTGAAGTCCTAGAGAAGCAAGATGAAGAATACAAATAATATGTTAAGAATCTTAAAGACATCAACAAAGTTCCCAAGTCAACTCTCTTGGAGCAGTCAATTCTTGAGGAAGGTAATGCATATTTTATTGAGAAGACTGTGAACATAATAAGATTCAAATCCAAGTTCATCTATGAGCATAAGAGTGAGGTTCAAGAAGCAAGCAAAGACTTGAACAAGCAGATTGATTAATTGGAGGTAGTAGTTGCCATTTTGGTCAACGTGGACATCCCAGTCAAAGAGGGTCTTTCTTCAAGGACAAGTTGAAGGAGTAGTGGAGTAGTAGATTTGAGGAAGTGATGGAAAAGGAGGAAGATGGAGAAGATTTGTTGCTGGACAGGCTCATGGATGTTAAAGAAGAGGTGAAAGCTACTAGGAGGGAATTAATCAAATTGAAGGATATGCAAGAATTCACCTCAACAAAGTTGAAGAGGATCAAATTTGAGGAAAATTGGTTAGATGGGCCTGATCTAGACATCCTTCAACAAGTTTTCTCTAGTTATGATGAGTATATCCTTGACCAAACAACATAGGAGTAAGCTGGCAACAAAATACTCTCTTCTTGATAAACAACTTCCTCTCTTCTCCTATTTTTTAGGATTTTGACACAAGGTGGACTCAAGCTCTCTTCCACCAGTTCCACCTTCTCTCTTGGGTGTTAGAATTTTGTACAACAAAGAAATCAAGCCTTGAAACTGAAGATCAACCAGTCGAGTTCCTCCATGCAGTCCCGGTTCCTTAAATTGTGGATCTAAGTTTCTGATTGAGAGAAACTGATGAATGGCATGTCTATATGTACTTTTGGGCTCTATTTTTTAAAATTCGGCTAATTGAAGAAAGATTTGCCACCTGATATGATAGAAAATAGGAATCATAGTCTTAGGATTTCATGAATTGTTAGTAGATACTTTGAAAGTTCAGTTGAACTTGGATACATTTTACATGTTGTTAAGTTTGGACCTCTTTGATAAGATTAATGAATCATAATCAATATGTATGGCAATGAGTTGTTGTGCCTAAATGTTTTCTATTTGATGTAAATCAATAGGGAAAACCGGATTCAAGATTATCTCATTGAATTATCTGTGAATGAAATTACTGTTATGTCTATTTGATCTGTGTTTTGAGCAATAAGTGAGTGATCTATTTTAAATTTTGAAGTAAAGTTTTAGTGAATGGTTGTGATCGTTGAATTAGCACTATGAATGTATGCAGTGGTGTAGATTATTCTATGGATTGCGTCATGTTGTGGTTTTGGTTGGATAAAGAAACACTCATTGTTAAAGTACATGTCTAGATATTAAGAAGTTGTATTCATATTTTACTGTTCTAAAGCCCCAATCCATCTTTTTATATTTATTTAAACTCCCCAATGTAGGTTAATTGATCTAATGCAGTTTTGTTCCTTATTACCAGCAAAGGCCCCTTGAGCATTATAATTACATTGACCATTGAGCAATATCAGCACAGTTGAGAACCAACTACCAGGACCTTGGGAGTTAGATTACTTTATGTTATCTTTCTTTTTTAGGAGAAATAGAATAGAGATATAATGTTTAATGTTGTTGTGCTGTTTTGACCATCAGCAGATCTGGCGCTAGAAGGAGGGCTTGAGGAACAAACTGGCTCTAATTGGGTCATTCTCACCAGATAGGTACGAAAGAGTTCTTAGATCTTCTCAAAATCCTGAACCATTGGTTGAACTCCAAACCCCTGTCAGGTATAGGACCCAGGCTCGTAGAGTCCTAATTCCACCATTGTCACCGCCGCTTACTCCACCTGGATTTCCACTAAATCCACCCACACCACCTCATCAAAAAAACTCACCTATTCCACAACCAGTCCCACCACTACCCATGGATTTCTTCGTGAATAACCCCTCTCCACTAGGGATTATCCCTGGGGGTATACATGATCTGCCGAAGAATCCAAAGAGATTCTATCCTAAATACATACATGGAGAATCAAGGAGTGTTGAAGAGCACATATTTGCATTTAAGGATGCCTGTACTCAGGCTCAAGTAGCTCACCATGACGTTGTGTGTAGGTTATTCCCCTACTCTTTGGGTGACATGGCATACAACTGGTATTTGAATTTACCACAAGGGTCTATTATGAGTTGGACAGACTTAGAAAATGCCTAAATATCAATTAGTTTCGGGTTTATGTAGACCCTGCCATTTTGTATCACCAATTTGCTACCATAAGAAAGGAACCACATGAACCATTGCCATTATTCAACACAAGATTCCAGAGAATGTACCGAAGGCTACAATATCCTTACTTGGTTGCTGAGAATATTGCCATTTTGGCATATTTAAGAGTCATAAATCCTTTGATTGGCTTATTTTTGCAGAGGACATATACTACCATTGAGATTAATTCTTTGTCAAAATTTTATCACCTTGCCATGAAATTGCAACAACAGATAAGCTTACAATTAGGGAGTTTAGGAGTTCTTCCTCCCATAGGATATCAAATGCTTAATCCAACTCCTCTATTCAATACGGTCCTAGGGATGTCTTATTCATCTCAGGGTGGTTGTATCTCCGATTCAAGTGAAAAATCCAATTCCCAAAATTGTCATAAGGTCCACTATAGTTCTCAACCCACATTTCTTATTAGTTATATCTGTGTATTGAGTAAAGTTAATAAAGAAATCCCACAAGTGAAGCTTATAAAAGAAAAGAGAAAAGAGAACCATTGAAAGAAAGAAGACTCAATATCAAATGGGTGATTCAAGTATTTCTATCGGGGCTATGGATGCTTGACTAGCAGTAAAGCAATGCTTTGAGAGAACTAGAGGTAACTCCGTCGGGGCTATGGACGCCTGACTGGCAGTGGAGCAATGCCCAAGATTTCATTGCATGATAGTTAAAGGACTCAACTTATGTAGCTTGGATCTTAGGTGTAGTTGTTCAAAGGTGGAGAAAGTTTTGGTGGAAAGTTTTTATGAAGAAAGATGCACCATACATGCACACACTCAAATTCAATGTAGTTCATGTTAATATACATTTGAGATTCCAGCTCATCCTTACTCAATATTCTGATCTTACTTAAGTTAGTATGGTTCATAAACCAGAGTTTTTGGGTGACTGAATTCTTCAATATCTTGAAAATGGGTAAACCATTTTTCCAGCCAAGCCACCATTTGTTATGCCTTGCATAACCACCCCATTTTATTTTGGAACAAAATGGGTCCCCCTTGTTTTTGTTTTGTCCTTGGTGTTTTGTTTGGGTCTTAGGAGTTCATTTTTCTCCTAAGTCTTTCTTTCTTTTGGTCTGTGAGAAGCGGAGTCAGAATGGAAACTGGACTTAGAACTTTTGTAAGGTTTCAAGTCCTAATTTGATCCCAGTTCCTGTTCCGCCCTCCTTCCTTGTTCTTTTCATTGTTTTGTTGGTTGGTCTTGCGCTCTTGGGTCTATTTCTCCCTTGAGTTGTTTGATGTTTTCCTTATGTTGTCTTTGCTCGAGTGGAAGTGGTAGTGAAATTAAAAGTAAACTTGGAACTTTATAAATTTCTAGATTATGTTTCCATCCCGATTCCGATCCCGCTCGTTTTCCTTGTGTTGTTTTTTTTCGTTGGTGTTTGGGTTGGGTCCAGTTTTTGTTCCAACCTAGCTTCTCGTTGTTTCTTTGTTCTTGTCTAAGTTTTGTTCCTTTGTCGGGAGCGGAACCAGAACCATAATTGAACTTTGAACTTTGCAAAAGTTCTAGTGCCGGTTTTGGTCCCAATTCCGCCCCTGTCTTCCTTTGTTGTTTGTCCTTGTCGTGGGACCAGAACTGGGTGTGGAGTTGGGTAAGAAACTTGTTAAAGGTTTCTTGTTCTTTTCTGGATCTGAGTCCATGTTTTCCTTGCTTTTGATTTCCACATGAGTTGACTATTCGTTTACGTTGTTTGCTCTGCCCTTGACTGACTACATTTATGGCATTAATTGCAGCCTCCTCACACGAGCGAAATGGTTTTTAAACATTAATCAAGGTTAACTAGCTCATTATCATTATTGTATGTCATTTTAGCGAACTAGAGCCAGGGTAACTACGAGAGGAGCACGATTTGATTGTGGAGGCGCGTGGTGGGCAAATTCTTATTCAATTTCAACCTCTTTTGTTGGAATTTTGAGGTAGGGTCTTTTCCCGCTCTTTTCCTGTTTGCTTTGTTGCTTTGTTTTCATGTTCTTGCTTGTCGTGTTCTTGTGCATTCATGGGATTCTATTTTCTGTGAATCTTCACTTGTTCTTTTTATGTCTTTTTGGTTTTTGTCTTGTCTTTTTCTGTTTTCCATTTTGCTTTTTTCTGTCTTTTTGTTTGTTTTTTTTCCGTTCTATTGTTGCTATTGTGGCAGGTCTGTTTTGTTGTGCCCTAGTTTCTAACTAGGGTTTCATTTGATGGGGTCCTCTATGCTTTGAATGTTTGAAATTCTATTTAGAGACCCCTCTGATCCTATTCCCGTGTCAGTTTAGTGATTTCCATGTTGGGTTTTTGATGCCCTAATTATTTGAGTTGACGTGTCGTGCAAACTGGGGTTTGCTCGACGACCTTTACAAGTATCCAACCCTAGAGTTAAATTTTGTCTTTATTCAGTCAAAAGGGTGAGGTTAAGCCCCTTTTGAGTTTCCCATTATTATCCCATGTGACTTAGGTCCTTAAGTTCATGTGACCACCTCTTCAACAAATTGCTTCGTTTTGAATAGTAAACTGGTGGAGGTAGACTCGGGGATGAACTTGTCCCGTAGGTGTTTGCATTAGGGTTCATTCCCAAAATGGTCCCATTTTTTATTATTGTTGATTTTGGTCTTCGCTTGCTCCAAAGCGGAAGCAAAACTAGAGGGGAGATCAAACTTGGAATTGTTGATTGGTTCTAGGTTCGATTTCCGTTTCGTTCTCGGTTCCGGTATTGATCCTGATTCCGGTCTCGATCCCGATTTTAGTCTCGATCCTGATTCCGGTCTTGATCCCGCTTTGTATTAAAATGGTTTCCTGTTCCTTATCCTTTTGTGACTCCACTTCTAATGAATATGAAATTTGACTAAGCATGAAAGTTGTCTTAAGGAAGTAGAGGATGGTATTAGATGATGTATTGATTTTCATGCTTTTTGTTCATCTAATACAGGGTTTAATTGTAGAAATAAGGGATGTCAGGAGCATCAGAAGAGGCTTCTCAAAGGAGCCAACCTGTAGAAAGTTCAAGATAAGAAGCCAAGCTGAAGAAGATCAAGGTGGAAAAACTCCCATAAACTCTAAGGTACAAGCATCAAAGTCCTACCATCACAACTAGCAAGGTGGACACAGATTGGGTTGATACTACAGATGCAAACTTGGGCCCCTTCAACTAAGGAGAGTTGTATGAATAGAGATTTAGTGAAGATGTCTCAGGAAGGATGGAGAGGATTGTTTAGTCTAGTTTGGCACATGTTTCCCTCTTCCCTTTATCTGTCCAATGCCCATAATTAATACTCACAACAGTTGGAGCTTACAATCCTGCCACCAAACAATGTGTGGACCTATAGGGAAACATTATCATTGACTTAACATCACAAATGATCAGGTTTATGTTCAATGCACCTGCTCCACAGAACCCCAGGCAACTTAATGAGGCTGAAACCCTGCAACTCTATAGCAAACATAAGGAGACTAACAGGACTCACATAAACATGCACTGGATGAGGGTTGAAAAGAAGTCCCTGGCTAAGCTTCCTGATCAGCCTAAAAGGGTAGATTTCTACAAGAAGATTGCAGATATAATAATGATGATCTCTAGAGTATTTGGGAAGAGAGATGCTTCCTAGTTCAAAGAGTGGATGTGTCCTTTCATTTGAACCATCCTAGATGGTAGGCAACGGTTTGACTGGCCTATGATTGTATCAAAATGTATTCACAACCAAATGCTCAGAGTGAGAGAAACCAAGAGTTTCTTCACGACCTCTTATGTGATTTATGTAGCTGCTAGATGGGGTATCTTTTAGGGGTTGAATGCAATGGGAATATTGGGGGAAGCGCAAGGACAGAAAAAGGTGTGGGATCATTATGATCAACTCACCTTACAGACTTTTGAGTCACATTACAAGAGGTTTAATGATGCATTTTTATATGTTATCATTAACCAACTCACAAGAGATGCTGGTTACAGATTGAGCAGAGAGGCCATGGCCTTTATTTCAGAATGGGGACATTGGTATATCTAATACCCCAAATTTACCTATTTCAGGATGGATGGTTTTGATGGCCAACCCCATCTACTGCCCAGGTGTTGTAGCAATAGGATTGTCTTGATGGAATTCATCTATCAATCTATAACAGTCAACCTTAAATTTTCCAATAAACACAAGACTGGCTGCCACAAATTCACCATGAAGTTGGGTGAATATAGCTCTGCACACAATGTGGCAGCTAAGGCAATTTGTGTTGAGTTAATCCACTTGAAGTTGGGTTTGTACACTTCAAGGAAGCATTTTGATCCCAAACATATGATGCAGGCTCTGCTTCCTACTGTCTTTGACAAACACTTCAATCTATTGGAGGACTTTTGGATGGATTTGCAAGATGAATATGATCTCAGAAGGAGAAACTATGAAAGATTGCCTATCCCACTCATGGTTGAGTATGGGGTAAAGGAAGACATCCCTGATACTTTATTAGATGATGGGGTAACTTTGGATCCCCAATACGATGCTAAAAATGTAGGCACCAAGGACCTCGATCCAGTGGATTGGAATGCAGAAGAGTCCATTGACATTAAGCAGATTGCAAGACCGATCTTGGATAGGAGCATAAAATGGGTTGTAATGAGAATTAAGGAGCCAAAGGCTTAGACCTCGAAGAAGAGGAAGGCAACAAGTACCACTCAAGGGTACAAAAGAACAAAAAGAAGAATGGCTCCTAAAGATCCCTTAGAGTTTTTCCCTCCTAATTCTGGAGAAGAAATTGAACCTTGAATTCCTGCTCAGGGTCCTCCTGAAGCACACGGAGAAGAGATTGCAACAAAACTTGGTACTTCAACATCTATTTTAGGGGAGGCGTCAACTCAACCTCTTACCACAAAGCAGCCAAATGAAGAAATGCCTCAGGGCACCCTTCACAAAGAAGATAAATCTTTGAAGGAGAAGGAGCCTGAAATAGAGATTTATGACATTGACACAAATTCTGAGGCTACTCCATCTAACAAGGAGGTTCATGTGGTTGCATATTTTGATGTAAATGAGGATGCAGGGACTGAACATGTGTTGACTAAAGAAGATCAATGGAAGCTGTTTGAGGATGCCAAAAGAGAAGCAGATGCCAAGGCACAAGCTGAGGCATTCGCTAAATAGAAAGAGGTTGATGCTAAAGCAGAAGCTGATGCATTGATGAAACAACAAGAATTGGATGCTCAAGCCAAGGTTGATGAATTGGCTAAGCAACAACAACAAAGAGACCAAGAGATCAAAATTAAAAATGAAAGATATAAATTGGCTATGCTGTAGAAGATTCATGATCTTGAGGAGGAAAAAGTTGCCCAAAGAAGAGAAAAAGAAGCCCTTGAGGCTAAATTCAAAATTGTTAAGGAAGCACATAGAAAGAAAGAAGAGCAAGAATTCCTAGAGAGAGAAAAGGAGGCTAAGGAAGTTGCTCTACATGAACAAAAGTCTAAAGAGGCATGGGAATATGTCAAGGAACTGGAAAAATAGAGAGACTAGATGTATGAGGAGAGGAGGTTGGAAGAAGAGCATTTGAAGAAGGAACAAGAAGCTAAAAGGTTACAAGAGAAAAAATATAAGGAAGAGGCTGAGAAACTTTCACAAGAAGAAGCACAAAGAGAACATCGAAATGTGCAAGAGATTGAATCTCAACCTAAGAAACCTATATTGCAACCTTTATCTTCTGCCACTGCTGCTTCTTCTTCAACACAAGTGGTCACTACTCCTGCTACTCCTACATGGTTGAAACTTGATTTGGAAAAGAAATAGATAGTTCAACCTCAGCCTCTCAATTGGGATGAGATTATGAAGGAAATTGAAAAGGAAAGACCTAAAAAGAAGGCCAAAATTCTTCACTCCACCAAGCTCACGGATGCAGGGGAAATTATCGCTGAATGTGCAATTCTAGTGGTGGATAAGGATAAGGATGACATGCAATTAATTGATTACCAATTGGCTAATGTGAGTTTAATTGATATTGTAGCTTCCTCCACCAAATCCAAAATGATTAAAGATAAGCAAAAGAAAGATGAGCTTAAGGCCCAATTGGATCAGTTTCACAAATTCTTAAAGGATGTCTCCATCCCCGTCTCTCAACAAGTTGCTACTCCGGAAACGCTAGTCCTACTAAGCAAAAAGGAAGCTGATGACTTAGTGCAAATGAGGAGTAAGGTGGGGATGCTTGAAAGATGGATTGATACACTCAATCAAGAGGTTGGTGAAGTGCTAGCTGATAGTTTCAAGGTTGATGAAGCAACACTTGAGTTGGTAGAGAATATGAACCAACATGCTGAAGTCCTAGAGAAGCAAGATGAATACTACAAAGAATATGTTAAGAAGCTTAAAGACATCAACAAAGTGCCCAAGTAAACTCTCCTAGAGCAGTCAATTCTTGAGGAAGGTAATGAAAATTTTATTGAGAAGGCTATGAGCATAATAAGATTCAAATCCAAGTTCATCTATGAGCATAAGAGTGAGGTTCAAGAAGCAAGCAAAGACTTGAATGAGCAGATTGATGAATTGGAGGAAGTAGTTTCCATTCTGGTCAACATGGACATCCCAGTCAAAGAGGGTCTTTCTTTGGACAAGTTGAAGGAGAAGTGGAGTAGTAGATTCGAGGAAGTGATGCAAAATGAGGATGATGGATAATTTTTTTGCTAGACAAGCTCATGGATGTTAAAGAAGAGATGAAATCTACTAGGAGGGAATTAATCAAATTGAAGGATATGCAAGAATTTGCCTCAACAGAGTTGAAGAGGATCAAATTTGAGGAAAATTGGTTAGATGGGCATGATCTAGACATCTTCAACAAGTGTTCTCTAGTTATGAGTATATCCTTGACAAAACAACGCAGTAGTAATCTGGCAGCAAAATACTCTCTTCTTGACAAAAAACTTCCTCTCTTCTCCTATTTTTTAGGATTTTGACACAAGTTGGACTCAAGCTGTCTTCCACCAGTTCCACCTTCTCTCTTGGGTATCAAAATTTTGTACAACAAAGCAATCAAGCCTTTAAATTGAAGATCAACCAGTCGAGTTCCTTCATGTAGTCCTGGTTCCTTAAATTGTGGATCTAAGTTTCTGATTGAGAGAAACTGATGCATGACATGTCTATATGTACTTTTGGGCTCTATTTTGTAAAGTTCGGTTGATTGAAGAAAGATTTTCCACTTGATATGATAGCAGATAGGAATCATAGTCTTAGGATTTCATGAATTGTTAGCAGATACTTTGAAAGTTTACTTGAACTTAGATACATTTTACAATTTTTATACAGTTTACATGTTGTTAAGTTTGGACCTCTTTGATAAGATTAATGAATCATAATCAATCCGTATGCCAATGAGTTTCTATGCCTAAATGTTTTCTATTTGATGCAAATCAATAGGGAAAACCAGATTCAAGATTATCTCATTGAATTTTGAAGTTACTGTTATGTCTATTTGATTCGTGTTTTGAGCAATGAGTGAGTGATCCGTTTTAAATTTTGAAGTAAAGTTTTAGTGAATGGTTGTGATAATTAAATTAGCACTATGAATGTATGCAGTGGTGTAGATTATTCTATGGATTGCATCATGTTGTGGTTTTGGTTGGATAAAGAAACACTCATTGTTAAAGTACATGTCTAGATATTAAGAAGTTTTATTCATATTTTACTGTTCTAAAGCCTTGATCCATCTTTTTATATTTATTTAAACCCACCAACGTAGGTTATTTGATCTAATGCAGTTTTTTTCCTTATTACCAACAAAGGCCCCTTGAACATTATAATTACATTGACCATTGAGCAATATCAGCACAGTTGAGAACCAACTACCAGGACCTTGGGAGTTAGATTACTTTATGTTATCTTTCTTTTTTAGGAGAAATAGAATAGATATATTCTGTTTAATGTTGTTGTGTTGTTTTGACCATCAACATGTACCTCATAGAGAGTGGTACTCTAGTTGCACTAAGTGTGAGGAAGGTCTAGTTTTTTATATAATAACATCTCTTTGAAGATAGTTGGTAAAGAAAAGGTAAGCATTGATTTCATGGATGGAAGAGTGAGAACACTCACAAATTTTCTACATATTCCAAGTTTGGCTAGGAACGTCATTTATGTGACTAAAGTGACTAACTCTAAAATGCATGTTGCATTTGATGGTCAAGGTTGCAAGTTGGCAATAGGCAACTTGGTGCTTGCTAAGGGTGTATTCCCAGGTACTCTATTCAAGCTGGATGAATCAAAATCATTAGGCTGTGCCAATATAACTTAGTTTGATTCAAGGTTGTTGTGGCATCTCAAATGGTTCATTTGACCAAAAAAGAACTAAAAAACTTTAGTGAGTAAACATATGGCATATGAAATTATTATTTTTTTGCTTTGTAAGATGTGGGTAGAGGGCCCACTCGCAGGAGGAGGAAAACTACAAATGCTAACAATCTTTAAAAGAGAAAAACACTGAAAGCTCACAAACCCCTATATTTTCCTGTTGTTCCTAGAGAAGAGAGCATCCATTTTCCATTGGGAACCTTCTTCCATAGGTTCTTTACCTTCAATGCGAAGCTTTTTAGCCTTTGACTTTTTCCCCTTCTTCTTCTTCATGCCACCACAATTTGGTTTGGATTTGCTGCAAATAGTCAAAGAGATCCCAAGTTTTTGGGGGGAACCAAAACCAAATCATTATTAAAACAATTTGGAGCCAAGTCCTCCAAGTCTTTCATGAAAGGGTAGGTACCTTCAGACTTCAAGTCTTACACTTCCGTGCAGATGATAAATCATTCAAATTGTTGAAAGTTGAAATGTCAAGATGAGGAGGAGGCGCCATAGGATGCTTAGAATTAGACCTTGGAACTAGCTAGGGTTCCATAAACTTACCATGATCATGCCACACAAAGTCATCATCCAAAGAGATAGCCTTCTTGACCCATTTTTTAAGGTTGACATATCGAGAACTAGCCTCACGCTTAAGAGAACAAGCTTCAATTTTATGCCCCAACATGTTGTAGTGAAAGCAAAAAAACAACAACCCTTAAAAATTTAAGAACTGAGTCTAAATTCCATGAGAACACTTAAAAATTTAAGAACTGAGTCTAAATTCCATGAGAACAATGAATCCTGATAGAATGAAAGAGGGGCTAAGAGATATCAACCATAACACATACCCTCAAAGATCTAAGCTCAGGGACCACCAAATCCCCATCAATTTTAACAAAGGTACCAAATTGATTCATCAAGTTTCTAATAAGATCTACATTCCTTAAAACCAAGGGTAGATTATAAAGTCTAATCCTAACTGGAATAGTTGTTATCTTTGTAGTAGCTAGATCGAAGAAAGGAGACCATGGAGCAATAAAAATTCTAGATTGCTCAAAAAACCATGGCCCCTTTTGCAACATGAAATTACAATCTACCGAGGAGTTGAAAGAAAACAAAAAAAAACCAAACTCCAAAGGTTTAATAGTCGGAGAAGGGAGGTTACTCTAGGTAAGTTTGGCCCACTCAATGATCAACCCCAAAGATGGATGCCTCCGTAGACACCTCAAAATCAAGGAATGACTTCCCAAGTCTTTTTCTACATATTCCAAGTTTGGCTAGGAACGTCATTTATGTGACTAAAGTGACTAACTCTAAAATGCATGTTGCATTTGATGGTTAAGGTTGCAAGTTGGCAATAGGAAACTTGGTGCTTGCTAAGGGTGTATTCCCAGGTACTCTATTCAAGCTGGATGAATCAAAATCATTAGGCTGTGCCAATATAACTTAGTTTGATTCAAGGTTGTTGTGGCATCTCAAATGGTTCATTTGACCAAAAAAGAACTAAAAAAATTTAGTGAGTAAACATATGGCATATGAAATTATTATTTTTTTGCTTTGTAAGATGTGGGTAGAGGGCCCACTCGCATTTATTAAATCAAGAAGAAAACAAGATACATCATAACTACCAAACAAGAGACTAAGTGGTAGAAGAAATGATAGCCATGAAAAAATAAAGAGTCTTAAACAGACTAAAAGGAGGAGGAAAACTACAAATGCTAACGATCTTTAAAAGAGAAAAACACTGAAAGCTCACAAACCCCTATATTTTCCTGTTGTTCCTAGAGAAGAGAGCATCCATTTTCCATTGGGAACCTTCTTCCATAGGTTCTTTACCTTCAATGCGAAGCTTTTTAGCCTTTGAATTCTGCCCCTTCTTCTTCTTCTTCTTCATGCCACCACAATTTGGTTTGGATTTGCTGCAAATAGTCAAAGAGATCCCAAGTTTTTGGGGGGAACCAAAACCAAATCATTATTAAAACAATTTGGAGTCAAGTCCTCCAAGTATTTCATGAAAGGGTAGGTACCTTCAGACTCCAAGTCTTACACTTCCACGTAGATGATAAATCATTCAAATTATTGAAAGCTGAAATGTCAAGATGAGGAGGAGGCGCCATAGGATGCTTAGAATTAGACCTTGGAACTAGCTAGGGTTCCATAAACTTACCATGATCATGCCACACAAAGTCATCATCCAAAGAGATAGCCTTCTTGACCCATTTTTTAAGGTTGACATATCGAGAACCAGCCTCACGCTTAAGAGAACAAGCTTCAATTTTATGCCCCAACATGTTGTAGTGAAAGCAACGAAACAACAACCCTTAAAAATTTAAGAACTGATTCTAAATTCCATGAGAACACTTAAAAATTTAAGAACTGAGTCTAAATTCCATGAGAACAATGAATCCTAATAGAATGATAGAGGGGCTGAGAGATATCAACCATAACACATACCCTCAAAGATCTAAGCTCAGGGACCACCAAATCCCCATCAATTTTAACAAAGGTACCAAATTGATTCATCAAGTTTCTAATAAGATCTACATTCCTTAAAACAAAGGGTAGATTATAAAGTCTAATCCTAACTGGAATAGTTGTTATCTTTGTAGTAGCTAGATAGAAGAAAGGAGACCATGGAGCAATAAAAATTCTAGATTGCTCAAAAAACCATGGCCCCTTTTGCAACATGAAATTACAATCTACCGAGGAGTTGAAAGAAAACAAAAGAAACCAAACTCCAAAGGTTTAATAGTCGGAGAAGGGAGGTTACTCCAGGTAAGTTTGGTCCACTCAATGATCAACCCCAAAGATGGATGCCTCCGTAGACACCTCATAATCAAGGAATGACTTCCCAAGTCTTCAAAAATTGAATCAATGTAATCGTCGGGTATGCTAAAATCTAGAGGAGCGTCAGAAAAAACCACCTCTGCATCCCCTAAAGAGAGACAATGGACTTCAGAATGCAGAGCTGACCCCACAGGAGAAGAGGGAGGTAGATCCAAAGGAGGCATAGGAGGAGACAGGATAGGGTTATCTAATCAGATCTGCTCCAAGCAGAAATTAGAACACTCATGGAAAGGGTTTGATTTGTTCTTGCAACCTGCAAAGGATTTATGATTCACTACCGATAGCACAGAACCCTCACCAAATGGAACCCTAGGTGAATTCGCCCTTAGAGGGCCAAAGCCATGAGCTCTAAAAGGAAGAATAGGTGGAACTTACATCTCTCGAGATGCACCAGAATGTAGGGCATAATGCTTCTTTCCCACCACATCACCATCCTCACCAAGCCTGGAGCCCACCTATCGTTTACCCTTCACCTTGCCCACACCATTTCGCAGCGTCTTCCTAGCTGCATTCGTACCTAGGAAACCATCACTTTTGCAAACCCCCAAGCTACCCTCACACATGTTTTTGGCGTGGAGCTATATGACCTATGAAATTATTGATTATTACATGTTGGTATTGAATTTTGATCATAATGTTGGGAAAAGTACATAATAGAGTGTGGTTTTTATTTGAAAGTACAAGGGCTGAGGAAATTTTGGAGGTGATACATAGTGTTTTTTTTGGTTTTGTGTATGCCATTTTCATTTGTAAGTCTCTATATTGTGTATCATTTACTAATAATTATTCTAGGTACTCTTAGGTGTAGTTTCTTAAGATAAAATCTAATGTATTTCTCAAGTTTAATAATTTTAGAGATCTAGTTGAGAATCAAATTGGTGGGAAAATAAAAGTTCTTAGGATAGATAATGGTATTGAATTTCACTTGAAGGAGTTTGAGACATTCCCTTAAACGTGCTAGAATTGTGAATCAAAGGATAACCCCTTATACAACCAAACAAAATGGAATTGTTGAGAGGTTGAATAGAACCTTGTTGGAGAAATCTCTAGAAGTAAATTAAGTAATGTTGATCCAAGAAAAGATGTATGGGTTGAAGTTGTAATTACTACATGCTACTTGCAAAATATATCTCTTACTTCTACACTAGAAAATAAGGCACCATAGAAAATGTTGATTAACAAAAAACTAGTTGTAACACATTTAAAAGTATTTGGATGTGAGGTATTTGTTTAAGTGCCAAAGGAAAGGTGATCTATCTTATCTTTTGAGGAAAAAAATGTATTTTCATTAGATGTAGAATTTTTTTTAAAAAATACAAACTTTTGAAACCTAAAACACTCAAACAAAATTATTCTAGAGATGTTACATTAAGAGAATCTAGAGTCTTGTCTAAGGAAGAATACTCAAAGGAGAACAAGAGGGAAAAGGTGCATTTTGAATCAAAGTTGGAGCAATAAAATGTATCCAAAGATCGATAGCTAAGTGGATACAATGATCTAGATGAAGATGAGGCAAGCACATATGGTGTAAGATTTGAAGAAAACAGGGGTGTAGATGCATAAGGTAATTCTTCACTAGTAATTATGAAGTCTATAAAGAAAAGAAATTATGCAAAAGGTACAATCCACCTTATTTTTATTATTTTTCTCTAACCTATATCAATTGATAGCGAGTTGAGTCTTATGGAAGAAGCTCCCAATTCTAAATAAAATAATTATTGTCTAGAACAATGCTATGGAAGGGGAGATGATGGCATTAAATTGGTACAAGACTTAGGGGACTTGAAATTTTTTGTTGAGGATAAGAAACCCATTAGCTACAAGTTTGTGTTCAAGAAGATGTTGAACACACTCGAAGACTAAGAGAAGGGTGAATCAGTCTTATCAAAAACTTAAACCTTTCTGAAACTTAAAAATTCTTCAGCACACTACAAACTTCTTAATCCAATCAAAACCCTTAAACAAATGTAGTAGTTTAAACCCTCAACATGATTAGTAATGAAAGATATAAAAATTATATCCTTAATTAGATCATCAACAAAGAGAAAGAAACATAGAACACACACATGCACAAGGAGACACTAGATTTACGTGGAAAACCCTATGAGAGAAAACCACAGTGAGAGTTAACTCAATATAAAGGTTCATTGCTAAAAAGGGACTTGCAAACTAAGGCACACTACCTCAGTACAAGATACAAAGGACTTGCTGAATTGAAGCTAACACAAATTTAGGGGAAAGATACAAGGACCTGATGAGATTCACTATCTTAGAGTAGGATACAAAAGTTTATAAAAGAATTATAATATTTTTCAACATAACACTCTGTTGATTGAGGCGTTCAAGTACATCTGATCTTTATTTCAAACACTTTTGCAATTTTTCTATTGGATATTAAATGTATTCCCCATTCACACTTCTTTGCACTTATTCAATCATCCATTCTTTCTACATTCAAAATGTTCTTGCATTTATATCCATCACAAGACTTCAAAACTTCAATTAGGTTGGCTAGGAAGAAGATAGACAATGAATTCAACAAGTCGGCCACTAAAACATAATGTAGTCCTATCTAGAAGATAGAGAGAACCAAAAACAAACTATTACATCTTTCAATGTGATCCAAAATAATTCACATGCGGGCACACATCAACCTAAGTTGGCATCAAGGAAATGTGTAGTTGAAATGTGAAGCACATAACTTGTTGACCCAAAAGCATACTTCTAATTGAATTTTCCTAGATTGGTTCTAACCAAGATAGACTAGGACCCAAAACTAACTTAACATAACTTCAAATGTTGGTGTAGGCTTCCAAGCACACAATGCAAGCAAAGGAACAAGCCTTGTCGACCATATATCCACAAGTACCCCAACGAACCAACTCAAGACACAATGCAACACTAAAGATGCCAATTAGTAATGCGCCTGAATCCCATGGAGATGTTTCATGAACATCCAACAACACTTCCAACCACTTATTTCATACTATCATGCCACTAGCAACCACTACAAACCAAACATGAACAAAATACTTCATTCCAAAAACAGAAGATGCTCAATCATGAGATATAACATTAACAAATCAACTTGTGGACCATTACAACACATGAAATTGGAATTGAGGCACTACAAAGATGCTGAGAACATATTCACCAAGCTGTAGGAGTAGAGACATCATTGTGGAGAAATGCAGAGCATTTTTCAGACCGGTCTAGACAACCAACAACACTACCAACTATCTATAATCACAAAAATCTCCTTGACAACGTTGGTGACCTAAAAGATAGGAGTGCAACAACCACAAAACACTAACTTTGAATCTCAAACTGCAAGACCATATCTTCAACAACAAAGGAATGCAAAGTATTCTACCAAATAGAATTTAAAGCAACTTCCTAAACCATAAACACTTTGAGCAACTTTTAGAGGCCAAAACTTTCTTTCAACAACACATGCTTCATCAGGAACATCAAGAGAGAGCATAAGACATATTGCAGACCTTCAACAACATCTCTCCACTGTCAACAATACTTCTAATATTCATCTTAATGCTTCTAATCCTCATCTTAATATATCATTATCAAACCAACTCTGCTGATACTAATCACTTTTATTATCATTAGATAAGGCATGACATACAACCATGAACTTCAACAACACCACCATACATCAATGTTAGACCAAATCAAATGTTGTCAACAATGACAACCAATACCAAATAACTGACATAGATAAGGCATGACATCCAACCATGAAATTTAGCAACATCATACAACAATGATAGCCCAAAATATAATCAATGCTAAACAACAATCACTGCAACAATCTCACAAAGTACTTGATATCAAGGACATCAAAAACCATAAATATTCCTTACTTCTCAAGTATTGACAACATGACAACCACAAAAAATTCACCAAGTGTTGTCATGAACCACTGCCAAGAATCTCACAAACATATGTAGCAATCTCACCAAGTGTTGACATCAAAGACAACCAACCATCAGTGTTGACATCAATGAAAATCACTACCAATAGAATAAATTTAGATCAAATGTAACACTTGATTGGTACAAGGTGAGTTTGGTGGCAAAGGGATATTTCCATGTTGAAACATTTGAATTTGATGAGATATTTTCTCCAATATCTTGGTTGAGTTTCATTAAGATGTTGATTTACATAGCCAAGACATATGGTCTTGAGATTGAGAAGATGAATGTTAAGACTATTAGGATTAAAGTGTCATTTATCTTGCAACCATTTCACTATTCACGTGTCTCTGAAATTATTAGAAAGTATCATTAGATTCATAAGGTGTAATTAAAACCAATTTGTAATTTAGATTCCTTGAGAATTTTGGTGTTAGTTATATGCATTCATGAATGAAGTGGAGTTGGTTGTGGCAGTTACGATGCTATATTTAGAAAATATCTCAACTTAGGCATGAGAATTGAGTAGTGGAGAATCTTGAATGTTATTAGTGGGTCCCATATGAGTTGGGCAATGATTTTAGATGTCCACCTTAGGATATGGGCCATTATGGAGGAGTTACAAGTTAAAGATGTCATATATTATTAATATGAAGGTTATTTTTGCTATTCACAACTCATTGGGAGTTGCATTTACTATTCTTGATAGAGATTCTTCATTTTGAATGTAGGAGTTTTTGTATTTTACCATGGTTTGATGGTACATTATTTTAGAAAGATATTTGTGGTAATACCCTCTTGTTTCTTTAAAAATTAAAGACATGAGATGGTATTTTTATGATGAGATTATTTTACAAGTACATAGGTGTTGATGTTCATGAATGGGAGGGGCTCTAGTAGGCATGTACGAGAGATGAACTGATGTCTTCGATGTGCGGTCTATTGTGAGCCCCCACTCTCCTCTAATTTTGTACCCTTGGTTGCCTTGTATTGTAATTTTTATTTTTCTCTTTCTTAGGTTTTGTTCTAAGGTTTCATTTCTTGTGTACATATAGGGCAAATGGTTCTTGTGTTAGATTTTGGTGCAGGAGCACCAAGGTCATTTTTGGGTAAATAGTGTCATAAAGGGAATTTTGGTGTTTAGAGTCTCTAAAGTCATGTAATAAGGCCATAATAGGCCATTCTTGATGTCTTGAGTCAATTTGAGTTCATTTGGAAAATAATGTAAAAAGTTGCAAAAATTGCCAAAATGTTGTCATGGCAAAATTGCAAAGAAAGTGCAAAATGGAAGGTGAACGGTCATGTGTAAGTTAAAAAGTTAGTTTGGGTCAGTTAGATGGGTTGGTTTTGATGTTCAAGGCTTATAAACAATGTGTATGGTCAAATTCAGGAGTTAGTTGAAGATTATGCATGTTTTAAGCCAAAAATGATGGCTAAGAGACGACATATGATGAAATTGAATTGTTGGAGGTTGGGAGAAGGTTTATGAAGCATGTGCATACCTTATGCAAGGTGTTTGAAGTGCTGGTAGAGTTTGGGAAGGTTTGGGAATAGGTTTTCCAATAGACCCTCATTGGATTAAGCCTAGGTTCGACAAAAGTGAGATTTTGTTGGGAATGTATGGAACATTTTGGTAAACAAAAATCTTTGATTCAGTCCATTTGACATCTGAGGAGAGCTTTGGAGTTGGTTTGGAAGATTGGGACATTGATTTTTTCATACATGATTTGTAAAAGTGGCCTAATTGGCCTTGTAGGACAATGTACAAGTCAAGATTTGGAGGAGTTGGTTCAAAGTAACCTACTAAAGTTTTAAGATATGTTTTTTTATGGAAAAATGGGTGTTTGAAACACCTTTTGTTTTGTGGGTTTGAGTTGGTTTTGGAAAGTTATGCTCCATTTCCACTGTGTGGACACCTACAAGAAAATTGTGAACTTGGAATTGTGAAAACCCATTGAGATTTGGTTTTGGGAATTGAAAATGTGTTCAATTGAGTTTTTTTGGATAAAGACCTCCCTGCTTTGCATCAATTGGTATCAGAGCTTAGGAAGTAGATCATTTGAAGGTGAAAAGTTGCAGTTTGAGTTGTGGAAGTTAAAGGGACAAGATGGAAAAAGAAATCAGAGAATTGAAAGAAAGATATGCTAAGTTGAAGGAGATGACTCAAAGGAGATCACTATTCAAAACAACCCGCAAATGCAAAGAAAAGGTATGTAAAGCTGCGATAGATTCTAGTTCTATTGACAACATGGTTCTTGGGTTAGATTTTGGTGCAGGAGCTCACCAAGGTCATTTTTGGGTAAATAGTGTCATAAAGGGAATTTTGGTGTTTAGAGTCTCTAAATTCATTTAATAAGGCCATAATAGGCCATTCTTGATGTCTTGAGTCAATTTGAGTTCATTTGGAAAATAATGTAAAAAGTTGCAAAAATTGCCAAAATGTTGTCATGGCAAAATTGCAAAGAAAGTGCAAAATGGAAGGTGAACGGTCATGTAAGTTAAAAAGTCAAATTGGGTTAGTTAGATGGGTTGGTTTTGATGTTCAAGGCTTATAAACAATGTGTATGGTCAAATTTAGGAGTTAGTTGAAGATTATGCATGTTTTAAGCCAAAAATGATGGCTAAGAGATGGCATATGATGAAATTGTGTTGCTAGAGGTTGGGAGAAGGTTTATGAAGCATGTCCAGACCTTATGCAAGGTGTTTGAAGTGCTGGTAGAGTTTGGGAAGGTTTGGGAATAGGTTTTCCAATAAACCTTCACTGGATTAAGCCTAGATTGGGAAAAAGTGATATTTTGTTGTTGGGAATGTATGGAACATTTTTGGTGAGCAAAAATCTTTGATTCAGTCCATTTGACATCTGAGGAGAGCTTTGGAGTTGGTTTGGAATATTGGGACATTGATTTTTTCATACACGCTTTGTAAAAGTGGCCTAATTGGCTTTGTAGGACAGCGTACCAGTCAAGATTTGGAGGAGTTGGGTCAAAGTAACCTACTACGGTTTTAAGATATATTTTTGTATGGCAAAATGGGTGTCTGAAACACCTTTTGTTTTGTGGTTTTGAGTTGGTTTTGGAAAGTTATGCTCCATTTCCACTATGTGGACACCTACAAGAAAATTGTAAGGAATTGTGAAAACCCATTGAGATTGGGTTTTGGGAATTGGAAAAGTGTTCAATTGAGTTTGTTTGGATAAAGACCTCCCTACTCTACATCAAATTTTTAAATTGAAATTTGACTGTAAGGGTGAGGGTATGGTCAGTACCTTTAGGGGGTTTGGATGTGTGCTCACAAAAAATATGTTAAGGGCATATTGCGAGTGTGTATGGATTTTGGCTCCTCATATGGTGATAGGGATGCCATCAAAAGAAATGAAGGAAATAAAACCTTCAAAGAAGATTTACAAATGGAAGAACCAAAGGTGCCTTAAGAGAATACAAAATTCAATGTGGGACTTAAAGGAGATTATGGAGGGGTCGTCAGGGAAGTAGGCAATGCAAGAAGAAGAAGAAGTGAAGGTAAGGACCCCCTTTTGCCTAGGGTTATAAGAGTAAACCCTAATGAAGAAATGATAAATACAGTTAAAAAGAGGAAAATAGTCTTAAGAATATCATTTTCTTTCTTGCATGGATAACAATAATTTACTTGTAAGGAAATTCTTTGATAATTGGCTAAATAGTGTGTGGGAAAAAATATGGGAATTTATATCTCCTATAGAATAATTCAAAAAGTCTTATTTGTTATCTTTCTTAAGAACCATGGCATGAAAAAGAGGGTATTAGAAAAGAATTTCTGGAATATTGGGAAACATTGTTTAGAGAAGTTGATTGATCACCAAAAATTATAAAGAATACAATTTTGTTCTATTATGTTCCAATATGGATGAATGTTAAAAATGTACCTCCTCAAATGTCAGTTTTCTCACCTCCGTTGTTAAAACCCGTTGGTAAAATTCTTCCAACTAAGGATACCAAGTCCACATTGCCACATATAAATGCTAGGATGTTGGTTTCTTTTAATATAGGGATGCAAATCCCTAAAATAATTTAATTTGAGTTGAATAAAAAATTGTTTAGTTGTGAGATATAAGCCCTGGGGGGTCTTAACTCTTTCTTCTTATGCAAAATTGATGGTCATAAAAGAAAGTGACCACCCAAAATAATAAATAATAAGCCCTCAAGAGCTTGTTTTAATAATCATGATGCACACAAATCCTCAAAGGAAGAAAATGGGGATATGGATTATGAGGTGAATAATAGTGAGTCCCTCCATTCTTGCTCGAGAAAAAATAGCATGGTTGAACCATAACGTTTCTCTAATGATAATGTGCATAGTGAAGAAGATCCTAATCCTAATCCTGGTATTGAGGAAAAGATTGAAAAAAGTGGGGAAAATCTAAATGAAAAAAAAGCAAACCCAAATGATATGAATAAGATAGAATATGATCCATATGATGGAAATTTTGATCCAAATGAGTTGAATAATGTACAAAATATAAATAAGGAGAGTGATGTATTAGTACTTATGAATGATAATATAAATGTGATTCATAAAAAAATGAACAAGAGATCGTGCTGGATAAACTCAAGGAGCAATTTAAGAGAAGGAAGGCTAAGAGATCCCCATACCCTCTAGAGGTTGCAAATTTAGTAGATTTAGATGGGATCCATTTTGATTGCGATTTAAAAAAGGAAAATGAAGATATAAACTACTACAACCCTTTATTTCAAGACCTAAGGGTTGAACAAAAAGGAAAGGAGAAAAACAAACTTAAAGAGGAGGAGAATAAAAAAAGAAAACAAGAGAGTAGAAATAACAAATCACAAAATCCTGGAATGAAAGGCAAAGGAGAGGGCATTTCTATCTTCTTTGATAGGTTGTATAAGAACCATAATAATCCTCAATCCCCCCACAAAGATGATCTTAAACTGTATAAGTTGGAATATTTGAGGACTAGAATCCCCAGAGAGGAAACATATCTTAAAGTCAATTTGCAATAGTAAAAAAGATCTAGATTATCTTCAGATTCAAGAAGTAAAAGTTGTTGATTTCTAGTTGCATAATGCTTTAAGATTTTGATGGAAAAATGTTGTTTTCTTTCATAATGATCATCAAAAATAAAGGGTGGAATATCAATTTTAGTAGGGAAAAAATGGAAGTCATATATTACTAGCTTTGGTTGTTCACTCTAAAATAGATGTATTTGGATAACCCTAGAAAAAATAATCAAAAGTTTGGGGTGTGATTCGTTTATGCCCCTAATGACTACATGGATATAATAGAATTTTAGAGATGGTTTGTTTCTAATTTACCTAAAATACGTTGGATAATAGGGGGAGATTTTAATATGATAGAAAATAAAGAGGACAAAATTGGGGGTTTTCCATGGTCATGGAAAGAAAATGAGTAGTACTACTAGACAAGAATGAAAGAAATGTTGAAACTGTTTGATCCCTTAGAAAAGAAAAAGAAAAATAGTAAAAGTATATGGTTTACATGGTGCAATAACCAAAGTGACAACAAAATAGATTATTGCAGATTAGACCAATTTTATGCTTATGAAGACATATTTTACTTTGAAATTAGGAAAGAATCCAATTGTTTTCAAGTGAATCCCAAAACCTTAGCTGATCATAACCTAATTGAAATAAGGATTATTATCAAATCCAATAGTTTTAATTCAGATATAAAAGGCCAGTCTATACAAGCTTAACACTGATGTATTAAAGTATCAATACTATATAGATGGTATTAAAACTTTGAGAAAAATTAATAGGATATTCTTTCCTAAAAACTTAGTCATTGAATATTGGGTTGGACTGGTCTCTAATCTTAAGATCTTGTTGAAAGCTATTAGGAAAAAAATTGCAATTGAGAGTAGAAGCTTAGATTGTTCCTTGCAGGATGAATTATTGGTTACAGAAGTTGAGGTACAAATAGATATTAATAATAATATATTGGTTCAAAACTTAAAGAGCATAAATCACAAGCTCTAGAAATTCCAAATTAAGGAAGCTCAAGGGGCTAGGGTTAGGGCCAAAATGAATTGGGTCAAATATGGAGATAAGGGTACTAAATACTTCTGCAATAGACTAAGGGAAAAATATGCCATTGAATCTATTCGACCCATTAGGGTTAATGACTCTTGGATTCAAGAAAATGAAGAGATCAAGAAAGTCTTCTATGAATTCTACAAACATCTCTTCACTACCGAGGACAAAATTTCTTGCATCAATGCATAGAAAGTTTGCAAAAATATAATACCCAAAAAACTCATAGAAGACATGGAGATAAAGCTAAAAAAAGGGATCCATAAAGATAAAATTTATAATGTTGTTTTGGCTTTCCAGAATGGGAAGTCTCCTAGAGCTAATGGTCTACCAATTGGGTTTTATCAAAAACATGGATTGGATGGTAGATGATTTGTATGAGGTATATCTGGATTTTATTGAAAAGGGATCCCTGGGGGGTCACATAAATAAAGGTATAATAAAATTGCTTCCAAAAGATGGAGATAAAAGTAACATTAAAAAATGGAAACATGTTACTCTCCTAAATGTGTCTTACATTTTTTTTGCAAAAGTGTTAGCTCGAAGATTAACAAAGATTCTCCCCCTGATCATAAATAATACCCAAACTAGGTTTATTAAGGGTAAACATTTTTTGGAAATTCTTATCACACATTGGGAGGCATTGGATTAGGCTAGAAGAGACAAAAAAATTGTAGGGATTCTCCTATTAGACTTTGAAAAAGCTTATAACAGGGTTGAGTGGTCATTTGTGATATCTATATTAGAAGTAATTGGATTCCCAAATGGATTTTGAAAAATAGTGAAGATACTTTTTAAGATGCAAATGCATAAGTGGAAGTAAATGATTCTCTTTGACCCCTTTCCTCTTGGTAGATCTATGAGACAGGGCTGTCTTTTGGCTCCAACTCTATTTGTAATTGCCTCTAAAGTATTGTTTTATATTTTAAGGACTAATATTTTTGGACCTAAATTACATGGAGTTGTACTCCCAAATAAGGCTTCCTTTCTTAACATGCAATTTGTAGATGATACTACACTTTTTCTTGAATTGACTAAAAGGAATATGGACAACCTAGTGGCCAAGTTAAATATTTTTTGTCAAGCCTTTGGATCTAAAATCTCATAAGTTAAAATCCTTATTATTGAGTTGGAACACATAACCTCCCTCTCGGTTCTCAAAATTTTCATGGCAATGGTGTGGACTTGATAAAATTGTTAGATATTTGGGCATCCCTTTCTCTATTATAACTTCTTTAAAAAATGTGGAATTGGATGTTTGTGAAGATTGAGAAAAAATGAAAAGTTGAAATGACAATTACCTTTCCCTTGTAGGAAGGGTGCAAGTATGCCAAATAATTCTTGCATCTTACTCTATTTATTATGCTTCGATATGGTTTTTTTCAAATTATTAAATTAATAATGTGCATAAACTCATAAGGAATTTTTTGTGGTCTGATGGAAAAGGAAATGATAAGAAACATGTTGTCAAATGGGAGTGGTGTTGTTTAGGGAAAAAATATGGAGGGGTGGGGTTAAAGAACTTGAGGATTCAAGGCATTGTTTTTAGATTCCAAATAAATTTCAAAGGAATTGGTGGGAAAGGAACCTTGTAAATTTCTTATAATAAGGAACATTCAAGAAGCAGTACCAAAAAAGGAAAAACATCTTAGAAAAATCTTCACCCTCATAATGTTTTGTTTGGTAATTTTAGTATAAAACCCTCTAGATCTATGGTATTTTCTAGCATTTTGAAGGCCTAGGAGTCCTGTAGGCATCTAATTTTAGGTTGTGAAGTTGTTAGTAAAGAAAATAATCATATCTTTAGGTTTAAATTTATTTGGTGGAATCTAACTAATAGCAACAATCCATTTGCATTAGTTTAAGGTTGCTCAACCAAGAAATGGAATACTAAAGAAATTTACTTCTTTAATGATATTTTGTGTAACAATGAAATAAAGAGTTGGACTCAATTAAAAAATGAATTTGATATTCTAGAATCCAACAAGAGATCCTTTTTTGTTATTAAGAAGGATTTGGGGCTAATGTAGTTCCCGATTAGCACTATGTCTAATGAGGAAGGTTTTGAAAACTTTAGTTGGTTTGATGGCACTCCCCTCTTAAATTTCAAGTCATGTAATCTATATAAAATGTTAACCCACTCCCAAGAGTTATTTGATCATGTCAGTCAAGTTTGGAAGGTAGAAATAGAGAACAAAGATTGGTCTAATATTACCAAGGTCTGTTGGTCTAATAAAGTTGAGCCAAAAAAATATTATTTCAAATGGATGTTGTTGATAAAATAACTAGTTATAGGTCCATTATTTTGTTTTATATGTGACTATCCTAAAGATATAAACCATATTTTTTAAATGTCATTATGCATTTTCTATTTGGTCAATGTTTATGGATAATATTCTAGGCTAGGACTGCAGAAATAATGTGTCTTAGTTTGAAATTCTATGTGGATCTATGTCAAAGGTATTAATTCCAAGTCAAACTTATTTTGGTTTATTATATCTACTAAAATTCTATGGTTTTTATGGACAATGAGGAATGATCACTTGTACCAAAGCAAAAGGAGAGTTCTTATTGAATCTAAATATAGACTCATATTTCTTTTGATTGTTGAACATGTGACTTTAACTTTGAGAATGCCTATAGATAGGTTCTTGAATATATTGGATGAAGGTGCTACTCCGCTGTTGAAGAATTATATTCAAGAGGTTGATTACTAGCCTCAAGACTTAAGGAAGGTAGACAATAAATTCCAGAAAGAGTACATAGATTTTCAAAATAGGTACAACAAGCTTCATCAGTATGAACTTTGAAGAGATGTAGGAGTGAGAGACTTGGAGGTTACCCATCAAAATTTTGATAACAGTAGCTGGGAGCACATCTCACCTCCAATCAGAGTCATTCCTAAGTTTGACTCCTTCAAACTGAGTAAAAATATTCCCAACAAGAAGGAAAAATGATATGGTAGCATCAAATTTGATATATATTTAATGTTAAAGCAGACTTGTTTTGGTGTGTAGTTTTGATATTTTGACCCTAGTCATGTAGCTTGGTTGGGGATAATCTATTTAATGTGACTATTCTGGTCACATATATATTGTGATATAACAAAACATATCAATGTGATATAATTTTGTGAGGGAAATGGTTGAACCAAGAAGGTTTAGATAGTGAAGGATTTTTTTTTTTTTAAAAAAAGGGGTAAAAATTTATTGAATCAACCAACAAAGTACAAAGAAACGGGGCAAAGAGCCCGAAAGAGAACACAACACCAGCATAAGGAACCCCCAAAAGGGGCACAACTAACCATCCATATCTTCCTTGACAAGACTCTCAAGATCCAAAGCACATTCTGGAGGCAGGTGAGTCCAATCTTCCATCCTCCATCCCTCTCCACGATTAGAAGCCCACTTAGCCAGGAAATCAACCGTCTTATTCCACTCACGAGGAACATAGAAAAAAGAGACAACATCCAAAGAAGTGCTCAACCTAAGAATTTGTCTCCCCACCACTGCCAGATGCCAATCCACATCTTCCACCCGTTGCAAATTCAGCATATCCACTACCACCTGAGAGTCAGACTCGTAGATAATCTTGCTCCATCCTAGAGCACAACCTCTTTTAAGAGCCATGAGGACAGCAAGAGCCTCCATGTAATTATTGGTTTGAATCCCCTTATATTCAGAGAAGAAGAAAATAACCTTACCAAAGCTGTCCCTGCCAATTCCTCCAACCCCAGCATGCCCGGGATTTCCCCTAGAAGACCCATCAGTATTGATCTTGAGAGTCCCAAAAGGGGGGGGGACCACTTTCCCTCCCTACAAACCTTCCTTTTAGCTTGCCTGCTTATGCTCTATTGAATTTTCCAAAAAGCCCCACTAGGATCAACAAATAGAATATTCAACTTTTGAACCACCCGCACGTCTCCAGGAGCAATATCCTCCGTGAGATCACACTTCGTAGCAAGAGTCTCCTGAAGCATATTTATTACTTGCAACCACACCTGCTGTACCCTCTTTGGCTTATCCTGGAAAATCCTACGGTTCCTTTCCAACCACACCTGCCAGATAATAAATCCTGGACCTATACCCCAAGCCACCTCCATAAAGGAAGTCTTAGAAGGGGGTCTACCAAGGCTATTCCAAAACTCAACCAAAGAGTGAGCATGAATACAAGCATGCTCCCAAGCTTCCCACCACTAGTGCCAAATAACCCTGGTGAAAGAACATTGAAAAAAGAGGTGCGAACTGGTTTCTTTGCTTTGCTTACATAAAGTACAGATAGAAGGCCCATGGAAACCCCTCTTCTGAAGATTCTCCCAGGTAAGACATTTATTCTAAACCACAAGCCATAAGAAAAAGTTGCACTTGGGCCAAGCTGACTTATTCCAAACTTGCTTCCACCAAGAAATGTCCATCCTGTCAAATTTTTGTCTTTCTAACTCTTGATAACCTGAGGCAACTGAGAACTTTCCTTTTGGATTGGGTCCCCAAGCAAGGATATCAACTCCTCTTAAAGAGTTACACCATCTACCAGCAAGAATCCCAACAAGAGTTTTTCTCTCTCCCTCAGAACCCCCAGGAGGCCATTCTTCGGGCTCTTTCCATCTGGCAACCTCTCCCTGCCCCACCCTTAAAAACACCTTAAAATTCTCAACCTTACTCCATCCTGCTGCAAGGAAACTATCACATAAAGGTTGAAGGTGGGGGTATTGAGATAAGATAGGAGGAAAACCATCCCAAGAAT